>CM070092.1:11813390-12500357 GCA_036178185.1 Liparis tanakae
GACAGACAGACACAGATACAGTTGGATTGACAGACAGACAGACAGACAGACACAGATACAGTTGGAATGACAGACAGACAGACAGACAGACAGACAGACACAGATACAGTTGGAATGACAGGCAGACAGAGATACAGTTGGACTGACAGGCAGACAGTCAGAGATAGTCCTATCAGAAGTTAATTAATATTAAATGAATGCTCCAGGTTTAGATAATTTCTTCTCTAAACCTCTTGCAATGCTTTCTCTTTAGCCCCAGCTCTAGTCGGAAAACATATTTTTGACTTTTCATTTGTCTGCCTCAGAGCCTCTTTCCTCTTCCGTGGCTTCTCATCAACCCTCTATCGTGGTTTATTTCTACTTTCTCTTCATATCCCTCATTACTTCTGGAAAATCTCTATTCTTGCATCTCCAGTTTACGTTGAGCCTCTGCATATGCGACTGTGACATGTATGTACACTTCTAAAACTCACTGAAATACTGGAGCCAAAAAAATGTTGAAACCATTTAAAAAAATAATGTAATCCCTTTGGGTTTTCAAAGTTATTTTCACGCAAACACTTCTCCTTTGCTTTCCCAAAAGAGGAAACAGTCCCCATTCTTCTCCAATAAAAAACACACTCCTACCTTTCTTTGCTCTCTGGGTTGTCTTTTCTCTTTCCCAGCCGTGTAGACGTTTAATGTCCCTGTCCTTCTTTGTTTTTTAGGCTAACTTGGCAGTGCAGCAGAATCGTCTGGCCACAGCGAATGAGGACCTTCAGAAGGCTCAGGCTGAGCTCGATGCCAAGCAGGCAGAGCTGGATGTGGTACAGGCGGAGTATGAGACGGCCATGATGGAGAAACAGGTCAATACTTAAAGCGTGAGCTCATGAACGGCTATTTAATTTATAACTTAAGATAACATACAAGTAGACATCTAGTGTATGGGTCTTCTACTGAATATCTGTCATATAATGGGGAGTCAAAATATCAATATAAATACTGCTTAGAAGATTTTTAATAGAAAATGCATTACCCGTTTGGATCCAAGTTTTCTGACTGTTTTGTCTAAATTGATATAGCTGGCACAGCTGTCTTTGTGCTTTTATTATTTCATCAATAATTTCCTGCAACAATACGATTTCATACTTTATTCAGCTCACTTTAATTTCAGTTTACAGCAATTGTATGTGTTTCATGTGCAGTATATTTCATGCATAAAAACAAGAGCAAACATTTTTTTCCTATGAATGAGATATGAAATAAATAAGATTTTTTTAATAATTTGAAATACATGGGATGGCATTATTTATGCTAAATGAAGTCTATAATTAGTGCATTTATCTGAACGTATTTGTTAAGCTTATGTTGTGCCTCCAGGTGCTATTTATAGCTTGGTGTGTTTCTTTAAAGTAACATCATCCGTAATTATAATATAGTATATTTGAGCATACGTTCAAATGACCTACCCTAACACCTGAAACAAAAACAGAAAAAGACTCAGTTATGAGTTATGGAAGTGACACTTTAGATTAATGTAACTCACTTCAGTGCTACTCTGTTGATTGTGTGTGCATGTTTAGAATTCTGTCTGCCCTGTGTTTGTTTTTTGTCTGTTCTGTAATAAACAGCAGTATGTAAATGGGAAGGTATGTGCATTAACACTCGCTGATTAGTAAATCTGGACAGCCCAAGTTGACTCTTATTATTATTTTGTGATTAAGACCCAGAGCTGTTCATCTCCAGGGGCCTAAATGAGATTAAAAGGGCTCGTTGCAGAAGCCTATGCCTGATAAAAACGGGTATGATTGCTATTTCGCAAACAGCCTCTTAATTGCCTGTGAGCAGCTGCATAGCATTTTTTTTCTCAAAGGTGCTTTTTCCCTCGAAAATAAGGACCGTCCAATTTATGACAGTCGGATAAGAAATACAAACACGTCCATCCAACCATTGAAGGTTGCATGTGTCCTGAGCCTATGCAACCCTAACCCAGCATGCATTTGGTGAAAGTCAAGCCTCTGTCACTCATCTAACACACACTATGCCTAATGCAATTTATAGTTTAAACCCACCTAACGTGCTTGTCTTTGGATTGTTGCACCTGGAGGAAATTCAAATAGTTGTAAAGTGAACAATTACAGTGTATTTGTCATGAGCTTGTAACAGCGATCCGATGCATCGGGATTAAAGAAATCACAAAGAACTTGGTTATTTCAATACTGATATGAACATGCTCTCTTTGTCTCTTGAGAGTATAAATATGCACAGGCCTGCAGAAAATGAGAGTTGGATGGATGGACTGATGAGGAGACAATTAGCTGGACAGACGAAGCAGCCTAACAGACGCATGAGTACTGACTTGTTTGTCTGCCCTCCCTTCCCATCAGACTCTGCTGGAAGACGCTGAGCGCTGTAGACACAAGATGCAGACGGCGTCCAGTCTCATCAGCGGCCTCGCTGGTGAAAAGGAGAGATGGACGGAGCAGAGCAAGGAGTTTGCTGCTCAAACCAAACGCCTTGTTGGTGGGTTTCAGAGCAAGTTTGAAATCGTGACTGGTATTCGAAAAACTATGGCCTCAATCTCTGCAGTTGAAGAAATTAGATATGAATTGATATCATTTCTATCGGGCGATTAAACTAATAAACAAGAAGTCACTCTTAGATCGCTAGCCTAAATGCCATTAATGCATAGTCATACTTATTCAATGCAAACATTGTTAATTTAATTCCCAATGCATTGTTTCTGCACACATGTATCTAATTACTGATTGTGCTGGCAATAATCTTCAATTTTTTTTTATTACACATGCACATAAGCAGCATTAAAGTTGTTAACACCTTTTGTCTTTTAGGTGACATTCTATTGGCCACAGCTTTCCTGTCCTACTCCGGCCCTTTTAATCAGGAGTTTCGCAATCTTCTCCTGAGCAACTGGCAACGGGAGTTGACGCAGCGTTGCATCCCATTTGGCAACAACCTTAACCTGACCGAGCTGCTCATCGATGCTCCCACTGCAAGCGAGTGGAACCTACAGGTCAGTGCTTTAGTAGCGACCACCAACACAATAGAAGAATAGAATAGAAATATACTTTATTAATCCCCAAGGGGAAATTTGTGAAATTGATCAATCAACTGCTTCAGTGAATACTGATGCAGTTGGTGATCATTATATATATATATATAATATATATATATATATATATATATATATATATATATATATATATATATATCATTCTTTGTGTATTTTAGGATAGGTAGATATGATGTTGATGATGTATTGCATGACCCAACTGGATAAGCAGTTGTATTTTTATTGATCCCACAAAATTAAATTAAAAGTGATTGTTGTCTATACAATATAGTATATCATGTTTTTCTTCCTGCTGCATTTATCTGACTCTAATAGTTATTTAATAATTGACCTGGTGCTTTTAAGTCGAAGACTGGAAAGTGAAAATTCCTGAAACAAAACTAAAAAATTAGTTGGCATTAGGATTGAGCCAGAACCAGTAATTTGTTTTCCATGTTACAGGGGCTCCCCAATGATGACCTGTCCATTCAGAATGGCATCATCATCACCAAAGCCGCCCGCTTTCCCCTCCTCATTGACCCTCAGACGCAGGGGAAAATCTGGATCAAGAACAAAGAGGCCAGGAACGAGTTGCAGGTTTGGGATTTTTTTTACTGTTGCTTTACAATATGTGACATGTGTTGATGACACACAAAAAAACTGCACACGGGTGTACCATTTGTATACACTATTTATGTTTTTGAATTGTTCTTTACTTTCATTATCTGATCTAACAATGCAGAATTGGCCAAATGTACTTAAACTAAACATGGATTCATTAATAACTTAACCAATGTACTTCAGTAATTAGATGTCATTACTTTTTGTCCCTCTGTTTCTAAATACCATATGCATTAAATAATTCATAGTGTTTCCCTTACTCAATTCCTGTGCCAGATTTTGTCAAGCAAGGTTTGGATGTTTAGTAGCCTCTAAAATCTTGGAAGATGCTGAATTTCTGCAATGTACTGTTTGCCTTCAAATCCTTTCATCCTTTCATCAGCAGACATAACACGATCAGCCAGGGTCACTGGCCCTGTTAAGGACAATCTCTGAACTGAGAGAATGCATTCTACAACCCTATTATGAGTTGTCTTGAAGACACATTTCCCAAAGCAGAGCGTTTAAACTATTTCCAAAAGTGACTCATCAAAATAACTTTATAACTTTATATATACTGAAGTCTCTCAGTAAGGTATTAGTTGGGACATTGTTGTAGCTGACACAGTAGCTCGATTCAATCAATGTTTTTTTTTTTTTTATCAATATATTGATAGTGGTGTCATATTCTGATTACAGATCACTTCACTGAACCATAAGTACTTCAAGAACCATCTGGAGGACAGTTTGTCTCTTGGGCGCCCCCTTTTGATCGAGGATGTCGGGGAGGAGTTGGATCCTGCGCTCGACAACATTCTTGAAAAAAACTTTTTCAAAACAGGCTCCACTTACAAGGTAATTTGGTAGGTTAGTTCTGACAGGAAGAGTTGTAGGTTTAATAGAATATATAGCATGACACACGACAGCGAAGCACTCTAAATGTGTCTTCAAGACAATAAATTGGTTTTAAATTAAAAAAATTGCCTTTTTATTGTCTTTTCTGTGTGGATTGTAAAGATTTGAACAATGACTTCCTCAACTCAACTGAGAAGTCAGAGGAAATGCTTTTCGCTTGTAAACTTGTCTCATTCAAGTAGTTATGGACTTAAATTATTATTTATCACATCAAGAATGGATTTTTAAACATCATTGCCATCCTTCACCAACACACACACAAACACACACACACATATACACACACAAACTAAATCACACAGAATATATGAGGTTTGCCAGTGAAAGTCTGCTTGGAGGCATTTCTCTCTCATTATCGCCGCTCCAGCTGATGCTGGTTATTCAACAGCTGACACTGCAGCTGCTTCCCGCTATCGCACACATGCAATAAAACAAACACACATATGTGCACTCGCACACATCAAACGTACCATGAAACTGCAGGACATGCACATACACTCACACCATATGGTGATCGCAAGTGAGCTTGTGTTACATGGAGACGACAACCAGAAGTCTCCCGGCTACCCATTGAGAGGCCCGATTAGCGGCATCTACGCTCTATTAATATCCTGGCGTGAGGAGGAAGTGAAGGTGTCTGCGGCCGACAGCTCTAGGGACAAACCGCCAGATGGATAATTAGAAGTTATTCTGATGTGAGTAATTTAATGCTGATCAGAGGAAACTAGATGCACATGTACATATTTACACAGACACATATACGTCCATTGAAAATTCATCAGCAGGGCCATGGCAGGAGGCATCAGACACAGCCAGGTTCAATGGACCCTATGAGACATATAGTCGCAAAGACTCCTGGGAGGAAGTCAAGTTAATAATGTGCGATGGAAAGTCAAAGACATGTTAGTGACTGTTATGACAAATGCATGATTATATCTTACGTCATTGTCTTTATGAGGTAGCTTAGAGTGGATTTGGCTGAATCATCAGTACAATCTTTTCCATATTTTCTTATAATTATTATACATGTGACTAGATATTTTGTGATGCTGACTTTGTGCACTTTAACTTTGTGTCTTTTCTTCTCTGTTTTTTCCCTTTCTGCAGGTGAAAGTTGGTGACAAAGAGGTGGATGTGATGAAGGGCTTCAGGCTGTATGTGACCACCAAGCTGCCTAATCCAGCGTATACCCCAGAGATCAGTGCCCGCACCTCCATCATTGACTTCACTGTCACCATGAGAGGACTAGAGGACCAGCTGCTGGGCAGAGTCATCCTCACAGAAAAACAGGTAGCGTTTTTAGCTACTGTATACAGTTTACTTAGTTGCCTAATGCAAATGACTTAAAAAGCCCTCAAGACCATTTGCAGTAAGTGCATGATTCCAACACCTCCCCCGGCATTGTACTTCGTTTTTTCTCTATCAAGCATAAGTGTTCTAACAATAGATGTTATTTTCTCTGTTAGAGTATATTAAATAAGACACAGCTCCTGTGTGTTCATATAGTAATATGAATGATTCAGAGGGCCCACTCAAGTTGTACGTTCATGGGCCTTCAAGCCAACAATTTACACACAAAATAAAAGATTAGATGAGCTTTTAAATCATTTAATTTTCAAGCCATAGTTTTGACCATATTCATCTTTACAGTGTAGCTTCAGTGTTTCCCACAGGATTCTGATAGACTTGTGTTGACTCTCTAGAGGGATCAAGAAGCATCCTCCCCCAGAAGAAAATGTTGAACATTTAAAAATTAAATGCATCAATCTGGTGCACTTTGAGACCCCGACTGAGGGCTGGATCTATAAAGATCTTTGTGCTTTTGTACACAGTGGTGAGCTCACACACAAACACACACACACAGAGACAGACGGACGGACAAAGCGAAGTCAGAAGTGATGGAGACGCTGTAGTGAAGATTACTGAAATTGACAACGTTGCTCGTTACTGCTAGTGCAGTAACACTTTTGTCAGTAAAAAGCTAATCATTTATTGATCAATACAACTCAACAAACATTAAACAAAGGAACCTAATTCCATCGGCTCTGTCTACAGTCTTTCACCCGTCATCGCTAGGTTTACACAAGCACAGCACGGATGCTCACTCTTTCTGAAGGCATATTTTTACAAAAAATGTAAAACAAAAGCTGTCTGTCGGTCTGACTTTTGAACTTAATTTGTTCTTTTCTTAAGTGCAACACCTGCAGACAGTGAATCAGCAGAGGACATGAGCACGGAGGACAGGAGAAATTAATGATACTGACTGATGTCTGCATTCTTTATAGACTTCCTAAATCTTAGAAATTGTATTTATTGTATTGCATTTTGTATCCTGTGAGATTCCTTTTGACTTTATAAAGTGAGTTTGCCGTTTTTACAATATACATATATCACATTTTTAAAATATCAATAGATTCTAATCCTTTTATATATATATATATATATATATATATATATATATATATATATATATATATATATATATATATATATATATCCATGTGTGTGTTTTTTAAATGCAATTATCTATTCATGAAAAAGAGAGGGTATTTAATTGCTTGTAATCTGCAGCCTCACCACTAGATGTCACTGAATCTCACACACTGCTCTTTTTAGTAAAATATTTTTTTAGTAAAATATATTAGTAATAACAATTGGTCGGTGACTGCAGATTTCGTAGCAGCAAATGTCCCCAGCAAGCTCATCCATTCAAAAGTGAAAACATACATTTGGTTCATTAGTAACTGTGACGGTACAAATTAGACTGTGGTGAGCCGCCCAAATTTAGGTTATTAATTGGAAAGAGTGAACTATATTCAAGAATTTATATAAAAGACACAGTTTCAGAGATGTTTATTTCCCATGGCTTTACTGTGTGATAATTTGGTGTATGCAACTGGAGGCATACTGTTATTTTAATTAATGTAGGGTCAGATTGATATTAAAGCAGTGGCACATAGTTCTTCATGTTATTTTTATCCGAGACATCATTTGACGCTTTGTCTCATATCTTTATGATATGTATTTTCTTTCTGCACTGTTCCAGTGCTCCTATTTGCTTGATGTGGAATTTCTTCGGACTGGCCTAGATGTTGTCTTTAAAAAAAGTTTAGTTTCCCTCTGCTTGGAGTACCGTATCTGCTTGGGCATATGTGTGTCGGACATGTACCGGTAGATGACATGGTTAGAGTTGGTACAGCATTATTGTGGTAGTGACGCTGGTCAAGTTGGCTTCTTTCAGAATGCTGATGTTGCTGCGTCGGTCCTCCCGGCTGATCCTTAAACTCTTTGGCAAGGATCTTCTGTTGGTGTCGTTTCAGGGCTCTCAGATGCCTATTATAGGTGGGAAGGACAGTGGCTCTGTAGACTAGAAGTTTTGCTTGAGTCTGTCATCTTCTGAGTGTAGAGGGCTCTAATGGCATGCTGTAGGTAATGGTTTAGTTCAGATTCATTGTCAGATTTTGAGGAAAGAAGTCTGTCGAGCTAAGGGGAGTGGTAAATGTTCTGAAGCTAAAAATGACATGTAATGTAATGAAGCGTGGGGCTGTCCACTTTTACGGTGGGCTGTTTAGATGGTTGTTTGGTTCGGACTTCTTGATGTTTAAGGCAAGTCCCAGGGCTCTGCATGCCCTGGCAAAGGCAATACAGGTGCCCTGGAGGTCTTCTGTGGAGTGTGCTGTGAGTCCATTGCCATCTGAAGTTCCACAATGGGTGTGTTATTTATTTAGCTCTTGGTCTTGAACCTATTTAGGTTGAAGAGCCTGCCAACACCTCTGCACATGGTTTGGACAACAATGTAGCTGCTCTTTGCACATAGGATGGAGTATGGCAGCAATACAGATGGCAAACAGGGTGTCTTTGACAATTAATCCTTATTTTTCCCCTGTTTTAAGGATCCACAGACACTTTTACTGAGCACTTTGTTTAATGTGGAAAGGCTGATGCATGGACAGCCACCACACGGAGCGTGACAGATCTGGGGTCAACATTACGACAACTTGGGGCCCTTTACTGGCGTAGGCTTTATCTGCCTTCCCAGCCATTGTGATGCTCCCATTAAGCCAGCCATCATCTGCCACCATCGCGGTTTTGGTTGGTGTGTCTCTTTGTCAGAACCTTGACTTAGCTGCCAAGGGAGATCTTATCAGGACCATTGCTCTAAACGGCGTCACTCTTGGGATCTGAGGAACACAAAAGATTCTCCACCAAGGCGAGGGGAAAGTCCACAGAGAAGGATGATCCGAGTTCTAAAGCAGGATACCGTATTTTCTGTCAATGCTCCCTTTCTACTATTTCATCTGTATTCAGTGGGTTCTAGCTCTAGATAACTGAATAAATATACTTTCATCTTATCCGTTCTCAGGCCAAAATGTGGACTCACGTTATCTGTAGCAGGTTTACTGCCGCTACCCGTGGGTTTCCCCCAAAAGCTCCAAGGAAGAGTCTGACGCGACGACGTTCAGATCACACGCAACACAGACCAGACTGCAAGACTGCACCTCTGCTCACTTCACTCCCCGCTGCAGCTCAGCTGCCCTCTTTATAGGAGCAGCATCGGCTGCTGACTGATTGCCAATCAGTGAGAGCAGCTGACTGATTTTCAACCAGCCAGCAGCCGAGGCCAGTTTGAGCAGAGCTACGACATTATCATAATTTGAAAGGCATTTAATTTGCTAATGTTCTCCAGAGTGTAAACCCTTTCGTTCTTACAAATCCCATAGCCTTTGCCCAACACCATGCTACAGCTGTGTAAACTATATGCATATATGTTATTTGTATTTTTGTGACACCAGGAACTGGAAAAGGAGAGGACAGACCTCTTGGAAGATGTGACCTCTAACAAGAGAAAAATGAAGGAACTAGAGGACAACCTCCTCTACCGACTCACCAGTACACAGGCAAGCCAATTCTAGAACTGTGTTGTACTGGAAAACCATTTGAAGTTCTTTGGGCATGTGATAATAATCATTGTAGCAGTGTCGGGAGTAACTTATTAAAACCAGATTATCTGATTCATGATATTTATTTTTTATTTTTCATGATGTTATTATATAAAGCAGACCGTTGTTGACATACTGTTATGATTATATCTGGAGTTGGTGATCATGGTAAGTGTTTCCATTGTCATTTTGCTTCTGACTCACTCTCGTAAATATGTCTCTTTGTAGGGTTCACTGGTCGATGACGAGAGTCTGATTATTGTTCTTGGCAACACCAAGCGCACAGCTGAAGAGGTCAACCAGAAACTACAGATTGCTGCAGAGACCGAGATCCAGATCAATGCTGCCAGAGAGGAGTACCGACCTGGTAAGCCTTTCTGGCTCAGAAACAGAATCATCTACACTTTTTGGGTGTAATTTACTCGGGTTAGTTATTGTTTGCCAGTAAAGTTAAGGTTCAGTCGCATACAACTGATTCATTTTCAGTATATAATTCATCTCAAGCAACATTGACACTGTCCAAGAGAACATTTACTCAACACACACACACACACACACACACACACACACACACACACACACACACACACACACACACACACACACACAACTATATAGTAACATATGAAACATTTAAAAAAAAATGTCAACATCTCTATTTTCACAAAATAATAATTTATACTCTACTGGCCAGACAAAAGACAACACTTTGGGGTTTATAGATAGAGGCTGTAAAGTCAACAGACAGCTCTTTACAGAACTCAGTTACAATGTGTGCTTCAACAGCTGCACTTCTTTTGCTTTTGTGTTTCCAGTGGCCACCAGGGGCAGTATCCTGTACTTCCTGATCACAGAGATGAGTATGGTGAACGTCATGTATCAGACATCTTTGAGACAGTTCTTGGGACTTTTTGACCTTTCTCTGGCTCGGTGAGATTACTCATTTGCTACTCTCAATAATTAATTGTTTTGCTGTAGTTCAGATGTGGAGAGGTTGTCAACTAAACCGAGGTTCGGTTGTTTGATCCCTGGCAGTTGTAAACTACATGTCGAAATGTTGTTGGGCAAGATACTGAACCCCAGATTGCTCCTGATGCACATGCCATAGTTATGTGAGTGTGAGTTGAATGTGTATGACTACAGGTGGATCCTTGTGTGGTGCCACTATGTGAATGCTGGCTTGTGTTGTGATTGTGAAGCACTTTGAATGGTCACTAAGACTATAAAAGTGCTCTATATATGAAGGCGTCTGACTTCTTTCTATTAATTACAAAAATGTTTAATACTATCCTCTTCGTTAAGTCTTTGTAACAATAAATTGCTTTGCTTCCTACATTTTAAAGGAGAAGGCCTTTGCGTTTACAGGGTTTATTTTCGAGTTTGTGAATATCTACATGCATAAAAGTTCTGATTGCAACATTTTGCTGTGGAGAAGGTGATTATTTTACTATATCTCTTTTGCATAAATAGAGGTTGGTGGCTTAAAATCTATGAGATAATGTAAGGAGAAGATCAGTGACTTCATTTGTATCTTTGAATACCAAACAACACTAGACAACGAGTCCAAATCAATATGCTGATGCTACAAAGACTGCCTGAAGCATCACCGAAGAGTGTTATCATCAAAACTCTTTCATATGGTGAATATTGTTTTGAATTACATGCAGAAAGGTAGTTATTGATCCAGGGTAATTGGATTGAATTTCTTCAAATTTAACAGGTTCACATTTTCACTGCATATGAATCAGGTTATCCTTGAATTTCTGTTTTCTAATGATCTCCTTGATCCAATGATCCTTCCTGTCAAAATATATCATTAACTATTGCTCCTTACTTTATTTTAGTTTTTTAGTTTGTAATTGTCTACAGTGTACATTTAAAATATGTATGTAGCGAGATGGACATAGGTATTGTTGTATTGACGCATCTTCTGTAGATCCAGCTGAAATAACGAAAGGGAAATGCGTTCCCATTATGTTAAACAGTAAATGTACTTGTATAGCGCTTTCTCCTCTTCCGTTCTTTTAAAGTGCTTTGACCCTACATGTTGAAGGTCGCAGCTGCAGAGAGATTATTGATACGACTGAACACTGATCATTTCATTGGGATGTTTTGTTTTTGAAAAATGTGTTTGCTGTTCATGCATAGTGTAAAGTGTTTGGAGTGCCCCAGGCAAACATAAACACAGCGAGCGGCATTATCCATTTAACCAGCTACCGATTGATTTGCTAGCCTGAATAATTTTTCATCTGACTCGGGGGTCAGCAACCCGTGGCTCCGAAGCCGCTTTGTTGCGGCTCCCTGAGACTTTGACAAAAATAAATGATCATATGTTTTGCACAGTGGACAATCTTTCAAAGGGAACACCTCTTATTTTGAGGTTTGAGGTGTACTGTGTCTCTGAAAATAAAAACCACAGACATCAGCATCAACCATTAGGTTAACCAGTCGGTCCATGATGTGATCTGTATTTGATTTGTTAGATTAAAACCCTGTGACATTATAGCAGGAACTCGAAGGGGCCAGCAGGCCAAAGCTGGAATGACACTAAACATGTGGTATCTTTTGTGCTATTTTCTGACTCAGGTCCTCCAGAAGCCCCATCACTAGCAAACGCATTGCCAACATCATAGAGTGTATGACCTTTGAGGTGTATAAGTCTGCAGCACGGGGCCTGTACGAAGAGCATAAGTTCCTCTTCACTTTGCTGCTGACGCTGAAGATCGACATGCAGAGCAACGCGGTCAAACACGAGGAGTTTCTCACTCTCATTAAAGGTAAGAGGAACAGTTGAACAATTTGAAGATATTGTTTCTAAAAGTTCTGTTTCCTTATTTACCTGGGTAGCTGAAAACCTGAATTCATTCTTAAAGTTTGGTATTTTGGAGGCATGCATGTGCAGGAAGATCCAACCGTGGAAACACGGGAACTGACTTCTGAGCTTCATTGCGTTCATGAACTGATTTTTTTTTTTTTTTTAAAGTCAAACATGGGGAAACGCATGGGTATGATTTGAGCCAAAGAAAGACTGTGCATAAACATAGCAGATACAAACCCCCACTGAGACTGCATTCCAGTGGCTGGCCGTCCGGGCCATCTAAGCCGTCTCTGAAGGCCTAAATATAATTACAAAGTTAATGCTATTTTATCATTTAAAAAAATATGTGCTTCCATCCCGCAGCGTTGCTTCCATTCCAATTGATTTTAACGGGAGCTTTTATCCAATCAGATTTCACCTCCACAGTCTCTATGGAATAAGATCAGCTCATCTCAGGCCTTCACACGGGCCACTACAAGTAGAGCCTGCTTGAAGTACATGGGTATCGTTGATTGACATAATCTTCAACCAATTATATCGTTAGTTTGACATACTGGGTGTATTTTTTTAGGTCTTCTGGAAGCCCATGAAAGTACGTCAGATTAACCTGTGCTGTGACTGGTTAGTGCGCCCGCATGCAGTTCAACTGAGCGGAGAAGGAGATAGATTAGCGGAGGTCAAGAAGTCACCTCAGTTTAAGTTTTTTGCTTTTAAATTTTAATGGTGGAAGGTAGAGAATCGGACTTGGTGGCAGATCTTCATTGTCTGTTAATGATGCAGCATCCCGTTATGCGCATATTTCTGTATCTGCACTCTGCAGCTATGGATTTGTAGGTGTTGCGCTTCATGTAACATTTTTATTTCATTTGTTGAAGTGTTATGTGATTACGACTAAACAACCCACAACTTCTCTCTTTCTGTCTCCTCCTTCACAATAAAAGCCCTGCACCGGTACACTGATGAACTAATATCTTACATTAGGTGGCACTAAGATGGCATTGAAGGCCTAGGTAGAAAATGTACGGCCCGCCACTGCTGCATTCACATCTCACCATCCAAAGAACAGCTACAAGCGTAGTTGTATGACTCACCTCAAAACGTCAGGCTCATACTGCCATCCGCTTTATGTTTTTTCTTTTCTTTTTCTCATTAATTATGTATAGACCTTTATTATATACGGTCAGATTTTATTTTACAAAGCTCCACAATTCAAACATTGTACCCATTCACTGAATCACAAATATGGAGTGCTCCTCAGTGAAGAGATGGAAGCTAGTAACTGGCCAGAACAGACATCGACCCGGTATGACTTTTGGATATCCCTGTTTGTGTGTTTGTTTTTATGTGGTTTCCAGGTGGTGCATCTTTGGACCTGAAGGCCTGCCCTCAGAAACCAGCTAAATGGATCCTTGACATGACCTGGCTCAACCTGGTAGAGCTCAGCAAACTGTGGCAGTTCTCTGATATACTGGATCAGGTATACACACATAATCAATGTTGGTATGCCCAGACAGGTGTATGATAACTTTCTTTATCTGAGAGAGTTTTCATGCACAAGTGGTGCTCATCTGTCATCGGTTTCTCACAGATTCAGCAGTGGTCTCAAGGTGCTTATTACATTTTTTTTTCACTGCTCTCCTTTGCTCTAGTAAGCATATCAATATCAGTCTCATCATGTCTTGCGTCACCCCCCCACACACACACACACACACATACACACCCACATGCATATACACACACTTACGTACCACAAAGGACTGTCACTCACACACCCTTATGGGTGACTGACAGCCTGGTGGCTCCCAAAGAGGTAAAAGCTCAGTGCTCTGTGAAATGAGCTTAGTTTGGAAAAAGTACCAGTCAATTACTTGTGGCTGATCACGCACACACACACACACATGCACACGCACACACACACACACACGCACACGCACACGCACGCGCACACACAGACACAGACACACATGTATTCTTTCACATGCATAAATGCACTGCATTTTTGTGCAGACAAAATCATCTAAGCCTTTGACTCGGTCTTCACACACAAACAAATCAGTACGTCACACAAACATCATAAGTAGGCAGCCATTTTAGCCTCAAGAAGTTCACTCAAATCCCGGGACTGGCTCAGGCATTTGTGTGGGACATAAACTCTCTCTTCTCAACTAACACACTGAACCCCTGAAACAAATTGGAGCTGTTTAGTGGCTAATAAACAAAGAGAAGCAGCTGTCAGTTGTAAAATCGTCTCAGAATATAAAGCAGGGTTGCTTCACTTTCCTCAACAAATACTCATTAAAGAAAACTTACTCAAACTGACCCACAGAGAGATAGGACGAAAATTACATTATTGATAAGAAACTGTCTGTCTTTTTTCTAACATTATTTCTTAAACATCATCTAAATAGGAAACCTATTTTATTTGATAAAGCACTATATTTCTGTTTAAGAAACCTGATTTCTTTTGTTGGTGTGTCTGATTTTTATTGGGTTTGGACGTCAGAAAGAGAAGATGTTGTGACATCATCAGAGAGCTGAAAGGAAACTGACAAATTTGTAAATGTGTGTCCTTAAATCTAAAATACAAACTATCTTAGTTAATAAGGACAATAAATTGATTCCACATCTAAACATTAGATTGGTAAAATCCAAACCCATACACAGGGATACATCTGACAACTGACCAGCTCCATGTAAATATCTGTTATACAACTACCAGGTTTGTGTGGTGCATGTACTGTAAACACAAAGTCTGATTTCCTGCTTTCACCTAATTTCTCCCAGTAACCTAGTATCCTCCATGCATGTAAATACAGTGATTAGCAAAGCATTTGATGTCAAAGTATATTTGCATTTGTTGCGCTGTCAAGCATTAATATCACTTTGCGAAAGCACATTGTGCTGAAAAGGGTTCAATACAAACTGTATCTCAGGCGATTTATGCCTAGCTCGGTGTGACGAGCTCATGTTGATAATCATCTGTGTTACATGATGTTTGTTTTGAAATGATCATGCATATGATGAGATGTGACATATTCTGTATGTCAGTGCATCTCCAAGTCAAGTATATTCTTGGTTAACCATGATAAATACTAGTTGGTTTATAGGCTATGACATTTCTATTTGCAGGCTCGGTTTCCTTGTTGTTTCCATTTCTAGAGAAGAAGGGACACAACATACTTTTAATCAGTAATCACTGATGCAGTGTAGTTACAGAAAGGTGCAGACAGTTTACGGTTTACACACTTCTTTCAGATAAGTCGTAACGAGAAAGCGTGGAAGTCATGGTTCGATAAGGAGGCCCCGGAGGAAGAGGTGGTACCGAACTCCTATGACCAGGCTCTCGATTGTTTTAGACGCCTGCTCCTCATACGCTGCTGGTGTCCCGACAGGACCATCGCACAGGTTAGAAAAGACTTGTCTGTATTCCAATGACCAAAATACAATCTGTGATCTGTGATGAAATCACCAGATCACCAATCCGCGTCATCAGAGTACATTGGTTTACACTTTCGTAATGGGTGGTGAAAAGCCAATTCCAATAGTTATTTGCATTAAAAAGTGGAATAGCAACAGTATGCAGTTATACTGTAACTTAAAGCGACACTATGTAACTTTTCCCCTGTAGCGCCCCCTTCAGGTATTTAACGTCTGGTCTCGAGCCATATATGGCTCTTCCGGCTCGTCTGCTCCCAGCTGATTGCGACCGGGCGCGATCAGCGGCAGCGAGTCGCGTTCCGCGGCAGCCCGGTGTTCAACACAGCAGCATGTCACTCCGTCTCTACGAGTCGCGTAGCGGAGCAAATAAAAAGTCACCTGCGAGCGTGGACTGGCACTATAAGACGTTGTGTAAAGCTACCAGACAGCAAGTTGAACTACTTCCGCCGGAAGTACCGGGTCGGTCCCAACCATCTTACATTCAGCAGTTTTCTGGCCACAGACCCCCGATGGCAGTGGCGGAGGAGCAAATCAACATATTAAAAGTCATTGTAGCGGCACAATTTTTTTCAAGCTGTTATTTTAAGGTGGAAAAGTTACATAGTGGGGCTTTAAGTTCAGATTAATAAATAGCCATGAAACAAACACAGCAACATAATTGTAATCAATAGATGGGTGAGGCCTGGGAAAGAGATTAATGAAAGTGGATTCATTAAAGAGTAGAGTGGAAATATTTTGATATACAGTAATGTCTCCCTTTGCCAAGTTTTGCTGGAAGCGGAATACATTTAGTGAAACGTATTTCTCTCTGAAGATTACTGAGCCTAAATATCTACAATGGCTAATGGACATTCACTTCTGACTGATGAGTAGTTTGTTGCTCCATTGTAAATGAGCCTGGAGAGGAATTCATTTATTTGCACTCACAAAAAGTCTAGCAGTTGCTTTTTGAAAAACAGTTTTTTTTAAATCCTTTTAACTATTCCATCAGTTCCAGACCTTCCAGACAGTGAATGTACTTCTTTTTTTTTCTCGGCCTGCATTATTAAATCTAGTAAGAAAACATGTTTATTTTGTGTCATCACTTTCCCTTTCTCCTTTAGGCCCGTAAATACATAATGGACGCAATGGGGGAGAAGTACACTGAAGGGGTGATTCTTGACTTGGAGAAGACATGGGAGGAATCAGACCCGAGAACTCCTCTCATCTGCTTCCTGTCAATGGGCTCTGATCCAACCGACTCCATCATTGCGCTGGGGAAGAGGCTAAAGATTGAGACCCGATATGTCTCCATGGGGCAAGGGCAAGAGGTCCATGCTCGCAAGCTTCTGCAGCAGACTATGGCCAATGTGAGTCAGTGGTGGGAGCTTACTACTACTGTTGAATCATTCAATGTAGCACAAGAACAGTAGTTTAAGCCGATATATCAACTCAATGTTTCTGAATTATGTGTTTCTGGATTGCCCTAAAGCTCTCGGTTCCTTACAGACAGACCTAATATAGACTATGAAATATGGAACATAACCGTTACTCTTATTGTTCTGTCCCCAGGGGGGCTGGGCCTTACTCCAGAACTGCCACCTGGGACTGGACTTCATGGACGAGTTGATGGACACAGTGACAGAAACCGAAATTGTGCATGACTGCTTCCGCCTCTGGATCACCACAGAGGTCCACAGACACTTCCCCATCACCCTTCTGCAGATGTCAATTAAGTTCACCAACGAACCACCACAGGGCCTCAAGGCGGGGCTCAAGAGGACCTATGGAGGTGGGGGCAGTTTGATTAAGTTTAATTCAGCCTAAAGTAAAACACAATCAAAGGTCCAGAATTCTTAATCTATAACATTACTGAGCAAGGTGAGGGTGCTGAGGCTGTATTACGAATGCACATGCACACCCTGTCCTGAATCAATACAATGGTCCAGTCTGAAAATGTTTCTATACATCAATACGGAGTAAATAAAGAAAGATGTCAACAGATTGATTACAGGTGAATCGAACATGTGTGTTTGAGGTAGAAGAAGCATTCAGAATAGAGTGTCCTGTTGTTCCTGTAGATGTATCAACTCATATGCGGATGCGCCTACATGAACACATATACATATATACATACAATAACTAAAGGGATATAAACGTATCCTCGGGCAAACCCAGCAGGAGAAAGATGATAAGCAACTGGTGCTTAATTCAGTGTATTTTTACACACTTGGCATCAGCGCTTCAATCCTAACTACAATTCAAAAATGCATTTCTTTATCAGATAAGGAGAGCTCACACTTTCAGCGGACATTCAGACTATTTTTCTTATGTTGCTTCAAAGCAGCGCTTATTTAGTTCCTACCTTTTAAATGTTACAATTCCCAAATAATGTAAGACTGAACCCCGGTTTGGGAGAAAACGATCCTCACACATTGAACTGCTTATTAGGTGGATATCCCAGAGATATGTTTTAGCAATTAATATGTAGATTTAGATAATAATTGATGCTGATAGTTTCTATTCATTATTTTTGAGTTGGGAATTTCAGCTGGGGTTTAAATTCCCTTCACCACGCTGTTATCCTTCTGGAGCCGGCAAGATCTCCCAAACTTCATTAGAGCTCAGGAAAGCCAAAGGGACGTTGTCTGTCAGATCTCCCAAAAGAGATATGCCAGCTTGCATTATTCAGTTAGAAGTGTGCACGTGGTGTACTATTCGTGTCATATCTGCAGTTACAGACATTGCTAAATCATAAAATGTTTAAGCAAGTTTAATAAAAATACACATGCATTTTTAAAACTCTCCATCTTAAAGCAAGTTTGTTGTCTTATCATCACTTTTTACTCAATCTTTAACAGTAGAATGCACTGGTATTTGTTGCTAGTGTATACAGTATATGACTTCCTCATCTGCTATACTGGAGTAGTCACACTTTCTGTAGCTGGAAGATCAAAATGCTGATAGAACAATGATTTTCTGTAGCTTGCACTCTGCTAATGTGTTTATCCACGTTTCCCTCAACAGCTATAAACCAGGACCTTTTGGATGTCAGTAACATGGTGCAGTGGAAGCCAATGCTGTACGGAGTGGCATTCCTCCACAGCACAGTACAGGAGAGGAGGAAGTATGGGCCTCTGGGATGGAATATCCCCTACGAGTTCAACCAGGCCGACTTCAATGCCACTGTCCAGTTTGTTCAGAACCACCTTGATGACGTGGACATTAAAAAGGTAGGAGGTCTAAAGTGCTTAGCAAACTACAGTAAACACCTCCAGGTAAACAAACGCATCTTTAACAATCGCCAACCGTGTTCAGATTCAGGAGAAATAGTTTGAAGAGCCCTTTACTGGTGACAGGTATGCAGCAGCTTGTGTATATGTGTACTTTTGATAAATAAATCACTTAATGTACTACAGTAAATAAGCAAATAGTCTGATATACAGCAGTTATGGGCTTCAGTAAACGTATGCACCTCTACTACAAAATCAAGAACCCTCACCATGTCTATACTGACAGAAGAATACATTAGTATGTATTTGAGAAGCCTGCAATGTGATCACAGTTTCTGTCGTACACAAAAGTGATCTCTTCTCTTGATCGACGTTGTCATCTGAAATGAAATAAATAGTTTTTATGAATTAGCAGTGAAGTGTAACATCCATCTTTCATGAACATGCCAAATATAAATAATAATCACACTTTTAAAGGTGCGCATGACGAGAGAGTATAGTCTATCTTGTCCACAGTATTTCAAGTGTCTTCACAGTACACTGCGAAAATCAACTTGCACATTCATTCAACTGTAATCATTTCAAAAAGTGTATTTGTCGTCATCTTCTCTTATTTTATTTTATCTACTCAGGGTGTGTCGTGGACTACGGTGCGATACATGATCGGAGAGATTCAATACGGTGGCCGTGTGACCGATGACTATGACAAGCGCCTCCTCAACACCTTCGCCAAGGTGTGGTTCAGTGAGGACATGTTTGTACCTGCCTTCAACTTCTACAGAGGCTACAGCATCCCAAAATGCTCCAATGTGGACCAGTATCTGACATACATTCAGGTAAATCACGAGAGGACTGCAAAGTGGGCGCATCACTGCAGCCCACTGCTCCTTAACTAATGGGTTGAATGCAGAGAACACATTCCGTTGCATGTGTACCTGTACTCTGTGCAATGACAATAGATTGAATCCAATCCAAATAGTTGGATCCGACTTCTACCAATGATACAACAGATTTAAAGACATTTGGGTATTTCTACATTTCTGTTACATGTCTGCACCTGTCTTATGATGTTGCTGTGTTTTCAGCTTTTTTTTAAACATTGAAGATGTTTCTGCACGACTGTTCTCCAGATTTAGGCTTTCTAGATTTTTAGATAAAATGCAAGTATGCTCCTTTTACTACAGATTATGTATGATTTATTAGTGTGTGGGTGTGTATGTGTGTGTGTGCCTGGGGGCAGTTCCTGGGTTAGTTTCATTAATGTACATTTCATTATGATGGATGCACAGGGCTGCCAGGCTCAGCAAGCTTCCTCTGCACCCCCTTTCAAATAGAGAATGACAAACACAGCCTTGGAGAACACACACACACACACACACACACATACACGTACACACACAAATGCACACAGGCACGACATTCAAACACACATACCATATACACACGTTGACACTTTGTCTACATTTAATGGGAATGTTTGAGGGACAAACTGGACAGTGACAACATGCATCATAATTTTTGGGGGAATTCCCCAATTGAAACTCCCAATTACCAAAGAAATTCAAACAAAACACATCTGATGGTATCTAAGAAAAACTATCAGTCAACAAGATGTGAAACAGTGTTGGAAAAAACATGCCCAGATGAAACTCTACTTTTTATGGGCTAATTGCTGTTTCATGCTATTGCACCATTCTTGGTGTGTTGAAGGCGTAAAGTAAGTTTGTTTTAATAGTTTTAGAAGAAACCTCATTAGTCCTACTGCAGTATCCTATGGTCCATCTTCTTGTCATCTTTCAGAGAGACATGAACGGCAGGAAGTCTTTGGACCATTTAAAATAATCATGTTTCTTCTCACTTTTTAGTCACTTTTTAAAGTCCTTTGCAGATTAACGTTTGGCCCTTATTTGAATTTTAAAAGTAGATTTTACCCCAATTATATTGTAGTGTCATGGATATAATTAAGTGAAACCATACTCTTCATATTGTCCATGTTATTATGCTCTGAAACCAGCAGCACATTGGTATTGACGGCTCCAGAGTCACTAGGTGCGCGTATCTCCTCAGTAGAGAAACACTTTACCATTGTGTCGAGTTGTTCGCTGCTTTCTATATTTCTTTACGTATTAGATAATTACAGAAAACGAGGAGGATGCAACACTGGTAATTGCTGCAGTACAAAAAGGTATTGGTGTCTCGTCTCAATGCTTATACTTCATAAATATGTTATGTAGCCATGTAGGTGTCACAGCTTCCCATCACCATAGAGACGGGGGCTCAGTTCTGTTCAATTCAATTCAGTTTATTTGTATAGCCCAGTTTCACAAATTACAAATTTGTCTCAGAGTGCTTTACAATCTGTACACATAGACATCCCTGCCCCAAAACCTCACATCGGATCAGGAAAAACTCCCAAATAACCCTTCAGGGGGAAAAAAGGAAATAAACCTTCAGGAGAGCAACAGAGGAGGATCCCTCTCCAGGATGGACAGATGCAATAGATGTAATGTGTACAGAAGGACATATTTAGAGTTAAAATACATTCATGGAATCTGACAGAGTTTATCAATAGTTCATATTTAGGCATATTCTACGATGGAGAGTTTGGAGACCTCCCGAGTGGAGGAGTGGGCGGAGTCCCAGCAGGGCAGTGGCACAGCTGGCGACAGGAACTCACGATCCAACCATCGAAGGTCCATCAGCAGATGGAATCTATGACGCCTCATAGGGTCCGATGACCCCATGAGACGTGAAGTCAGAAGGACTCCGGGGAGAAAGCAGAGTTAGTCATGTGTGATGGAGAGATGAAAATTCATCCATAGGAGAAAGAAAAGAGGAGAGAGATGCTCAGTGCATCCTAAACGTCCCCAGCAGCTATAAGCCTATACCAGCATATCCAGGGGCTGGACCAGGGCAAACCTGATTCAGCCCTGACTATAAGCTCTGTCAAAGAGGAAAGTCTTAAGTCTACTCTTGAATGTGGTGACTGTGTCTGCCTCCCGGACTGAAATTGGAAGTTGGTTCCATAAAAGAGGAGCTTGATAACTAAAGGCTCTGACTCTAGGAACTACAAGTAGCCCCGCATTTAGTGAGCGCAGCTCTCTGGTGGGGCGATACGGTACTACAAGCTCCTTAAGATATGATGGTGCATCACCATGGTGCATGTTGAACCCTTTGCTTGGTCTCGGGCCCACTGACCACAGGTGTGCTGTGTTTGTGGGGGGGATCTGGTCACTGCACTTTTGTATTATATGGTGTCCCCTGATTGAGAATCGGGGACACACATCTAATCGGTTAAGTTGCCTCTTGTCAAATTATTACGATTTTTTTTTTTTTAAAGAAAAATAGTAAACATATATATATATATATATATATATATATATATATATATATATATATTGTCTGAGTTAGAGGTAACTATAGCTTAACTGTTAATACAGCACTGTTAACTGTGCTAAAGGGTAAATAAAGTATAAAGCAATTAAAATGTCCAACATGGCCTCAGGTGGTGCCAGGGGAAAAGAACCCCACGATTACCAGCAGTGGCCAGCTGCCTCTAATTCCTTGATGGCCTCCAACCCACCGGGGGCCTGAACGACAGACAAGACAGCAGCACAACACACACAAGGCCCGACGTCACACAGTCAACCAGAGGGGGACGCAAACCGCAAACAGCTATTACACGTGAATCCCAGTGCACATGTATAGAGAACTGTTAATACATTCAGAATATATTTAGCTCTGGTCGTGTTGTGATGATTACTAAATACATAGATTTTTTTAAACTGCAGCTGTATGTTCTGAAGTTTTTGTCAGCGCTGCTTCTCTAGGCGCCACTTCTACATGGTGATTGACAGATTTTTGATTGTATTGCTGCTAATATTAATACCAAAATAGCCTATGTATCGTGATTTATCTGGAGAAACCAGGCAGTGAGTGCCCCCATACACCCGATGATGATTGATGATCCTTTGTTTCATAACCACATTTCTTTCACACCAGTTCAACGTTTTGAATCAGGCTCTTTAGATCAAATCGCGACCAGTCCACTCTTCAGAGTCACCCCTACTAGTGGGTCAGACGCGTGCGCAAGTGGACTGGGAGGAATATTATGAATCTTGCATGTGTTGCACAGGGAGCTCCTCACTGGAGGGGGAAAAAGGAGCAGTCGGTGACTCTGTGTGTATCAGAGGAGACACTTGGCTGTGTACAATGTACCTGGGGCAACAGTGGCTTATCAATCATCTAAACTGCAGTGCAGTGCAAGGGAAATATTACTATTTTATTTTGTTATAAACTGTGGTTAAAGAAAGAGGTAACACATATACACTGTTTAACACATCGGAGAATGTTTGTCATAAGATCTGCAGATCGGTGTGAGGACCTTTCACGATTAATAAAGTATATTTATATTCTATTTCTTTCCCAAAATATTTTCCCAAACTGAGCCAAAAGAACCTCGGGTTCAATAACGGTTGCTGCTTCTCTCTCACAGTGTCTGCCGGCCTACGACACTCCAGAGGTGTTCGGTCTCCACCCGAACGCCGACATCACCTACCAGAGTAAGCTGGCTAAGGACGTCCTGGACACCATCCTCAATATTCAGCCTAAAGACAGCTCATCGGGCGGAGGGGAAACCCGAGAGGCCGTGGTGTCCCGGCTGGCTGACGACATGCTGGAGAAACTGCCTCTTGACTACGTACCTTTTGAAGTAAGCCTGCGTCGATGAACACGAGAGTGCATGCGTTTTCAACGCGATGCTCCACTCGCCACGTATGCTCTGCAAAGTGGCTGGTGTGTGGCAGTCGGAGAGGGGAGGGGTGTTGGTGATGTGAGGTGATGCTTCGTGTGTCTGAGACAGTGATAGACGGTGAGAAAAGGGGGCCAGAAATAGAGGGGCTGCAGACTTTTTACAAGCTTTGTTTTATTAGTGGTAAAGTGAGGTGAGAATGTGACTTTTCTGAGGCGCCCAGAACATCACAGAAAACGTGTCGCCGTCTCTACCGCTTTCATTTCCATCCGTCTGCTGGATGTTAAAGCAGTAAAACTGGAATAACACCCCCTAAAATGATCTCTAAATGAGGGACAATTGTACAGATTTGAATGATAAATCAACCATAGTCTGACTTTTCAAAAGAAATAATTCATAAATGTCGTACCCATCTCTCCTTTTTTTTCTGTTCCTCACAATTAGTAGTCGCTATAGAAACCTCACATCCTGTGCTTTTCATGCCTCAGGTACAAACCTGAGGCATGAAAGCAGTTCATATGTTTTATTCGGATAAGCAACGATTACATTTTATGAAACACTTCCTCACACTTCTTTATTTGATGGTTGTATGTTAAGTGGAGGTATTTCCAGGTGCAGCTCATGAACTTTCTGTGTCAACACAGCGAGCCGGTGTGTGTGCTCATGCGTCTTCGCTTCATGCATTATGAATCCTTCTGGAAAATCATTAAAGTTTGATCTTGTTTGATTCAAACGTAACCAGGTGAGAGAGCGCCTCCAGAAGATGGGTTCCTTCCAGCCCATGAACATCTTCCTGCGTCAGGAGATCGACCGGATGCAAAGGGTCATAGTTCTGGTCAGAAACACGCTGACAGACCTCATGTTGGCCATCGATGGGACCATCATCATGAGCGAAAATCTGCGGGATGCCCTCGATTGCATGTACGACGCACGTATTCCCTCCCGCTGGAAGAAGGTTGGTTTGAAGAATTGCCTTGAATATTATTCACTCTTCTGATGATGGATTTATTTGCAATTCATTTATAGACTCAGCATCTTTTGGACGTCTAAAGAAAAAAGTGATGTGTTGACAGACAGTAACACTTGCACTGACCATATGTTACTTTTGTCTTTTTGTTTGCTTTTTGGATGTTTATTTAAATGTTTGCTCTGCTGCACACGTGGCAAAATGACCCTCCTAATAGGACGATTCATCTTTCAATTTTACTGAAGTCTATAAACGCACTTTGCACTATGCATTTAATATCTAAGCCACTTTACGACTTAAGACATAAATGAATACTTCAACGGTCTTTTTATTATTGTACAGTAATAATGTTTCTAATGTTAATAAAAAGGTTTACTAGTCCGTCTCCGATAACATCAGACATGTCGTTCTACAGTAGCTACACAGACTGACAGAAATACAAAATGTAAAGTATATACTTTGTATATAAGTGAATATAAAGAGAAGAGGTTCGAGGGTTATTGATGATGATTCAGTTTGAGGAGGATCTGGCCATAAGCGATTTATTATAAAGTCTTATTGCAGTGGGCAAAAATGTTCTCCTAAATCAGAAATGAAAGCAAAAGAAAACAAGAAATAAGCATGACTTAGCATAGCTTTGACCGTATCTTGTAAAGAAATCCTTGTTGGCATTCAAGTCGTGCGTCACAAACCTTACATTCATCACGATAATCATTTAGATTTGAATAGCTTCCTTGCTGTGATTCTTTCTACCTGCAGCTCTGTCTGCGTTTGGCCCGTTTGCCGCCACTTGGCTTTGTTTTGTTGCATCCTCATCTTTTTTATTATGACGTGCGGAATTTGTTCTTTTTCTCTTTGCAATCCATTTGTTTTGTATACTTCTCCTTGTTGTCGTCCCCTCTGATCCGTCTGGATGACAGTTGTCTGTGTTTCGTTGTCATGTATTGTTTGTGTTGTTGTCTTTGTCTTTCAGGCATCGTGGGCCTCCAGCACTCTGGGGTTCTGGTTCACAGAGTTGCTTGAGCGAAACCGGCAGTACCAGGCCTGGATCTTTGAAGGGCGGCCCAACTGCTTCTGGATGACGGGCTTCTTCAACCCGCAGGGCTTCCTGACAGCCATGAGACAGGTACGCACAGCACCAGCTAGCTCCCTACGTACCCTCCATAGCAGGGGTCAGGAACCTTTTTGACTGGGAGAGCCATAAAAGCCAAATATTTCTAAATATATATTTCATTGAGAGCCATATAGTATTTTTTACGTATAATTTGAATGCGACTTCTGGTGCTGCATGATGCTACGGGGTGGGGGGGGTGCACCGGTGCACCGGTGCAGGTGACTTTATTTGCTGCTCGCTGATGCGCGCACACGCGGGCGGAGCTCGGCGGCGCGCGAGACGGCGAGCAGAGACGCGACACGTAGAGACAGAGAGACAATGACATGCTGCTGTGGAGACGATCAATAACTGGCGTTTACTTTAATAAAGGAACAAAGACGTCTTTAGGAAAGGGACCTGACACACTGCTGCTGTAATCTGGCGCGATAGAGAAAGTTAGAGGGGGTTGGGCGGAGATTTTTTGTTTTTTTACTCAAACTCAAAAGAGCCATATGCGTCACCAGAAGAGCCATAGGTTCCCGACTCCTGACCTAGAGAGTAGAGCAGATGGCACACGGAGGGAGAGGCATGCCCACAGACATGCACACACACACACTCTCACACACTCTCACACACTCTCACACACTCTCACTCACTCACTCTCACACACACACACACACACTTTGTTTTCTATTGAATTCTAATTCATGTTACGAATGATTTCGGTGATGAATCTGATTGTCCACAGAATATGGTCTTCTGACTTAACTTAAACTATAGCTTCATTTCACAACATATAATTTCCTCTCACTGAGCTTGCATGCTGCCTTTTAGGACTGTTACTTTCTGTTGACAGAGTGCACTTCTCTGTAATACTTGGATATTTTTTCTATTACAGCCAGAGTCTTGGAGTTCATTGTTTTGGGGTTTTCTTTCTGGAGAAGTAGTTGCCAAATGTCAGCTCCGTCATTCATGTGCGCTGCTGTATTATGTATTAATTATATATCTGGGTTGCCCACATTAACCGCCTTAACCTGTGAATTTTTCCCGGCACTTCAAGGAGGTCACTCGGGCCAACAAGGGCTGTGCCCTGGACCGCATGGTGCTGTGCAACGAGGTGACCAGGTGGATGAAGGACGACATCGCCCAGCCCCCCGCAGAGGGGGTGTACGTCTACGGCCTCTACCTGGAGGGAGCCGGCTGGGACCGCCGCAGCTGCAAACTCGTCGACTCCAAAACCAAAGTCCTCTTTGAGATGATGCCTGTGATCAGGATGTACGCTGAGAATAATGGTGAGATTGATTATCTTAGAACATTTGATTCATTGGCAAAGTGTATTCTGAGCATGTGTCTGCCTCTGAATTTAAAACTCAAATCCCAAAAAGCATTTGTCCTGTCTTTTCTTAAAGAATCAATCTTTCTCATCTTTGTGAATCTCAGTGTATCCCTCTCCTATCTTTCTCAACATCTGCATCCCACGCGTCATTCAGAATGGATGGATGTAACATTTAAATGTCAAGCAGACTAAGTGCTATTTATTTTGTCTGAGAATAGATGAGCAGCAATATGTAGCAGTGTTTGTTCTGGGTAAGACGGGCTGTATTCGGGAAGCAGCAGAGAGATGGGGCCCTTTGGACGCCCGCAAGCGATGCTGCCTGGGAAAGCAATTAATGAGCCGATGAGACGCGTAATGCCGTTTGGTTACACCGTGGCTCGCCCGTCTTTACCCACAAGAAGGTTGCCTGCTGGGTCTGAGTGTGTGCAGCAATGTAAAGGAGACTGGGGAGGCATGTGTCTATGGACAAGTGGTTGCAGGACCATTTTTGAGTATGAAAACCACTTTTCTCAATTTAGAGAGAAAGGAGGGGGGCAGTACTCCAGCATGTTGTCACTGAAAGGCTAACAACCAACCAGCTATCACAGGGCTCTATAATGGAGAACTGCAGTCTTAGGCGAATTGGCGTGATTGGCAATAACCACATTCTCTTAATTGCAGTTATTTGCCTGATTTGAGCATTTTTTTTTTCTTCTAAAAAACATGTTCCGTTAAACACAGCTGGGTGTCCCATCTCCTGACATATCTAAATATTTCTTTCAGTCAAAATAATTCTAGTTATAAAGATTTTTAATTATGACCTTAATAAAGAAATAGTTTTTCCAGCTCTTGCTTTTTCTATTATCACTTTTCTTTAAAAAACATGTCTTTATTTACTTATTTGTTGTATTTTTTGATTGCAGGTGTGAAGGACTCCCGCCTCTACTCCTGTCCAATCTACAAAAAGCCGGTTCGGACCGACATGAACTACATTGCAGCCGTAGATCTAAAGACTTCACTTCCTCCAGACTACTGGATCCTACGGGGCGTGGCGCTCCTCTGTGACGTCAAATGAGTCCCTCCAGAGACACTGAAACACATCTTGAATGAGGTTAGACATGATTAACTCCACATTAGTCACTTTTCCAATGTGCGTGCAGGATAACACGTTGTTGCCATGGCCATCTACTTCCTTTTTTTTTTTTTTCACAAAGTGGAGAATTGTGACAGAGGGACCAGCGACGACACATGTGCGTCTAGTCAATGTCGAAAGACTTACTCCCAGTATATTCCATCTTAAAGTGACAAAGACAATTGGTCGTACTACTGTGCAGATAACATATTCGCTTTAAAGAGAATCACTATATGTTAAACATCATGTCAGTGTTATCTGCTGTGCTCGAGGTAGAAAGCACAAATGTCTGAATTCAGACTCTTGTGAACTCTCAGTATTATGGGAGTTTGGTGTTGAGCTTTAGCCGCAGTGTTCCTTCCATATCAGAAATATTTTTTAGATCAGGATGAAGATGACAGATAATTTGTATTAAACTGTTTTGAAAAATGATGTCACACAGAGAACAGAATAGATAAATGAAATAGTCATAGGATGCTCTATTACATAGTTTTCAATGTGTCTCCTGGATTATTTCTATTAAAAAGAAATGTAAACTGATGTTTCATTGACAACTGTTTAGTCTCTAATTGAAAACCACAGGATTCAGGTTTGGCCGTTGTGAGTCTCGGCGTGTCGTCTGTCCATCTACTCAGCAGCACACTCCTGCCGTATCGACATGCTCGGAGCGGTTCCCTTTGGACAAGCTGGCAATAAGAAGAAGAGAAGGCAGCATTTGCTTTGTGGTGCACAAAATCAATTCCCCCCGCAAGATCCAGTGTCAACATAAGTATCCATTCTTATCTTGAGGGATCCCTGTGACGTAAACTTGTTAATCAATTTAATGCAGAGGCGATTTGCGTTTGTGGAAATATACGTTTTATAAATATCAATAGCACTCGGTAGAAATTAAATACATAGAAATTTTAATTAAGTTTTTACAAAAAACAATGGCATCATAAAACATTAAAACACTTTTTTGGTAGTATTTTCGTTTGTTATAAAACCACCATATGCACTCTAACGCTACCCTGTACACAGATCAGACGCGGGATTCCCAAATAAACGCCTACTCACTAAAATCCTCTTCGGTTCCAGTGTCTGAAAGCAACAAACACCCCAATCTCC
Source organism: Liparis tanakae (assembly GCA_036178185.1). Classification (NCBI taxonomy): domain Eukaryota; kingdom Metazoa; phylum Chordata; class Actinopteri; order Perciformes; family Liparidae; genus Liparis; species Liparis tanakae. The sequence goes on from CM070092.1 coordinate 11,842,730, forward strand.
ACTGACGCAAGATGACTCCACCCTGCATGAATATCACAATATATTCATAGCCTCTTATTTGTAATGGGTTTCCTTTAATGTGCCACCTGTAAAATACATCCAAGACTTCGTGCTTCGAACAAGATGGATGGAGTTATGTACACGTGTGTCTCCTTGTTTGGTGGCTGTTTTCTTAAACGGGACCAGCCTCTCCTTGGCAACAGTGGAAATGCAGTTTTCCTTTTACAACACGTGTCCTTTGCCTTGAATATCAGATCTTCCATCTCTGGCTTTTTGTATCCCTGTGTAAAAAGGAAATTGGTTCGCAGTAAGCAAATAAAAGACCTTATATCCATCACACCAGCATGACATTTCTGACATTCTTGTCTTTTGGAAACTCTTCAAGAGGCCTGGTGTGAAAATGAAATTATTTTCTTTGTTTCTCTTCTGCTTCACGTACATCATTTGACATCCAAAATACAAAGTATCGTGTAAAGTGAACAGAATACAGATCCTGTTTTTGATGTACCCGGTTGAAGAAGGCAAAGGGACCGACCTTTTTGGATCCAACATTCAAATTCAAATATATTTCAGGGGTTATTACCTTCTTGCTGTTCATGCTACACTTAGTTACATAAAGCAAGTGAGTACCTAAATGTCAACTACAGCTGTAGCATGGCTAACTTGCAACGCAATATTAAAGTCAGATGTTTATCCTTGCACTGTACATCTGATTCCTCTGTGTGTGTGACACTTTGCTTTTGTTACAACCGCTGTGAGAAGAATTGATCTCCATCTGTTCTTGTTGCCCGTGTATATTTAGCCGGTTCTGATCTCCGGGCTTAGGGCATCACATTCCCTTGGGACAGTGAGCGGGTCATCTCTGCGTGCACAAAGTAGGTCTTGAGCTCTCCTTTGCCCTTGACGTTGATGATGCCTCGACAAGAGCACATGTAGCCCAGTGTCAGAAGGATGCGGCTCGTCTCCTCCGTCACCTGCAGGGAGAAACAGATCGGTTACGTCCATTACGCTCATCTTCAACATCTGAACTCAATTCCTGCAGCCAAGAGCACTCGGCTCTATAAAGGAACGCATGTCCAGGAGCTGATGGAAACATCTGATGGCCATTAACTCATCAGGAACACATTTGTAGTCAAGAGAACCTGCTCTGCATCACTAAACCTCGATTGCATGTAGCGGACAAAATTGGAATGTAAAGTCTCGTCAAAACCCTAACCGTGAAATTAATTTCATCCAATCGTGTAAAAATATGCGTGTTAAGTAGAGCTGCACTCTCAGGTGCGCCCCACCACACAGAATGGGAATGATCTATGTGCTACATTGCTTATTGTTGCTTCAGCACATTAAATATTAACAGGCACTGCATTCACACTCAGGAATATAAGTGGTCGCAGGCATCAATCATCACAGAGTGCATCAAATAACAGTATGTTTTTTATTATAAATATATATATATATATATATATATATATATATATATATATGACTGTCTCAGAAAATTAGAATATTGTGATAAAGTTCTTTATTTTCTGTAATGCAATTAAAAAACAAAAATGTCATGCATTCTGGATTCATTACAAACCAACTGAAATATTGCAAGCCTTTTATTCTTTTAATATTGCTGATTATGGCTTACAGCTTAAGAAAACTCAAATATCCTATCTCTAAATAATAGAATATTTCCTCAGACCAAGTAAAAAAAAAGATTTATAACAGCAAAACAAAATCAAACATTTGAAAATGTCCATTAATGCACTCAGTACTTGGTTGGGAATCCTTTTGCACGGATTACTGCATCAATGCGGCGTGGCATGGAGGCAATCAGCCTGTGGCATTGCTGAGGTGTTATGGATGCCCAGGATGCTTCAATATCGGCCTTTAGCTCATTTGCATTGTTGGGTCTGGTGTCTTTCAGCTTCCTCTTCACAATACCCCACACATTCTCTCTGGGGTTCAGGTCAGGGGAATTGGCAGGCCAATGGAGGACAGTAATGCCATGGTCAGTACACCAGTTACTGGTGGTTCTGGCACTGTGGGCAGGTGCCAGATCATGCTGGAAAATGAAATCCTCATCTCCATAGAGCTTTTCAGCAGACGGAAGCATGTAGTGCTCTAAAATCTCTTGGTACACAGCTGCATTTACTCTGGACTTGATGAACACAGTGGACCAACACCAGCAGCTGCCATGGCTCCCCAAACCTGGGAACTTCACACTGGATTTCAAGCAACTTGGATTTTGCTCCTCTCCAGCCTTTCTCCAGACTCTGGCGCCTTGACTTCCAAATGAAATACAACGCTTGCTTTCGTCTGAAAAGAGGACTTTGGACCACTCTGCAACTGTCCGGTGCAGGAAAGGCTCAGGAAAACCTTGCAGGTGTTTCGAGTAAATTAGACGATTCAAGTGATTAGTTGAATACCCTACTAGTATACTTTTTCATGATATTCTAATATCTAATATTTGAGTTTTCTTAAGCTGTAAGCCATAATCAGCTATATTAAAAGAATAAAAGGCTTGCAATATTTCAGTTGATTTGTAATGAATCCAGAATGCATGACATTTTTTTTCTTCTTTTTTTTAAATTGCATTACAGAAAATAAAGAACTTTATCACAATATTCTAATTTTCTGAGACAGTCCTGTATATATATTTATTGATATAGATATATTTCTTTTCTTCTTTTTTTAATTACAATTACAAACACACTATTGTAAATATATATGCGCCATCTTAGAATCACTCAACATGTTTTAAATAACAGGCAATCTTGGAATGCAATGGAAAGCAGGAGAGTTGTGCTGCAGCAGATGTTTCTCTCAGATGTGTGCAGGCGTTATGTAATCCCGCCCTCTGAGGACTGGCCGGTCCCCACAGACTCATGTCATACAGGTCAAACACCATTATACCTCATCGCTGCCCACACAGGAGGAACATGTACGATTTGAAGATGCCACATGATGTTGAGATGATACGATGTCCTTGCTACCATAAATAGCACAAGCAGAGGGAATACAAGTTTGATCTTTTAAATATCTGTACTGGCATTTAAAATGTCTTCACATGAAAATGGAGCACTGCTGCCTCTTTGAAAGAAACTCAACTTCAATCACAACGTTTGACAGACACAGATGTCTAAAACCGTTTTGTTCTTGAATGCTTCTCAGAAAATGTTCAATGCTGGAGTTACTCTGTATTTCTTTCTTGTAATTCCAATACAAATGTAAAGATAAGTGTTAGAGCAGGGCAGTTATTAGATGGACTGTCTCTCAGCTCATGTCCAGTCACTCCTCCTGAAGATGTGCGTCTTTAGAAACAGATCACAAATATTAATTTATATTATTGTTGTGAACTATTTCCAGCTGGATGCTTTAATGAAGAACTTAGAAGAACTAGAAAGAGCATTTCCTTCTGAAAATGCGTTGGAATGCTTAACATTTGAAAGCTTGAAGCTGAAAAATAAAAAATAAATAGCTGAAAAAGGTTTTAAAATAGCTGAAATAGGTTTGGAAATTGTTGAAAATGTCTAAAAATAGCCGAAATAGGTTTGAAAATAGCTGAAAATAGCTGAAATATGAAATGAATAAGTTAAAATGTCTGGAAATATTTGAAATATGAAATGAATAACTGAAAATAACTGAAAATAGCTGGAAATATCTGAAATATGAAATGAATAACTGAAAACATCCGGAAATAGCTGAAATATGAAATGAATAACTGAAAATAACTGAAAATAACTGACAATATCTGGAAATAGCTGAAATAGGAAATGAATAACTGAAAACATCTGGAAATAGCTGAAATATGAAATGAATAACTGAAAATAACTGAAAATAACTGACAATATCTGGAAATAGCTGAAATAGGAAATGAATAACTGAAAATAATTGAAATATGAAATGAATAAATGAAAATAGCTGAAAATAACTTAAATATGAAATATCTCTAATATCTCTCCATATCTAGACACACGCGTCAAGCGCCACACCTACGCTCAAACCGTTGGACAGTGTATAAAGTGCATGGTGTTGTGTATGGTATCATTGTAATCCTTGACCATCAAAACATAGGGTAGATATTACCACTTTTCATTTATTGTGTTTGGCTGAAGAGATATGACGCAAAATACAGAATTTGGTTATGGAGGAAGGCAAAATGGTGGCCATGAATAACACAAAGCATTCAATGATGCCGTCTATGGTATCATTGCAATCCTTGACCATCAAAACATAGGGGTTGACATTATCTTATATGTGCTTTGATGTTTTTTTTCAGGAGATATCATGGAAAACGCATATTTTAATAATGGCGGGAAATAAAATGGCCGCGATCGACATGAGCTTTTTTTGCGTTGGCTAACGTTCTTTATTGGAAGAGCAGAATCCATAGAGTAATGTTGGTGCTTGTATCCACATTTGAACGATTCTTCATCAAAAATGCTGTTAGCTGCCCCACTAACTGAAAATAACTGAAAATAAGAGACAGACAGCTGAGAATCTGATGAAAGCAACCCGTCAGAACATTTGGATTTGAAAGAGAACCATAACTCTCACCCTAAAAACGCCCACATTAGGAGAAGCTCAAGGCTTGTGTGAACGTTGACATCTCCTTAAATATTTTTTAGGTTAAGAAATGAGAGTATAGTCGCAGTTCAGAAAATGCTCCTGTTTGCTTCAAAAAAGTTGAAAGGCGCTCAGAATTACAATGGAGATGACTGAGCAGAAAAGTGGACTTCTCCCCTCGTAAAGGCTTCTCGCGAGACATCTGGGAAACTGTTGGATTCCAGTCACATTTCTATGACAAGCACAATATTCCCTATTACTTTATCAACAAAATATGTCTAAAGAGTAAGAATTGTGGCCGTAGTAGCGATTTACAAAAATAATTTCCGCTTGATCCTGACGCAGCTGTCCCCTCTAGCCATGACGTCACAGCTCTAGACTTCCCCACACACACCCATTGTAAGCTCCTAGGAGGAGCGGATAAACACATCAAACTAAAATAATAACAATTAAATAACTATACAAGATATGAACAGAATATGAATTATAAAGTTATAGCTCACACCTTTGTCAACATTTTAAAAGTGGAATTGTGTCTTTAGCTGAATGTATGCCGATATGGTAAGCTTTTAAAGTTGAACAAGTTGAAGCGGATTTGAAGATTTCTCTCATTGGATCCCATTCATTATTTATTCCCTAAAAAAAATAATAATTTGAAAATTTGAAAAGATAAAAAATATTTGAAAATATACAGTAATAGCTGAAGGCTATCTGAACATATGAAAAATTAAATTGCTGAATTTGCTGAAAGTATGAAGATACTGTAAGCTTTTTAAAATTGAAGATTTTCTCCATAGGAACTGATGAATTAAAAATGACATAAAAGTATTTAAATATAAAACATTTGAAACATTTGAAATATGAAAAGTAATGCCATTCCAAGTCTGAAGAAGCTGAATTTTTTAATATTTGAATTGTTTAAATAGCTGAATATATGAAGGAGTAGAAGAGGGACGAAAAAGGTACGGAAGAAATAGAAGAATAATAAAAAGTTTAAACTAGAAAGAGCATTTCCTTCTGAAAATGCGTTGGAATGCTTAACATTTGAAAGCTTGAAGCTGAAAAATAAAAAATAAATAGCTGAAAAAGGTTTTAAAATAGCTGAAATAGGTTTGGAAATAGTTGAAAATGTCTAAAAATAGCCAAAATAGGTTTGAAAATAGCTGAAAATAGCTGAAATATGAAATGAATAAGTTAAAATGTCTGGAAATATTTGAAATATGAAATGAATAACTGAAAATAACTGAAAATAACTGAAAATAGCTGGAAATATCTGAAATATGAAATGAATAACTGAAAACATCCGGAAATAGCTGAAATATGAAATGAATAACTGAAAATAACTGAAAATAACTGACAATAGCTGGAAATATCTGAAATATGAAATGAATAACTGAAAACATCCGGAAATAGCTGAAATATGAAATGAATAACTGAAAATAACTGAAAATAACTGACAATATCTGGAAATAGCTGAAATAGGAAATGAATAACTGAAAACATCTGGAAAAGCTGAAATATGAAATGAATAACTGAAAATAACTGAAAATAACTGACAATATCTGGAAATAGCTGAAATAGGAAATGAATAACTGAAAATAATTGAAATATGAAATGAATAAATGAAAATAGCTAAAAATAACTTAAATATGAAATATCTCTAATATCTCTCCATATATAGACACACGCGCGCGCACGCGGCCACACACACGCACAAACCGTTGGTCAGTGTATAAAGTGCATGGTGTTGTGTATGGTATCATTGTAATCCTTGACCATCAAAACATAGGGGTAGATATTACCACTTTTCATTTATTGTGTTTGGCTGAAGAGATATGACGCAAAATACAGAATTTGGTTATGGAGGAAGGCAAAATGGTGGCCATGAATAACACAAAGCATTCAATGATGCCGTCTATGGTATCATTGCAATCCTTGACCATCAAAACATAGGGGTTGACATTATCTTATATGTGCTTTGATGTTTTTTATCAGGAGATATCATGGAAAAACGATATTTTAATAATGGCGGAAATAAAATGGCCGCCATGACCGACATGAGCTTTTTTTGGGCTAACGTTCTTTATTGGAAGAGCAGAATCCATAGAGTAATTTTGGTGCTTGTATCCACATTTGAACGATTCTTCATCAAAAATGCTGTTAGCTGCCCCACTAACTGAAAATAACTGAAAATAAGAGACAGACAGCTGAGAATCTGATGAAAGCAACCCGTCAGAACATTTGGATTTGAAAGAGAACATAACTCTCACCCTAAAAACGTCTACATTAGGAGAAGCTCAAGGCTTGTGTGAACGTTGACATCTCCTTAAATATTTAGGTTAAGAAATGAGGGTATAGTCGCAGTTCAGAAAATGCTCCTGTTTGCTTCAAAAAAGTTGAAAGGCGCTCAGAATTACAATGGCGATGACTGAGCAGAAAAGTGGACTTCTCCTCGTAAAGGCTTCTCGCGAGACATCTGGGAAACTGTTGGATTCCACAGTCACATTTCTATGACAAGCACAATATTCCCTATTACTTTATCAACAAAATATGTCTAAAGAGTAAGAATTGTGGCCGTAGTAGCGATTTACAAAAATAATTTCCGCTTGATCCTGACGCAGCTGTCCCCTCTAGCCATGACGTCACAGCTCTAGACTTCCCCACACACATCCATTGTAAGCTCCTAGGAGGAGCGGAAAAACACATCAAACTAAAATAATAACAATTAAATAACTATACGAGATATGAACAGAATATGAATTATAAAGTTATAGCTAACACCTCTGTCAACATTTTAAAAGTGGAATTGTGTCTTTAGCTGAATGTATGCCGATATGGTAAGCTTTTAAAGTTGAACAAGTTGAAGCGGATTTGAAGAGTTCTCTCATTGGATCCCATTCATTATTTATTCCCTAAAAAAATTAATAATTTGAAAATTTGAAAAGATAAATATTTGAAAATATACAGTAATAGCTGAAGGCTATCTGAACATATGAAAAATTAAATTGCTGAATTTGCTGAAAGTATGAAGATACTGTAAGCTTTTTAAAATTGAAGATTTTCTCCATAGGAACTGATGAATTTAAAATGACATAAAAGTATTTAAATATAAAACATTTGAAACATTTGAAATATGAAAAGTAATGCCATTCCAAGTCTGAAGAAGCTGAATTTTTTTATATTTGAATTGTTTAAATAGCTGAATATATGAAGGAGTAGAAGAGGGACGAAAAAGGTACGGAAGAAATAGAAGAATAATAAAAAGTTTAAACTAGAAAATGCATTTCCTGCTGAAAATGCGTTGGAATGCTGAAAGTTTGAAGCTGAAAAATAAAAATTGAATTGCTGAGAAAGGTTTGAAAACAGCTGAAAATTTCTGAAAATAGCTGAAATATTAAATGAATAATTGAAAATGTCTGTAAATAGCTGAAATAAATAGGTGAAAATAGCTGAAATATGAAATGAATAACTGAAAATGTCTGGAAATAGATGAAATATGAAATGAATAACTGAAAATATCTGGAAATAGCTGAAATATGAAATGAATAAGTGAAAATGTCTGGAAATAGCTGAAATATGAAATGAATGACTGAAAATAGCTGAAATATGAAATGAATAACTGAAAATAGCTGAAAATAACTTAAATATGAAATGAATAACTGAAAATGTCTGGAAATAGCTGAACATGTCTGAAATTAGCTGAAATTTGTGTTTTCTTCAAGTTGTACATAGCTTAAAATAGCTGCCAACAGCTGAAATAGGCTGAACATAGCTTAAACATCTGAACATATGGATTTGTTTTCCTACAAAAGCATTTGTTAAACCCTGTCAAATAAAACATGATCAAATCACCAAAATAGTAGAATCAATAGAGAGGAAAGATTGAGCCGAACGCGCTAATACTATTGACAGAATACCATAACTCCAATCGCAAAAGTAACGTGATTTTGAGAGGCACAAGGCTTTTGTGAACGTTTAAATGTCCTTAAATATTTTTTAGGTTAAGAAATGAGAGTTTAAGTCGCAGTTTAGAAAATGCTCCCGTTTGCTTCAAAAAAGTTGAAAAGCGCTCAGAATTATAATGGAGATGACTGTAGAAAGCGGACTCTCCCTCGTTAAGGCTTCTCTCGAGAAATCTGGGAAACTGTTGGATCCCACAGTCACATGTCTATGACAAAGCACAAGATTCCCTACTACTTTATCACAACATTATGTCTATAGAGTAAGAATTGTGGCCGTAGTGCCGATAAACAAATCTTTTTCCAAAGATTCTAAAGCAGCGCTGCACTCTAGCGATGACATCACAGCTCTAGATTTCACACACACACCCATTGTAAATGCCAGGAGGAGCGGAAAAACACATAAAACTGAAATAATAACAATTAAATAACTATACAAGAAATGAAAGGAAGATGCATTACAAAGTTATAGCTAACACATGTGTCAACATTTTAAACGTGGAATTGTGTATTTAGCTGAATGTATGGCGATATAGTAAGCTTTTAAAGTTGAACAATTTGAAGCGGATTTGAAGATTTCTCTAATTGGATCCCATTCATTATTTATTCCATAAAAAAATTAATAATTTGAAAATTTGAAAAGATAAAAAATATTTGAAAATATACAGTAATAGCTGAAGGCTATCTGAACATAGGAAAACATGAATTGCTGAATTTGCTGAAAATATGAAGATACTGTAAGCTTTTTAAAATTGAAGATTTTCTCCATAGGAACTGATGAATTTAAAATGACATAAAAGTATTTAAATATAAAACATTTGAAACATTTGAAATATGAAAAGTAATGCCATTCCAAGTCTGAAGAAGCTGAATTTTTTAATATTTGAATTGTTTAAATAGCTGAATATATGAAGGAGTAGAAGAGGGACGAAAAAGGTACGGAAGAAATAGAAGAATAATAAAAAGTTTAAATAAAGATTACAAGAACAAGAGTTGGACTGCTGAAGCATTCCAACTAATAAAAAGTTTAAATAAAGATTACAAGAACAAGAGTTGGACTGCTGAAGCATTCCAACTAATAAAAAGTTTAAATAAAGATTACAAGAACAAGAGTTGGACTGCTGAAGCATTCCAACTAATTACAAGAACAAGAGTTGGACTGCTGAAGCATTCCAACTAATAAAGATTACAAGAACAAGAGTTGGACTGCTGAAGCATTCCAACTAATTACAAGAACAAGAGTTGGACTGCTGAAGCATTCCAACTAATAACTGGAAATAGCTGGAAATATCTGAAATATGAAATGAATAACTGAAAATAACTGAAAATAACTGACAATATCTGGAAATAGCTGAAATAGGAAATGAATAACTGAAAACATCTGGAAATAGCTGAAATAGGAAATGAATAACTGAAAACATCTGGAAATAGCTGAAATATGAAATGAATAACTGAAAATAACTGACAATATCTGGAAATAGCTGAAATAGGAAATGAATAACTGAAAATAATTGAAATATGAAATGAATAAATGAAAATAGCTGAAAATAACTTAAATATGAAATATCTCTAATATCTCTCCATATATAGACACAAGAGACGCTGCCATTACACACGCAAACCGTTGGTCAGTGTATAAAGTGCATGGTGTTGTGTATGGTATCATTGTAATCCTTGACCATCAAAACATAGGGGTAGATATTACCACTTTTCATTTATTGTGTTTGGCTGAAGAGATATGACGCAAAAATACAGAATTTGGTTATGGAGGAAGGCAAAATGGTGGTGGCCATGAATAACACAAAGCATTCAATGATGCCGTCTATGGTATCATTGCAATCCTTGACCATCAAAACATAGGGGTTGACATTATCTTATATGTGCTTTGATGTTTTTTTCAGGAGATATCATGGAAAACGATATTTTAATAATGGCGGAAATAAAATGGCCATGACGACATGAGCTTTTTTGCGTTGGCTAACGTTCTTTATTGGAAGAGCAGAATCCATAGAGTAATTTTGGTGCTTGTATCCACATTTGAACGATTCTTCATCAAAAATGCTGTTAGCTGCCCCACTAACTGAAAATAACTGAAAATAAGAGACAGACAGCTGAGAATCTGATGAAAGCAACCCGTCAGAACATTTGGATTTGAAAGAGAACCATAACTCTCACCCTAAAACGTCTACATTAAGAGAAGCTCAAGGCTTGAGTGGACGTTGACATCTCCTTTAATATTTTTTAGGTTAAGAAATGAGGGTATAGTGGCAGTTCAGAAAATGCTCCTGTTTGCTTCAAAAAAAGTTGAAAGGCTCAGAATTACAATGGCGATGACTGAGCAGAAAAGTGGACTTCTCCCCTCGTAAAGGCTTCTCGCGAGACATCTGGGAAACTGTTGGATTCCACAGTCACATTTCTATGACAAGCACAATATTCCCTATTACTTTATCAACAAAATATGTCTAAAGAGTAAGAATTGTGGCCGTAGTAGCGATTTACAAAAATAATTTCCGCTTGATCCTGACGCAGCTGTCCCCTCTAGCCATGACGTCACAGCTCTAGACTTCCCCACACACATCCATTGTAAGCTCCTAGGAGGAGCGGAAAAACACATCAAACTAAAATAATAACAATTAAATAACTATACGAGATATGAACAGAATATGAATTATAAAGTTATAGCTAACACCTCTGTCAACATTTTAAAAGTGGAATTGTGTCTTTAGCTGAATGTATGCCGATATGGTAAGCTTTTAAAGTTGAACAAGTTGAAGCGGATTTGAAGAGTTCTCTCATTGGATCCCATTCATTATTTATTCCCTAAAAAAATTAATAATTTGAAAATTTGAAAAGATAAAAAATATTTGAAAATATACAGTAATAGCTGAAGGCTATCTGAACATATGAAAAATTAAATTGCTGAATTTGCTGAAAGTATGAAGATACTGTAAGCTTTTAAAATTGAAGATTTTCTCCATAGGAACTGATGAATTTAAAATGACATAAAAGTATTTAAATATAAAACATTTGAAACATTTGAAATATGAAAAGTAATGCCATTCCAAGTCTGAAGAAGCTGAATTTTTTAATATTTGAATTGTTTAAATAGCTGAATATATGAAGGAGTAGAAGAGGGACGAAAATGGTACGGAAGAAATAGAAGAATAACTAGAAAGAGCATTTCCTTCTGAAAATGCGTTGGAATGCTTAACATTTGAAAGCTTGAAGCTGAAAAATAAAAAATAAATAGCTGAAAAAGGTTTTAAAATAGCTGAAATAGGTTTGGAAATTGTTGAAAATGTCTAAAAATAGCCGAAATAGGTTTGAAAATAGCTGAAAATAGCTGAAATATGAAATGAATAAGTTAAAATGTCTGGAAATATTTGAAATATGAAATGAATAACTGAAAATAACTGAAAATAGCTGGAAATATCTGAAATATGAAATGAATAACTGAAAACATCCGGAAATAGCTGAAATATGAAATGAATAACTGAAAATAACTGAAAATAACTGACAATATCTGGAAATAGCTGAAATAGGAAATGAATAACTGAAAACATCTGGAAATAGCTGAAATATGAAATGAATAACTGAAAATAACTGAAAATAAATGACAATATCTGGAAATAGCTGAAATAGGAAATGAATAACTGAAAATAATTGAAATATGAAATGAATAAATGAAAATAGCTGAAAATGACTTAAATATGAAATATCTCTAATATCTCTCCATATATAGACACACGTCTTACAAGACTGCCACAACACGCACAAACCGTTGGTCAGTGTATAAAGTGCATGGTGTTGTGTATGGTATCATTGTAATCCTTGACCATCAAAACATAGGGGTAGATATTACCACTTTTCATTTATTGTGTTTGGCTGAAGAGATATGGCAAAATACAGAATTTGGTTATGGAGGAAGGCAAAATGGTGGCCATGAATAACACAAAGCATTCAATGATGCCGTCTATGGTATCATTGCAATCCTTGACCATCAAAACATAGGGGTTGACATTATCTTATATGTGCTTTGATGTTTTTTTCAGGAGATATCATGAAAACGATATTTTAATAATGGCGGAAATAAAATGGCCGCCCGATGACCGACATGAGCTTTTTTGCGTTGGCTAACGTTCTTTATTGGAAGAGCAGAATCCATAGAGTAATTTTGGTGCTTGTATCCACATTTGAACGATTCTTCATCAAAAATGCTGTTAGCTGCCCACTAACTGAAAATAACTGAAAATAAGAGACAGGCAGGTGGGCATGTGATGAAAGCGACCCGGCAGGACATTTGGATTTGGAAGGGAAACATAACTCTCACCCTCAAAACGGCCACATTAGGAGAAGCTCAAGGCTTGTGTGAACGTTGACATCTCCTTAAATATTTTTTAGGTTAAGAAATGAGGGTATAGTCGCAGTTCAGAAAATGCTCCTGTTTGCTTCAAAAAAGTTGAAAGGCGCTCAGAATTACAATGGAGATGACTGAGCAGAAAAGTGGACTTCTCCTCGTAAAGGCTTCTCATGAGACATCTGGGAAAACTGTTGGATTCCACTGTCACATTTCTATGACAAGCACATATTCCCTATTACTTTATCAACAAAATATGTCTAAAGAGTAAGAATTGTGGCCGTAGTAGCGATTTACAAAATAATTTCCGCTTGATCCTGACGCAGCTGTCCCTCTAGCCATGACGTCACAGCTCTAGACTTCCACACACACCCATTGTAAGCTCCTAGGAGGAGCGGATAAACACATCAAACTAAAATAATAACAATTAAATAACTATACAAGATATGAACAGAATATGAATTATAAAGTTATAGCTCACACCTTTGTCAACATTTTAAAAGTGGAATTGTGTCTTTAGCTGAATGTATGCCGATATGGTAAGCTTTAAAAGTTGAACAAGTTGAAGCGGATTTGAAGATTTCTCTCATTGGATCCCATTCATTATTTATTCCCTAAAAAAATTAATAATTTGAAAATTTGAAAAGATAAAAAATATTTGAAAATATACAGTAATAGCTGAAGGCTATCTGAACATATGAAAAATTTAATTGCTGAATTTGCTGAAAGTATGAAGATACTGTAAGCTTTTTAAAATTGAAGATTTTCTCCATAGGAACTGATGAATTTAAAATAACATAAAAGTATTTAAATATACAAATATTTGAAACATTTGAAATATGAAAAGTAATGCCATTCTAAGTCTGAAGAAGCTGAATTTTTTAATATTTGAATTGTTTAAATAGCTGAATATATGAAGGAGTAGAAGAGGGACGAAAAAGGTACGGAAGAAATAGAAGAATAATAATAATAAGTTTAAATAAAGATTACAAGAACAAGAGTTGGACTGCTGAAGCATTCCAACTAATAAAAAGTTTAAATAAAGATTACAAGAACAAGAGTTGGACTGCTGAAGCATTCCAACTAATAATAAATATAAGAAGTTTAATTAAAGATTACAAGAACAAGAGTTGGACTGCTGAAGCATTCCAACTAAATATAAGAAGTTTAATTAAAGATTACAAGAACAAGAGTTGGACTGCTGAAGCATTCCAACTAATTACAAGAACAAGAGTTGGAATGCTGAAGCATTCCAACTAATTACAAGAACAAGAGTTGGACTGCTGAAGCATTCCAACTAATTACAAGAACAAGAGTTGGACTGCTGAAGCATTCCAACTAATTATCCAGCTGCTCGGTGGAAATCTAGCAGGTTTTGGTTAAATTATAGCAATATACTTTATTCATCCCAAGGGGGACATTTGTTCAAATTTGTGTTTGGATCAAAACATAAGTGTTTTCATGGGATGTGTGACAATAAGAAAAATGGAGAAAATCATCAGACCCTTAATTACCTGGATCTTCCCCAGGACTCCAGTGCTGTCCATTCTGCTGGCCACGTTCACCGTGTTCCCCCAGATGTCATACTGTGGTTTCTGGGCTCCGATGACTCCGGCTATTACTGGACCGTGGTTGATACCTGACAAAGGAAACCCAGCAATCAGTGAACATGACAGATGTATCAGTCCCATATTAGTCAGTTACATGTTCAGATAATTTTTTTCTATATCTGAAAGGGTATTACAGGACATTTTAAATGCAATCCAATAAGTGTTCACCAGGCATGTGTTAAGACGCTTATTTTTCAACCATTTATTTTCCAGTTCTGATGTCATGCAAGGGCATTACCAAAATATTGTTTTGATCTTGCTAATTAATCATCGAGTGCAGCCAGAGTGCAGAAAAAAGGTACAAAAATAAAAATAAACCAAGCTTTTCACAAGATTTCATCAGAACATGAGCCCAATCCCCAGCCGTCCCAGCACCTCTGCTGAGTTCTGGAGCTTTTCACAGCACTCCGATGACTCCGGGCTGCTCTTCACTACATTTTTCAAATTTTAATCTGGACAAGTGAGCAGTTTCCTGGCCAGTGGTTGTGCCCCGTCCTTGTCGGATGTGTTTAAGCCCGTCTGGAAGCAGCGGGGTTATGTCCAGTCACGGGTTAAAGTTATCAAACTCAAACTCTTAGCATCTTTCGGCACCACAATATGCAGCCGAGGGCTGAAACGCTTTAGAAGTGCCTGTAGCTAGTTAAATACATTTCCACCAGGCGTGAGGTTAATAATTAAGTGATCACGGAATGGGACAAGTTAGCAGTTAGCGCACTAATGTTAGCAAGATCCTGTAGTTAGTTAGTTGCAAACACAGGAGCCTACCACACATCTTTGCTCTAGAACAGAGGCTGCATACTGTCAACACGCTGAACCGACAGATCAATAAATGAATGCTGCACACATAACGTTGGGCATGTCAGGCTTCCACAATTTTCCCTTTCTTCCTGCTGATGCCTCATGCTTGTTATGGCAATGGTGGGGCATGTACATGATGCGGCCGGTAGCTACTATAAATTGTCTAAATGTTTGTCTTTTTCATTTTGAAAGCATGGAGGTTAGATTAAAAGCAGCGATCACACCTGAGGGCCGGCCGACCTGCCAGACCTGCCGGGCCGACCCCCACCAAACGCCCCGGGAAGGAGAGCCCAGATGAAAGCCAAGCTAAACCTGCGAGGCCCAGCGGCCCCGAGGCTACTCCACTACCCAGCATGCTGCCAGCTGCCTGGATGAAAGCAGCGGGTGGTCGGTGACTGTGAAGAAGTGGGATCTACAGAGACCTGGCTCCATCGTTTACTCTGTGTTTTACGTCATGACGCTTGATGCTCAAATTATCAAAAATTATATCGGATTTGTTTTTGTTGCTGCCGTTTGCATTTCTTACGCCGTTTGCATTTCTCAACATATTTTTATTGGGTTACAAATGGGCCACAACTGCATTTTGTTGTGCTGCATAATGACAATAAATGATTCTTGAATGTCTTATTTTCCACCTGACAGCTTGTTGCTGGGGCAAAGATCCACACAGAACGTCGAGGCATTTGTCTCTGAGGTAAAGGGATGGTCTATTCGTAGCTGCAGGCACTTTTTGGAAACGGAATGGAATGCAGTTTGTGGGCAAGGACTGGGGTTAAAAATGTGTGACTCACTCTCAGCCCTTTGCTTTCAATGGTTGCCATGGTGTGTAACTCACCAACTCTAAGTTGAATGTCATTCAAGGACTGCGCCTCCACCTCCATCAAATGGAGCCAATTGTATCAGCATGCCAGCATCCAGCTTTTCTCCACAGCTATAGCAGCAGCAATTTCCCCCCATAATTTACTCCAGTGTTCCCTCTGAACATATTCTGGCCCAATGGGCTACCATCAACATCACACTCTATTTCAGATAGGGTATGAGGCTATTCCTGATTCCAAAAGTTTTGAAGATCACCCCCTCCAGACACACATTCAACACGTCCTCATACTAAACTTTGATCCGATATCCCTCTGCAAAGAGCTTGCATAAAGTCCAGGGTGCTTTCCTTTGACGTTAACTCGCTGTACTTACAAATATGTATTTGTATATTATATGTATTACTATATTTACAAATATAGTAGAGGTGCACACTCACACGTGCAAACAGTCACACACTTCGTGTACTACATGGCCTACATGTACTGTTATATAATGTCTGTCAGTATCCAGTTGCTTCAACTTGAGAAGCCACATTATCGCTCTACTTATTGGGGTTTCCTCAGATGTTCCCAATTCACCGCCTCATCCCATCACGTTGACCCATGCCATCCTCTTTTCATCGTAGAGCTTGGGAAAACTCGCTTTGCGATTCTGGTTCCATCAGCATGGGTACCACATGCTCATCTTGCCTGGGATCTCGTCTGCCCTTTACTCTGTTCACTCATTCAGGACCTGTGCCTCCTGTAATTGCATCCTAGAACACTCAATACAATCGTGAGCCGATGGTCCACCACAGTGTACAGTATCTCCACTACATCCGCACAATCTAGTCGCATTTAACTGTTTTTTTCTGGAGGGTTATCGCTCTCGCTGCTAGGGTACATTCCCAGTTTTACCACTGTGCATTTAGTGGATGAGCTACATGCAGTTCAACTGTTGCATATTAATCATGTGTGTTTCTTATCAATCTTAAAGTTTCCTTTCGAGTGTGCGGTCCTTGCTCGTGAAATGTTGCTTTCATGTGAAACTCACCAACTCTGAGTTTGAAGTCATTGAAGGAGTGCTTGTTGATAACATCCAGCTTCCCCACCAAGGCAAACGCAAACTCTACCATGGTCCCGATGTGCATGTACTGCCGGTCATGCTCCTGGGAAAAAAATGAGGACACGCAACCAGTTACACATCCTTTTCTAGTGACAACAAAGATGATCGATCGTGTTTGTAATGTGTGCGATGAGCCTACCTGTGATGTGTACTCGGGCCCAGGTGATGCATTGAGCCCAGTAGCAGCCATGTAAGTGCTGCCAATAGTCTTGATCTTTTCCACACCACTGAATTTAGGTTTCGACAGCAGCTACACACACACACACACACACACACACACACACACACACACACACACACACACACACACACACACACACACACACACACACACACACACACACACACACACACACACACACACACACACACACACACAATGCATTTAATGTATGTTTTTGAGTGGATTAAATTAACAAATAGAAGTATAGAAGTCTAGTATGCACATATTTCAGATATATTGAAAAATCTGGAATGCAAATGATTATCTTCAACGTAAGCTGTTTTGAAATGCAGTGAATGAAGGTAATATTGGCATATACCCACTCGTACCGCAAGACCTCTGTGAAACCACAGTGTATGTCATTTGTCAAAACACAATTTGCATGATCCTTCATAACTTCAAATGAAAGAAAACATAATGGCCGCCCACCTCATTCTTCCAGTTGCGTGCCAGGAAATGTTCTGCAACGTGCAACACACACACACACACACACACACACACACACACACACACACACACACACACACACACACACACACACACACACACACACACACACACCCCCGCCGTAACAATGGGCCAAGTGATATTTCATGTGTACCCGTATGCATCTTATATATGCAGTATAGATTTTCAAGAGGAAACACTGTTTTTTCCTCAAGCCTCACAAAACATAAACCACACACACACACACACACACACACACACACACACACACACACACACACTCCACAGAACCGCCGTAACAATGGGCCAAGTGATATTTCATGTGTACCCGTATGCATCTTATATATGCAGTATAGATTTTCAAGAGGAAACACTGTTTTTTCCTCAAGCCTCACAAAACATAAACCACAGTTCATAGTCCAATCACATACGCGCAGGAAATCAATGACACCTAGTGGAAATGTTGTCCTGGTTGGTTTCTAGCATCCGTGGTGCACGTGGAGGATGTTGTGAAGGTGTGAGTGTTATTTACCTCGTCAAAATCGGCAATGATTTCGTTGAGCAGCCTGAGACACTCCAATCCTTCTTTGTTGACATCCGATTCCGTGTAGAACTCTTTAAAGTCGGGGATGGAGGCGAATATGACACACACCAGGTCGTAGGACTGGTGATACAGATCCTGCACAAGCAAATACAGATATTAGTTTGGAATTCTTAGCATGGATGAAAAACGGGTGGCAAGATGATGACGTATTGAATGAATACTTGGCAGTATTCTTAAATAAAAACATCAGAGGGACCAGAGTGGCAGACAAACACCTAGAGCAGGGGTCAGGAACCTTTTTGACTGGGAGAGCCATAAAAGCCAAATATTTCTAAATATATTTCATTGAGAGCCATATAGTATTTTTAACGTATAATTTGAATGCGACTTCTGGTGCTGCATGATGCTACGGGGTGGGGGGGGTGCACCGGTGCACCGGTGCAGGTGACTTTATTTGCTGCTCGCTGATGCGCGCACACGCGGGCGGAGCTCGGCGGCGCGCGAGACGGCGAGCAGAGACGCGACACGTAGAGACAGAGAGACAATGATATGCTGCTGTGGAGACGATCAATAACTGGCGTTTACTTTAATAAAGGAACAAAGACGTCTTTAGGAAAGGGACCTGACACACTGCTGCTGTAATCTGGCGCGATAGAGAAAGTTAGAGGGGGTTGGGCGGAGATTTTTTGTTTTTTTACTCAAACTCAAAAGAGCCATATGCGTCACCAGAAGAGCCATATATGGCTCGCGAGCCATAGGTTCCCGACCCCTGACCTAGAGTGTAGGCATCACCTAAATAACGGCTCCCGAGTCCTGCAGGTCATTTGCCGACTCATCATTCAAACTTTCTGCAACAGAGGTATCATTCCCATTTATATGTATATACGAGTATGTGTGTGAACTGGACTCAGAGTGATGAATGACAGTTTTAATGGCACATCGTCAAATTCACTTCATTGTTATCGGAGATTAATCATTCATATACTACAGTATAAGCTCCAGTTACATAATTTTTTTTCATATTTAAGTAAGTACCACATGAATGTAGCACTTAATATCTAGAAAACAGCCAAAGACTTCATGTATGTACTTTTTAAGACTTAAATTATCTAATGCACACTCTGCTTCCCAGTTCAAAGTGTGTGTGTGGCGATAGACCCCACACACACACACACACACACACACACACACACACACACACACACACACACACACACACACACACACACACTGCATTTAATGTATGTTTTTGAGTGGATTAAATTAACAAATAGAAGTATAGAAGTCTAGTATGCACATATTTCAGATATATTGAAAAATCTGGAATGCAAATGATTATCTTCAACGTAAGCTGTTTTGAAATGCAGTGAATGAAGGTAATATTGGCATATACCCACTCGTACCGCAAGACCTCTGTGAAACCACAGTGTATGTCATTTGTCAAAACACAATTTGCATGATCCTTCATAACTTCAAATGAAAGAAAACATAATGGCCGCCCACCTCATTCTTCCAGTTGCGTGCCAGGAAATGTTCTGCAACGTGTGCAGGTAGGACGTTCTCCAACAGAACCCGGTTGAGGTTCTCCATGGTTTCAATCTCCTCACACTCCTTCTTGAACTTGTTCTTCCACAGAAAGTCTAACCTACAGTAATATTCATTCTGTTACAGGAGGACACAGAGGTGAAGAGCCTGAAGGCACAGCGTGGTTCCATCAAGTCAGAGACAAATAGAAACACAAGGACGAGTCCACCAACACGTAGAGACAGAAGAGAAAATGAAACAGAAAAGAACGGAATACAAATTTGACACGATTGCAAAAAGAAAACTCATAAAACTTCCTTGGAGACAAGCTAACATGATTTATTTATGCAGTTGTGGTTAAATAACAAACGGAAAACATGATTATTTTACCAGAACTAACAGGACACAACGTGCGGCAAGATGTCAAATATTTCGGGTGAGGAAAGACTTTAAAATGGGATTTTTGTTGGAACAATTTCTTAAGTTACATTTTCTTTCATACTGGGTGAAGCACTTATTCCTGAGCAGTACACAATCTCATGATTTTATAACAAGGATGCATAAACCAAGGAGAAACGTTTATCTTAAAATGATCTAATGGGGAAATGAACAAGCAGAGAACATAAGATGATTGGATTTTAAAAATACAAGAACTTGTAAAAAAATAGGTGGGGGGAGTGGGGGGTTCAAAGACAAGACACGTGTATGTATCAGAGCAATACTTTTGAGACTGCGCAGTTATCAATAAATTGCATCTGTTATTTTTGCTGTATAGCCTTTGTGTTAAGCCTGGGACAGAGTACTGTGCATATGTCTATGTGTGGCATTATCAAAATACAGTAGCACTACCCTCACATGTTCCAGATTAAGTGAGGCAGAAGAAGCCATAAGCATTTAAAGAAAAAGTTCCCAAAGGAAATTAAAAGTGTGTCAATAGTTGTGGAACGTAACCAATTTACAACACACTAAATAATGCATGTGACCCGTACACTTGATGCACTATGATGCCAAATAGATGTCCATGTGATGCCGAGGATGTTTCTTTGTAGGTGTCGTATGCATGTAGTAAAGGGTGGTGCTTTTGCTTTGCCTGTATATCCACTAATGTCATCGTTATGATTTTTAAAAAGTAGAGTGGTCATGTTGTTGTTGTTGTTTCCAGCACACTGTATAACGCTGAAGGGATGAGCTGCTTTCCATTCAGTGATAAGCTACGATAGTCAGTGAGAGACGACATGTGCGGAGTAATACTTCCGAGTGCTGTGAGAGACAACCATACAAATATAGTAAAGGTGCACAGTCACTCACACGTGCACACAGTCACACACTGCGTGTACTACATGGCCTACATGTACTGTGTTATATCATGTTTGTCACTAATAGCTCAGAGTGCGTGATCAAAATGTATAGGGTCTGACTATGGGTTGATTATTGTTACTTTAAATAGATGTTGATGTTAGTACTTTGGACTGTATGGTAGGTCCTCTGGAGCTACCATACAGTCCTCAGTCCCACTCAAATGCAGCGTGTGCCCTGTAATGTGGCGTTAACTCCAAGAAGCACACTAATGAATGACTGGTCTCTGCATCTCCCGGCTTGCAAATCTCAAAGTCCAACTGCACATCAAATCTAATTTCCTCTGCATTCACAGGAAACACCAAAAGCTGCTCAAATGGCCGCTCTGGTCCGGGTGCGGCTGCGCTGCTTCATGATGAGCTGGACTGGACATCAACACTCAATCGTGTCCACGCGTACCACGCAGGGTTGTGTAATTCCTCAACACGAGGCATGAGACGTGTGCGTAAAATATATAGAATGTGCTTCTCACAATAGAGTTAAGTCAGTGGCGACAAAGACGCACAGGAACATTTTTATTTTTTTATCGTTTGCAAATGGGAGACAAACACTTAAAGAAATAAATCCCAAAAGTTAAAACAGAGTGCAGTGGTGACGTTTTAGAGCTTTCAAAGGGGAAATGTGCAGACGCCAGATGATGACACCATTCAAACTATTAGTGTGGACTTACCTGTCTGGCAAGTACAAGCAGAGTGATGAAGAAGATAAAGAGGGAGATAGAGCCCATAGTCTTGAGGTCTTTGAGAACTCCTGGTCTTGAAGGGCAGAGAAAGAAGAACGATGAGTTTATGGATGGAAGAAGAGAGAGATGGCCCGAAGAAAACAATAAAGAGTGACAAGAGTAAAAAAAAAAACAGATGAGAGTAATACCATTTAATTAAACAATTCAAATCACAAGCTGAAGTCCATGTCATGTGTCACATGATTGGTTAACAGACCATTTTATTCCAAGCTGTCACTCGGTTAAGACTGTCACTTCTGCTGTGCTGAGACAAGAGCGGGTTTACTATCTGCATTCCAGCGGCTGAGCTTCCTCGCCACGGTGCATTCACAGGGGACCTTTTTCAAGAGGCATTAAACAACGAGATGTGCACCATCTGCAAAGACGAGTCACTGTGAATACACATCCAGCTCTTGTGTTTCCACCCTCATAAACCTAAAGATAGGACACCTGTCCAGGGCAACTGACCAAGATACAGAAATTGTCCTGTGCATGCAAACATACTAATCTGGCTGCAGTTCATGCTCAAACACGTCCTCTATGACAGCAGTTGAGTTAAAGAAATGAACGATGCTCATTCAAATACATAATGAAACTAATTCTTTACAGCGAAGTCTGAGTGTGAGCTCTGAAAGTGTGATCACACTCCAACAGGACTGTTGCATCCTAATTTCTGTCGGCATATTTTGCATATTAATTGACACGTAGTCTTATCTAGGGCAGCTCAGCAGACAGCTGAGAAAACAGCCTGCAAGTTCTGCACTCGCCTGGTTCATTATCGAATCAATTCTTTACACAGAATCGAGGGCAAAGAATGAGACAGTTTTGCATGAAGATACATCGGAGATGGAAAACACACCAACAGGAAGCATCATTCATTTAGTTTGATGAGTTTTATAACTGCTGACCAAAGCGTTTGGCAGGCCTCACGCACTATTATGAGGGCCAGAGTTACTTACTGCTGCTTCCAAGCTTGAAAAATGTGGTGCCAAAACTAGCTACTTTATAGTGTACCATCCTGTCACATTTTCAAATAGATTGTCAACGTACATAATCCCACATTACATACTTGTGTAGGACAAATATACCAAAGAAAATAAGAGTTATTCATTTAATTTCATATCATTTTGTCACAGTGATACTGAAAAAATAAACATTGCCATTTCGAGGACATATGTAACAAATGGCATGGCACTGTTTTGATTCGGATTGGCTTGGATATGTTATGCTTCCGAGGTGGCAAACGAGAGTGTCTCTGGCACTGTGCCCAACACTATGTGGAATGTTTTGGTTTCACAGGAAAACAACACCTTAAAAATCCATGATGCCATTTCAATAGCTTTGGACAGGAAAGACGATCACCAACAAGACGACGTACTGCAAACGCAGTCCTCTGCTGCCAACCAATTCCACTTTAAATCGATGATGCCATCTGATGATTCAGTTTTGAAAACTTGATTTTTGACATTACATTCAAAATACTTTAATGTGCAAGTAGGGCTTTAGAAAATGAATAAACATAATGATCTTAATTTAACAGGAAGGCCAACTTAAGTATTAATGTCATCATTTCTGGTTCAGTCTCTTAACTGAATGCGCAAAAACAGTGCTGAACATCATGAAAAAAACCTCATAAAACCTAACTATTTCCTTTAGTCCATAAATATAATATTAATGAAAGTAACCAAATAATATTTTAGTACATGACATTTGACTTCTCCATTACTACGTCTAAAAGAAACTGGCATGACACTGATATAACATGCACCTTACGGAAAACAAGAACAACAAGCTGTAGGGTAAACAATGACTTGATACGCGATTGGACCACAATGCAGTTCAGCCTAGGGGCCTTCATGCAACCATGAATTGTTTGCTTTTTGGTATCAGTCTAATCAAGTGATACTAGATATTGACATGTGCGGTATTAAAAAGCAACAACAATAATCTTTAAAAGGATTACCACATGTATCTGAAAAAGTAACACGCCTATTGCAGCGAGATCTACAGAACTGAGCATGCTACGCAGCGAGCCCCGGCCCTTCCTGTCTGGCATTAACAGCTGCTCCTTGGGAAGCAACAGTGAGTCATGATAGCGTGCAGTCTGTCCTCAGTCCAACAGGATAGGAGGAGGAAATATAGATGCCCTTACAGCTAGTAAATCATGTAGAAGGTACATTTTGATGGTTTGTTTATTGGGTTAAATCCCAAGTTGATTCTAAAACAGTTAGTGGCACATTTGCAGTGCGACCCTCGATACACTACTCTCTTGAACCTTATCGGTTCGTTGCGGTGCACTTACCTGTCCAGGTTTTCCGACTTGTAGAGAAATCGGTTGTATTCATCCAGCAGAGAGGCGTGTGTTTGTAGAATAATGACATTGTAAACCACAACAGCTGTCAACATGATAATCATCTTCAGCTCGTAGTTGATCCTCAGGAACACGGAGCAAGAGATGAGGCCCAGAATGCAACTGTAAATTAAATACTAGACAAAAAGGGACAGAAAGTCAAATTGATAACTGGAAACTAATTTGCAGATGATTATATAATCTTTACTTACGGGAAGGTAGAAGTTGTTTTGGCCCGTAAAGGTTATCCGTTGTCCATTAAGGTACAACTTTGTTTCGTTGGATGAATTGTAAACAGGAACAGGAGGCAGTACATTGTCTTCTAAAAAAAACTAGAAAAAGAAGACATGGTCAATAGAAATAAAGGGTTTGTCATATATTTGGTTTGTGCTAAAATCATTTTTCTTTTCAAATTCTCCAGAGAAAAAAAGATTCACAAGCAAATTAAGAACACACTGTCTGCTTGTTTTGCATGTCAGCTTGGTGAGGTACAAACTCTTCTAAATTGTACTTGCAGGAGCAAAATAGAGTCTTGTTAGATAGTCGGCCAATAGTGACAACCATTCAATAATGTCCTTTAAAGTGAGCCTGCAGGATGCGATGACGATTGGCTGCCACACTGAAAAAAGCCAAGTTAATTTGGCTCATCCGCCCTGAGCAACTGACCCATGTCAGGCGCAAAACAAGATTTAATCTCTGGAATCGATATGTGTGAAGGTCTCAAGCAGGGTCCTGACACCGCGCTTTATCACACAACTTGCCCAACAGCTCAGGCAACTATTTCACCTTTAACCAAGCTTTCTTATTTGTTCCTCTACAGAAATATGGCTCGATCAGATGCATCTGAAAAATGGAGTAAAAATAATTCTTTTGTATGATATCATCACTAAATGCAAATGGATAGGTACCATTATGCAGGGCATCATACTATTTATATTTGAAGAAAGGCACAAATAAAATGAAATAAAGAAGATATTTTACTGTCGTTATATATAAATAGCCAGGCGGAATTGAGAAAAAAAATTGAAAGCGTCCAGATAAATACTAAATTAAAATTCTAGTGTGTCCACAGCCCTCAACCAAGACAAATTTACTTCTGTGAAACAGCATTATTTTATAATGTTGCAAAATAGATTTAAGCTATTTATATATTAAGCACATTCAGTAAGTAAGCAGTACTGATAAGTAAGTTTGTTTAATGAATATGATTTTGCAAAAGATCTAAACATCACGGATTCCTATCAGTTTACCAGAAGCAAATGTATAAATGTATTGTTGCATTTTATTACCTTCCAATTACACTGCAGTTGCTAATAAGCGGAATTGGTGTTAATCCACCCTTACTGCATTGCCTGCATATAAAAGCTTACCATGTTGAAGACTGCCATTATGAGTATTAGTGCTGTAGTTGTCATGGTTAGAGTGATGCGGGGCCATGGCTTGTTGGCAATAATGACTGATGACCTCAGCAGCCACATCCAAGAACTGGAGGCACTTTTACTGCATTGCTGCAGAGACAAAAAACACGCAACGGCACACAATACCGAATACATGAGTCAAAGAACAACAGAGGACTTTGGAGCTAAGCTATTAAAGCCTATGGATACATTCAAACACACACACACACACAAGAAGGAACACAGACGCAAATTAACTGATTAAAATATGTATGTCATATGGGCAGATGTGCAATAACAAATCAGTTATTGGGAAACACTGCAAGTTCACTCACTGAAGCACCTATTACTGATTAACTGCTACTTGCCTCAGCACTACCAATGAACACGATCAAGAGGCATCCAATTATATAAAGAGGGGTCCTATCAACGTAATGGTGCATGCTGCAATACGTTGCAAACTACATGCAATAACGGTGCTACAAAATGACCACTGCAACATAAAATGATGCATTAGAACGAAAGCAAGGCTTTAAAGGGTTGTTTACTAGCCCCTTGTTCCTGCTTCACTAATTAAATCTTTATAACTGAGGGCAAAGTGTGTACCAGCAATATTACCCGACAGACAAAAGATTATATAGCATTAGGATTGTAATAGGTGTACATGCTGTCTATTTAGGCCTTATTATGAATACAAAAATGAAATCTTCCCATGCTTCTGCAAATGGTGGCTGGGCTTGTGACAGTCAATTATTTTTCTTTTTGCAGCGCTGCCTTCAAATGAATTTGACAATGACAGTGAACGTAAAAATCATTTGCTTGGTCATCTCAGAGCAATATCTGAGCATCACTGGGGCTGAGTTAATGTCACATTTGAATAGCTCAGAAAAATGAGATTTGTATGGATGGCACAATGTATTATGCACCCGCAGGATTAGCAGCAGTGTAGAGCTAGTAGGGGGAGTGGGTTTGGACAACAAGGCATTTGCATTCAATGTTCCCCTCTTGTCCAACAGATCAAATAACTACTTTAATAAAATATTTAAATGAAAAAGACAGAGTAACCTGCAAGGATTGATTTAATATGAGGATTTCAAGTTACATTAACAGAACCAGGAATTCAGTCCATCAAATGGGAATGTTCTACCTTCGTAAGGTACCCGTCGCATCCCCTGCTTAACAGTTACAATGTTTCTGCAAGAAATGCCATGCAGGTCACTCCCTTACTTTTTGAGTGAAAATGGAAAACTAAGTACACTGAAGCAAGCGGGTGTTGTTTTACTGGAACTGTGAACATTAAACTGACTGACGGGTCACGGTGTCTGAATGCTATCGAGAATTATACGAGGAATACATGTATGAATAAGTATTATTTGGATTTCTCCTACTATCTTCAGTCCATAATTATCAAATATAACAGTACCACATGATTGATTTAGAAATTATACAGTCGTTATTCACAACTGCTCATTTAAAATCTTTGAATTTGAGTCACTGAATTTTCAAATTATAATAAAAAATATCATGTCTTCTCGTCTTAAAATGCTTTGCTAGAAATGAAGGAATCCTTGCATGGTTGATCCCCTCTTGTGACATGAGACTGGTACACAAGAACAGGATGTGCTCTTGAAACTGAAAGACACTCGGCTGCAACACTGTGTCAAGGAAAATACATGCATATTGATTATAGAGTGTAATGTTCCTATTCACAAAGGATCCATGAACTACCGGCTGATTAATTACACTGTGATGGTTCTCTGTGTTATCCCCAATAGTAGACAAAGACATGAACCAAAGCAAAGACTCAGCAATTCTAAATGAAGTCAACAGAAGACAGCAGCTGGCTTCTCATCATTAGCGATTGAGTGTTTTCTTTTTGAGCCTGGGGCAACATCCAGAGGGAAATAGTTCAGAGCAAAGTAGTAGATTATCTATTGGGAAATTATATTACACCTTTAATAATACTTATATTACCGATTCATTATTTGTATTTGTCCCCCTCATTATCTTTCCTTGTGCTGGTCTTTCATATTTTTGTATTGGACAGTGATTATTTCAAAGAGCTGAAGTAGCATATGAAGCCTGAGACTATCTTCCAGTGGCGAGAGCCAACTGCGACAATATTGATCCTATTTCAACGGCATTGTTAGCGATTCCATTGTTAGAAGATTTTTTTGCAGGACTTAACCCCCATTAAATATATCAAAGAACTAAAATAAAGTCTGCCTTTTCTGAATGATTTACAGTGCAAACGTACCAACTATGCTGTAAACCACAGAAACACAACATCCAGTTGAGACTGCCGTGTTTGCTCCTGAAGATGAACCAAAGCAGCGCTCTGCTTCTGGTCATGCACAGGCTCGGGATTCATTTCTGCCCCAAGGTAAAACTGAAGGCCAACAAACATGGCACTTAAGATGAGCAGAGGGGCACTTGGACCACTCTTGACTACTACGGAGCAGGAGAGAAAGGGCACTACTAAAACAATTGTGTTTGCAGTAAATGTATTTACTTACCAGGAAGTGTCCAATAAAACATATGAGGAGGATCATGGAAAGGATAATAAAAGCTGTTCCAAAGGATATCCCCAAGATAGCTGTCCTACAAAAAGAAATACAATATCAACGTCATCAAGTTAATTTCAGTGAAAGTTGAATGTCATTGCGCCAAATGTCATTAGCACTGCCCTTAGCTGAAAAAGACTTCAGAGTACAGATGCACAGAAATAAATATACTGTTCTTCATAAGATTGCAGCAACAGTTATGTTACTCTTATAATACTTTGAAATAGACACATTTAGAGGACACGTACTTTGGCAGGACGAGAATCTGCACAATAAAAATGCAGAAAAAGATCAAACAGGCGCAGGTGACATAGTATTTGAAGGCCGGCAAGGTTGTTGCTCTGTACTGAAGGGATAAAGAAAAGAAGGTCAAGTTTGAATAAAAGGCTTTCAAACTAATATCCAAGCAACTTCAAAAGCGTCTCAACTGTGCACTCAGACACCACCAGTCTTCTTGTGCCTTATAAGATTGTAGGGTGAGACGAGTCTAGGCAAAGGAACAAACAATAACGATATGTTCTGTAATTATCATCCACTGAGGGGTGAATGGTGCCACCTTTACCGCCTCTTACTGTACCTCCTTCTCCAAGCATTTGTTGTGAAAGAATAACGATATTCTCTGAATGTCTTCGGACTTGAGCCACTGTCTGTAAGCATAAATGCATAGTTATAGACCAGATCAGAAGGAGAAGACAGGCACTGTTAAACGTAATTAAGATGTGTTTGTATGAAACAAAGGAAGATTGAAGTTTAAATATTTCTTCAGAATGTTAAACAGTAAATATAATGTCCACCTCATTTAGATACTGTACATGCCATTATTTGCTTTAATGTTTCATGTCTTCCATATTTTATCAGTTCCGGTTTTAGAAGACTTTGTGCACTGATGTACTGTATTTGTCTGCAAAATCATTATAAAAATAACTTTCTTTATTCTTACTTTTGCGAATTTATCCCATCAAAGGTCCTGATCATTCTCTCGTTCAGCTCCTCCTCAAAACGTTTCTTCTGAGACTTTGTTCTTTAATGGGTAACAAGAAGAAAAGGAGACGGCATATCTTTTAAGTTGACAAAATGTTCGTCGCACACACATCAAAGCGTCGCGCAGAAGTCGAGTCTTATTAAAGATCTTGTCTTCTGTCAGTGTACTGTTTTTAGATGAGGATAATCCTGCCAAAAGAAAAGCGTGCCAGAGCTGTAAAATGAGCAGCTTGCCTTTCTGATCTCCTCTGGAAGTGATACTGCCCCATCGGCACATCCTAGACACGGAACAAGGGGAGAGAGACGGGTTACAAGCTGAACTTTCCCTTCAACTAAATCCACATCAACATACGTGTCGAAAGAAACAACATACAGCTGTGTTGATCTTCCCATTGTCATTCGTCATGCTGTCTCTGTGGTGCAGGTTGGCAAACGGCTTGGCGGCTCCCCAGGACTCAAGGTAGCGGGTCATCCTGACGGAGGCTCTCATCTTCGCTCCGTCCACAGTGTGTCTAGAGCGGTAATAATGATGCGGGCTGCTCCGACGCTCCACCTGGACAAACACAGGAATCGTGTCATTGTGTTGCATTTTGTCCAACGTTCATTTCACCGGAAGTGATGGATGTGCTACAGTACCTTTGGGTTGATGACCAGATAAGTGATGACTCCATGCTCCTTCAAGTAGGGGTCTCGTTCTTGCCCGTCCCCATCTTCCACCATATAGGCACCATTCAGATGCTCCAGTGTCACTGAGGTGATGTGGACTTGCCTGGCAAACAACGATATTATCAATAAATGGACTGCTTTTTAATATAAACATTGTATCTGGGTATTCTTCTGGTATCTTTCAGCAAGGTGTGACTGTAACCAACCAGGAAAAAACTGTGTAGTAAAGTACAGGTATCAAATAATTTCTGAAAACAACAATAGGATACAATGTTACATTATACAAATGCCTTTGTCGAACTTCCAGTTCACTCACCCGGGTACACCTCCTGCTTCCATGTGGTTGGCCAGCGTGACGTCATGTGACCAGACATCATATTGCCATTTCTGAAGTCCAATCACTCCACACAGGACATTCCCAGAATGCACACCGACGCGCATGTTGATATCAACCCCAGTGGCATCTCGCACTTTCCTATCATGCACCAAAAACAAAGTCTTACAAATGTGGAGCAACAGAAAATCATCACAGAAACACACAATATACCTCGTTAGAAAAGAGAATGAATGCCTTTCTGACCCTAATGGTGCTAATTGTCTTCACCCAAGTCAACTTATTTGAGGTCTCTCTCTCTCTCTCTCTCTCTCTTTCTGATGGCCACGGGTGTGACGAGATCTCACACCGACCACAATCGACATGTCTGGAATCTTGAACAATCGTTGAAATGCAGGTAGTAAAAAGTAGTACCTAACATTTCCAGATGTGTAAAGAGACTCTTGAGACTCTTCAGGTCGTAGCCGAATTAACAGACAATCATCAGCATGAGGAGTTTTTTTTTGGTACTGCAAGATGCATTTCTTTTCTGTATTTAGTTTTCATGTGGTTGGAGTATGATGCATGCTGTGCATCATATATTTATTTACATCCATTTAACTCCTGGTCGAGTATTTTGACACATTAGACAAAGGTCTACCCACCATCAGCCCTGCAGAGTTGAGGGATATGCGTTTGATTAACTAAGATGTATATCAAGAGTTTGATTTGCTACCTGTAAGTACACGTTTTAAAAATGGGACTGTCTTTCTTCAACAGCATTGTTATGTAAACACCACTTACTTGATGGCCTCACACATGTCCAGACCCATTTTCACACAGTTCTTTGCATGGTTCGGCAAAGACTCAGGTAGGCCGGACACACAGTAGTAACAGTCGCCGAGGATTTTGATCCGCATACATTCATTTTCCTGCATATAAAAAGTTGATCACAGCTCAGACACACAGGCTCAGCTAAAGGTCCCATTGATAGACTGAACAGGCAGTTTTATTGTGCCACACAATAAACTACATCCTTCAGATTTGTGTTTACATTCTACAAGCCTTATACAGGAGCTAGATTCTATTACGCTTTATTACAAAATAGAAGTCTCTGTATTTTTCTGTGATCAGTTTGATTGTGTATGATTGAACAGAAATAATCTCTTTCTCTAGGATGTTGAGAGGCTGCTCTTAAAACCCGATAACAGGATGCGTAACTGCTATACTTGAGGATAAATATGTTTACTCTTCAAATGGTGTGCCGGTGAGTCTGACGTGTGAAAGATTTATCATTTCACCCCAAAATTAGGACTAGGAAGTGACAAATAATGAAACGTTTACCTTGGCAATTTGATCAAATTTGCCAAACAGCTCATTCAGCATGTGCACCAGCTCTCCAGGTGAGCAGTCACTGGCCAGCCGTGTGAAGCCCACAATATCAGCATAGAGTATACTAGAGATGGAGAGGAGGGAAAAAAATCAATATACTATTATGTAATGCTTTAATGTCTTCCAAGAAAACTCATTACTTTCAAAACCATGGTTACACAATTGCGCTGCTCTCTATGTAAATATGTACTCTCATAATTAAGCACACAGTACGTGTCATACACGTGTCTCACAAAGTACACAGTACTGCTTGGACATACATAGGTGTTTCAAATAAATAATACATGCCTGACATTAGTGTGTCTCTGCACATAGAGATTGTGAAAATTGTTTGCGTTCTCAATTTGGCCGAAGTTTGGACCCTTCAGTCTCTGGATGATCTCGGCTTTCATCACCCGGGCGATGTGAGCTGGCAGCAGAGACAACAAGAGACGCTCCTGGAGAAGAAGAAAAAAAAAAAGAGCCAGAGTCAGGGATATCAAGCCAAAATAAGCAGATAATTAGATTTGACAACAATCATCATGGAAAGTTAATTTGTTTATAACCTTTAAAGAATTTCCACAGAGAGATGCATTGCTTAGACGTCTATACAAATACAAACAACACACTTTTGACTTTAGTAACAAAATAAACTAAGAACCAAAAGATTGGATATTTATGAAATCAAAGTAAAATCACCATGGACCTTGACTTGCCACAAAAAAGAGTTCACACTTTCAATTTCATTTATTTCAGTCACAATTCAATTCAGAAGGATTCACCTTCGATGAGAGGAGACAACAAGCTGTCACCACCTTATAGCAAGACTCTCCTGAAGACAGACTCAACTGTTATTTACCTCACAACTCATTTATTTCGTGGTAGCTTAATTATCTGTCTCTCTTAGTCTCTGGGGTTACTGTAGGTATTACTCTCAGCTAACCCAGCAGTCGTAAGCAAATAAAAGTCCTCTTAGGTTGAGAGGTTCAAGAGTGTAGGGAACTCTTAATTAAGCCATTGTCACCTCCAACTTCAACACGTTTTCTGCACCGTTGATCACCCCCCTCCACCGCTACTGAGGCGTTGAGGGATACATGTGAACCACAGTTGTGGCTGCTAACAAATGCTGCCAGGGCTCTGGGTCTAGGATTATTCACGTTGTCCCCCTTGGACCACTCACACCGAAAATATATGCACTCACTGTACTGCAGGGCACTTTGGATAAAAGCATGCAGCAAACAGCATACATTATGATGCCCAGTTTCTACCATCTGTCACAGGCAGCAGTCGCTCTCCTGGGCTTCTGTGGAAAAGCTCCACTCGAGGCATTTTGAGCATCACTCATGGAAGTTGGATTCACCACAGAGACAACGCATTCACAAAAACACATTTCAAATTTACTCCTGTATTAGCTGCTCTGCACTGGCTCCCTGTAAAATCAAGAATCACTTAATATTCTACTCCTCACCTAATAAAGCTTTGATTGGTGATGCTCCATCATATCTTAAGGAGCTTGTAGTACCATATTGCCCCACTAGAAAGCTGCGCTCACTAAATGCGGGGCTATGGTCCTGGCTGTGTCGGGTGCCTCCTGCCTGGTCGGCTGGCCTCCTGTTACCCTGTTACACTGTTACACTGTTACCCTGCTACCTGCTACCCTGCCCCCCCCCCCCCCTGCAATAACAAACTTAACCCAGACTCCTGTACAGTAGCAGTGAGATGTAAATAACACTTTGCATAAGCTTCACAGGAAGCCATGCTGCTTGTAGGCGGCAGCACCACCTCGCTTCACTGGATAATTGTACCTGTTCCAATTTTACACACATGTGGAGAAAATGTTGCTGGTTGGCTAAGCATCATGAATAGATTACATTATTCTTGTCAATTGCTGCTGCACACCAACAGCATGCAAACATTGTTTTTGTTTTTTCAAAAGGGGTGTAAAAATAGCATAGAAAACAAATGTGATTTCATAAAGGACTCTAACAGATGTATGTGGAAAGACATATTGAAGGAGAAAACTACCAAATATGTAACTTTGTGTTTCTGTCATTCTGAAGATTGTGTAATGGTGAATCATGACTGCCTAAATCTGCATCAATATCTAATCACTTTCATCCTGCAAAAAAGAAAAAAAAAACACAGAAAGGTAACAATTGTCCATACACACAATGGAGACGGACTTGTTCGCTGCAGATGTTCTGATATGTGGTTCATCAACTTCAAATATTTCAGCCAGCAGCCAATGGTTGCTGAGAAGCTTTGACTACAAATATTCTAGCACATGCAGTCGGCTCCAGGGAGTCGACATAATCATCACACTAAGTGAGGTCATTAACAATTACCATATTCTGTAAAACACAGCTCCTACATGCCGACACAAATCCTGTGTAAACCAATGAACAGATTTATTTTATCTTATGTTGACGGTTAATAGTTTTTGATTGTTGTTGTTTTGTTTGTCTGTCCGTCTAATCATGTGTACGCCGCCAAGTCAAATTCTTTGTGTCGAACACACTTAGCTTATAAATGTTGCTGATTCTAATTGTCTACATTATAAGGACCAAGCGCGGGTGTATGATACCATTACATTAACAACAAAACATAACCACAAACTTTAAGATGGAGGAAGTTGCACAAACACGTTATTTGGCTAGAATTCAATATCAATGTTCTTGGCGTGCATTTATCTTTCGATTTATCTATTCTGTCATTTGTTGCCTCACACATAATGATAATAATAATCTATTCCTTATTCGTTTACATTATCAACAATATTGCAATCATCATCATCATCATCACCAGCAGCAACACTTCACATTCACAGTATGCCAGATTTCACCTTAGTTAAAGGTCATTCAGACGTTATGACCACTTTACCTGTTGTCTCTTCTCAAACTCCAGCTTAATTGGGGACTTGATGCAGTTGCATGTGTCATGATAAGTCTGTTTAAGAGCCAACTCCATCAGATGTTTGTGATACGCCCCCGCCATGTTGCCGCACATGAAAATGATAATATTGGCCACAATCTGTATGGGAACAGAGCACAGACAAAGCTGGTATTAGATACATAGCAGACAGAATGAATCTTCAAGCAAAGTAAATGAACGAGAATCTGTCATTTCTTTGAGAGGAATAAAGCTGTGAAATAGAATACAGTACCATTTGTTGGTGTGTGACCGACAAAGAAAATAATTCAGAAAAGCTATTTCATCTCGTGGTTACAGTGTGAAGACAATTACACACTTAAGATCACGCATCCGGTCATACAAATGATGTTTTCGCACGCTCAAATGTGAAAACAGAACAGTACTTTCTGCGCTATAAGTCCTCAGAAGGAAATTAGCTTTTGTGAGGTGGAACCAAGGCTTAAGTAAAACCTTTAACCTTTAAAGTCAGAAATGGGGCAAAAGCTTTTCCTTAATGTGATAGTTTTGGTGTTTGGAAATGAGGTTGCGTGCGATACTTTGTTCCATAGTGAGTGTATTACAGTATTACCAGCAAAGGAGGAAAGCAACGCACCGCTGAGCACGGGGGCAGCAGCAAAATGTATTTTAGCCACCTAAAAGAAAGACCTACCTAGAAAACCATATGTTTTACATATGCCATCTAAAAAAATATGTTCCAGCAACGAACAGAATTAAAAGTGGAAATTATTAGCCTCTTTTTGTAAAAGGAGTCTGAGGCTTTGAAGAGAGCAGAGATACATTTCACTTTCAGGTAAGAAAAAAAGCAGTTTGCAGTGAATATAAGATTCTTAATTTAGAGCATACACTGAAAAGTGTGATGATTTATCTATCTGTGCCTTTCTTCTAGGTTACTACAATTACATTTAGCTGCTGCCCTTGTTCATGGCAGTAGTTATGTCAGTATTACTAGTTGTTTCTCCAAAATTGGTGCCGTGCCGCTCCAGTTATTCCTGCCCCTTCTCCATCCCGGCCGGTCCCAGCTCCCCTTTGCTGTCTCAGCTGACCCCAGAGCCCCCTCCCCCAGAGCCCCCTCCCCCAGAGCCCCCTCCTCCTGAGCCCCCTCCCCCAGAGCCCCCTCCTCCTGAGCCCTCTCCCCCAGAGCCCGCTCCCCCAGAGCCCCCTCCTCCAGAGCCCCCTCCTCCTGAGCCCCTCGTCCTGAGCCCGATCCCCCAGAGCCCCCTCCTCCTGAGCCCGCTCCCCCAGAGCCCCCTCCTCCTGAGCCCCCTCCTCCAGAGCCCCTCCTCCTGAGCCCGCTCCCCAGAGCCCCCTCCTCCTGAGCCCGCTCCCCAGAGCCCGCTCCTCCTGCGCCCCCTCCTCCAGAGCCCGCTCCCCCAGAACCCGCTCCTCCAGAGCCCCCTCCTCCCGAGCCCCCTCCCCCAGAGCCCCTCCTCCTCCTGAGCCCGCTCCTCCAGAGCCCCTCCCCCTGAGCCCCCTCCTCCTGAGCCCGCTCCTCCTGAGCCCGCTCCTCCAGAGCCCCCTCCTCCAGAGCCCGCTCCTCCTGAGCCCCCTCCCCCAGAGCCGCCTCCCCCTGAGCCCGCTCCTCCTGAGCCCGCTCCTCCTGAGCCCGCTCCTCCAGAGCCCGCTCCTCCAGAGCCCGCTCCCCCAGAGCCCGCTCCCCCAGAGCCCCCTCCTCCTGAGCCCGCTCCTCCTGAGCCCGCTCCCATACATGTGCAGAGCAGAGAGGCAGTTTTCTGTCTGAAGCCCTGAATAAAGTCTGTTGTCAAATATCCCGGTATTGGCTGATCCTCGGTGCTTTGGGGGTAAACCCACGGGAGACGGCGCAAATCTCGTTACACAATGTTAGTATAGACATTCAACAATTGTTATCCACTGTGTGCATCTCATGGGGCCACAAACACTGTGTTTACCGTTTACTTTCCGCATTCACAATGTCGAAACGATGAAAGGGGAATCAATGATATATTCATGAAGCATACTTCGTGATGGTAACAAACACGTTATATTTGTATGCAATGATTTACGAGGAACGGATAAATAGAAAGAGCTGACGTCCAAGAGAATTGTGAAGATAATAGCTAATGCATTGTCTGGTTAGAACTCTCTGCCCCCACCGCCCCTTTTTTTGAGTCAATATCCATAACAGCAGAGCATACAAAAGATGACACATGAATCGTTTCTTCAACCAAAATCTTTTCACTTGACCCACAGAGCGCAAATTGTGATCTGCGAGAAATGAAGACTTCTATATTTTCCTTTCAAAACAGTACTTTACTTTCATTCACATTTCATGCGGCCCCATGGCAGCACCAAGTATCTCTAAATGAGAAACTATTAGGAAAGAATGGGACCCGGTGATGACAGGTGACTAGAAAGACCCAGGAGCTCAAATATCCTCATGCTCAATCATTTGCATATTAATCCAAAATGTTATGGTTCTCTCTGATACAAACAACATACATTTTGATTGACCTTCATATTTGTTGATCTCGCACGCTCTCGGTCATAAATTCTGATAAAATGTATATTAAAGTTGAATATGTTGATTTGTATTAAACATTCAGCACTAAAATAAATGTTTATTCACTCCATCTTTGTTTTAGTCTCTCTCTCTCTCTCTCTCTCTCTCTCTCTCTCCCCCTCTCTCTCCCCCTCTCTCTCTCTCCCCCAACTTTGCACTCACACCTTTAGTGAATCTTTATTTCCTTTTACTGTTTTAGCTGTTTAAACTTTATATTCTTGAGCTGCAAGACGAGAACCTGTCACTGATGATCTGCACATAGATTATTTTCTATTTTCCATTCTACCGGCAGTATCAGTGCTTACAGTTTCCTTCAGGCAACAGTAAAGCGATATACAGGACCGTCTCAGAAAATTTGAATATTATGCTAAAGTTCTTTATTTTCTGTAATGCAATTAAAAAAAAAAATGCATTCTGGATTCATTACAAATCAACTGAAATATTGCAAGCCTTTTATTCTTTTAATATTGCCGACTATGGCTTACAGCTTAAGAAAACTCAAATATCCTATCTCTAAATATTAGAATATTTCCTCAGACCAAGTAAAAAAAAAGATTTATAACAGCAAAACAAAATCAAACATTTGAAAATGTCCATTAATGCACTCAGTACTTGGTTGGGAATCCTTTTGCACGGATTAGTGCATCAATGCGGCGTGGCATGGAGGCAATCAGCCTGTGGCATTGCTGAGGTGTTATGGATGCCCAGGATGCTTCAATAGCGACCTTTAGCTCATTTGCATTGTTGGGTCTGGTGTCTTTCAGCTTCCTCTTCACAATACCCCACAAATTCTCTCTGGGGTTCAGGTCAGGGGAATTGGCAGGCCAATGGAGGACAGTAATGCCATGGTCAGTACACCAGTTACTGGTGGTTCTGGCACTGTGGGCAGGTGCCAGATCATGCTGGAAAATGAAATCCTCATCTCCATAGAGCTTTTCAGCAGACGGAAGCATGTAGTGCTCTAAAATCTCTTGGTACACAGCTGCATTTACTCTGGACTTGATGAACACAGTGGACCAACACCAGCAGCTGCCATGGCTCCCCAAACCATCACTGACTGGGAACTTCACACTGGATTTCAAGCAACTTGGATTTTGCTCCTCTCCAGCCTTTCTCCAGACTCTGGCGCCTTGACTTCCAAATTAAATACAACACTTGCTTTCGTCTGAAAAGAGGACTTTGGACCACTCTGCAACTGTCCGGTGCTTCTTTTCCCCTTGCAGGTGTTTCGAGTTGATTAGACAATTCAAGTGATTAGTTGAATACCCTACCAGTATACTTTTTCATGATATTCTAATATCTAATATTTGAGTTTTCTTAAGCTGTAAGCCATAATCAGCTATATTAAAAGAATAAAAGGCTTGCAATATTTCAGTTGATTTGTAATGAATCCAGAATGCATGACATTTGTTTTTTAATTGCATTAAAGAAAATAAAGAACTTCATCACAATATTGTAATTTTCTGAGACAGTCCTGTATAAGTTGAATTATTATTAAAGACATTGTTTCATCTTGAATAACAAGACAATGATTACTCATAAGCACAGTTCAATAACTGTTTCACAACATCTATGAAACAATCAACCACTAATGTCAATATAGTAATAACCAACATAATATGGATAAAATAGAGATCCGATTTGTATGTTCAGACACTGATGCGATTCTCAAAATACATCAGTTGAATGTATTAAATACTGCACGTAGCTCCTTTATATCTGACAAAAGCAAAGGCCATTATTCGTGAGAGGCCTGCGTTCATGTTCACATCTATTCACTGTATTTAGGCCAGACATCCCTTAGGCTGTCCACTGAATTCATTGTCTCCTTTCTGAACATTTTCAGAGTTATTTTCTCCAAATTAAAAGGTATTATATTTCTAGGACTGGCTTCGTCCATGATTTTATTTTCTATAGAAAGTGGAACAAAACAGCATGAACTTTGGGCAACAGAACAGTGTACCGAGCACAGGGTTCATTCACGAACACTGAACGACTGAAAGCAGGCACAAGGAGATGGACTGGGCCTTTTGTCAGACGCTTTAGAAAAAGGGTTTCGGCGGAACATCAATTGTATGCAATATTTTATAATCACACTTTAAATAACCTCAAATCATTCTCATATTTAATTAAAAATCCACTCAGCTAACCATTCATCTCCTCTTCGAGAGTCTGCCAATTAAAAATGGTAGCGACCAAAATATTAGCAAGAAGCAGCTCATTACAATGTTATAGTCCTCAAAAACTTCGATGTTAGATGTAGATTACGACTTCTTTGTAGCTGGTGAGGGGGGGTGGTACTCTATTAGCTGAGAGATGTTAGACAAGACACTGACGGGAATATCAAAGGTCAGCAGTGTGAATCATCCGTACCTCGCTGGTACCCAATTACAGACAACATAGTTGGGTTAGGTAAGGATGGTCTCTAAAGGGCCTTAAACCATTCTGGAATTTTGTAAATCAGAGAGGCCATTATGGCTGTTATTATACTACCATACGTATAGCAAGACAACTAGCTAAGATCACTGAGAAAGTGAGTTTTGTTTTAATGACCTAGTGGCAGACATGTTTTCTTGATCCCTTTCACAGACCTGAACGAATGCCTGCGACTCTTGCAAACATTCTCAAGAGAAGTTTCGTCGGAAACCTTCATCCTGGGTTACATACAATGAAAGCATGTGGTCTCCCATCACTACTCGATTTTCAAATAAAAAAAAAGAGAACAAAGAAGAAACCATATTTGGGCGATACTCCAGCTGGATAATTCTCAAATGAAAATGTCATATATTATAATTCTACGTTTGTAAACACTGGAATTCAATATTTTTTTATAGGACGTGCACATAAATCTGAACCAAACGAGGAGCTTTCACCTTTCCAATAAACGTGCTGATCCAATGAGCCAACACTGTTAAGTTTAATGGACTTGAGAGAGTGGAGACGTCGGTCTGGTTCCGTCTCACTAAATACCCTCTGGACAGTTTGTATGCACACTAGTGCAATGCACAAGAGTGTGGACATTTATTGGCTGACATTTACAAATCCTTTATAGGATAGACGGGTGTTTTTGTCTTACAAATTGCTGAGCTGAATGAAAGTAAAGTACAATTCTACACACCATAGATGTACACATACCGAGTGTGAGAATGGGTTTCAGTATATGTGCCTACATGTATGCATGTGTGGGTTTCATTGGGAATAGTTGGACATTTTGGTAAATTTATTTCTCGCCGAAAGTAGATGAGAATATTATTAGCTGCACATTTACTGAACAGACGTGGTGGATTTTCTTATCCAATAGTTTGTTTCAAGGGCCTTCTTCATGTACTTGAGCAATATTGTAATATTATATGTCCTCAAGGGGTTTATTTCCTTTTTTTAACCAAGTAAGCAGATTTTTTTTAAAGTCTAGCCATTCACATATTTAAAATCAGTCTGCTTCAAATACAGTCTCAGTTGTATCAAAAAGCCACGGGCTAAATGTAGAACATGTCTGCAGGATCACTTGAAGTATGTAATACTTCAATATGCCAGTTAAGTAACTTACATTAATGTAAGTTAGGATGGGTAAGAGATGCTTATCAAGATACATCAGAGTAGGTAGATTACAAGCAACTGATGAATCTTCATAACGGGCTAAATTCAATTGTTCTTGCTAAATCTGTCTGAGGTGCTCTTTTAAACACAAATAATTTTAAATGTATTCCAAAAATGTAGATAAATGCAGTTTTATGATGTAGTACGAGATATCTTTTAAATGTTTACTCTTAACTACAATATAAATTTGTACTGAAAATTGAAAGCCTTGGATTTCACATGATCTGTGAGTGGGTGGCTTGTTGCTAAACCCAGAATAAAAACAACTGTAGCTACAGGCAGGATTGCAGGGACAACGCATTCAACCTCCAATCTCTCTCTACAATAGTTAGGTTTATTGGGATTATGGTTTTCCGTAATATTTTTTACCCTTTACTTTCTTCGACTTTAAAGTTTAATTTCAAGTGCTTTACAACTTCTTTTCTTTTTGTAAATGTAAGTGTAGGTTCCAGCCATCTGGAATGCCTATCAAGGGCATCATCACAACTGTATATGCTCCCATTATTCAGGACATGTCTTCATCTTCCTATGAAAGTCTTGTGTGAAACTCTCTGCCGGGTTGCTTTACACACATACCGTATTGGGACCAGAGTACACCATGTCTATATCCTGACCTAACCACAAATACAGACTTGGCTGTAAGGATATAACAAAAAACTACAACAACACTCCATGACCGTTACTTACAACAAATACAAATGGGATGACAGAGCGGGCAGTCCATGTTTACTCATGGACATTTTGTTCCGTGGCAAGGTCACGTCTTGCCCAAAATGCCATCTCGACTGCCAATCGAGTAGCAAGCTGTCGTCTTACAAAATAGTATTTGTAACTTGCCACATACAGACAAATTAAAATGCCTTCCTTATATGTCTGGCACAGTGATCTCTTGCAACAAGAACAAAAACACCCACTAACAATATAACACTTTTACACTGGCATTGTCATTCATTCAAAGCCCCTCCATATTATTGATCGACATTTCCCACTTTAAACATTACACTATAGTACGTACCATGATTAAGAGCAACTCTACAACAGCCCTTTCAATGTATTTGTTGGCATAATTCTGAAAAAGGTGATCTGAATAATATATAATATATTACATATATAATTAATTACCCCTGAATTCAACTTGAGTAATTTATATCAAATGTACTTTTATGCTTTACACCTATTCTGATACTATGCAATATTTCTACGAGGGAAATTCTCTGAAAGGACTCTTAAAGGCCGATTTTCCACTGGATTTATGCTGACCGCTAAACCGGCCTGATGCACATAGGAGCTGGCCAATAGTAACCATGTCGCGCACGACCCCAGGCTGGCCAGATGCCGGTATGCTCATGCACCAGTTACAGATGAAAGAAAAGTACACTGAATACCAGGCCATCACGCCACACTTCACAGAGGCAATAGAGAATGTTTGTGAAGGTTTGAGGGTCGGGAATACAAAGAAACATGTACAGGCACAAGAATCATAATTGAGTACTTAAATATAACTATTTTTGCACAAGCACATGTATCGTCATTATATGCATTTTTTAAATGATATGGAGGAAAGGAGATCCTCCATATAGATTTCTTCCAGTTAACTGAAAGACAGTATTGTTAAGACAATTATTCTTGAAGAGAGCGAGGGACTAGTTTACCTCATGCTTAGACAGGCTTTACAAGCCTTCTCAAACTACCCTAAAGATTGACTGCTAAACACTGGGTATCAATCCATTACTGGTGCCCACAACAAATCTCAGAATGGAGAAAATTGTATTCTATACTGTGTGATTGAGCAACAGGGTTGACAAACAGTAAGCAACTAAAAAAAGATGAAAAGAAGAGCAATTCACATGTTGGAGGTGGCCAAGATGAGAACATGTTATTGTATTAATACAAATAATGAGCCCTCTTTGGAGACTGAAAATTAACTTTGTGCCTCTGAACTGTAAATTGCATTCTGGACTGAAATCTATGATTAAGTGAGGTGTTGCATGGATGAAATGGTTGTTAAAGTAATGTTGTTTTCTTTAGGCATTAGTTGAAATGAGCCTTAGGTGTAAAGGCAATCATTGGTTTCTGCAATCAGGTTTGAATAAGTTCAAAATAATTAAATTCTGCATTAGCCAGATAATTGGTTTGATATTTTTAT
This sequence comes from Liparis tanakae, assembly GCA_036178185.1. Taxonomy (NCBI): domain Eukaryota; kingdom Metazoa; phylum Chordata; class Actinopteri; order Perciformes; family Liparidae; genus Liparis; species Liparis tanakae. The sequence goes on from CM070092.1 coordinate 11,885,583, forward strand.
TGTGGTCTTTCTTATGCAAACTGCCAGAACATTTGCTTGAAACAGCAATACTGCTGAAAAAAGGGTGACCTTTTCATAAAGTATAAAAAACACATTTGAACTGCTACCCCTTAGCTGCTATGCCTAATCAGTTTTAGTTTAAAGGGCACATTTGTTTGTTTGCTAAACATACAGAATTTATGATGATTAAAATGACCAGAAACATTAAATGTCTGAAAAGGGAAAAAAATAATTCCATTAAGATTAAATCTGGATAATAAAACAAAACAAACCATTTCAAAGCAGTGTTCCCTGGGCACTAGATGTACATAAACCTCTCAGAAGAATGGATACATGATTTTTGATTAGGGTAATATATAGCAAATATTTGGTCAAATTAAACCCAGATTGAATAATTCCAAAAGTATTCCTCCAACATATTGTCTTCCTAAAGGTGAATTACTAGTTAGTACAATACAGGTCCACCAAATGTTTGGATCAACAATCAAATAATCAATCAAACTTGTATTACAGACTCAAGGTCCAGATAATACAAAACATTAAAATATAATAAAAAAAACATACAAAATCAACTTCTGTTTCTTGTCTAAGTTTTAGCTAAGTAAGCAACTACAGGAAGTTACTGGTCCTGGCACATACTTGGACATAACCCCCTCATAAAATGGCAAATTGTCAGCTAGCCATTTCTTCCCGTTATCAGTTCTTATGCTAAGATAAGCTGAGCTAACTGGTTGCTGGCTCTAGTGATTAAAATGACCAGAAACAGAGGAATATTAACCCAACTCTCTACAGGAAACAACTATGCATTGTTCCAGTCACTTAATAATTCATAATTAATAAATTATTGTGGTTGGGTTCAAGCACACAGTGGTGTTTGCAAATTGTGAGGAGCATCTCAGTTCTATTGCGTATCAATGTGTCTCATACTATTAACACACACTTATATCTGATCGCCTTACCTGCCATATGACTGGTTCCATGTGACCAGCTGTGGTGGACAGGCAGACACTCAACACAATGGTGTGAGAGGCGGACGTCAGGACACTGGCGATGATGGCGTCCCGCATGGAGAACGGCAGCATGGTGTATACCACAAACACAATGAACAGGAAGAATGACACCTGTGGAGAGAGAGAGACACACTGATGACACACCTGCAGAGTAAAGCAGAACAGAGAGAGTGAAAGAGACCCGAGAGATGGATGGAAGCACAAGAAGGGAAAGTACAGACAGAAATAAAATGTCAGTGTTGACAAAAATAAGGAAAGAGAGAGCGTGGCCTCAGTTTGATAACCGCCAACACTGCTTTCTAAAGTTAAGCTTATTTATACGATATGCAGCTACATCAGGGATCAGAGAAATGAGGAGGAAAGAAAATACAACCAAGACAAAGTACCTCCTCTGTTTGAGCCTTGGTGACTAACACATTTCTACAATGATAATGTCTTAATAGCTGACTACGGTAGTGAATATAAATAAAAATAACAGATCATCCTTTGATATTTGCTTCTAAGACAATGCTTTATTTGTGTATCGTTTGTGTTATAATTGTGCTCAAATGAGAAATATGTTGACATGGTGGGAAATTCTCTCATGAATACGGCTCTTATTAAAAACACTGCCATTCTTTAAATATTGGTACTAATACAATAGAGTATTGTACCATTTGTGACAGCAGGGTACTGTGATACTTTTCCTCTACCAGTAAACCGTAAATCTTATAGGTTAGCTTAGTACCTATGTCATTGTTATTGGCTTATGGCTGAGTGTCTGTTTCTATACAAGTTACCCATCTCGCATAATTCGAGTAAAAATAAAAAAATTCTCCAGCCTCATAGTAAACATTTGACAGTGATCCGTTTCAAAAGCCACAAAGTAGGCATGGAATATAATATGTTGTCCTGTACACAATAACAAAGGGATGGATAGGATGTCTTGGTGGACCACCTGTGATGGCTTTGGTAATTGCCAGGTTATTGTCTCCTCTTCTCTATTCAATAACAACAAAAAACTTTAAATATACAAGCCAACCCACGTGTTAAGTAACTTTGATGTGTCCTAACCTTCGGCTAAAGCACACAAACTTCTTGGTGCCATCTCTAATAAATGGCAATTTTGCTGGAAAGTGCAAAATGACTTTTTGGGCGGGCACTTCTGCATTGGCATTATGTCACTACTTTCTATTATTGCTCATGGCAGAACTATGGCCACCAAACCGTACAGGCCCTCACTCCAACCTGCGCCACAACTGTTTATTTTTCAAAATCAGTGGAGCGTCTCGAAATCTTTAATCTGGCATCTCCATTTTTACTTTTATATAAAGCCGTCTACATGACTGCATAAACCAACAGCTTTCTTTAATAATCCCTATGCGTGACAGTGAATATCATTTTGATTTTCCAGAGCAAATGGTCTGTTCTCTTTTCTTTTTAACCATGCAGGGATGGTGGAAAATATTTAAGTCCAGCTAAAATGACACTGTTCTTGCCTTCGCTCTTCATGCCAGCTTTGCGGCTGCACGTATGCTCGTAAGCAAACTACGGGGTATGTAGACTGCCTTGTGTAAGCAAGGGAGGTTAAAAAAGGAGATGCCACAACTTCACATAACGTCATGTTATCGAGGGAAAACACATCTGATCTGTACTTGCCGAAAGGTTCGCTAGCTGGCACAGGATAAGAGAACACAAGGATGATTGATTGGTTCCACTGAGGCGCCTGCAGGGAGGGTGTCACAGTAGCCTACTTTATGGGTGAGAACATCTAAACATCTACAGAGAGTAGGGATGGGCCCCACTACTGTGTTCATGTACTAGAACTCTTACTTGCAAAATTACACCGATACAACCGCACATGATACCACTTCGGCAATATAGGTTAACCGTGCGTCTATTGAGCTGAATAAACACCCAAGCTGCAATGATTACCTGATACACTGACAGGTTAAATCCATCAAAACGTGAACACATGCAGAAACCGGTCTCCGACATAGCAATTGGATTAGCCGTTAGGCTGTCAGCTGTGTCCGCCTGGCATAATCTCCAGGGAAGGCCAGGGGAGGCAGAGTCTCGCCCGTCATCATGAAAATTTAAAAATAAATGATCAAATAAAAATATTAATATTTCTCTACTGATCTGTTAGAAATGTAATTTCTGTATAATTCCACTCATTTTATAAATCAAAATTGCAATATGCTGTTCCTCACCTCAGATTGTGCCCTCCCTCACAAGCTGGTTTGATCCCAGTTCACACAGGTGCACATACCTCGGTCAAAAAACTTCTACAACCAGATGAACCTTCCTCCAACTCTTTCAATATATTTTTAAAAGCAGGTCAAGTCTGCAGCAAATTCCAAGCCGCAGGAGCAGCAAACCTAAAACCCCCTTTTCCCATTTTGAGGTGGACGTTAGGGACAGATAGCAAGAGTAGGCCTTGCGCATGTCAGAGCGAAGATGGTAGCTTTCTAGCATTTTCTGATGAATTAACTTACATAGATAAGATGGAAGTATGTTAACAATTGCCTTATAAATAAGCAAATGCCAATGATTTAGTCTACAGATGGACAATGAAGTCCATCCAACCCTAGCATAAAGGGAGCAATGGTGAGTAAGAGCCTTACGATCTGTTATGAACCTCAACGCTCCATGTGGATAGTATCTAAGGAGTGAAGACTTTGAGAAGATGCATGCATATATAAAACATCCCCATAACCAATCACAGACAGAAGTAGCAGCAACAAGTCTCTGCTGGCATCAAAAGAAAAGCAAGACTTATTTCTGAAATAGAAACCCAGCCTCAGCTTTAACTTCGTCACACTTACTGAATGGGAGGTTTAAAAGAGAGAGAATCATCAATTAGGAATCCCAAGTATTTATATGACGATACAGACTCAATCACTGAGATGACATTATAGATTGAAGGACTGAACCCTGGGGCACACACTTTATTACATTAAGAGAGCTAGAGGTGATGCCTTCAGCCTGGACACACTGTGATCCATTTGATAAATATTTTTTCAAACCAACAGAAAGTTTGTTTTGACAGTCCAATTGTAAGAATGATATGCTTCATTTTTGCATGATCGGCAGTGTCAAAGGTCTGGACAAGTCAATAAAAAAAGCTGCACAGTGGTGTTTGTTGTCCAAAGATTCAAGATTTACTACCTTTAGTGCTGGTGTTTTTTTTTCTAAAACCAGATTGATAATCAGATAAAATATTGTTTGTGATTAAAAACTCCTGAAGTTACTCACTCACGAGGGATTCTAGTGTGTTAGCTAAAACAGACAGTTTGGAGATAGGCCTGTAATTGTTTAAGTGTGGGGTCTCCTCCTTTTAACAGGGGGAGAACAAAGGCAGACTTCCATATAAGCGGAATTTTGTTTGAGACCATGGAGAGGTTAAAGGGGGTACGATAAAATCAGCAGCTAACTTTAAAAAATATGTTTCTACCTGTCGGTAAATATCCAAGCTAAATTCCTGTGTCTAGTGTCAGCCAGCTGATGAAAGTGAAAGCATTAGCCCCGAAGTCTACAACAACAACAACGGCTGCTTCAACGCACTTGGGCGGGCTGACTTTTAGATGGTCGTTGCTATTCTCTTTAAATGTGACAAGCCGCTCCTTTGACTTGTAAAACTGTGACCATAACTATGCTCTGTTTGAATGAGGAAAACATTGAACGTTAAAGGTCAGTAAGAACGTTATTGTTGGAACCGCATTAGTATTATCAAGTACTCGTGTCGGCACTCGGTATCGTCAAGTAGTCTCTTTAAGTACTTGTACATACAAAGTATCGGTAGATCCCTAATGGGGAGTTGGATATAAGAAAAAGGGCGGTGCGTCAGCCTTCCTCTAATAAAGGGAAGTGAGTGAAAACACATCAAACTATTGATAAACTCTGTCAGATTCCTTGAATGTATTTTAACTCTAAATATGTCCTTCTGTACACATTACATCTATTGCATCTGTCCATCCTGGAGAGAGATCCTCCTCTGTTGCTCTCCTGAAGGTTTCTTCCCTTTTTTTCCCCCTGAAAGGTTATTTGGGAGTTTTTCCTGGTCCGATGTGAGGTTTTGGGTCAGGGATGTCTATGTGTACAGATTGTAAAGCACTCTGAGACAAATTTGTAATTTGTGAAACTGGGCTATACAAATAAACTGAACTGAATTGAATTGAATCAAGCATGCAAACACACATTCAACAGCGTCACTCAGATGGGCCGATCGTGTCAAATGAGCTGTCAAATGTTTAAGGGCTTTAAACGTTTTAATTTTGAGCAAAGTGGAACTAACGGAAATGTTCCTACTAATGTATAGCAAGTTATACTTTTGTATTACTCCATTTATTTCGGTATTTTCAATTTCAAAGCAAAACAAATGAATTTAAGTGGTTTAGTCTATTGTGACCTTTTCATTTTAAGAAAAGTGTTTGTTCAGTGTTTACATTGTGTACAATACAGAAGTTACCTCAGTTCTTAGCAAGGGAACTACAGACTGCCTGTCTGTTCAACATTTTAAAAAGATTTCCCCGAACTGTACCGGATATAAACCAAACTGAAAACCAAGTTCCATGTTTTGACCTTGTAGATGCCGACACAGACAGAAATGCTCCAAAACCACAATCAATCTAAAGTCTTAAAAAAAGTTAAGCGAGTGCAGAACAGATAACGAATGCAACAGATTGTTTTTAATTTTTAAATAAGTGTTATTCATTTACGATCTCGGACGAAGAATAGGAAGAAATTAAATTACTTCCAATATAAGAGGGAGCTGCTAATTGACGAATGCCATCGAGCGCAGCAACATAATTTGCGTAAAGCCTTTTCTAAATGAATGATCGGAAATCCGATGCAGCTACTGAATCATGAAACTGAACCGAGGATAATGGAGAGTCTGCCGGGGAGAGACACCTGCTGAGTTCGCCTGCATAATTGATACAGTAATAAAACAGCGAGGAGTTTCCTTCAGTGTTGTTACGACCAGCACATAAGGACCCTCTCTCTGACAATTAAGTGGACAAGGCTTTTTTGTGGTCCATCATGGTTCAGTCAGCTCTGCTTGTGCCCCATGAATCAATCCTTGATAATGACGCTGAAGAGGGTTCATAAAACAAATTATAGAGACAGAGTGTCAGATTACATCAGGCTTTTAGTCTAGAGTCTGTGGCAGAGATTAGTTTACAGGCTAGATTTACAATGTGGAGTGTGTGTGTGTGTGTGTGTGTGTGTGTGTGTGTGCATGTGTGTCCATTTGCTCGCACTTGTGTGTGTGCTTGTGTCTGCTATTTAGCCCTAAAAAAAAAAAGAAAAAAGACATACGCTCCCTTCTTTTCTCGATGTAATAAATCTGAGAAAACTGACATATTGGTTGATTTATATGCTTGGTTTTAAATTACCACAATCATTCTGTTCCAGATCCCTGAGACAAATCAAGGTAATGAAAGAAAATTGTTATTGTTTTCCAGTGTTTTAGAATCAAAACACCAACCTGATCAGTCTTTCCTGTCCTATTTTCACCATCTACGCTCCTCCTTACTATTCCATCCTGGCAGGCTTCTTCCTTACCCCAACACTGCTTTCACCACCTCCTCTGTCCTAAAGCCTAATGAGGCTGGCCGCATACTCACAAAGGAGGTGTGTGTGTGCATCTGAACATGTGTGTGACCCGCAGCGAGGGATCGAGAGACAGGCAAAGAAGGAAAGGAGGACATAATGCAGGTTCCAGACATCTCTCAGTGAGGGGTGGAGGCTGGACCATACAGATAAGCCCATCTCTCCACCGTCAGCAAACACAGAGGGCTTTGTGGGGAGAGGATAAGCATCCCATTGATTTCAGGTTTGAAAATAGAAAGTGTGCCATCTACAAACTAACTCTGGGAGAGTGGTGACGGGGAGCACAACACAGATGAGGAAATACTTGGACCCTCTGATTTCTATTTTACCTGACAGTGTACTGTACTGACAGTGCAGTTTGTAATGTCACCATGTCTTGTACCGTCTCGACATTCATTGTTGTAGATTTCAACATAAACACCAGTTGTTTTGACAGCTCACTTCCTGCCACCGTAGTTAAGATATGGGAAAGTGCCTACAGAGACGATAATAATAATAATATCAGAACATAGAACATGCTTTTTCTGAAATATTTGGAGTGGTTTCTTTTGCAACGTAATGAATTTAAGTTCAAAATGAACCGTCTTTCAGCTTTGTTTTGATCTCTGCCAACTTCCGAGAGAAATATCTGGCTCTTTAGCTGCCAATATAATTGTTTTTAGCCACTTGATTTTGGGTTAAATATATTTTCCAGTGCCATGCTGTCTATCTCAGCTGGGAAAGGAGGAACATCTGGCTAAGTCCTTCCCAAGTCATGTTCTGGAGATCGTTGCCTCTGCTTGTTTCGGAGCACAAGCAATGCAGGACTCGAGCCGAAGTCTCCGCAGGCTGCATTACAGACAGACACCGCCAGAGAGGCGTAAATGCCCGGAGACAGCAGCCTCACAACACCACCGTTTAGAGGGAGAGCACACACACACACACACACACACACACACACACACACACACACACACACACACACACACACACACACACACACACACACACACACACACACACACACACACACACACACACACACACACACACACACACACACACACAGTATTGCTTCAAGCAACATTTTCATCTACTGACTAGCAACAGGATCACTGCATGAATGACATGGGACAAAATACATTGTCCTTAATGAGCTAAGGGCTCTACATGAGGCATGGCTACAGCACAGAGAGAGTTTCATTATTTTACTTTTCCTTCGCCTCAGTCAGTAAATTATTTTCTGGTGCAGACTTCCACTTTGCAACTGCACAGTAACACCAGGGTGACCACAGATTCAAAGACTTGGTTATCAATATATGTTGGCTGAATGCTCAGCATGCTCCCAGTCCAGGGTTACATGTGGAAGAACATCAACTGTACGTCAAACTCAAATCTGACTCGAGGTACAAAATGGTTTATGGATAGAATATACACACATATACATATATACACACACACACACACACACACACACACACACATATACGTATACTATCATTACCTCAATCTATAATATGGAAGCAAGCCCCTTAAACACAAAGGGAGATGTGCAAGTCAACAATAATGTCGCTCCAGATAAGTAAGATGCAGCATTCAGGGAGCAGTAATGACATAATGACCTGGCATTTCTACTAAGCAGGAGAAAGGAACGAATGGTTTGGCGTTTGAATCAGTGCATATTTATCTACCCATTTGTGATGGATAAGATCACACTATACATCTGTCTTGCAAAGTACTGTTCGGTAAGTACATCTTTCAAAAGATGAGGACCTAATGTGCTGCACTGATTTCAATGAGCCATGTTGCAGGAAGCATATGGCTGGAGTTTGTAAATTCTGCCGTTTGTTCGTTTTGACACATTTAACTACAGATGTAATCTTGGTGCCGAATTTTGGTCTGTAACTGTGACCTTTTCTCAATACCATAGATAGAGCAGTGGCATATTATATTGTGAGAACAGCAGTCAGCAAGCCTGCAGTAGTCCCCTTGATGCCTGCATGGTCCAAAGATATGTATTTATTTATACAACTTAATTTACAGCAGTTTCACACAACACATTGGCCAGGCTCCCTTCATACCAGCTGACTGCATTTTTTATTATTTATTACTGACATACTTTTGACATACTTTTGACTTTGACCTTTGAATTACAAAATCAAAGCAAGCAATATGGCCAAATTAAAATATCTCGTTCCTGAGATATTGCCTTCACCAGAATGGACTAGATAGACAGACAAGACAACCCGGAGACTTGATGTTGCCGGCGCGGAGGCATACAAATAAACAATGACAAAATGTCAGGAAGCACTCAAGCGTGTGTAATCAGTCCAAAATGTAAGCTAAAATGTACAACCGAAATTACATTTTCTGTCCTACATGGAGGAAGACCTCAAGGGAGTCATCGCTGCTTGCCAGTTATGTGGACAAGAGGAGAGCACCTGCCAAGCTCCATCCAGCCTCCTATCATCCCCTGCAAGTTCCTCATCATCCCTGAGGCCACATCTCTTTGGATTTCGTCAACGGCCTACCTCCCTTTGACAGTAACAGTCATACTCGGGCATTGATTGGTTACAAGCTACCACTCCTCCCTGAGCATGGACTTGAGGCCAGCGTCCCCTCAGTCCAGATATTTGTATGGTGGCGTTGATGGACCAAGAAGTTTGTTTGCACAAGTAAATGAGTCTATGTCTTTGAAATTTAGTAGAGTGATATTCAACATAGCTACTGCAGCCATTATCTGTTGTTCTTAACCATTTGACTAATTGCAGGCAGCCCAGCTCCTTATTTAAAAAGAGAGTAGGCTGACTCGTCTCTTAAAACCTGTCTCCACGTACATGCTCTGGAAGAGGGGGGGGGGGGGGGGGGGGGGGTTTGAAGTCTGGCCTGCGGAGTTGGCTTCTGCATGTCACAATCCAAGGTAGACGGAGGAGAGTGGTTACTTCCCATAGCGTCAGGGGCTTTGCATCCCTGCGAGCAAGCGTTAGTAAGGAAGAATTCCTCCTCTTCATCATATGTTCTCCAATTCAACCGACTAACTCTTTCATCATCAAGAATAGCATATGAAGCAGCGAAGTCCCGATTGGCCCAGGTGAGGCTGCCATACCCTCGGACATACCCCGTTTCCACAGCGGTATACATCAGTGGGTCTACAGCAAGTTAGCTCAAGAGGGAGAGCAGCACAGTGGATATACACATCAGTGGAGGTTACAGACACACGCAGGGTGTCCCAGCCTGACATTTCATTGTCGCAGGGACAAAGATTTAGGCTTTTTCTAGCTTCAATGGGATTGTTAGCCATAGCCATAGTTAGCTAGAGGGCTACAGACAATAGTTGCTCTGTGAATTCGTTAAATAGATAGACTACTTTCCTGGCGAGCGTTGAAGCAAAAGAAGCAGTTTTTGAGTTTCTGAAGAGGTCCCCCATAATGACACGTGCAACGAATGCTGAAAGACAACCACGTTTCATGCAAACTAATGTCCAGCCAGTGGGTGGTCAGTGACAGAGAGTGACACGAGAACAAAAAAATAACGTCATCCCTGCATCGGCTTCACTGTGGCTTGTTCACCCTTAACCCCTACGCTGCTGCAAAATAAAGCAGAGGCTAATGAGACAGAGACACACACACCTCCATCCCTCCATCCCTCCATGTACCCACCGTCTGGCCTTTCGGAGCCCAGAAAAGGTGTACCGAGCACAGCAGTATTTGTTTTCACAAACAAGCCCCAACAGTTCCTTTTATTTTCAACAAACGGTATGTTTTGATGGTGTAATGTTGCTCAAAGATGAGTACAAGGTGCAGGTTCATACACAGACCCATTATGTCAGCCAAACTGGTGTGAGCAATCACATATTTTTGGGATTATGTGCACCCAAGACTCTGGAACAATGCATATTCCTCTACAACAAATGCATTCACTACAGAATACATTACTTTACTGTTTCTTACCTGATCCCATGGACAAATGATCCCGCCAGAAAACATAAACAGGTAACCCATGGCAACCAAGCATGCCCAGATGACCAGGGAGAAAACCCGAAGAAGCTTCTTGAAAATGGACTCAATGCAGACAAGCACAAAAACCGCCAGGAAGATAGCCAGCGCTGTGGGCACAGTGATCACAAATGCCACGTGGTCCTCAATGTTCTGAAAAAAGAAACAATTTAAAATGTAAGAAAAAGAGACACGTGGTGGAAGAGAGCTGTACTTCAGCAGAGAAAAGAAGGAATACTATTAATACATCATAAAATCTTTCCAGGGGATTTCCATCCCTACCAGTGGAACAACCAAAATGATAAAAGACAAAAAGGTGAACCAGTAGTAAAGTTGAAGCCCCATACATAATGTATTTGCTGCCGCCTTTCTGAAACACTCTTGGATCTAAGAGTTCTAATAAAATGTTCAGAAGTTTCTTCAAGTAGGATGTAGGAGGATGGCACAGAGAAAGGAGTCGTTTGTAACGTCTGCTTTTACTAGATTTCATCCCATCATTGCTTTTCCAGTAGCGTGACGGGGGATGGAAATGCATTAGGATATGATGTCGGCAGATTTGACTGTTTAGGTAAATACCTTCATAATGACCTTACTGCTCAGTGATACTTTATCCCCATCCATCAATAAATACAGTTTGTTTTGGACTCTGATTATTTTTTCTTTGCAGAATTATCGGATTATTATCAATTTATATTTTAAACCAGTGTTATATAATAACGGTCATAAATTCTGATAAAATGTATATTAAAGTTGAATATGTTGATTTGTATTAAACATTCAGCACTAAAATTCTCTCTCTCTCTCTCTCTCTCTCTCGATGTGTGTGGACACATAAAGCCACTGAGACTTCCTCCCGCCCAGAGCAGTGGTCCAAAACAGTACAGGATTTAGGTCAGCCAGCTAGCTAGCAGAATGGAGGGATGATAGGATTCAAATAAGAGACATAAATATCAGGAAGTGAGAGATGACAGACACGAGAAGGGAGCAGGAAAAGCCATGCCTAGCAGCACAGCGACAGCGCAAAAAGAAAAGAGAATGTGGGACAGACGGATAGACTCAGCAGTAGCCTGACAGGAAAATACATTTACAGAGATCCTTGTTTGTTGACAGCCACAATAAATATCAGAATATATTCTTAAAGTTAGATTTTTTTTTTTTGCCCTTGAAACTGGTGATTTCTTGAGCCCACTTTACCGTTATGGAGCTCTCGTGTTTCCAACTCTACGTTCATATTTAATCCTTTAACTGGTTTTACTTTTACAGCTTTAACACAAATACTGCCTGACAGACTAATACATTCAAAAGGAAAATTTTAAATGATGTAATTTGTTGGCACAAACAGGGGCTACTTATAAGTTAAGATTTTAACAAATCTCCTTAAGTGAAAGACGATAATAAAATGTATGAGTTAAGATTCAAATTAAATATCTCCCCAAGTGAAAGACGATAATAAAAGCAAAATAACCTACACCAGTGTGTAGTAGGTTATTAAAATCCAATCAATTATCAGAAAAGAAAATCATAATAAACATGTTACTTTCGATCTTTTAGATAAGGGAGCATTTTTTATTTACGAAATTGGCATAATTGAATACCGATTTGTCTGATTGTGTTGATTGCATGTATATGCACCTCACCATCTGTTGGTTATATGTTATAGTGAGAAATAATCCCTTCTTAATAGCAGACTCAAATGACGAGGCAAACATTGTATGAGCTTTAATAATGTTATGTTAGTATATACCTTGCCTATATTGCATTTTCAGGGTTTTTTGTGAAGCTAAAAACAAGATAAAAATAGAGACAGGAGGTAAACAGATCTCCTTTCAACCATGAATTCAGACAATAATTGAGCCCCTTATTACTCCTCACTTTTATCTCACCCTTCTCTTCACATTAGTGCTGCCATGAGGACCCCATGCTGTGAGACTGTATGTGTTGTGTGTATGAGTCTGAGAGAGGAGCTTGTGTGTGTGTGTGTGTGTGTGTGTGTGTGTGTGTGTGTGTGTGTGTTCCTATTTTTTGCATGCTCATTGAAGATATGAGTCTATAATATGGGTGTGTGTATGCAGCTCATGTGCCTAGATGTCCCTGTCCACTGTGTTTACATAGCTTACAATAAACATCTCCTGACATCCACATGTTTGTACAGTCCAGGTTGTTGGTTTATTTACACTTTTTAATTTCCTAAATGTATCCGTTTGTCTCGTGTAGTAAAAGAGCAGCTTACCAGTCCTGAAGCAAAAAACACAGTCAGCAGAGCCAGGCAGGCTCCCATCACTATGAGCAGCAGAAACACAATCAGAGGGTGCTGCTGGCTCATACAGTAGTAGGACTCATACAGCCAATCCGGGGAACCGTTCCTCTTCTCGTGACCTCGTCCCCCTCCTTTATCTCCTTCACCAGACTCCCCTGCCCGGTCAAGGAGATACCGCTTCCTCCTTATTGCCTCTTGCCACATGGATCTTGGAGCCGAGAAGGAGGAACAGGAGGAAGGGAAACTAGAGGAGGCAGAAGAGGTGGTCACTGCTGAGGTTTTAGTAGTTTCCTCCACAGATGAGGAGCAGGTGCTCTGTACAGCTCTCTTGCTGTTGTTGCTCCTGTTGGGGACCCCGGTGTGAGAGTTCCTGATTTCAAGCTTATCCTTCGGTTCCTCTACCCTCTCCTGTCTTAAGTCCCTCAGGCGGAGACAACTGAAAGCTGAGGGTGAGTCAGAGTCAGAGGCAGTGTGCGCTGGCCGGAGAGGTGGCAAGAACGCACTGAGGCTAGAGCGCAGCATCCTCCTCTTCCTCCTCCTGCCAACATGTTGGAGCGGGAAATGAAGGGGAGCTCAGAGACTGAGTGCTCTTTAGTGTGAGAGAGAGAAGTGGGAGGGAAGTGAAGGGAAAGGGGAGGGAGAGAGGGCTAAGGGGGAGGGGAGGAGGAAAAAGAAGGCGCAGCAGGGAGAAGTCAGCAAGTGTAAGAGAGAGAGAGAGAGAGAGAGAGAGAGAGAGAGAGAGAGAGAGAGAGAGAGAGAGAGAGATAAAAGAAATACATTATTATGCAATATCAGAATTTTGAGAGATAAATTTGGAAAACACTAATTGAGCTGGACTCATAACTTAATGATAGATTAAAAACATTGATTAATTTCTAACTAAATTTAATGTCATAACTGAGTGGTTTCTGACATGAATCTTAACCTTATATGTAATTGAGCAACTCCGAGTATGGCAAAACAATAACAAATTAAAACGGACAAACACACTCCCACATTAAATATGCTAAAAGAATACACACACACACACATGCAATTATGCACTAGCACAGACACCAGCTGAAACATGAGAGCTGTGGTGGCCAAAGTACTGCTTTTATGAAGATGAATAAATGATGACTCTCCAAATTCCTCTAATCCCCTCACAACTTGAGAATTTGAGTGCCGAGTTTGAATTGCACAAAGCAATAAATCCCCATTGTACGCATCCATTTTTACAAAGAATATTTCAACGGCTTGTTCGGGTTTTCACTTGTGTGAACGAGTTCATGCAGAGTCAGCACATTTATTTTGTAAACTTCATTCATGTAACCAAGTGTGTGGAGAGTCGCTTACAACCACAGATCTGTTTGCACCAGGATGGTTGAGAGGCGGAACATAAGGGTGGACTGTTTTTTTATTGAAACATACCCAACCACCACCTGGTTGTTCCTTCTCAGTGAACTACTTCCATATTCAAATTGTTGGCACTACCTTCAAATTGGTTCGAGTCAAAACGAAAGCAGACTCAAGTAAGATTCAAAGCCCTTTGAAGGCAGCCCCCTTGATTAGGAAAAGGTGGATGAAACCAGTGCAACAGACCTGCCTTTGAGGTTCTGGAGACGCAAGACGACTGCATACTAAACATAAACACTTGTCAAGCCAACAGTTAACGATCCAATCTGCACACCTGTTTAAAGGCCTTCTCATTTGCCACTCATTAAAAATAGATGCATCAGTTCTACCAACAGCCAGGGGATCCAAAGCACTCAACTCTTACTGGATCATTCTTGCTTTGTTAATTCAGATTTTCCAACTTACCCCTATGTCATCTAAGTTCTCAGTCATTGTCCAATGATTTCTGAATATTCAAATATCCTGGTTAATTGGGTTGGTAAGCAAAGTTCACAAGACAAGGACACTAAAAAAAAAAAAAAAAAAAAAAAATGCACCACACAAAGAGGGTGGGACTGTGGAGAAAGAAAAACAATAGACTGGAGGCTTATATTCCAGCTGCTATAACAAAACAGAACATAAAAAACTATGCCAATGTAGTGGGGAACACTCCCCAGAGAAGGGTTTGCGAACGCAGCCTTGGGGGAGGAGCCAGCCCAATCAGTGCCACTATAAAGGCACCTGTTGGCACGGCCTCTTTCACTCTTGGTGTGGTGGTGGCTCGTGAGTTTTTTTTTTTTTTTTTTAAGTTATTAGTATCTATATATTGTATGTTGCAGCAGGTTGTTACCCTTTTAACCTTTTTTTTTTTTTTGGTAGGTTCTCCTGCTGCTGTTTGTTTTGCTTTTTTTTTCTTTTTTGTTTTTTTTTTGTTTTTTTGTTTTGTTTTTTTTTTTTTTTTTTTTTTTTGTTTTTTTTTTTTTTTTTTGGTTTTTTTTTTTTTTTTTTTTTTTTTTTTTTTTTTTTTTTGTTTTTGTTTTTTTTTTTTTTTTTTTTTGTTTTGTTTTTTTTTTGTTTTTTTTTTTTTTTTTTTTTTTTTTTTTTTTTTTTTGTTTTTATCTTTTTTGTTTTTTTATTTTTATCTTTTTTGTTATTTTGTTGTTTTGCTTTTTGCTTGTTTTTGTTTTTTTATTTTTTTATTTTATATTTTTTATGGTATATTTTTTTAAACTTTTGGACAATCTTATAAAATTTTAATCTACCCAATCTCATCTCAATCTGCCCAAACGAAATCTTGATAAAGTGAATAGTGAATTGTCCGTGGGGTTGCTCTTTGGATATTTCTTGGGGTGCTAGTCCCCAGTCCCCTTTGGTTCCCCCTCCATTCACCAATATGGATCATTAATTATTGGCAATTGGTATCAGTAGCAGAAAAGGATTTCTAAAAGTGATATATATTCAATTAATTAATTGTTATCTTTCATCGTCTTTCGTCAGATCTAAATCCCATTCTCTGCTCCTACAAAGACCCAATTTCCCTACGGTGATTTTTACAGCTGTACGGCGGTGTAGTGGCCAGCATCGTCGCCTCACGTGGGAGCGATGGTTTCGTTACAAGCAGTAGTGGGCAGCGGTTTGAAAAAAATAGAAATGTGCCTCCTTTCCTGGGCCACACTGTTCCTCTCTTTCCTAATCTTGTTCCCTCCCTGCACATCTTCATGCAATTGTTTCCATCTCCTTTCACATCTAACTTTATCCTCACACATTCTCCTTGCAATATTGTCTAAACTTGTGGTGAAATGGCACAGTGAAAATAATAGTACAGTGTAAATAAAATTATATTTTTTACCAATTACCTCAATATTGATACTGAAACTATATCGTAGGCCTGACCATTGGTGTGTTTACAAATTACTAATATAATGAGCCGAGAAGAACAATAGAACAGATGAAAAAGAGTGATTCAGACAATTATATCACTTAACTGTAATGCAGCCTTTAAACATTTTAGAAAACACCACAGCACAGAGACGACACTGCAGTGAAAATTACAAATGACTTCCTAATTGCATCAGATTAAGGACTCATCTCTGTACTGGTTCTGTTCGACACTATTGACCGTGATATCCTATTACAGAGACTGGATCAGTCAATTGGCGTTTCAGGCAGCGCACTAAGTTGGTTTGAGTCCTACAATGGACTTCTATTGCATCAGTCCATCTGGGGAGAGGGGTCCTCTGTTGCTCTCCTGAGGGTGTATTCCCTGTTTTTCCCCTTAAAAGGGTTTTTTATATTTCTTGGGAGTTTTTCCTGGTCCAATGCGAGTTCCTGGGACAGGGATGTCGTACGTGTACATATTGTAAAGCCCTTTGAGGCAAATTTGTAATATTTGGCTATAGCAAAAACCTGAAATATTATGGAAAATACTAGCTTATGCCATATTACCAGACATTTTGAGTCTTTTATGAACACTTTCCAAGTCCGCATTTCTACAGACTTTGGGGACATCACAAACCTATTATTTGTCCTCATTCCTCACTTGACCCCGGAAGTTACAAAGCCTTAATTGGTGATGCACCATCATATCTTAAAGAGCTTGTAGTACCGTATCGCCCCACCAGAGAGCTGCGCTCACTAAATGCGGGGCTACTTGTAGTTCCTAGAGTCTTACAATGTAAAATGGGAGTCAGAGCCTTTAGTTATCAAGCTCCTCTTTTATGGAACCAGCTTCCACCTTCAGTCCGGGAGACAGACACAGTCACCACATTCAAGAGTAGACTGAAGACTTTCCTCTTTGACAGAGCTTATAGTCAGGGCTGAATCAGGTTTGCCCTGGTCCAGCCCCTGGATATGCTGGTATAGGCTTATAGCTGCTGGGGACGTTTAGGATGCACTGAGCACCTCTCTCCTATTTTCTTTCTCCTATGGATGAATCTTCATCTCTCCATCACACATGACTAACTCTGCTTTCTCCCGGAGTCCTTCTGACTTCACGTCTCATGGGGTCATCGGACCCTATGAGACGGCATAGATCCTATCTGCTGATGGACCATCGGTGGTTGGATCGTGAGTTCCTGCCACCAGCTGTGCCACTGCCCTGCTGGGACTCCGCCCACTCCTCCACTCGGGAGGTCTCCAAACTCTCCATCGTGGAATATGCCTAAATATGAACTATTGATAAACTGTCAGATTCCTTGAATGTATTTTAACTCTAAATATGTCATTCTGTACACATTACATCTATTGCATCTGTCCATCCTGGAGAGGGATCCTCCTCTGTTGCTCTCCTGAAGGTTTCTTCCCTTTTTTCCCCTGAAGGGTTATTTGGGAGTTTTTCCTGGTCCGATGTGAGGTTTTGGGGCAGGGATGTCTATGTGTACAGATTGTAAAGCACTCTGAGACTAATTTGTAATTTGTGAAACTGGGCTATACAAATAAACTGAATTGAATTGAAGTTGCTCTGCTCCGTCATACTGGCGGCCGTCCCAAAGCTCTTATTTTGCTCTCAGGACCGAGGGGCGAGGAGAGGTCACTGAGGAGACATGAACGGGCAGTTTTCCAGGAACATGCCTCCTCATTGTGAATCAGTTATCTGAGTGGACGTTAGAGTTGATCGGAGCGATCTGATATTTCTTAAAAATAAAATAAAAAAAAAGTGCTCCCGTTTCATCCAGAGAGAAGAAAAATCTAATTAAAGTCAAGTTATATTGGTTTGTTTTCCGATTCACCATCTGCTTGACATATATGATCATTGTAAATGAACAACAGGATCACAAACAACATTCTTTATTTATTACACAGTCTATCATGATCTGTTATTTCTCTCAATAACTTGGATTATGAATACAAAAGTCAGAACAAAACACTTTGTACCTCATTTATCATTATATCCATTGTCACGTGAGGCTGAACATTCTTTAGTCAGGTTTGATAAGTTATATCGTTTCAATTTCCCTGGAAGTGAGACAGGGCAGTGAGATAAATGCAAATGCGTTTCCACATAAGAGGTAGTGAAGCAGCTGGCCGATAGACAGTTGATCTTAAATGGAGGTAATAAAAAAAAAGACATTCTTTGAGTTGTGTGTTTTACCCGCACACGTATGTATACACACATATTCCAGTAGCACTGATCATTATTGTTCCTTCTGACTTATTGTTATCAAAATGCTTCAAGTTGTCAATCAATAAACTCTGAATTATCTATATCTCTCTGCTGTTTTCCAAGTCGCCAACAAATGAGTGAATACAAAAATGCAGAAAATTGAGTTGCCATCACAGATCTGGCCATAAAGTCCCACTTGGTACTTTGTGCAGTGCGTGTTCACCTCTCTCGCTTCACACAATAGGTGTTACAATTCTAATAGTATTTTTAATACCAAGCAGCTCAGAAAGATACTTCCTGTTGAGAAAATTATTCCAATGTAGGAGTTGTTAATGGAAGGGGGGCAGTCAATATGTCTAAATGAACTGCCTCAAACATATCCAACTATTGGCCTGTGAGAGCAGTGAAGGTGGTTATTCAGTCATTGCTTTCCCAATTCTTTTACCGGTTATTGATAGCATAAGCTGTTGTTGAATAAACCCCTTTAAAACATGGATTTCCTCCAATGGCCTCTGAAAAAGATAGCGACGGTTGCAATAATATTCAAATCCATATTTCAAACTAGACCAGTTTTCTTTTACATTACAATTGTCATGTTGCTTCTTCCTATAAATAATTAGTGTATGGTTAATCCCTTCACCATGAACATTTAAGAAAAAAATACGGCATACCAGTTATTTATTTTCTAGGGGGTTCAAACACAAGTCTTGTGATATCTGATGTCAGAAACACTTCGTATAAACCAACACTGGCTCCTCAGAGAGCCTTGGCTTAAAAACAAAAAAGGCACTTAAAATCTGTCACCAAATTAGTCAGCATTACATTACATGTCATTTAGCTGACACTATTATCCAAGGCGACTTACAATAAGTGCATTCAACCATGAGTACAAACTCAGAGCAACAATAATTAAAAAAAAGTAAAATTTCTTCAAGAAAGCCAAACTACAAAAATACCATGAGTAAGTGCATTTCAAGTGCCACTGAAGTGCGAATCTTTCTTATTCAGATGCGTTTTTAGTTTCCCGTGGAAGATGGAGAGACTTTCTGCTGTTCTGATGTCAGCGGGGAACTTGTTCCACCACTGAGGAGCCAGGACAGCAAACATCTTTTGTCGAGTGATTAGCTCGCAAGTCCTTTAGTTGTTGCCGAACAGAGTGAACCGGCTACAGTGCAAGTCTTGAGCATATACTGGATGTAGACGGGGCACGGTATGCAAGAACCAATGTTTTGAAGAGGATGTGGGCAGCCACCGGTAACCAGAGAAGTGAGCTGTGGAGCAAGTAATGTGTTTGAATTTAGGCTGCAGACCAGTCGAGCGGCTGCATTCTGGATGAGCTGCAGAGGTCGGATGGCCTGAGCAGGTAGACCTGCCAGGAGGGAGTTGCAGTAGTCTAGGCGTGAAATGACCAGAGCCTGAACCAGAGCCTGAACCAGAGCCTGAACCAGAGCCTGAACCAGAGCCTGAACCAGAGCCTGAACCAGAGCCTGTGCCGCCTTCTGAGTAAGAGGACATATTCTCCTGATGTTGTGCAGCATGTATCTACAGGATTGTGTTGTCGCAGTAATGTTGGCCATCAGGGAGAGTTGAAAAATATACTTCATCTCGTAGCGCGACACAGGACACCTTTCTCCGGCAGCAACTTCCCAGTAAAACCAACGAGGCTGGTGATCGCGGCTCCGTCCAACATGTCGCCCAGAGTTCCCTCCCCCTGTAAACACCGGAGAAAAGGGCCCGGAACAAGAGAGCTGCCCCCCATCTGGAACACCTCGCGCCCCACAGTTTGAGAACCACTGCATTAGCATTACGTTGTGTAAACAGCCACTCACTTTGTCAAATGAAACCGTCATCGGCATGTGTAGCCTATCACCCCAGTCCATCACAGAATGATAGAAATATAAACGATGTGTGCACTGTGCAGGCGCTTTATCTAAACCATATTTAGAGTATTCCACATAAAAACAACCCCACACCCTCACATTGGGCTAAGAAGTGAATTGTTCCACTCAAACATTCATTCAAATCGTAAACCAACTTACCTCTACGTAGGGAGACGCACAGGTCGACCGCCGTAGTGCTTTTCCTGTCATTAAACGTAAAGCCTTCTCTTAAAACTCTACAAGCTGTAGCTAATTAGTAGCTAATTAGTTAGTTTGCTTAATATACCGTTACCTTTCAAGCTGTGACACCGCATACGTAGAACAAGTATAACCATCTTCACTTGTGTGATACAGTACACTCAAACGTTTGTCTAGAAACTTTGAAGACAAGTTAACGCACAATAGGCTACGATGTATAAAATTGTAGGCTACATCCAACACGTTATCTGTTCTGGTTGGCAAAACTTTTATCAAACCTGTCTTACACAGCATATACCCCAAAACAAAAAAGGCAGCGATTGGCTGGTAAACAGGAAATGTATCAACCTGTCCATTGTTCTGAGCTCTAACCTAACCTGCACATGTTTCCACAACATGTACAAGCAGAAATTCAATGAAATTGTATTTTCAATGAAATAAAGATAATCATAATAATTGTATAAAATCAATTTAATAGATCTCATTTATGTTCCACAACATGTTATTATTGTCAACTAGAGCCTTGGCATATTCTCTTTTTCGCTCAATGTCACTTGGTATAACCTAGATTTTAAAATAGTCAGTACAGTATATCATTTTAACCACTCATTATCCGTCCATAGAATCTGTTTTTTTTTAACTAACTGTATTTTCACAGTTTCTTTGTTGTTGTTTTACCTGGGTAGACATGTCATTGATTACTGTATTGGTACCCATCCCCTTTTGACGGTTATACAATCTCATTATTACTGAGAAATTACTAATAGCTGTAAATGGTCTTTTGGATTCAGGTTGAGTGCAGACTCTTAACAAGCCCAATGTGCATTTACAATATGTGCCAACTGCACATGCACTAAATCCAACACATACTTTACATTTGTACACACACATACCAATCTACACAGCCCCTTCCTTTCATAGATGTAGCATCCGTCAAAGACAGACACTTTATATTGCTCTGCACGTACACACTAATGACCTTCAAGAATGCATTCCTCAGCACCAAATCCTAATCATCACAGCTACATTCATAATCAAAAGCCATATCTTCACCTAATCATAACACTAACCTCTTGACAAACCTTTGAAGAATTGAAGACCTGACGAAATGTCATCATTACTTTCCAAAAATGTTCCCTCTCAAGTAATAAAGGTATTTTCCATAACACATCATTTGCAACACTGACTGTCATTAGCCCTATCCACCCTACATGTGCTAAAAAAGGAATATGTAAACAGGCAAGCAATACAATTAAGCTTGGTTGCTTTCCTCACACTATTCATTTATAATACTTCAGCAAAGTGGCTTATGATTTGGTTACATTTTACATATTATATACAACTACAATCCTGCATTCTTCTTTTTATATATCCTTCCCTCAGGTTTCCTTGATGAGACGGCACTGACTTTGTGCAGCAGGAAACATTAAACCTCAATGAGTCTTTAACCTTCTTGTTTTACCACAGACTGGTTTCCTGATAGAATCAAACCTTTTTTTTTTGCTCTCTGTCTCATTGGTGAAAGGTCCCTGCATGAGTGAGGAGGACAAAACCGAAGAGTTCCAATTTGCATGTAACGTCACAATTATATCGTGTTTACAATGAGAAAGATATGCATGGTGCGAGTATTTAAACTCAGCAGGAGGAAGAAAGTATCAGAGAAATCTGTGTTGAGATTTCTTTTCCTGCTGCCATAATTTCCCCACTGCTTCTCTTTGAAAATGATTTAAATTATTAACAGCTTCTCCGTGGCATCAAAAATGAGGGGCCTTCATTTACAGTTTAAAAAATGTGATACATTCTACCATAACCCTGGTCAACCTTCTGTTCTCTAATTCAGCCCACCCTGACAAATCGGCTGCTTAATTTTCTTCCAATTCTGTCCCCTCTGCTTAATCTGATTACTGTAAAACAAAACAAAATAAAACAGGAAATTGAATGTTACTTAATAATAAAAGAAATCGGGTAAAAGTGACATTTTAAAGAACTGAGTGGGGGAATGGGTGCACTTCTTTGTCTTTGACACTTTGAAATTGGAACAGGGTGATGTGACGGCATGAAGTACCAGCTCCACGGTGTGTGTGTGTGTGTGTGTGTGTGTGTGTGTGGGGGGGGGGGGTGCTTGACAGAATGAGTACAGCTGGAGTGTGGTCATGGGATTTATCTTTTTCTTCCACTCCTACCATCTTCTTACTGCCGCAATGCATTGCACAAAGGGAGGGCCAATCAGCTGATGCCCTTTAGAGTATAATCTATGTCCTTCTCATCCTCTCTTGTAAAAGGATAATAAATGCTTGGGTTCAGTCAAAAACATTTTAGAATTACATTTGTCATCATCTTGAAATTAAACAAAGCTGAGCTAAGAAAATAGTTACTATACTCAAAGTAGAAAGCTTCTTCTTCATAAGAAAAAAGGCTCAGGATGGTGGCTGCAACAACAATGTAGGCTTACATGTGACTTGTGTGGCTTTCAAAATTCTGTCAGCAATGGAAAAGCATTGGCCCGAAAACAAACTCGATGGCCTCCAGAATCCTTGGGTATAATGGTGCTTTAGATTGTAAAGAAACATTAACACACAGTTTTTAAGCATATAAACGCTGTAAATGTGTCTACATCTAGGTCATCTAGCTAATGAGGGAACAAGGGGTTTTAGGACATTTCTTCCCTGGCAGTAATGGCTGGTAGATAGTTGGATCCTTTCTTTAAAGACATCGAGATGCTAATCAGTGGACACATACAACATACCTCTCACCACTGCAAGTTACCTTGGCAACGTGTATTCATAGTATTTTATGTCGTTGCTACATGATCATTCTGGACTGGAAGAAACATCAAACAGCTGTAAGAAATCAGGTGTTTAAATAGTAATTTAAAGTACTTGAATACAACTGAAGGTCCTAGGTGCACTCAGGGATGGACAACATGTCTCATAAGGTCAAAGATACTAAAAAAAGGCATAAAGGGTCTGTTTTACACCACAAAGGCTCAATCTTATGAGCCGTTTTAGAAAAATCTAATCGTATTACCTTGAACGATCAATCAGAGTATTTGATAAGCATCTGCCTGTGCCTTCTGACATGAAAGGAAAGTTGCCATCTTGTCATGTTCATTTGTCCTCTGGAGTATATCTGTTGGCTAATGCACACGTGACATGCTAAACATGAGAATGGAGGAATGAAAAGTCTAGAAGATGTAGGGAATAAAGTCAGGTACTTCCCATTTGGAAAAGGATCAAACAAATGTTTTGAGAGAGCGAATTGTAGGAGTGGATGAAGGAGCTTCCTGCAGCAGAGGTAAGACACACAGGTGCATTTGATTGAGTAGCTAATTAGACAACATGTCTGCTCTAATAGCTTACTTATAGATTGGAGACTACAATGGACAATCTATGCTGGAAAGAAAATTTAACAGCTCAATTAAATACACCTGCGTCTGTACACTGTAATAGGCACCGACACGTTATCTGAGGCCCCAACACAAAATGTGTTTTTCAACTATTGAATTAGCATGAAGGCTTTTTAAATGATTATATCAATTAAACGTGTTGTCAAAGTGAACGTGCACACAGTCAGCTGCAGAGACGGATGACTGTAAAGAAAGTTACATATATAGTCCTGAATGCAAGTTTCAAACAATAGTTTGACGTTTCTGAGAACTGCTTCAGACAATTAACTACAACAGTTAAATGTTGTCAAAAAAGATTAAAGTTATGCAGGAAATAAACCTTTTCTTTTAACTAACTCTTTGCAACTGGAGTCGGGTTCATCAATGAAGCCCGAGACTCCCACTGATTGACTCTGAATCTCCCATGCCCCCAAACACCCTTGCACTCTTACTTGCCCCTTTTATTTTAAAACCTATACGTGTGTTCTCATATTATATCTGTTAGCTATTCATCATATTTATTGTTTTTATTATAGTTGTATTGTTTTATTCTATATCTATGTTTATTATTATGCACCTTTCACTTCATGTGTTCAACATACCAATAAACAATTCTGATTCTAAGAAGAAGAAGAAGAAGAAGAAGAAGAAGAAGAAGAAGAAGAAGAAGAAGAAGAAGAAGAAGAAGAAGAAGAAGAAGCATCTCAGACATGCTCGTTCATTCATTAGCCTAGATAGTTTGTGCGTATAGACTGACTTCAACATTTCTTTTGACAATACCTGAGAGTATTTGAGATGAATATAGAACCATATATGCATATATTGCCTTGGTGGAATATTTTAGCACAGAGACACGGGATGGGAGCAGTGAGTAAATTCCTGTAGGATCTATCTGTATAACTTTAGCACTTTTGTTCCTACATTTTCTTTCTCTTTTTAAAAGTATACTTTTAAGCCATGCAATGTTCTTTCACATAATTTCTTTGTTTGAATTCTAAATTAGTTTCAATGTAATGTTGTAATGTTAATGTAAAGGAATTGACCAGAGCAGCTGTGTGATATTCGATACACATCTCAAGATCTCAATTGATGCTGTGGCTGTATGCCAAGTCTCACAGAGAGAGCACTAAATGGGCTGTCACCAGGATTATTCATATTTATCACATTTCTTAGAAATGTGACAGTTACATGTTTTTTGTGTCATATTGCATAATGAAAAGAAAATATAATAGAAATAGCTGTACAAGAGATGTGTGAGGACTAGTGGAGCACAATGACACTATTTGACAATACCTGACAATATCACTGTTTTCCTGCCATCTGTTAGAAGCACTCTTGTTAATGTTAATTTTACACATGTGACCGAATTTATCAGCAGCAAAACAGTTTTTATTTGTTGTTAACTGACAGCAGACTGAGAGCAGTTCCTCAAAACCAGTATTCCAGCAGAATAAAACATTGAACTATGGTCTTTATAAAACATATTTCATGGCATTTCTACTTGAGTAAAGAGTATGTCATCAATAACCTCCAAAATGACGCACTTACCAGATTTTAACCCACAGAAGAGCCACCACTCGTTACAGTAATCTTGCTCAGCCTCTGGGCTTCATTGTGAAGATGTCCTCTGCAAGGAGAATAAACTTGAATGCTATATATTAGCGGGCGAGCTCAGCTCCATTCAGTTGCACCGGGCTCACATCTCTTTGTGGCGGCCTTCATTCTAATCAGTCCTCTGTAGGAGGGCACTGCTCAGACAAGCACTATTAAACAAAATAAACCATTACTCTGACAGCCCAAATTCAGGCGCATGAAGTAGTGCCATGCTTTGAGCTTTTCTCTGCTTTTCATGGTTAAGTGATGTTCATTTCAGGTATTAATCAATGCAAGAAAGGAGCTGGAGTATGTTGTGTTGCCCATTGCTAACATGTCCAGGGAAAAAGCATTCAGACATGAGAATGTTTTATCACAGTAGCTCTGTGAGTCTTAATAAGGATACTGATGCAAGCTGATTGAAATATATAGAAAACATATTACTGACAAATATCACATTGTGAAATCAGTAATAAGCAAGATGTAATGCCATAACATGTTGTCAACATGGAAATTAAACCTAATGTCAGGAGAACTGGAAGTGCCCATCAGAATAATCAACCTCGGTTTATGGACTTCTCAATTAATAGGCCTAATGTACTCTCAAATTGACTGTTGAATCCAGTCTTCAAAGAAAAATATTATTTATTAGCAGAAATGCAGCAACCATTAAAATACCTTTTAAACAGAAGTACATGTGTATTGTAATGAATGAAGAGGAACAAACTGAATGAAATGGAATTCAAGATACTTAGATCAAAGAATGATATAGATGACAAGTTCAGCTGCCCGAAATTTAAAACAAAGACATATATTGAGAAATTTAGCAAAAGGCACACTTCAATTTGGACTTCTGTAGAAGTTGTGGTGTGAATGCTAACAGCATGCCTGTTGCCACGCGCATCACAGCACCAGAAAGAGTGTGACAACACACTGACACACACGCACAGTTTGACACATCCAAAAATACTGCTCACAGCTAACTGGCTGGCATGTGGAGCAGAATGTGTTAATGAACCAGGTCTGTAATTAAAGCTATGTTGCCATTGAAGGGGCCCGGGTGGTGGTGATAGACGTGACAGCCAGGCTGAGAAGTTCAGAATTAGCCTCCATCAGTCGTCACAGTCTTAAATCATCTAATGCAGTTCAAGAGAGTTTAAATGTGTTTGAACAAGATAACTTTTGTTATCTTTTCTTTTTTTTAATGTATCTTTTATGTAACTGGATCAGTTTTGCAACATGCAGGTATTTAAGGAGCCAAAAGCTGAATACTAAATGTGTCCATAATTGTTCATTAGCTAACATATAACACATATATTGTAATTGCTGTTTGTGTCTATTTGGTTTCCAGCCAGAAAGTTACAGAAAGTACGTTTAATTCTGCTGTCTGCGTGACACAGTCAAACTAAATGGCAGCTGTCGGACCACAATATTGCATATGTACAAAGCTCTAATGATTTTTGGCTGCTATCCTAGTCTAGATATTAAAAGCTGCCATTTATTATCATCTACAGCCAGAAGTTTGATGAGCATTTACATATATTTATTTTTATCTTTTAATCTGTTGCCTTGAGTCAGGGATGAAAATCAGGCAATTAAAAGTCATCCACTGCTGTCAAAAAAAAAAAATCTTTCCAGTGACACTTGAGAAAGATGTGGATCTCTTCCAGGACAAATTAATCATCCTACAGTCAATTTACCTGTCACTCTTCTCAATATCCCAACCCTGCGGGCTATATTCAACCTAGTTGTCAAAGTAAAATATTGTCTCAGAACTGCTTCTATTTTACACTATGATGATTTTAATCTCATCACAGACCGTGCATTTCGATGTGGTCGGAGCTTGTTGTAATAAACACATCTGAGTTGACTGTTTGTATACAGTATTTCAGTGCTGGTGTGTAAGAGACCGCTACAGTTGTAATACTTCCTGTTGCAGTGGTAAAATGCTGTCTATCCATTATATCCTCTCTTTAGAGAAAGAGTCCGGTTTGCTGCCATGCTATAAAATGAAAATGTTTTATCTGAGCGGAGGATATAGGTCACTTGAGGGCAGGTCGATAAGCTGTATTGAGACATTATTAAACTGTCAATGGTGTACACAGCCAGCAGATACAACATGAGAACACATTTCTGCCCCGCTGACTGTCATAAGTCAAATGCAAGTTTTGTTTTGGTTAATACTAATTCCTGAGGGATATTGTGTTGCACATTTTTCTACTGTGTTTACCAGCTATTTGCTAATGTGGCGGCATGTAGCAGACACAGTTTTTGTATTAAACATTTTTATTGTAAAAAAAAGCTGCCTGCTTCCACTGGAAATAATGCTGATTGATAAAAGCGGTGAGAGCGAATTAACAATATTTTTAACTTAATAATATTGACAAGAGCAACTTTAATAGTACCACTAAACACTCAAATATGTTTTATAATAGTCTGATGTTCATGTTGTTTTGTCTCCAGAAACAATATAGTACATTCCTATCAATCTTTTAATGCAATAAGTTCATACGATCCACACTGCTGAGTGTCAATGGAGGTCTGTTCCAGAGCATCACTTGCAGCTTATTTAAAACAAATATACTGATAACTCCCTGGTAGTACCAGATATGAACAGCTGGTCACTGCATGGCTTGAGGGATGAAAGATTTCTATTTTCAGCTTCTGATCTGGCGGCTTTATTGTTTTAATCCAGAATAGCGAGCGACGTGTTAATTCAGAGTATCAGCCAATTGTTGACAGTGTGAGCTGTCACTTCACAGATGCCAGCCAACATTAGCTTGTCTGCCATCTTTGCTCCATGTTGTGGTTTTGTGCATCCTTGCACTTACTCGGCTGAAACAATATGAGATTTTAGGATGGGATTTATTTTCTCATTCTGGCCCGTGAAAGCTTTATTTACAGGCCAATTTATTTATGTTTTAGATTTAGATTCATATATGTTTAAAGCTGGACTCATCACACTTCTTAAATTAACAAAAATACATTTAAATTAAATTGAGCCAAATGTCACTGACAAATATTAAAAATAAACACTACCTACCACCAAACTACTGGAATAAATATGTCTGCCTCTCCATTTGCATGTCTACGCTAACCAGTCAAGTAGTCAAGTAGCAGGCCACATCCATGCCTGTTAAAAATGTCCTCATCTTATCCTATTGGACATTTGTGTGAGTTATGGCCAATTATATGTTTTGTGTGACTTCACTGGGACCCAATCAAACAGATTCAAATTTGAATAAATTCTCAGAGACAGAGAGTGACATATGGACTGACTAACAGATGGACGGACCTAAACATAATATCCACCGGCCACGGCCGAGTCTGGCTCAGAGGCATAAGAAATAATGAGCCGCAAACACACAGCTGTAACGAGGGGCTGCTCGACGAGTCTTTAGGAGGTAAAGTAGTTTCTTAAAGCTGCAGAAAAGAAGAGTGTCCATTTAAAATAAATAAAAAAGTGAAGTACCTGCATACTGGAATGGTACGAGTCATTACTGATCTTTATACAAGAGAGAGGCTGAATACAAAAAAAATTCACCAGACAATATCCATAACGGAAAATCCATCAGGCCATTTAGACTCAGAGAAGAAAAGACATCTCAAATGTACACGCTGTGAATCCAACTGTGAGCGAGCATGAAATCAAGGAAAGTGAAGATATCTAGGCCAAGAGTCTCCGGATTTTAACAAACAGAGTGATATGCTTCAACTCCAGCAACAAATAAGGGAGACAAGACTAATGATAATTGCAACTTTAAAGAAAAATGAGTGAACATGGTTCGATGAGGACACATGGGCCCATATTTAATGTCTGCTCATCCCTTATGTTTGTTCGGAGAGCGGAGAAGGATGGTTTGGCATATCCGGAGGGTGCGGCACTGAGCTCTGGTGTTTCAATTGTCCGCACTACATGAACCAAAATCCAAATGCAGGGAACATGTTGAGGTCTCAAATTGTTCCAATCAAATCACTTATTAAAAAGGATCAGTAATTGGACTTGGTGGGAATTTCCAATTTGGCTGCTTTTAGAAATCGATGTTGCATAGCGCGTCCACATGGCCCACTGAGTGTGTTATTCATAGATTGATGGACAGACAGAACATCTGAGATAATATTGATTTCACAGGCAGATATAATCATCTGAGATAATGTTGATAGCTCAGTCAGATTTCTGTCGACAAAATAAGGTGGCATATGCATGTGACAACATGAGCGGAACAGGTATGTTCTGATGTCATTATTTTACAGGAGAACTTACCAGCGATACTGTCCTTGTATCACTGTGGAGATACTATCAGTCATCTACTGGAAGTATCGTTTTGTATTAGAATAATGAACACGCTTCGCAAACTGTACGAGCACAGATGAGACTAGAATCGCTCAGTGGGTAAGAGGGCTTTTGTTTCCATTTCTTGACTCTCTTTACATATTATTTCTTCTTTCTTCTTCATTCAATAAAAAGGTACATCCTTCATTACCACCTCCATTTCTTGTTCTTATGCTTTGTGATCTCATAATCAGTCTCTGGTGGCTCTGTGCTGTAAATAGCATAATAGTAGAAGAACATCTTCCAAACATCCTTTGATCAAATGTCTCTTTTTCTCTGTGAATTTGAGGAAGATACAAAGGAAGAGGAAGACCTGAAGAGTAATTGGAAGAAAAACAGGAAAAATGTCCACAATGTGGCCTCAACTACTTAACGGCAATGGCCAGGGGAACCACATACCATGTTTCACATGAGCCATGTAGCACATGGTGCAGTCGAAGACCCACACAATACCTGCTAATTTGGGAAATCTGGGGATTTTAAAAGAGTTGTAATACTAGCCTAATTTTTAAATATATTAAAACATGTCTGCATACAAAGAGACAGATATTTCTAGAGACTCAAATAGAGCAAGTGGATAATGAACTTAGATTTACCAGGAGGCCAGCAACACATTTCTAAATAAATGCTGACACGGCTCCATGTATGCTCGATGTATAAATAAGCTGGTTTTCCACATTCCATATCAATTTAACACTATGTGGTGATTAAAATGTCAATTTCTGCTTATAGCTTGAAGGGCATCCCCTGAAAAAAGGTTTATGGCATTTTAATAGCTTGTTACTTTAAGATCATTCGGCATTACCATTTTTTAAAAATTATTTTCCAAAAAATGTGGATGCAATATGTAAAATCATAAGGTGTTCCACTTTCAACTCTTCTCTTCCAGAAATGAAGAAATGACAATTCTATGCCAACTCACCCAAACCCACCATGGCTTCAGGAAAAAACTGAGGTATAAAATGACATTTATTTACAGCGTCGGTTTGAAAATGCTTTGGATTTAACTGACGTCTCCTTTGTCCCGGCATTTGCCAACTGTCAGAGGAACAATGTTGTTTGCAAACAATAATTACATCCACAGACTGACTCGCGGCGCACTGTGGAGGGCCCGTGTGTGGGAATTGAATAGGCACAGATGCAACTGCCTGGAGGTACAACTACTGACCTTTTCCTAGGAGAACTATATGTGTTCCCTCTTCTACGGACTACTTCTGCGATAAAAGGGAGCGTCTTGAACTCCGAGTCCTCTTTACCAACTGCACATCTCAGCAAGAGGCCGCCGCTTGGCTTTTACTACCCGAGGGTTTTGTGCGCTTCCTCCCGTGGAGGAAAGACATGCATCTCAATATATTCATTCATATATATATATATATATATATATATATATATATATTTTTTTCATTCACAAAGATGGCATTGAAGGCCTAGGTAGAAAATGCATGGCCCGCCACTGATGCTTTCCCTGGCAGTCTAATTTAGTTATTATAACCATCAGAAATCAAAGTGCCAGCTTTTAACATTATGAACGGTAGCCGGCGCCAAAATATCACTTCTATTTAAATCATTAATAAAGACGGATCCAGGAAAGTGGATGGACACCGAGGCTGAATCTAATTTCCTCCTGCCTAAGTCAGCTAGTTTGAGTCAAGAAAGACTAAAAGGGGTCTCCGTAAGGACACTTCTGCCCTTGGTTTTAATGGGAATAAAATGACAACCGTTCCAGCCAACAACCCTCAGATGATTGATCAGTCAGAGGATTTTGTTGAAGCCCTCTTCTCTGCCATGTTCTCCTTCACTACAGAGCTGACAATCTGAAAAGGTAATAAGATACACCCAAACCGAGCAATGATCCACCAGTGCCCCCATCAGAGACCAGGCGGTATTACAACGCACCAGATGATCGAGGTGCTCCTCCGTGTCTCTGGCCGGGTTGAAACCAAAGAACGAGGTGCTCGGAAAAAGTCGGTGTAGTAGGTACTACTACAAAACGCTCGTCTTAGGACAAGCAAGAGACATGCAACTGGAACTTGCATCATTAAAAACTTGAGAAAGTTCCCTTAGACTTCGGAAGAGCAGCATTAGTCATACTTGGGTAGATGTTTAGATATGCAACAAGATACATTGATTGATTAAGCCAAAATGGACTTCTCAGCGCAAGAGTGGACTTAACACATTGAAAAACAAACACAAATGTACACACTAAACTGGAAATAGTTTTAAAATGTTTATTAAAAAAATAGAAAAACTTACATAAAAAAAACAAGGTATACATCTATATGTCAGTCAATTGCACATAACAACCCATCCTTAACCACACATTTGAGCTAGGGATTTGGTTTGTGGCACTATGATGCAACAATGCATCAATCGTCCTCTCGAGGGCTTTGAAGACGACGGGATAATGACATCAGGTCGAGTCTATCATATTGGTGTGCAGGGTGTTAACAATGAGCACAGACTTCTAAAAACACATGACAAGCACCACATTGGGTTTTGTTCATGGCTCGACCAAAACTCCAGTTATGGCGACGCTGCGACATCCCAAGCTTAAGTCCCCTTCTGGATTGCCGTGTAAATTATGTAGCTTTCACACCTTGTTTTACAAGACGTAGAAATGCTGACTAAATACGGGAGGAAGGACCTCTTGCCTTTTAGAATCATGACCTTTGAATTAAAAAAATAAACGTGACATGATGTTCATGTTAACAATCATTGACTGCAGTAGGAATCAACTCCTGGAACATACAAGCTGGTTGTAAAAATAAAATCCAAGTAAACCTGGCAGTGCTTATAGAAACGAATGGAACAGAAAGATGACGACATACAGGGAAAGAAAGGGCAAATTTGGTCATTTAAGAAGGCAGTTAACCTGTTGCTTTAACAGAATCAAAACGGAGCTATAAGGCAGAAAATGCACTTTGCTGGTAATAAGTAGCACCAACTATTATTGAAATGACACAAGTAAACAATGGTAAAAGGTGCATTTCCTCCAGTACAGCCTCAGTCTATGGAGGAGGAAATGCAGCCAAATGAAAAGTTAACTACTGAAAAAGTGATACGAGCAGTGGTGATAAAACATTGAAGTGATTGTAATGCAATGGTAAATCATGTCATTTTTGGCACATTTCTCATGTTGCTTTGCCATAGCTCCCCCTTCTGTTGGAAAGCTGCACACACACGCACACAGACAGACAGACGCACACAGACAGACGCACACACACACACACACACACACACACACGGCCCTTAAATCCATCTATTGCACAGATCGATGTCGACAAATAATACAAAGAAAATAAAGAATAAGAGCAAACTTATAGTGGGGACAACCACTCAAATAAAACCAAAATGTGAGATAAATTAAATAAAAACAATTATTGCACATGAACGCAACAAACATAAAATAAGGTGGCAATGTTTACAACACAAAAAGACATAACATAAGTGCCAATGTGAACAAAGGAAACAACAAGGTAACACATGACCAACACACACAAGAGAAACATTTGGTACATTCAGACAAGTCATCACAGTTTAAGCACTTTAGATGAGATCCGCTTTGTGCCGTCACACCAAAAACATCAAGTCAGCGTTGCGCTGCATAGGTAGAAAGGTAGTGCTTCGCTCCGGTCCAGAGTACAATGTGTGGAGGATAGTCCAAGCTGTAAGAACTCTGAATCATAACCGTAGCCGTTGGAGAGTTGCATTCTGAAGACCAGATGAGGCCCAAACACATTCAAATAAGGCCCAATAAGAGTCACAACTTCAAGAGAGACCAGGTTGGATAATTAAGTCAGTACTATGGCACACGATGTTGCTTTGTAAAAAGGTTTTTAAGTGTCATGGAAACTCGATACTCGACGGAACCTTTTAGCCAACCGTAGCTGCTGCAAAGTGTTACTGGGAGAAGAGCAAGACCCAGTGCGGTCATCAGTAATCCAACTCAAAGTCTGTGCTGGTGTGCATGTCATTTAGCGGAGTTGCCTCTGACTATCATCAGAACGATGGAGCTTACGACTTCAGGCCCTTTACAGTCTTCTTCACCTGCAGGCGCCTCGCAGCAGCACTCAGTGTTTGCACAAGAGCTAGTAGAGATCAATCATTTGACTCCTTTGGAGACAACTTCAGTCGACTTATGAATTCCAGGACAAAGCAGGTGTTTTTGAGAGTCTCCGACAACAAAACAGCTGTACCATGAACGCTTCACAGCTCCTCAAAGACTCATGATGGGGCCAGTGTGGCCTTCAAAAAACAAAAACAAAAAAAAACACATTGCCCGTCACACCCGTCTTTCATCTGCTCTGGTTAAGAGCAGGAAGGTTTTCCCTCTTCCTGCGCCGCCAGGTGGTACAGTTGTACTGCTGGTGGCTCCTGGAACCCGGCGCCGTGTTATGACCCTGGGGAACAAACCGCCGTTGGGGACTGTAGGTACAGTGAGAGGGATTTTGACCTCGGAGACCTCCCCCCTGGTTGTGCTTTAAGCCAACTTTGTGCGGCTCGAGTGAGCCTTGGGAACTGGACCGCATGGTGTACGCGTGGCCGTGGTGCCCTCCCATCTGAGGGTGCTGGAGCTGGTGAAGGGGGCTGGGAAGAGGGCTTGTGGAGTTAGTGTGCTGGGAGATGTGGGCAGCTTGGGACATGTGCCGATGCACAATGCCGATTGTAGTTGGACTTTCATGGTAGAATTGGCAATCAGTGAGCGTGGGCATGGTAAGGTTTTCTGGGAGGGACATCTGGCCCTAAAAAGCACAACATGCAATGACAAGTCTACAAGGAGCAAGGTTTTGGATGATTTGTGTGCAATAGCTTCTACGTTCACATTCAAAGAAAAGTCAAACAAACAAACACGTACTGACGTAATAGGGTTTACACTGATTGAGTTGCAAAAATAAATTAAAAAAATGCAATGGAAGGTTCATATTTTTAGAAGGGGGGCGGAGGGAACATAAAAATGAAACCAACCTGAGGCGTCGTGTGGAGAAAGCCTGCTGGGTGAGTGGCCCTCAGGTCAGTAGCCATCTGCATCACTGAATGGACTGAGGCCAGGGTTAGGGGGTGGAGTTGGATAGCAGCGTTACTGCTCACAGGAGAATCAGACTCCTGGAAAAGACAGTGTTACAAAGTTGCACACACACTCACATGGGAGAATATGTGGACACATGATGGCAGTTGCTATAATCGCGTTAATCTCTCAGTTTGCATTGAACACAAACAGGTGACGGTTAAACTCCATGTATTGCTAGAGCGGTTGTGAACGACTGAACTAAAGAGTCACATCTAGAAAATGTTTCAATAGACAAAATATCCCTTGGCCTTACTATGTCACTTCCGGAGGAGGAGGAGAGCGAGCATGCAGAGGATGATGAAGAGCGGTGTTGAGGGCTGGGGAGGAAGACTGGAGAAGGCGAGGGGGAGTCAGCACTGAGGGGGGAGGAAGCGTCTCTCTGATCCTCCACAGAAACCAGCAAGAGTCTGGCTAGGTCCTGTTCACAGGTCTCTACATCTAGGACCAAACAGAACACCAATGCTGAACTTTACAGGCCTATTACAACTTTACTTGACACCAAGACAGGGTACACATCGTCTCACATTTTCTGGAAACATCACAAAATAAAAGTCAAAGAAAAGCAATTTGACACCAAACAGGGTTGGTTCAAACAAACCCAGGTTATTGGTCCGGTTAGAGCGATCCATTTGGGAACAAACTGTTGAACAGAGGCCACTTGAGAAGGTGGTTCTCGGACCCCTGTCAAGCAGACACTGGTGCGGGAGGATTGTGGTGTGTAAACACACAAAAAACAACCATAGGATTATATTGCAGTTAATATTTGATTACGTGATTTTTCTTTTAAAGCTACTTTACTAATACAATCCATTTGCTGATTGTGAAATCCGTTACAAAGGAATTATAAGATTGATTCCTTTGTATAAGGCCGTGTATATAACCCATCATGCAATGTAACATGTATGCTCATCAGAGCCCCCGCCCCCCCGATCAAGATTTCTCAAACTGACAGCATGTCATCAATTATAACCATTAATGCTAAATTGCAACAATGTAGTATATGTTGTTCTTCTTGATTAGAACACGGGTGTGAAAAGCACCCTAAATGTCACAAAGTAGATGATACCAAAGTTTGAAAAAAGTTACCGTGGTTCTCGAGCTTGGCGTGCTGATTGGCTCCCCACTTCTTAATGGTCCATTCCCTGTAGGCCAACACCTCCGGGCTGACTTTGATGATGCGCCCTAAAGTACTGCGACACGGATAGGAGGTGTTGTCCATAATGCCATTAGAACGCACTCTGAACTAGTGCTCAGGACATGTTGAAGTAAAATTAATTATTGAATCAATTGAGAAACCAACCTGTCATACTCTTTGTTGGGGTAAGCCCGAGCTAGAGGAGACACTCCATGACTCAGCACCATGTAGGCAAAGTCAAACACCTGCTTGACTTGCAAAACACCATACGAGCTCCTGCCAACATCATTACCTGTGAAAAGATTTTTTAATTAAAACATATGGAGATTACTTTGGACCATGCAATATAATTACAAGAGTGCATTTAAACTCCAGTGAAACACAAAATGGCACTAGCCAGCTAGGCATAAGCTAACCTGATCTTATTCTTATCTAGGCAGTAAAATAAAGATTAATTTGATGTAATTTTATCAAACCTAACATTACGTGACACAATGAGTCTCCAACCAGAACTCAAATGGTCTCATCTGCTTTTTTGCTCCACTTTGTTTAGTCTGTGAATGTTAAGTTTCCCTTTTAAAAACGCCATCCGTCATGGTCTCCCCAAGTAAATGCACTAATAGGAGATGATAAATGTTACTACGACATTGACGTCACAACCATACCCTCTACATTGATATACATCTCAAATCACGTCACTCTCCATTAATTCATTGGTTCAAATCCCAAGCTGACCTGGCTGTATTGGGTCTTCTATGCAGAGCATGGAGGGCCTGGTTTCACTGCCTATGGCTTTGAGCATCTCCTCCTTGGACAGGTAAGCGCCTCCATTTTTCACCCTGATGCCGGTCTTCATGTAGTTGAAGTCTCGGCCGTACAGCTCAAAGAACTCGATCAGCAGGATGCCCAGGTTGATGTTGGTACGCCGAGTGTCGATTCGAGGGTGTAACTGATGAGCAGAACAAGCGCCACTCATTACCTACAGATCTAATCTGATACATCACACACAGATAAAAGTATGAAATAATGACATTTCAGAACCATATGAAACCAGAAACCGACCACAAATAATTACTTTTACCATTTTAAATATCACACAGAATTTGATTTGACATTTTTTATCGATGGATCAGGTATTTGTTTGTGTACCTGCAGGAAGCTGATAGCCATGAGAATAAGGCTGTAAGAGCTGATCCCTCCAGTGAAGACTTCATTCAGATCCCTCTGCAGTAGGAACTGCTTCAGGACGAAGATCAGCGGTGGCAGAACAGTGTACTTCTACGAGATGGAAAGACCGAACGTGAGAAACAAACGGGCCATGCTTGTGTTGAACGTGTCAAGTGGTTTACCTTCAGATAGCTTTTGATCAACTGTGCTGCTTTAACAGCCGTCTCTACATTGAAGCTGATGTCCACTTTCACCTCCGTTTCATGGTCAGTAAGCTTGATGATTGGCACCTGAGGACAGGTCAACGAGTCAATCCAAAAAGGTAAGTGAGCTCAATCAACACGTCATGATTCATCATTAACTACTCGACACAAGCGCGTCAAGTCATTAGTTAGGACCAAACATTAGTTTCAAACCCGCCTGTGTGGGTTCTCAAAGTAAAAAAAAAAAAAAAAAGAAGACTCCTGATGACTTACAGTAGCTTTGTCGAGGACCTTAATGGGATATGGCCCCGCCACATTGTGTTTTCTCAGGGCACGTTCCAGTTCCTGCAGTGGGGGATGGTCCCAGTCTCCAAACACCACCAGGTCAATGTCACTGAGAACAGAAACAAAGCACTTTGCACCTTAACAAGTGTTTCTTAAAGGTTTACTATGAACACACAGTGGTGCAGAGGTCACTGAAAGCGACAAGTGAAGCCTAGTTTTATGTTGTGCAACTATTTCAGGCTTTTGAGGAAAGGCTGTGCAATCACAATGTGAAATTGAAAAGATTAAGAACACAATTTGAAAAGAAGAAAAAAAAGGACACGGTCTTCAATAATTAATATAGAAAAACAATCATTGCATTAAACAGCTGCCTTGTTTTACCCCACTCCAAAAAAGTATTAATGCTGATCAATAATATACAAATGATTAACTACATTTCCTCT
Source organism: Liparis tanakae (assembly GCA_036178185.1). Lineage (NCBI taxonomy): Eukaryota > Metazoa > Chordata > Actinopteri > Perciformes > Liparidae > Liparis > Liparis tanakae. Next base: position 11,923,585 of record CM070092.1, read on the forward strand.
TGCTTACTCGCACAAATAGTGTGAAATCAACTTTACCCATTAGTAAATCTGAATTTCCACCATTGTGTTTTTATTGTTTTGCAAACTCTTATTTGAATGACACTTCAAAACCGGCCCATGTACATGTGACTGTGGAAGACAACAATAATATTACCTGGATGGAAGATAAAGCCCTGTGCTGAAGCTGCCAAATATCTCCACCTGCAGGGTACAAGACAATTAAATACAAGCCTGAATCAAGTCATAAACATTTTGGTAAAATTACCAATTTGGAAGCTCAAGTCCAAAAAAGTTTAATGGTCATGTGTTGGCAGGTTAGCTATACAACCCACAGACTGAATTTGTTTTATTCAAAATCTGATGATAGTAGGATCAAACCCAATGTCACTGCAAGTGTATCGTCTGTTGTATTTGTGCTTTCTCATATCAAAGCAAACAAGAGAACAACAACTGACTTAGTATATAAATATAAACTATTCTTGTGGCTGTATGACCTGTACAGACAAACTTGCAGAACAATAATACTATAAAAAAGGTCTAAAAAGCCCTCACTTATGAAGCAGCAGTGAATAGTTTGAGTTTATGTTACCTGGCTTTCTAAATATCAGAAACCGGTCTCAAAACAATACTACAGATTACATACTGCACATGGCTACAAGAGGCAAACACATCATCCTGAAAATGAACTTTGCCATGGTCAATAATACTTGGCAAAGCCCACGACAAACATTAAACATTTGTACCACCACCTCTTGGAAGAGTAACACAATTTGGTCTTTAGAGAGAAGTGAGGCCCAGGGGGACTCGTCTGGGCTAGGATTAGCGCAAAATGTTTATAATAACACACAAAAAAGCCATTTCTTACAGAGTACACTTTGTCCAACATTAAATGGAAAATAATTCACTAATGTTACTTTGGGAATGCAAGCGACGTGATTAATGATTACATCTGGCCAACTGTGTGTAAACTAGTTTGTAGACCGAGAGTGGCCCAAACAGGATACATTTAAACCTCTAGACACAAAAATCTAAGAGGCCATAACAGCTTTGCAAGGCAATAAACTTCACTCAAAAATAAATAAAATGCAGTATTAAAAAAAAAAATACTTTGATAACGACAACCCTAAAATCAAAAGAAAAAAAAATGTTAAAAATGGCAACTCCGGGCATTTAATTTGATCACTATTAATTTTAAATGATTATACGATAAGATTCTCATTAATTTATCAAGTTCCATACGTTTTCTTGGTTCTTTAGTGTGCTGATAGATGGGAGAACAATGCACCCCCAAGACCAACACAATTTACCATTCAATTGGGTACACCTGTTTTAAATAAATCAATACAATGGCCCTGGAGTGAGTCACATTTTTTTCGGAAGCCTTTAATGCCCAGTCTGATTAGACAGGGTGTGGGAAGTGGCGAGTCAACTCAATGGCACTATTCCGTCTCCCTCAGTTATGGAAATGGGTCACGATATATACAGCTTAACATAAATGTAGTCCACGACAACACCTCCACTTTAAAAGTCGAAGCAATCATCTATTTTACTATTGCTATAAAGAGCTCATGTATTTAAGCACCATGAATCCTCTTGTCCAACTTTGGTGAAGGAGGTTTAGTGATCAAGACTTGACGCAACTCACCGAGATCGGTCGGTTTTTAGTTCTTCAGAAAAAAAAAAAAAAAAGCCATTTATAAATCGGCAAAAGATTAGAACATTCTGCTCACATAATCCCCCAAAAGAACCATAATAATCTAAAGACAGGCCCCAGTCCTGCCTACTGTGCAGGCCAGAGGAGCGTACTGTTCCAAGCCCACCGACACTCACCCGCGCTGTGGGCCACATGTCCTTGATGACACCTTCGATTCTGTTCACCACAGCTCTTCTCATGGCCTCCTCCTCCGGTCGTGGTGACATGAAGTTGAAAAAGTCCACAATTTCTTCATGAAGACTGTAATAGTTCAAGAGGGACAGGACAACTTGGATCATGGACTGAACACGAGTGCTGAACAGTACGGACCATGAACAGTATTGTTGAGTGTATTTGAGAAAACTTAAAAAAAAAAAAAAAAGGAGGCATGTGCTAGGCCGGGCCTACCGACGACTATGCTGCTGGTAAAAACAGAAGGAAATGTTTTAAGCACTGGGAAACTGAAAATTGATTTAGACCTTTAATACATCACAGTCACAATAACTTAACTTATTTGCAAACTACTGAGATTGTTGGGAAAAAAGGGAAACATGAACATATAAAATCAAATATGTTTTTCCAGTCACATCTATTTATATCTTACGGTGTGTGTATATATGAAAATAAGACAGAACTGAATATTAGTCATCCTTATTTAACATGTGCCCTTACAATACACGCAGCAGTGAGCAATAGCCACTGCTCATTTCGTTGGGTGACCATGTGGAATTCCAATAAGTCACATTGAACATCCTTCCATAACTATTGTTAAAAAATAAAACACCATCTTCTATATTCTCACCCATTAATGCCAGGGCTGTACCGCCTGCATTTCCACACACTAGAAGAGGAGTCTACGTGGTGGCCATTGCAGCCGGAGGACAGCAGCGGGTTGAGGCCGTGGAACGTGTTGGCTCTGCTCAGATGCCTCCTGCGGCCGCTCGACTGGGACTGGTGGTGGTGCTGCTGCTGCTGCTGCTGCTTGCTGCTCCCATGCTGATGGGGCTTCGTACTGGCGGGGGTGTGGCCGCCGGGTTGTTGCATGCTGCGACAGTGTTGCTGAACGGCGTGAACAGGCGGAGGGGGATACTGCTGCCGGAGGTTGGTCTCGTTCAGCTCGTGCTCACCGTAGTGTAAAAACCGGCTGGCCTCCTCTGCGACGTTCAAATTATCGATTTGCAGCGAGGAGCCCGAGGGCGAGGAGCCCTCGGCCTCCGAGTCCAGAGAGGAGGAGGACGGCGACAGCGAGCCTTTCCTCCGGACGTTCACCCTCTCTCCTCCGCCGTCTCGCTTCGGCAGTTTCCCAAACACACACCCCGGTGCCGATGCAACATTTTTACAATACTCGCCGTTGGACTCCGCTGAGTTTTGCGCCGCAAAGTTGCGCTGGAGGTGGTTGTCGGTGCCGGGGTTTGCCCTAAATCCCTGAGAGGTCTCCCAAATGTGCATCCACAGGGAATTGGCAGGTCCCTTCTGCTCCGGCTGGATCCAAGCGGTCCTGGGATCCATTGGACTCGAGTTTGTCTATTACCTCTTTCGCGGGGCAATGACGCGCAATTTGAGCAAATTAAAGACTTTGCACTCAAGAAAACGAATAGATCCTACCGCGTTAATTTACTTTATGTCATTGCTATGCTTCATGTCCAGAAACCGGTTCGTTTTTTTTTTTTAAGCGGCTCGTCCAACTCCACTCCCCATGTAAACCAGCCAATATGGCGCACCCACCAGCACATATCACCGTCTACGCATGTGTGAGGGATTTAAATCTTTGAACACACCCCTCGAGACTGAACGGTGCATCAAGTTCACCACATGCAGGCCAGACAAACCGGAAGTTAAACGATTTATATATATATATATATATATATATATATATATATATATATATATATATATATATATATATATATATATATATATATATATATTGTTTTTATATAATATCAAACGTCATACCAAAGACCCACAATTGCCCAGTTTCAAGCTGTTGCCTTAAACAGGTTAAGTATACCATTAGAACAACCATTCTCTGATTAACAGCAACCACTAATCATATTTTAGATATTATACTGTATTTTACTACAAATATCTTTTCTTGCATAATCGCATTGGGAAGAAATCAGTAATTAAGTAGCATATCCAAGTTGTACTTTTTACCTCTGCATTATCAATAACGTGTAAATCATCTACATCATTTCATTGATGATTTACACATGTAAAGTCATAAAATCAATAATTAATGAAGTGAATCCCTCCCAGTTTGAAGATTTATTTCCAACTACTGTCTAATATTTGTCCAATACCTTTTTTTAATTCTGGATTTCTATTAATGTATCTGTTATGTCTTTTTCATTTCAATAACTTATAAAAACTATTTTTTCTCGAAATAGATTATAGGTACCTCGATCAGCCATGCTGTCCTAGTTTTTAAGGGTAATGTCTATTTTTGTGAAAGTACATCGACAGTACAATTCCTTGTACATCCACATACTTACTTGGCCAATAGAGCTGCTCCTTAATCCTTCAAAGTGTATGGCTCTAATGTGGTTTTGAGCTTTTAATTTGAAAGATTACTGGCCCCGGAAACTGCTGTTTTTAAGTGTTTTCAACACTTTTCACAAATCAGACAGGGCCGAATAGATAAAACGTGATAGTTGAAGTAATTTGACTGGATTCGATACCTTTATGTGAATGTTACTGTGATAGTTAATTAAAGTCATCCATTAAATGGTTATAAGGGAATAAGATATAAATAGCAGTCTGCTTATACTGTATTACCTTCTAACCAGTTTCATGGTTTTAGAATGTACTTTAGTGAGACGATAATGCACCAACACAGACACTAATTGTTTTAATATGTAGACATTTTTATTTGAAAAAGTTAAATAACCTCTGAAACGTTAAACTGTACAAAGCATTGACTGTATGAATGAAAAATAAGATCACCACAAACAGCAATATCTTGTATTTGCAAACACACAAATGAAGAAACATATACAGCAGCGCCACAATTATACCAGAGGACATGGGCCGACCTTATTTACAATACTTTAGAACATTACCTGAGTACAGCAACAAAAAAAAGGCAGGGAGTCATGCCGGTACCTTTATTACGGTGTGTGGATAGCTAAAATATTAGGAAAACCAATTTGACATGGCTCCAACAATAAAAAAAGTAGGACAAATTTGCTACAAAATCAGAGTACATTTAAATTATGTATTATTAAAGTAGAAGTGCACGTAACAAAAAAAACTAAAATGTTGGACTGTCTGAAACCGTCTTTGACATTTCAACTCAAGACTTAATGAACCTCCAGGCACTGTGTATTAAGGAAGAGCACAACACCCATTTGTAATGTGCCCAAACAGTAAACAGCTCTGTCATCGGCTGTCAGTCGGCAAGTTAACATTTGTTATTTTCTGCTGTCTTTGATATCGGAACAGACTCACACGCATGTCCATGTGGATTAGTGCAGCGTGTGATTCTCTTTTAGTCCGTGACCTTGTCTGCAGACCGAAGCCAACTGGTTAATGTAACTGGTAACGGCAGGAGGGACGCTCCGAGACGTTTCTCCTCTCCACTCCGCCATGGCTTCCAGGGCTTCTTTGGGATTGCAGGGAGACAGGTCGTAGATGCAGTAGATGGCGGCTAACTGGACCTCCCATGGCACATCTGGTGTTGGTGGTGGGAGACATGATGCGATTAGACTCCACATGGAAAGGCACTCGAGTGTTTGCACACTCAAACACTCGAATATACTTAAAAATACCAGGGTGATATAATTAGTGACATTTGCTTGAACACACAGTTAAGTAGTTGTGTGCCCCCACATGGAAAAGATAAGAAAATCGGATTTGTATTCCAAATATCTAACGATAAAGCAAGGAATCTGTATTTGCCAAGGTTTCTCATATTTCATACCTTCAGCCTGACCGCGCCTACCAAACGTGTTGATGACGTTGGCGACAGTTCCCACCGTGGAAACGCACCTCTCTTTGAGTCCCAGTTGACAGAGGTATCCTGTTCAAAAATAATACAAATATAATGAAACTCTTGACACTCCCTTGGAGAAGATCTTTAAATTACACATATTTGCCGGTTAAGTAAATGATCAAAACAACTGACCTATGAGTCGGAGTACGGTGGCGACGCCCATATCGGAGACGGGGGTCTGTTGCCCTCTGGGCTGGCTCACCCAAGTGTTCATCAACGGCCACAACTCCTTGCTGTCAAGGCAAGAGGAGTCCATAGGAGTCATTTCTATGACCAAGCCTCACAAAAGGTTATTTACAGTAAATTCTGTTTGGAAGACAAGTTAGAAGAAAAAAATAACACACCCCAATATGTTCTCATAGGTCCACATCCACTTCTTGTGTGAACAAAGGAGTTGCAGCGTGAAGATATTCTGCCACGCCTCCGTTCTAAGGTCATGCCCGTAGCGAGGATGTGTCGGGAAAGACTGACTTGCCCCGGACCGAATATCCGAGAGTGTTCTGGAGATCAGTGCGTCGATGACCAAGGGAGGACTCTGCAGCGATATAGAGGCAAACGGTTTCACTGGGCTCATTCTCAATTAGTTGAGGGGGATACAAATGGGAAAGAAGACGTCATAAAGACAACAAACTGACTCTTAACTACGGTCCCACAGGTGGGAAATCAAACAGTACACATATATATGTAGCAACAAAAGTGACACCAAAGGGGAAAGGTTTCTCCAGCCGCTACCAATAGGACACAGAAGATATCATTCAAAACAAGCTAGAGTCGAGTAAAGAAACACACAGCATCACAACATATGGAGCCCCATCTCTACAAATTCTTCACCTTCTCCCATCCAAGGAATGCCGAAAGGCAGCTTAGGACGTTTTCTTGTGCGTTCAGCTTGGTGACAGTGTGTATCGCCTGGCACAGAGAACTACTGTGTGAGAGAACATTGGGCCATGTTGTCACCATGAACAACACCAGCAGAGCAGAGTCTGGGAAATCTGCAGTCGGGTAGACACAATGAGAAAGAAAAAAAGCATCAGTCAGGTGAAAAACATCTCTGTGCATCTTCACAGTTGAGCGAAAAGGCTCCACTTGCCACAACGAGCGCGGGTGTATCTAGAGCATGGGTCACCAACACGGTGCCCGTGGGCACCTGGTCGCCCGCAGGGATCAGGTGAGTTGCCCGCACGGCATGTTCTAAAAATAGTAAACATTGAGCTCCGTCAAAAAAAAAGAAAAAGGCCATAATCCACAGGCACTAGGACCTGGGGGGAGGCTGCTCCGCTGGCTTTCTCACACTGCAAGGAGCCAAAGAGCCAGGATGACAGCCAATGAGCTGAGCTTAAAGTAAACGATGCACAAAGTGACCTGTACATCCAGGTAGTTACAGAATGTCAGTAGATGTTAATGAGTGTCATATTGTTCTCCATTGAATGCTAAATTAGAAACTGAACTAGTTCATCTTTATCTCAGTGATAGAGTCCAAAAGAGCAGAATTTCAGAGTCATTGGGATAAAATATCCCGTTGACTCTAAACTTGTGTCTCAACAATGGATCCAGGGCTTTAAGAGAAGATGCGGCCCAAAGGCCCTCTGCTTATTAATATGAGGGCCTGAACACTGACAGTGGTGCAGAGGACCTATTGTTCTTAACATCTTTAGTATTACTGTAAGTGTCTAATCTATGTTCTTCATCAGAATGTTGGGCAGAACAATCAAAGTACCGTAGTTATAAAAGCTTCAGGTTACATCAAACCACAGGGATGTCGTGTGGTGGCTCGTTATTAAATGGTGATTTATGGAAATGTCTTTTTCGAGAAGTTTATATAAAACAAGTAGCCCTTCAGATTATTTTGTACCCTTAAAGAAGCCCTCGGTCTCAAAAAGGTTGGTGACCCCTGATCTAGAGACATTGCTCACCTTCGGTGAGGAGGCTGAGGGCCAGGACGTGAGCCTGCTCCCAGTCTCTCTTCTGTCGACAGATCCCCGTGTACACTCTGCACAGGGCCTGCATGTAGTTCCTGCTTAGAACTCTTTTCTCCGCTTTCAGCTTGTTCAGGATGGGCAACGTCATATAATCTGCCTCAAGCTGAAGAGAAACGGGAGAATACAAAAACACATGTACAGTTCATTTCACGTGGACACAGACTTTTGCAAACAGCTATTGGCAGGCGTCGGTCTTTGCACACTCTTTTTCTACGAAAGTTAGTGCGTATATGCAGCTGTACGGTAAATTCTGCTAAGAGTAGACGATGTGTGGAACACATAAAGAATAATTTCACAAAAGAAAATACTGTTACTTTTAGTGGAAAAGCAATTCAAAGCAACCAGCAGGGCAGCGGATGAACGACAAGAGTAAAAGTTCCACAACACAAGCCCAATAAAACCGTGTACCCACCGAGCTGATGCGGCAAATCTCAGAGATAACCTTCTTCTCCTCGTCTCTCAAGACGGGCTTTTTGGGCAGGTGACCAACATACAGGTGGCTCTGAATCACGGGTAACAGATCAAATGCCTGGCTTTCAATCTGCTTGAAATAGTTCAGTATGATGTTTGGCCCCGCAGGCTCTGCAACTCTCGTGGACGGCGGAGAGGTCGTCTCATCTTCGAGCGGCGTGGCGTTAGGAGTCCGGGGCGAGGTGGTGTCCTCGCCACTGTTTGACAACGGGGAGGAAGGCACCTGCCTGCGACCGGCAGTGGGAGAGCAGTTGTCTAGCCGGAGACATTTGCTGCTTTTGGGTTGAGGCAGATACGGGGCCAGCCTCTTCGCTCCTCTGGTCTTCGTCTTGGTGAAGGCCGTTGAAGTGGAGTTAAAGCAGTCAGTCGATGTCGGGGACGTCCCACTCTCCGAGGAACATATGCCCAGACCGACGTTGCCTCTGAGGATGCTCAGAGTTCGGCCGTGGGCCGAGAGCTCTGGGTACATGGTGTCAAGAATCCTCATGGAGTTTTCCTGCGATGGACTGGAGGAGGACGATGGGGACGAATTCTTTGCCGTTGAGGGCAAGCGACCCGGAACGGGCAGGGCGTGTTTTGGAGTGGCGGAGCCGAACTGAAGTGGTGATGAGGGGACTCCGTTCGAACGGAGCGGACTGCTCAAAGATGAGGAACCCAGGTGCTGGCTCGTGGGGGTCAAGTGGGCCTGGATAGGAGTGGTAGGCGAAGCTAATCGATCCATGGGCGAGCGAAAGGAGAGTTTCCCAATAGCCTGCCTGGGATTGATTGATTTGCCCGCTTTTGGAGGCGTAGTTAGAGGGGTTAGGAGTCGAGGAAGCGGAGGGCCCATTTCAGAGCGAACTTGGCCGATGCACTCTGTGGGCCGAGCTGCAGTTGAATGCATCACGGGGCTCGCTTTCTCCTCTCCGATCACACGAGGGCTCACTTTCTCCTCTCCGATCACACGAGGGCTCACTTTCTCCTCTCCGATCACACGAGGGCTCACTTTCTCCTCTGCGATCACACGAGGGCTCACTTTCTCCTCTCCGATCACACGAGGGCTCACTTTCTCCTCTCCGATCACACGAGGGCTCACTTTCTCCTCTCCGATCACACAAGGGCTCGTTTTCTCCTCTGCGATCACACGAGGACTCGCTTTTTCAGGCTCTTTTATACATGATTCCAAACATTCATTTTGTCCATTTGTGGCCGCAGCGCTCTTTAATAACCTGACAGAGTGCAAGTTATTTTTGCTGAGTGTATAGACACTTGCATCTATGCTCTCCTGAAGCAGGTCTTTGACAATGTCTTTTTTAATGACTTTGTCTTCCTCCAATTTCGACAACGTCTGCAATTCCAAAGTGGGTAACAAACATGTAGGACTCGGCTGCCTGCATGCCGGGTGGAGGCTTTCTTTCAGAGATTCATAGGTGGTGGTCTCTTTGGAGTCGGAGAGGGGAGACCCATGATCTGCTAGCATTTCACTGTTCAATGTCTCCATGTTTACATTCTTTTTCGAAGGAGTTTCAACATTTTCACCAGCAGATTCATGGTCGTCATCACCGTCACCATCCTCTATCTTCAACAGTGGAGACTCGCTAGGAGACGGAGGTCTTTTATCCCCATTTGACTCTGAGGGAGAATTTGCCAGACCAACCACTCCAGCTCCTTGTGCTTTGTTCCCAACTTCCTCCCCAAGAGGTTCTGTAGATGCATCACGTTCAAGCCTTTCTTCCACATTTCCATTTGAGACACTAACAATGCCAACGGCGCTGGTTGGCAAACAGGGGTTATTGTCTGGTACCTCTGTGTCCTTGCCAAGACAGCTGTTGTTCTCCTGTGGTTCAGAGGCGGTGGTATCTTGACTGTCCTGTACCAGACCACAATAGTCCTGACGACTTTCCCCATCTTCTGAACCATTGTCTGTATTTGTGGCCTCCACCACAGAATCCATGCACGTTGAGGAAGTCCCCGAGGAAGAAACTAACTGCCCATTTCCCGTTTCTGCAGAGAGTGTCTTTGTATCACTCCCTCTGGGGGACTCTCCACCATCGGGAGTGACTGTTTCAGCACCAGTAACATCACTGGGGTTTGTGTCAACGTCCATCTCCGTTATCGTCCCGGACCGATCCTCCTTTGCCTCCTCGAAAGCGTTTTCCCTTTGAGATGCGCTGTCGGCCTTGCCGCTACCGTCACTTACACCGCAGGATGACTCTTGTCTTTCAGAGGTTAACGAGACAACCTCAACCAAAAGTGGAATGTCTGACGTGGAGGCGAACGAAGACGATGCCGACGTTAACTGCACAGTTGCTGGGTCCTCCTCAATCGGCACGTGTTCTTGAAGATGGGTTTCCTCACCACCGGTGCCACTTGTTTCCATAACGTCGCTCAACTCTTTTTGTGCCGAGCCTTTGGAGACCTTTTCATCGGGAGCGTGTTCCACTTCCTGTGTTGTGACCACTGGTGCGTCCGCCGTCTCGTCTGTTGGCAGCGCAGAAGAATGTGGGCTCGTTACTGATGTCGCGATGAGCAGGGATTCTTCTTGGGGGCGAAGGGCATTGTTCTCGGAGATTTTGGGATGGTTGTCCTTTTCGCAATCCGTTGTCTCCATCGATTCAACCTCAGTGTCCTACACGAAGACAGAAAGGAAAAAGAAAAAATGGGTGTCATTTGTAGATACAATCAGACATGGCACTATGAGAGGGAGCAGGCTGATCAGAAGACAAAATGCCAGTGCTTGAAAGACCACTCTGGAATTATATTCAACTTAAATACATAAATATCTTTTAAAAATCTGTGCGCAAATATTTTCGATACTCATACAAATTCATACAATCCTAATTCCTATGTCTTTTCATTTTAAAGACTTTTGACTCGTTTCAATACCAATTAAGGCCTTATCTTAAGATGAGTTAAGGATCCACAGAAACCAGGTCCATCTTCTGTGACTTCATCTTATCAATAGAGTTTTTATAAATTGTGGTTTTACCAACAGTGCTTGCATTGTGAATTGACTATTCAGCCAACGACCCCTCGTCAGTCTGGAGAGGCCTGGAAGTACTCACCAACTACAAGAGACCATCCCCCCCCCCACTGTGACAAATCACCCGCTGGCCTGAATGTGTGTGTGTGTTCAGTTCAAAAAAAAGCCCCACCCACGCCCGCCACCCCTAACCCATCAAAAAACAATCATCTCTCTCCCTCCCCCCCCCCCCCCCCCCACCCCCCCCCGATCTGCACGATGAATGAGTCGTAGGAGATCGGACAAGAGAGAGAAGAGAGAAGAGGGGGAAGGCTCCGGCCCCCTGTGTCTGTGTCCCTGTGTGCTGACCAGCTGGCCCCCACTCCCCCCCATCTTCACAGATCATCACGAACTGTGTGCTGTGTGAAGTCCCTTCCTCCTTCCTGCGCTCCATCTTCATCCCCCCGTCCCCCAGAAATCCTCCATCACACAGGATTAAATGACCAGACCGTTGCCCTCACTGGTCTGTGTCAGAGTGAAAGACTTCAAACACCCCTGATGAAGGACTGGACCTGAACCCCTGCTGCCCCCCCTGCCAGACCCCTGCAGTTTTGCCAACAGTCGGTGTGGATGTATGGGGTCAATATGGGACTATGCTATATGCACTCTAACCTACTCACTCTCGCAGGGACACAATTGTCTGGGGTTCAGCTCGCATTCAGCTCTCATCACATCATCATCTCTTCATCATCCCATCCCAGCTCCAGCCATCTGGCAGCCAGCCCCCACTGTGGATCACCCACCTGGACTTCCTGACAGACAGCTGGGACGGACAGAAAAACAGGCCAGCAAAACCCCATCCACATCCGGTGCATCTCAGTACCCCGTGCTGCCCTCTCTTGTGCTCCTCTCCACTCTCCTTGTCCTCTACACCCCACCGACGACCCTCCAGGAAACTCCTGAAGTTCACCAGTGAACACGGTCTTCATCGGTCAATCGTGAGTCGGTGGCGAGTCTGCGAGAGCTGAAGGGAGGTACAGGTGGAACAGTGGTGTGGTGAACCTCTGGAGTGGTGAAAGCTGACCTGGAGCTGGACTGACTCAAGACTGTGGAGAGAGGCCCCCCCCACCGCCCCCACCCACACCCACCCCCCCACCACCCACACAGTAGAGACCTTCAGGCAGTGGAGACCTTCAGGTCCCTGGGATCCTAATCTCCCAGGCTGGGCCACCCCCTCAACACCAAAAGCCAAGGGGCAACAGCCTCAGCCCTCTTGCTCAGAGCCTGCCAGCCCTGCTACTCCAGCTGCAGTGCCTGCACCCCACATCTCATCATCCTTCTGCTCCTCCATCACTCCCACATCCCTCTGCTCCTCCATCCAGACAGAAACAGACACAGAGCAGGACAGAGGCAGACAGGTCGCAGAGCCTGCTCAGGGCAGAGAACTGGCAGAGGACTCCAGCCACTCCACTCCACCCTGGAGACCTCACTCCACAGGTCACTCTGCCAGGCAGGACAGACACCACAACCCCTGTTCCTGCCTCTGCCACAAACTCCCCTCACCTCTCCTCTGTACGAGGCTCGCAAAACAAACTCTCAGAGACAAAACCAGCCCTGAAACCTGATTGACCATCTGGATGATCTGCTGATGAACTTTTTTTCTGCACTATCTGCACTTTTTTTTTTTATTTTTTTATTTTATTTTTTTTTTTTTTTTTATTTTTATGTTTATTGTGTATTTAGTATATGGTTTTGAGAGCAAATTGGAAATGGCCAAACATTCCGATGGCCATTAACATGTATTCTGATGATAAAGATGATTCTATATAATAGACTGCAACACAGCACCTTGCTCAAACCACCATTCATCTGAACACCATCAATATTAAGCCCTCTTCACACACGACTGGTATTACCCGGGGACCCCACGTCTGTTTTACTCAAATGACCTCTGTATTTTGGCAAACTATGGTTGGAATGTTTTCCTCGACAAATTAATAACACGGCAAATTTGAAAAAGAATTAAGACCAAAGGCGACATTCTTTCAAATGAGCAGAGGTTCCCCAAATAAATACTATTCTGTGCAATGCTTTAGCCCGGGGGGAAAAGAAGGATTTTCATGAAATATTTAGGGCTTCTCACCAAATCTGACAGCGGTGATATGCAGGGAAGCATTGGTTTGAACAATGCCAGTATCTCCTCAACAGATTCTTCGGACGACTTCTCAGTTTTGCTTTCCTTGGATAACCGCGTGCTCTCTTCGGGAGTGTGCGTTTGCTTCATGGCACGTGTTGACTGGGGAGGAGCTTGCTTCCTGGCAGCTTTCTGCCCGCGTGGAGAGGTCTTTAGCTGTGAAAATGTTTTACTTTCTTTCATGGGGGAACTGGGGAATTCACAAGCCATGTGGGGAGCAGAATGGGATGCGTTATTCAGATGACGGAGCGGCCTGTTCTGTGGAGGGCTGAGTAGAACTTGTTTGGACCCAGACTCTGAAATGACAAGAATCAACAAAAATGTAAAAAAATGTAAAAAAATATTCAAAGTGAAAACACTTCTGGAGTTAGTCAGTAATAACACACAGATGTACAAGACATTTACATCTGGTGCCTCACCAGATAAGTGCAACAAGTTGGTCGAGGACTGCTGCTGGGGTTCCACACACGCCCACAAGTTCTGAAGCAATATCTGGAACTTTTCTGAAGAAAAACACACACAAAAAAGACACAAACAATGACTCGCTTCCAGAAGTAAAAATGACAGCTATGTGCATGTGATAAGCCCATTAAATTAATATTATGAATAATAGCTGAAGCTAATTGGATACCTTTATCAACTTTATGCTCCTCCGGTGCACTCGCTTGAGTTGATGTGCTCCTATATTCTGTCGAGAGAAAATCCAGAAGTTGCTTAAGATTTAAATATAATTTTAGGTCAGAGAAAGTTGCTGCCGTTTTATAAATATAAAAAAGCCTTTTGAAACATAATTTTAAACATCTGTTGGACTATTTCTTTTATTTTGTTTATTGTAAAGTTAACTTTTTGAAGAAAGAACATTTGACCGCAGCAAGATATTAATACTTTTACACTGTATTTGTAAATGTTACTTATTTACCTTTATTTCTTTCTCTTTCCAGTGTCATCAGTCTCCCCTGCAAATTAATTAAGAGCATACACAAAAGAAAGTTCAGTTCAACATTATTTAAGAAATACCAAAATCAACATCAATAGAAAAGGTCATTACTGCACCTGGAGGTCACCAATATGCATCAGTAGCAAATTCTTTTCTTTGGGTAATTTATGATTGACCAAATCTGAAAGACAGACCAGAAACATAAAGCTAAACCCACACAAGCTTCAAGACGTGCTGTCGCGTGAAATCCAACATTCAATACAAACCTTCAAGCAGCATAACTTTATTTTCAAGGCTGTCCTTTCTGTATGGGAGAAAACAACATAGGGACTTAGAAGTTTGTTTCTTTGTTTGTTTTTCTCACAAGCATGATGAAAATAATAACACAAAAAAACACACAAGAAGAGAGAAAGCCACGTTGAAGGAACCACATCTGCAAAACGATTGTACGTTCTTACATGCTTGTTGTCTTGGCGTTGTCCTCTATCAATGCGTCAACACGATCTGCCTGTGCTTGAGATTTCCTCAAAGACGTCTGCAAAGAGGTGAACATTTAAATGATGTTTCCTGAGCTACGATTACCACACATACTTCCTGAGAACTACAACTCCAATGCGTCGTCAGTTATGAGATTCAAATGACAGATGTATTCTGAGATCACTTTATTTGCTTACCTGTGTTTTCAGCAAATCGTTTTCTACAATTGCCTTTTCCCTCTTCAGCTTTGCGTTTTCAAGGGACCGTGTTTCAGACAGTTCTTAGAGTTTGAAAGACAAGTAAGCAAAAAGCCCCACAAAAAAACAATTTAACACATTTTAAAATTGTAATAATGTACGAATGATGGTATAGTTTAAAGTTAAAATGAGGGCATGTAAAGGAAAGTACCTTCCAAATCCTTAAGCTGGTCTTCAAGTTTCTTTTTTCTGAGGCGTGAGAAAATAATAGTTTGCGTTTTACCACCAACACCGTTATAACATAAGTATATGCAGTGTCATAGTTATGACGGAACGATCTCTTACTCTGCCATTGTCTTGCTGTTTTGCTGCTTCAAGGTGTCCATCTCTTCACACATCCTCCTGGAGTTCTCAAGAGCACCCTATAAAAAAAGAAACACTGTAAAATACTGTATCAGCATGATAGCAGGACAATTACGTTGAGGCACAACAATCAGAAGACTTTACTGCCATCCTTTAAATGGGATTCCACTGAGAGTAGGCACACCTTCTTTTCCTCCAGTTCTGCTTGAATAGATTCATAATCTGCTGTTTTCTTCTGCAGCGCCATCAGTCTGCTCTGCAGTTCCTCGAGCTGCTGCTGAAGCCGGATCGTGTCACTGCAGAAAACACATTCACAACAAGAATGTGCTGAAACCAGTTGCATACATTTATCCTTTAAAAACCAAACAGGAAGATCATAGTTAAATAATATAGATATTCTTAAAATAACTTAACATAATGGGGATACTTATATTTCTCCTTCGTCATTAGTTACCCGAGCCACGATTTAGCATAATAGTGATACAATAGTGATATTCAGTCATCATACTGACTGTGCTATATTAACAATAAATACAAATCACAGGGTTACAAAGTTAAAGCGTTATCTTGCCAATTGATTTTCAGTGTTTACTTAAAAACATTCGAATAGGTTAAGTTAGCCAACAAGATAACACATAATACATAGATGTTAGTAAAGAAACGTTGCGGAACAAATGCATTATTAGTAAGCACATATGTGTTTAGTATTACTACATGAATATCTAACTAGTTTGCACATCATACCCGCGGGGTCTGCAGAAACGTCAGGAACCGCAAGCTAACGCTAGTGTGTTTACAACGAGGTCTCTCACCATGACAACTATAAATCATCAATACTCACTCAGAAGTCGTTATCTTCTGTTTCAGCGCAAGAAATGACGACACATATTCGGTCAGGCTCTGTAATACGAGAGGAAGAAGCAAAACCAAAACAAATAGGGATATGTATTATTATTGTACTGATAAGATTAAAACAGCAGCATATTGGTTCATATTCATGTTCTAAAAGTCGTAAACTGATTATTTCCAATATGTCCATTATATAAAGACGAAACGGAACTTTTTGACTGATATTTCTGTAGAAAGATGATCTGACCTGGTGCAGAACAGGACAGTTTTTACAGTTTCCAACCATCGTGTCCGCGGCGATCGCTGCCGTTCTGGACTGTTTGTCCCCCGGCATCATGATAAAACAGATGACACCCTGACCGGCGTTGTTTTGTATTCTAGGAAGAGGCGACCATGGTGGCAAAAATGTGACACAAATTCCAGGACAGGTTCAAAATAAACTTCACATTTTCGCGTATCCCACGTTGACCAAGGACCCGAGCCAGGACCACACCGGGGAAGCGTTGTGAAATGCCGGTTTACCTACATTATATATTTATTGTTACGTTGTAATCGCTTTCACGTTCTGGATTGAATTTAATTACTTATGACTAACAAATGCTTTCAGTTGGGTGTTTTTGTTTTGTGAAATGTAGTAGGATGTTTCCAGACATTCGGATTTTAATTCAGGCAGTATGGTAGGACTTCTATGCTGTATGCGCTTGTGACGGCCGGTAGGGGCAGTGTAACACTACACTGACGTTACTCACTTCTAGGTAGTGTACTGTTCGATAGGCTATTTAATGTGTTAACAGCACATATATTCGACTATGAGGCTTAGCGTTAATTAAACACATGTATTTTAGTACCTCAATGCATGACATCTATGAATTACATTAAATATAACGATTAGACACAGGTTTGTAAGTTTTCAAATATGATGTTGTAATTCTCTAACACGTGTAGGGCTTGCATTAGTCCCTGGTGGTCTAGTGGTTAGGATTCGGCGCTCTCACCGCCGCGGCCCGGGTTCGATTCCCGGTCAGGGAACTAATTTTTTACACATTGATAAAGAGAATCGATAAATTATAACTACTGCAGCTAGACTATACACATAAAGTGTGTATCACATCTGATCGCACAGCCCTCGGGTAGGAACGTGGCTTGTATTCTCTCTGCCAGCAGAGGGTATTGTTGTACAACAAATAACCACAGTGTTCCCAAGCCGTCTTTCCTCCCTACCTCTCTCTGTCCCACTAACTGTTTCCCATTTAGGTCAAGGTCCAGATAGAAAAGCAAAGAGTTTCCACGCAAGCCACAACGGCATGTTTTTAAATGAATGCTTTGGAGATAATTTGCCATAAATAAATACATTTTGGGATAATTGCCGTTTCGTTGTGCAGCTTGTGCTCCACCATAGTCCTCATTACTGCAGCAGCAAGTCGTCTCCAGCCGATACATTTTTATTGCTGCGAGGAAACATATAAAGGTGCTGCTGGGATTGTTGTAGGTGCATCCTGACGGAAAGATAATTACTCTGTAACTTCAGATGAACCTTCAGAGTGGAGCCTTAAGGCTAAAGAGCCAAATCTCTCCAAACAGATGCAGTCAGAGATAGCATAGGGTTTTTTAAGTGGAAAAGGGAGTGCTCGGCATGCTCTCTTTTTCTCTTCCTGTCTCTCTCTGACAGATAATCTCTCCTGTAACCTGACATGGGTTAGGTAACACTTTGGATGTTGCCAGATTTGTCTCGATCACCTTTGTTATCTACAGGAAGCCTTTGTCTGATCACAATCTTTGTATAAACAAAACGCGTCTTCCTCCTAATCCCTTTCTTCTTGTGTGGTTGGATTTTTTAGTCCTTTTTTTTCTTCTTTTTTGTTAAACCTCTGTCGATAATTATACAGTCAGGTGTATATGGATTTTCTTTCAAATGAAAGTCAAAGTATAAGCCACGAAAACAATCAATTATTGTTTTTGGTGACCCAATTACTGAAATATGCTATTCATCTTTGGAGAGTAATGAAAAAAAAGTCACCTGCATTCACAGGACTAACTCCATGAACAGATACACACATGCACATTTGCATTCACTCCTGAACTGCATCTTCGAACAGTGCAAGAGAAGAGAACGCAAATTCCAGGCAAACTCTATGACATACGTCATTCAGAGAGATTTATACAGGTTTTCAGATAATACTTCTTCAAATAAAACAATGCAGTGTTATAACACGGTGTGAGGCATTATATAATGACCTCTAAAATCAAGTATCATAATACTTCAAAAATACTGGTCACATCATAGTATACTATAATTCCAGTCGTTGTAACACACATAATAAGAGCAATGTGACTCTGTGTGTTTGTGACTGTGGTGTTGCTTTTGTCAACAAACTGGAATTCATTAATGCAACCACTGCCATATGGCCTTCATTTATTCACCAATACAGTGTCCACACACACACACACACACACACACACACACACACACACACACACACACACACACACACACACACACACACACACACAAAGTCACACAGCACACAGCTGACCATATAAATCAACTACAGGGAGGTGGTTGACATGGAGGAAAACCCCTTTTTCTCTCAATACCCACCTCTCCCTCTGGCTCACTCCTTCTCTTTCTCACAGCATTTTTCTATGACAGCACCAAAAGCATGGATGCCCTCCCTCCACCCTTCTTTCAACTGTATTCCTCTCTCTTCTTCTCTCCCCCTTCCCTCTCTCTCTCTCTCTCTCTCTCTCTCTCTCTCTCTCTCTCTCTCTCTCTTTCTCTCTAGAGGGGAGCCCCCGAGGGTTATGACAATGGTGATTTTTGTTTTAGGCATCTGTGTCTACTTTATTTGTTGAGAAATGACTGAAGTGTAAAGGCCAGACACAAGATGTCATAGGTGTTGAAAGGGTAACAGCTCCTTGGCAACACTGTCGCCTCATGTGCTGCACTCCGTTACGGGTTGATGACACAATCTCAGAATTAGGCTCTGGGGTCATTTCTTAAATCCTATTTTTCTTCTCGTGTCCCAGCATGTTATAATGTGACATATAATTCTAGCCTGTGGTGTGATGGCAAATAAAGTGCAGACAATAGCTCATTCCAGGAAACTGAACTTGATCAAGAATAAACAACGAGCACCGCCAGAGACAAACCCACGCAGCATTACTGACTCGGCAGTGTCCCCTCGACCCTGGTGCGTATTTCTGCCTTTTCAGCTCATTATTTTTTGATAGCCTGCAACTTTATGGTTTTGAGTCACCGCTTTCATCGACCTTGTTTCAAGCGACTTCAAGATGTCCTCGTTATAATATCACCCCTGCCTCCCAAAAAAACTAATGTTGGCGTGTATGTCCTGCCTACGACAAAGTGAGCAACTAGCTGGTGAACATGTTGAGCTGCTCCAGAGCACGGGCACGTCTCTCATTGGTTGAAGACCACAAACTGAGGATGAGTTTGCTTTGGACTTGCTTTCATCTGGGGGCCAGAAGCTCCACTTCAAACAAAAGCTGACTCTGGCCCCCGACCTGCTCGATGTATACACAAGCAGCTGTTTGCTAACAAACCTGCTCCATGAACTTGCCCCAAAATGGCCAAAGTGTATTTATTAGTGCAGGTTTATCAATGTCTAAACTAGCAACTGACTTGGCCTGAGGGGAACCTGGCTAAGCCTGCACTGTACTATTTATTCTGCGTTGTGTACATAGAAACTCAGTTTGTTGAAGGACACATCTTTATCAGGGTGCGATGAACATATGGTGCCAAGTCTTCAGCCCAAAGAAAATATGATGGAAGGCATTACGTTCCCTTCCTGATCTTATAAATATATATTTAGACTTGTAAAGTGTGGTACATCTGGTCAGGTCGAATTCCCTTTAACTGACAGCGAATGACTCAACTGAATGGAAATCAGGACTCACAATTGAGATGCTGACATGACTCACGTTTGTTTATTATTATTTCATTTACATTGTGAACATCACCTGTCTATTTGTGCTTTGAATCACAACAATATGTAATGCATGATGTTTGTGCCATATCAATTCATACAATACATGACTTGTGTAATAATGTGGGACACTGTGATGGATAGATGGACCAGACCCGGTTCATACCTTTAATTAATACCGATTTTGACTGGGCAGCTGGTGTAAATAATCACTGAATCCATGTTGATATTACAGAATTGGGCTTTTGACATCACATATTTTTCTTCTTCAAAAAATAAAGTAAATGTTTGTAACACAAAAAAAAGTGCAGTTTGTCAGCATGTAATCCTATGAAACATAATACAAAATATAAAGGTCACCGGCTTAGGGTAGAGTAATAAAATGACACATTGATGCTGCTTATTAATACAGTCTTCCAGCAATGCTGTATTGTAAAGTCAATAAATAAAACAAACAATACTGTACATGGGTCACGCAATTCACGTGTTCTTTCCTGAAACTTGAGGATTTCACATTGCTTTTGTGACAGAAGACAACGTTGTAGCACCGCTGAGTATGAAAGTCAGTTTACACAGTTGACCCATCTCAGAATGTGTGACGCATTTCATTAATGCTCTTTCAGTTTTTCTTTCATATGACAACACACTTAGCTTCTTGCTATTGTCCAACTATTGAGGAAGCCCACTTTGATGATTCCCAGTCTTCTTTCTATCAAGCCGTAGGGTCAAATGTTGTTTTCCTACTTGCTTCTTCGAAACATCCCTTTTCATTATCAGACCCTCAGATTTCCGATTGATCAAGACATTACAGTGGCGTATCCAGGGCATGTTGTTGCGTGGCGGTGCCTGAAACCTCGTCAACCGTTATTTCATTATTGGCTCGCCATCATTGGCTTGCATTTTGACTGGAAGACGTTGGGTGTCCTGGGCACAGATCTGTGCAATTACATACAATATATAAACAAAGGTTTTCAGTTTCTTTTGGATATGTCAGGCCTATGCTTTAATCACATTTCCCATATCGCTATTTCCTCCTCATAACTCCCTCCTGTATATGTGCTGTCCCGATCCCTTCCCTGTGTAAGGGATCATGTTCTTGCATCCAGATGTCCGGCATCACAGGGAGAAGAGAGGGCACTGCAACTCTCTCGCACTTCCATCGAAGCGTCACTTGTTTTCAGTGCCCGGCACACGCTTAAAGCAACAAACACTGTCTTTTCAAGCATGGATGTCAAATATAGTCTTTTGTCTATCTAACTACCTATCTGTCTGTGCCACAGAGTCCCTCCGTATGATTATAGGTTTGAATTTGAACATGACTGACAGCACTGCTTTCCATAGAACTTGTGGCTGCAGACTCCATGCTGGGGCACCAGGTAACACCAGTTGAAGTAATCCCTACATGCAAGGTCTGTGGAGAAAGAATCAAATCAAATTATGAAAGCCTGTTTGGCAGGAAATTGTGATATCTCTTCTCCGAATACAGATTACAAGAGTTTGTATACAAGCATAGAAATATAGTGCTGTAATCCGTTAGGGATGCGGTTACCTTTCTTCTCAGGTTGCGGACAGAAGTTTGTGTTGCAGGCCTGGGACATTGAGGGTTTAAGATGGAGGGCACAGCCAGGAGAGGGCTTCCCTTGGACCAGACATTGGATCGTCCTGGCCTGCACTCCCCCACCACACGTCACCGTGCACTGTGCAGCACAAAGACACCGCGATGAAAGAGAGCATGACTGCGCAACAGTTCAATTCAGTTCCTCCCCTCTTCTTGTCAATCGTCAGGTGTACATGACGCGCTTACAGAATTACAGACACAGAATGTATGGCTGGTGCTCATGACATGGTTCAGCTAAGTAATCCCCTTCCTAAGTGAAACACACCTGAGACCAAGGAGACGAGTGCCATTCTGCTTGAAGCAGAGTAGGAGGGAGGGGTTGAGGTGGATGGGTGAGATGATGCATGCTCCATCGGTGGACCGGTGGCGTGGTGCGGACGGGGCACTCGGCCGGGATGCAGGACCTCAGGAGCTCCACTGTGGGCTTGGGGACGTGGTGGCACTTCTTGGCAGCGAGTTCTCTGTACTTTCCTGCAGTGTCCTGTGTTATGGAAAGGAGAAAAAACATGAACGTTAACCAGAAAACTCCATTGACACCCTCAAGAAAAAATATTCTTTGCCACGAAATATGCAAGGAGAAAACAAATTAAACCTAAGTTATAGGTATGCTACCAGTCCCAGCTGTGGAGACATTGATACAGCTGATATTTATAAATAATTTGTAGTTCTATGTATTTTACTTGTGATTTTGTATGTATTTTTTTATATATTTTAATGTTTTGTACTATCTGGACCTTTATTCTGAAATAATATTTTGTTTGATTGATTGATAACAAATCAGGATTTGAATAGATAAGAATTTAAAGCCCCATTATGTAGTTTTTTCCTTGTAGCGCCCCCTTCAGGTATTTAACCTTTACTCCAGTGTCGTAAATACCCAGTTACGATAGATCAGGTGTCGGGAACCTCTGGCTCTCGAGTTGTCTTTTGAGTTTGAGTAAAAAAAAAAAATCCTCGCCCGCAACTCTCTAATTTTCTCTATCGCACCAGATTACAGCAGACGTAATTTAAGGTCCCTTTCTTAAAGACGTCTTTGTTCTTTTATTAAACTAAACGTCTGTTATTGATCGTCTCCACAGCGGCATGTCTCTCTGTCTCTACGTGTCGCGTAGCGGAGCAAATAAAAAGTCACCTGCGAACGTGGACTGTCACTATGTGACATTGCGTAATCACTGCCAGAAAGCAGGTTGAAGTACATCCGCCCGCGACCGGGCGGCTACAAAATCTTACATAGTCGAGTTTTTCCCCCACAGACCCCGGATGGCAGTGGCGGAGGCGCACATCGCCATATTAAAAGTTATTGTAGCGGCACCATTTTTTTCAAGCTGTTATTTTAGGTACAATTGTTACATAGTGTTGCTTTAAAGCAGTGTCATAAACTAATGTTTAGAGTTACTAATTGAATAATTAGGAATGTTGCCATATTTCAGTGACCATGAGTACACATGCAAAACCCACCTTCTCTGCACACTTGATGAAGCGTGTCTGAGAGCCACGGCCACATGTTACCGAACACTGGGCATCCAAAGAAGAGAGAGAAACAGAATAAATGGACATTAGCACATTTACAAACTGCATTACTCATGCGGTATTCGTTTCCGTTCCACAGTTTTTCATCAATCTTCCTAACTGAACTCAAATTACCTCTTGCCACGTGGAGACAAACCATTGGACTTTGCGTTGTTTCTGGCATCGCTTGATGAAACAGGTTTCCTGACTGCTGGGTTTCGACGGGCCGGCACACAAACTGTCTGTCAGCGTCTGGGCAGCTGGGTCGGCGCTCGCACACAGCACCGTCCTCTTCTTCAAGCCGCTGCCACACTTGCGAGAACACTGCCAAAAGAACAGAAAGGAGAGATATCGATACGTTTTGATCTCCTCAAATGCTTTGAAGCTACAACTTTTTCTTTACGGCTGCTAGATCACAAAACACTTTTCTGAAGTGCATTCAACCTTTTAGAGGTGTAGCCTGGAAGAAAGGATTTGTCTAGAAGATGAATGTCTATTAATTGTATAAATCATTGAAACACACAGTGACTTATTTTGCTTTACTTCCTTGGTCCTTCCTTTGAGACGGTCCAACAAACACTCCAATATTCATTCTGATACTACGCACACCTCTTATGGCACAGACTGAATAAATAACTTGAAAGTATTTCACTACACCGAGATGGAGGAGTGCCAGTGAAATGTTTGTGGCTGCAGGGGTAAATACTTTCCAAGCTGTTTTAAGAAATATTATGTATAATTTCATCTGCCGGGTTGATGACTCTAAAAATGAAAACATCATGGTTTTATGAAACATAAAGTTTAGTACTACACGCTACCAGTCCCAGCTGTGGAGACATTGGTTCAGCTATCTATTCATAAAGCATTCATATTCTATGTATTTTACTTGTGATTATGCATGTATTTTATTCTATTTTATGTGTTTTACTATCTGGACCTTGAATCTGGAATAAGTTTGATTACTACATTCAAGAAACAAGGGACTGTGACGCACTGCACTGCATGGAGGAAGTACACTGGACATCGTTTGTGGAAGATGGTTTGGGATATTTTGACTAAGATGACAGTTGAAAAGAAATTGAGCAGGGAGACAAGTCAGCACACAGAATTTATAGGGACTGGACGTGGAACGAAACCCGGGAGGTCTCAGTGGGCACATTCATGCTTGAAAGCCACTGCGATCGCTGTCATCAATGCGATGGGTTCACTTAGCAACAGTGTGGAGAGCTCTTGAGGCTGGATGGCAAATGTTCAACTTTGATGTGTGTTTTTCCTGCTGTGGATAAGTACTGCACGACCCTCCGCCTTTGCTGACATTAGGACAGTCTTAGATTCTCACATGAAGTCGTAGAACTCTTGCACACATGCTTACCTGTGACCATGGCCCGGTGGTCCAGACCGGTGGACAGCTGTGTGTGCTGCAGGCTTGCCTCCTGGCCGGAGCGGTCCGGGCACAGCGAGAGTCGGCCGCGGTGTCTACGTTGGTCTGGCTGGTTCTCTGGACACACTGGACCTGCCGCGTCTGCTCCCCTCCTCCACAACTCCGACTGCACCCCCCCCACTCTCCTACAGACCAGCTGGGACAACACAACATGCACAGCTCCTCAATCACTTATTCAGACAGGAGCTGAGGGAAAATGCACAAATGACATGATAACTGTACAATGATAGCAAGTGTAGAAAACTCCCTGTGTCAGATACTTAGGCGACTTCTCTTTTTCGGTGGCCACTGCAGCTCAAATAACATAGAAAGGGTTGTAAAACCCCACATTATTGTATGTGGAACTGAACATCTCTTTTCACAGAGGTTGCCGGCTCCTTCGCAGATGATATCAATAATGTGATAATATATGTGAAGGTGGAAATAGGTGTATCCACCTCTATGACCGACCACCAGACTTCCTATGTCTCTGAGTGTTGCAGGCCTGAGTCTTTCGGGTGTTCATGGCTGATTGGCTTCGGAGCAAAGCAGAACAGCCGAAACACCAGGCTTTTAAACTGTAACTTTAACCCCACTGCACATTGTTAAGCCCCCTCCTCAGCCCTCATCCCCGCTAAAAACTAAACATCATCACATATCTCTTTCATAATTACCTCCATTCGAAATGTACACTCCTAAAAAATGTATACGTTGGCACAATAAGGTGGCCTTTTCTAGGTAAATGCAGCATTCTTTATATTGATTCATCTGAGACACGCAATACTCAAGGAAAGTATAGTTTATGTTATTTTTAGGGCATTTCTTTTCCAGAAATGCATGCAGGCAGATCACATGTCTAAGCGCCTAATCCCAAAGCCTCCTATCCCTCCTGTCTTCATTGCATCTGTCCTAAGTGACCCCAAACTCAGGCAGCTCAATCCCTCATTACACACTCTGTCAACCTCACGCTAACTTTGCACCGTTGTACCCACCCGACCCCAAACCATCCCAAAAACACTGCCGTCGGCACAAAGAGTTGTTTATATTAACAGTCTAAACTTTATTTGTGGTAATTTGGTGCATCAGTTGCTTGGAATGTTGTATAAGGAGGATGAGTAGAGTTTAGCTCTAAAGGGCATTGTACATGCACGATGGAATCTAAATAAATACGGATGGAGAAATTCCATCTGGTTTCATATATGTTATGACTTGTCAGGAGAAAGAGACACACTGTAGTATCATCAAAGGATGATTTGAGGGAGGATGAGCGAAAACGTAGAGATGAAAATCCACAATACTTTAAACATTCAACCGAGTAATCAACATCTGCACTAAACATATTTAACACGATGACATGCTATGTATTGGCCCTCGGCGCCGAAATGGGAGCTAAATCCTTGTGGAGTTATAAAAATACATAAATAAATGGAAGCAGACGACCAACTTAAGGCGCAGCAATTTTTAGAGCCACCTTGTGTCTTTAAGAGCGGAGACATATTTGGACACATTACGCTCGTTGGCTTTTAGAGATTCAATACACCTCCTTCAAAATGTGTACGTCTTCATAAATATGTCAATACTTAAACTGTACAGGATCTCTATGATGTAACATACAAGCCTATAACGGTTAGCTGAGGTCATTCTTCAGGTTTATTATGGAAGAACAATTACCTACAACTTACAGTATGATATCATAGTTGCATACTTATTTTGTCTCTCTTACATCACATCTCAGATATCGGTTTATGCAGATTTGAATGTGGTAGAATGTGGTAAAACTGATATATTATCGCTTTAATTATCACTGTAGGACATTTACTTATATCATAGATTTATCACCTGAGTGACCCAACTGGCATGGCCGTTGGTCTAATACACTGATTAATACCATATCAAGTTATTCACCAGCTCGTGATCTTTGCCTTGGCTGTTATTTGAAAGCAGGGGGATGTAGGATGATGAGTAAGCATCACACGCTCTGGCCAGAGGGGATCAGATAGCCTCCGTGGTCTAAGTGACGCTGTCTGGATGCTCACCAGAGGCGTTAAATAACCTCTGACCAGTGTTTATGGCTGTGCCACTGTGTGCGTGTTGGAGCTTTCAAGTGTAGATGACAGTGCGTGGGTGTTTCTCTGCTTATGTCAGTGTACGTCCAGGCTGTGAGGGAAAATGATATCATACTCTATATGTGAGCGGGAATCTGAAACCTTTTCTTTCTTCCATGATGTAATGTCAGTTTTGGTCCAACTTGCTGAGTGCAGACACAGCAAAATAAAATATACTCAGAATAGAAAGAAATGCAGAGATGGACGGATGACCACAGATAACTTGTCTCGTCTGGCCTGCGTGCTTTGCACATGTTTCTTCTCTTCTCACAGTTTATGTGCGAGGGGGCCCCACAAACGGTAAGAAACCCAGTACAGCTTGATAAATGTGTCCACATGCTTGCTGGAGAAAAAGGGAAACATATGCACATATATAAGGACGATATGTTTTGGGTTAGTTCAACACATATGTTTGATACTGTAAACCAGGTATTTCAAAAAAGGTAAAACTGAAATCAGTTCTGGTTGATTAAACTATAAAATACAACTCTAATATGGTGGGATACATAACTTAATGTGATCATCAAACACGACAACAACACTGCAACTACTATGTATGCATGTTATACAACGTTTCATATGAAATCGGAGACCTTTATACATCACACTACACTGCCGCAAATAACTATAATCAGAGTGTAGCAAAGCATGGAAATAAAGCCTGCAGGCTTCGACTGCAACAAATAGGAAAAATATAGATTACCTAATATTATTACTGTGCACATTAATTTTCTGGAAACTCTAACTTTAAATGTTAAAATTTGGGTCTGAATATCCTAAGTCTGACCCTATACGTTGTTACGAAGCCTGATGGGTCCTGAACCCATTATGAATTCCCAAATGTCTGATACTATTGGCATAAAATGTTAATAAAATAAATAATTGAATACTTAATAATTGAATCACCATGACAAATATTCATTTGTTTAATATAAAATGATGGCAGAATAATAGACACTGATGTTACTGCAGTAGTCAGCATTAATTATATTTTTCATAACAATTAATAAGAATAAGAGTGATCCTTGTTATACTGTTATCATTATATGTTATATATTATATGTTATCATTGATTTTCCTAAAAGTTCCTTGATAGTATACAATATCTCTAAAGCTCTATTTTATTTAGAGGCATAATTGCATTTGACAAATTCATAGATTATCTGACAGTTGTGTAATCATTAGTCCCCACGTGAATATATAATGTTCTTAAGATCTGTCACATTAACATTTAAATCACACACATTAACCTTGACCCACCTAAGCGGCCCCAGATGTAGAGAGTGGAGGAGATAGGAGACAAGTGTGAACACTCGTGGGATTACTTTACAGCCCCATTATCGCCGTTTCTCAAATGAGTGTAAACACACAAACCAATTAGTGAGTAAACGTTGATCACGGTGCTGTCTGTGTGTGTGTGTGTGTGCGTGTGTGTGTGTGTGGGTGACTTTATAAGTTGTGGAGCAGGAGAAGGTAAGAGAGAGAGGAATAAAATACGAAATCCCAGGGAGTAGCATCAACATCTAAGCTTAATTATAAGTGACCTTTATAAGAGGCAGGGAGACAGACAGAAAGTAAGACAGACAGAAAGTAAGACAGACAGACACGCAGGCAGACAGAGAGATAGCCAGAGTGTGTTTGTTTGTAAAGCCACATAAATCCCTGCTGAGAGATTGGAAGTGCTGTGTCCTAAACACAACAAAGTTCAATGACAGATATCCTTGGCTGGCTGCTTGGTGTGCGTGTGCATGTGTGCGTTTGTGTATGTGTGTGAGTGTGTGTGGTAGGACAGGGTTGGACAGGTCACAGAGAAAAAAGAGACGTCACATCAAAGTGTCCAGGTCATTAAGGTTATGTTTACAGCTGAGCCGGAATAGGCTTTACAACCAAGCTATGTGCAGTGTGTGCGTGTGTGTGTGTGTGTGTGTGTGTGTGTGTGTGTGTGTGTGTGTGTGTGTGTGTGTGTATTTGTGTATGTGGATGGGTGAGAGGTGGGACAGGACCATCTCACAACTGACCTCAAAGGTTCCACCTATGGCTCTGTGCGTGCGTGTGTGTGTGTGTGTGTGTGTGTGTGTGTTTGTGTGTGTTTGAGAGAGACAGAGGGAGATAGAATTTAGAAGTTAGATAGAAATTGAGGGGGTAAGGAGATGGAGATAAGTGGTGTGTGTGTGTGTGTGTGTGTGTGTGTGTGTGTGTGTGTGTGTGTGTGTGTGTGTGTGTGTGTGTGTGTGTGGAAGTTGAAGGGAGCATCTGTTGTACCTCCAGTATCTTGAGAGATGAGTAAGCGGTTAAGTACTGACTGAAAGGTTTAGAGGGAAAACAGTCACAGTGTCTGGCTGCCAGATAATGACTGAATGAAAATGTAAAGATGAAGCTTGAATTGTTTGGCCTCTCTGCTAGAAGCCACTCACACAGTGAGCAAGAGTTTCCCGATGTACTCCTTGATGTTTGCCCTCTTCTTTAGGACTTCTCTACAATCCATAGACCAAAACGAGCATAATTACATTTTCCAGTGTTAGCGTGGCATAGAAACATAATACACTGCATTAATTGGTTTTACATACATTACTATATCACATTATATGTCCCTTTATGTTATACAAGTGTATAATTCACAAACCTAGTTGAGATTCAGAGTCTTGTTTCAGTATCCTGACATGTGTAGAGTGCATACAATGAGCTATTATAGTTCCATATGACACATTTTATGGATAAATATTATCTTTTGCTGAACTTTTGGTTCCAAAACCTTTTCAGTCATGACCCCTTTGGAGGCAGAAAGAATGTCATGCTCCTTATTGACGAGCAAATTGAATAGTCAATGAATAACAACACTAGGGAATGTAGTCACAAAAAGAGCCAAGATACTTTTCTATGTTTTTAATTCCTTTCTGTTCTGAAAAATGCCCGTTTGGAAGTTTTTACTTACTCTTTATTGAAAGTTTCTTTATATTTTGGATTTGACTGCCATGGTTGCTAATTGATTTAATTTCTTCAACGTCAAAGGTCTTTTGGAAACATTTTTACTTGGAGGAACATGCTCCAGCTTCAGAACAAATTTAATTAAAGGACACATATTAATATCCAAAGAAAATAACAAAACGGTGACGTGCTTGCAAAGCAAAAAAAGTGATGCAGACAGACAACGGACATTCTCCAGGCCTCTAGGGGCAGCGCAAAGTGGAATAGTTTTAATTTAGAACTGGAAGAGAGTATAGAGTCGAAATTTATCCTCTTTTATAAAAAACTACTTACATCTGTTGCTCTTTTATCATACTGTAAAAGACGCTGTTGACAATCAGTGGTGGAGGAGCCTTTAATTTAAAATGACTGAACTTAATTCTAAGACATTAAAACATTGTGTTGTTTTGTAAAAGAATCCATGGAAACCCCAACACAACCCAATTGTTAATAAAGTAACCTGTAGGTGGAGTTTACTGGGAGCCATCCTAACATAACATTTGGTGATCTCTTTCATCCAAAGTGCCGGACCTCTACGAGAACAGACATTTCTATCCTGGGTGGAAATAATCTGTAAAACTGGCACTAGTGTTCCCTGCTCACAGTTCCAGTTCTTCTTGAATACAACAAAGCAGGAATAACTGCATACAATACTGCACATTAGTACACATGATGACGGAATGAACCTCAGCTATTTAAAATGTCTGACCGTACAAAGTGTATAATATATATATATATATATATATATATATATATATATATATATAAAAAAGCATCTTTGAGTACTATGAAAAGCGCTATAGAAATTGTATGTATTATTATTATTATTATTATTATTATTATTATTATTATATATGTATGGCAATGTAACTGGGATTCCATGAGTTCAGTAATGATTATATAATATTGGTGCCATATACTTCTAATAGTTCTTTCAGCTGATTTTGGGACACCACCAATGGACTGCAGATTAAGGAAGAGATGACTGGAGATTTCAAAGAAAAGTATCAAAACAAAAGACAGGAAGATAGACAGACATGACAAATATAAGGTGAGCACCAGGGTACCAGTAATATGCTTTAGTGTAGTTTTTAGACTTTGTACTACAGGGTTTATTGGGTGGGGTGTAAAGGAGAAACATGTTCCTTGGAAGTCTTGATGAAAGGGTGAGAGATGTTGGGTGTAAGTGAACTTCATAGTCATCAAACGCCATCACTGTTCTTCTTCCACTCAGCCCTGTCTTCTTCCTGTGTGTGTGTGTGTGTGTGTGTGTGTGTGTGTTTGTGTGTGTAGCAGCAGCTAATGGCTAGTCATTTTGTTCTTGGCGACATTAGGACAGCAACAACAGCGGCATCCTTCACATGCATGAAAAAAACTACACTGCTAAGTCAACACAACTTGCCTCATATAATCTTTTTAACATTTCACATTTTATGTTATTTGCAATGCCTCTTTGTCGGTTTCTGCTCAATATTGTTATTTTTTATCATTGCTACTCACACATGGGAACCAACTGACAACATGAGAGGCCAAGATGTCCAGGAGCAAAGATGAAACGAGGTCTCAGTGTGCCTGTCTTCGGCCTTTCAATATTGAAAACTATTGAGACTTCTTATAATATTTCAAAAGGCTTGAGAAAAGCACAATTGGACATACAACAACTGCATTTTTGTGGACATTCACATGCAATGCTAACCAAGATGAGGTCAGTGTCTCGGCTTATCCACTCTGTTTATAAATCAAAGCACAACTTGTCAGCAATATCCACTTCACTGAATCTGGCTGATAGTTCGGAGAATGAGGGAATACTAAGAATAGTGGCACAGAGGAATTGACGCCTCAACAGCAGCTGTCAAAAGTCTTTAGATTAATGCTCATGTTAATTCTTTGGAGGCAGTCATCTACTATACTCTCCTGTATCTGCGCTAGTGTTCATAGAGTCTCTATACATACTCTCTTTTGGTCTATATATGTACTACTAATGTTGCGTGCCCATTGGCTAATAATTACAGACAGTACAATACGTTATAAGCCATTACCAGAGGCAATATATTGAATTATTGCATACAAAGTGAAGAATTATGATCTGTTTGCCCCTAACGGACATTGTCTAATTATCGCTTAGCGACTGTACCGAGGAGGTTGATGTCTTTTTCTAACCTCTTTTTAAAAAAAGGGTTTGTTTGCTCTGACGTAAGCTGCAATAGCAACTATCAAGACAATCTGCTCTCTCTTTAAAACCAACGTTATCCTAAGTGTTTTCCACTGAATTACGTTCTGGCTAAGGTATTACCCTTCGTGACACTGTCCAGGGAGGGACATTTCCCAAGTGTGTGTCTTTATGTGTGTGTGTTCATCCATGTCCGGCCTGTCAACGAACACGCCGCTCCCTATGATTTCCGCAGCATGGGACCTTGTTGACTGATGCTTGATACGTGGCTCTGTGTGTCAGGGGAATAGACAGTAACCAAACCCAATCACTCCAGTGAAGCAGTTCATTTTGCAAGGTTTCTTAAACTGCTTTCAAAAGGGGTGTCTCTTCAAAAGGGGTGTCTCCGGTGGGGCTTTATGGGGCCAGAGCACTGGCGTTGTCTTATGAGTTGGGTCCCACAGTGATGCTACATATGAAAAGGTTTACTTGTCCTTGGCCTGCTGAGTTAAACAAACACAGAAGCTAAGCGTTCCTGACAGTTGGTGAGGTATCATGTTGAAGTAGATGAAGACACAAAGAGAATATCCAGTAAAACTTCCCCTTTTCGCCTCCACGTCTCTCACACATATTGAAGCCAAAAGGCAAAGTTATATTTCATGACATGAGAGGAAATTGTCATCATCATAGAACAGGTGCTCTAGTGGACTGGGAAAAGGGCGGAGGATACAGCAAGCGCTGCCTGACAGCCCTCGTTCGCTCCATTATGAAGAGATGGTGTGGGAAGTTCGGAAGAGTTGACTCAACCAATAAACAGCCCTTTTTGACAAGTCAAGAAATTACGGAACAGATGTTTAGGTGTTGTAGACTAATAACACATGGCGTCCAGGAGGAGTGAGGAAGGTAAAAAGAAAAGACAAAAGCCGCATATGGGGAAGTAGGATGACAGATGCAGAAAGAAAAGACACTGAAGTAAAGAGAATACTTAAAACACAGTCCACAAGAAAATCTCTTCACAAGCGTGGAGAGCTTGACAACTGTATCAACATATTTGGCTGGTGGCCCCTAAAGCTGCCTCCTCAAGTTCTAAACATGAACATGCATGTACAGAATGTCAAGCAGGAACCGCCAACAATGTACCTGGCTGTCACATCGCTTACAGTACACAAAATAGACATCGCAGGCTATGCCAGTTTAACAATTGAATCATTGACATACCCCAAAGTCGAAGAGTCTGGATGGGCCAACTATTATGTCTTTTTCCACCCAAGAGCATGTATCAGGAAAATATGAGCCTTCTAATGACGTCCACATTGAGAGCCAGAATATGAATAGGTCATTCATATTGCGGTTGACATTATGAGTAGAATGATTAGTGATGACATGAGCTCAAATTGGAACAACAACAGTCAACAGCAGATTCGTGAGGCTGTGCTTTGGCCAGTGATTATTGTGCTTAATTCTAATGGAAGCTTGTTGACATACTCACAATGACAATGTTGACATCCCTATTTTGAGCAGGCAAATGTTCACCATGTTCACAACCTCTGTTTAGCATGTACATAATTAGTACTACGCACACAGTTGAGGCTGGTGGAGATGTCAATAGTTATTTTGTTATAATCCAAAGAACTGGACACATTAGTTATCATTTAATGTTGTCCACGTGGCGACTGGATAACAACTCTGACAATCACCAAAGTGCAATTCATCTTGAGGGAAGTCATCCAACAGTTGCTGAGATCAACAACATGTCAACCATCAAATTGATATGATTCATCTTTAGGGACGACGAATGCCTGCACACAAAGCTATGGCAGTCCATTTAATAGTTATTTAGCTATTTCAGTCTGGACCACAGTGGTGGTCATTCACAGAGCCATGACGCTAACAGAACCATCACAATGGAGAACCCTTTAATTCCATGAAAAAAACACTACTGGCACAGATCTATATGCATCACTGTAACAGTTTAGCTCCACACCTTCCTTTTGTTATTAGTTGTTTTCATCCTATTTCTTAAACCATCATGTCATTCCAGATCCTGCTTCCCATCTCGTCAGTCCAACTCCTTTCACCTGCCTCTGATCACTCCCTCGTCAATCCTTCATTACCTTCACCTCGTCTTCATGCCCATCTCACCTGTTGTCCATTCTCTAATTAGTCCCTGTCTACTTAGCTTCCCTCACTTGCTCTTGGCTTCTGCCAGATTGTCTTGTGTTTTCATGCCAAGTTCTCCAGCGTTATTAGTGTATATCCCTGACCTGCCTGTTCTGACCCTGCCTGCCCTGACCTCTGATTCTCTGCCCCGCCCCTTTTTGGTCTTGTTTGTTTCTAAGACTGATCTTCTGGTTTTGACCTAGCCTGTTTTTTACTAAAGACATTCATCTTTGTTACTCCTGTCTGAGTCGTGCTTTTGGGTCCACTCGTAATAGCACCGTGACAATCACAAGCCATCTATGGCCACTAACACAACATACAGTACACGTGACCGAGCAGAGGGTCTGACCTGGCGGGGCATGGTTGGGTGTTGCAGGGCATCAGTCCAGTAGCCGGTCTTGATTTGGTATTGCAGTAGGATGTATTCACTTGCACTCTCAAGTCTTTGTAGCAGGCTGCCTTGGTGTTCATCTTACCTGGGGGATGGTTTTTATAACGACAGGCTTATTAGCATAAAAGGAGAACATTATTTTGACTGACACTTTGCTACAATGAGATAACTGTCAAACAAAACACTCATTTTACATTGATGGCTTAAATAGTTACGGAGAGGGGTATGATAGATTATTGGCACTGATGGATTAAAACCCCAGTGTCATTGAGCTAACTGGCTCATTCTCGGCCTTGGAGAAAGCAGTTTGACCAACAAGTTATTTGGAGTATAAGCTTGTCAGGATGTTATCAAATGTTTGCACACAATATACCTGCATTATGTGAAACCTGTTTATTAACGTTACAATATTTTACCGAGCAATATTTTCTCGGTAGTTAAAGGAATGTTGATGGGTTTGTAAACACTTATGTCTTCTGCATGTGTGATGTGCAAAGAAACATTTTGAAATCGTTCTTTAAACAAATTAAATGACGAAATGAATGCATAAATACCCAAAATACTTTTGTTTCGGTACAAATGTATATCTGAAAATCTTCTTTGATTAATGCAAAGCATGAATCCCAGCTTTACAGATTAGCTGGCCGGTATTTGGTTATGGGCACGGTCAATCTGCACATCCTCACTCATTGGGGTCAGTTAGTCAGTCGCACTCTTTAATAAAGTAAACGACCCCCCCCAATCCATCACGGCCTCCAATCAGGACACAAAGAGGCGGAGGTGGTTAGGTTGAACCGCAACAGACCAGCGTGGGGAACTTTAACCTGCAGTGTCAATCAATGGGAACTCTACACTGGGAGCTTTGTTCACACTCCAGTGCGCAAGCACACTCACACACACACACCAACATTCAAACGCACATAAGCACACACACACACACCCACACACTCACACACACACCAACGTTCAAACGCACATAAGCACTCACTCACACACACACACATACATTTGTCGACTGACCCCCAGCCTCAAATCACCGTGCCAGGGTCTCCCCAGGTCATCACAACAAAGTCTTCATGTGTTTGTGTGTGCTCGTTTAATACTAGGCCTCAGGTGGGATAAAGGCCACTGGTCAAAGTCATGCATGTGTGTGCTTGTTTCCTGTAGCGTGTCTGTGTGTGTGTCTGTGTGCACGTAATAGCAGGTCTATAATAGAACAAGAAGAGGTCCCACCAGTCCCAAACAAGAGCTACTAATGATGGGAATGCTCCCCTCTCCATTTAACCTGTAGCTAAAAGCCCTCCGACAGATCAGAGAGGTCAGACGGAGCTTTAGATGATGGCCAAGATTGAGGATCTGAAGGTGATCCATTCATTTCATCAACACAATAGAGTTTTAAATATATGTAGACGGATTACAGCTCGGTAAAAAAAGACACATTCCAACAGGACAGCTCATTGCACAAAATATTTGATTTGAGATGAAAAAGACCACAGCACACTCTGAACACATCTCTAATTGCAGTTGAGAAAAACACATGTTGAAAAACGACATTTTCAGTGATGTAATAACATAATAATAATGTAATGAAACACTATTTTTGTCATTCATGCTTACACGTACCCGCGGCACAAGTCGCTGAGCATTGGGAGCGTATGATGGCCCATGTATAGTTGTGTTTGATGTGGTTCCTTTTCTCATCAGTTTTCTTTAGAGTGTATTCCCAGCGTACACCTGGGTTCCTGCCCTGCAACAATATCTACAGGGGAGAGAACGTGGTAAGAGCCATGAGACAAAGGACTACAAATAGTAGCCCAATGATATAGATGTAATGATGGGAAGTAAAGAAATTATGTCATGAGAATAAAAGACACCAGGTTGCACAAATACATGCATGAATATATATATATATATATATATATATATATATATATATATATATATATATATATATATATATATAATGTATAACATCTATCAAAGTGAAACTTTCTGTGCTCAGGGATTTTTTACCTCTATGACTAGTGTCTCATTCGTGGGGCCAGTTGATATTAAACTCTCTGGTCTGTTATAGGGTCTCTTGTACTCAAAAATAGCTCCAGCGATTGGGTGTCGGCCCGGCCAGTCCACCGTCCAGCGCCCGTTCAGGTAGTAGCGTCTCTGTGTGTCCCTGACGGCCAGGTAGGAGCTGGACGTATTCAGTTCCATCACACGGATACTCCGAGCTCCTCCTGGGATGGTTACCACCCCATAGTACTCTGGGAGAGAGAGGAACATATGAAGCAACGGCCATTTATTGTAGCTGTGTTTGAGCTATAAAATAAAGGGATAAAGAAACAAATGATTAGCTTTTAAAATGAGCTGAACAATAAAGTAATCTGATTTACGGTTGGTATAATGCTGCTTGCTGTACTGTCCTTTGTAGATCTTACAGGTGGAGTTGTCTCCACTACACAACCCGCAAGCGTCAGGAATAGCCGAGGAGCCCAAAACACGGTCACAGCCCACTTTCTGTGGGAGAAAAACATCATTTATTTAATAAAGAGAGTAGATTATATAGCATGCATGAAGAATGTAGATGATATACCATGCAACATACTATATAGTCTTTTTCATGACATTTAAGGTAGTCGTGAACCGGCACAACAAGGGTGTCTATAGATGTTCTCCTGGTGCTCAATCCACACTCAACTTCTAACTTCAAAGACTTCAACGATGATATCATCTTCAGAAAAGAAACACT
Organism: Liparis tanakae; assembly: GCA_036178185.1. Lineage (NCBI taxonomy): Eukaryota > Metazoa > Chordata > Actinopteri > Perciformes > Liparidae > Liparis > Liparis tanakae. The sequence continues at coordinate 11,960,683 of CM070092.1, forward strand.
GACTCCAAATGCTTTGAAATCTCTCTTCAGTCACGCCGCCTTACTGTCTCCCTGCTCGACATTGAGAAGCATTACCTCACACAGTCCGTCGATACAGACATTAGAGCTGTCCTGTGAGCAGAGTGTCCCATCCTTAACTTTGCTGGCCAGGGCAAAGAAGAAATCATATCCCTCAGCAAAGCAGTACAGCTTACAGACATCTTGATCTGGGAGGAAGGAAGAAAACCACATGAGACACAGACAACGAGCAAATAGTTTACGAACATGATATGGCTCCTTGGTAAAAGCCTCTCCCAAATAGTTTCCCCCCCATCATTTAATTTGATGTTGTTGTAATTTTGTTGTCTCACCGTCTACCCTGGTGTACGGCCTCCAGTTGTAGTACCATCCTCTGAACTGTTTGCCGTTGAACTCAGCACACTGCTGCGCTCTGTACTCGGTAGTGTTAAGGGGACAATCCTCAGTGTTGCACAGTTTGTACGACCTGAAGGAGCCCTCACAGAACCGCCCTCCATATGCAGGTCTGCAAAGAAGGTACACAAAGTACATTGGATTTCATTGTGATGCTGTGTACCGGCCGCACCTAAGAGGTGATATGCTTGTCTGTGTGTTTGTTTGTATATATACAGACATTAGAGCTGTCCTGTGAGCAGAGTGTCCCATCCTTAACTTTGCTGGCCTTTGTGAAGGGTTCTCTAATCACAGGTGTATGTCCCCAGGCTGTGTTTCTTAAAATCTCTTTGACGGGTCAATTACACCTTCTATAAGCCCTCTAATCACATTCTCACTTATCTCTTATTCGCTCTCAAGATTCTCTTCTTTTATATTTCTCCATTTCATCTTTTGCTTTTTTAAATCCCTTCCCTGTCATCTCTCCAAGCACCCCCCCACCTCCTTTCATTCCACCTTTCTCTGTCTCTGTCTCTCTCTGTCTCTCTCTCTCTCTCTCCATGCCGATCTCTGTCTTCCTTACCCTCCACCACCATCTCCCTCTCTTTCTCCTCAACACCCTCCGTCTAATTTAACCCCCCACTTGTCATGATCTTGGCATGACAAGACAAAGACGAGGCCCCTCTACTGATGGCTAGAGCAAATAATCCTGAGTGACTGAGTATAAAGACTAAGTGAGCAGATAAGTGAGGAAGCGACAGACATCATGTGAGTGATCCTCACTATTTTAATCTCATGTTTTAATATACGCTTGGCCTTGAGTCTTGGAAAAAAACAGTACAAAACAATTCAGTACCAACACATATATTCTCTTGATAATCTTCAGTGTTTCATGAAAATTAGGAAATGGTCAAATTTGATATTTTATCAAGTAGTTTTGCAAGGAGGCAGTCAGTTCTAGTTGTGGGTGTTACCCTTGTTTTGAGCATTTATCCTGTTTCAACACATTAGTTTGACAGGTTTACTTGTTATATGTTTGGTGAAATGTACAAATGTACTTGATGTCACATCCTGTTATTGTGTATACGCTCTACCTCGGGTTGTTGCACTGGCGCTCTCGATAGGTGACTCCGCTCTCGCAGCTTCGCGAGCAGACAGACCAGGCCGACCACTCGGACCACTGGCCATGCTGAGGCCTCGGGCCCTCATCGCCCTGCTTCACACACTGGCCCCTACGACACCACTGGAGAATGACAGAGAGGGATTATGAGTGGAGCGGAGGGAGGGAGGGAGGCAGAGAGGTTACGGCACACAAGAGCGAAGAGTCATAAAAGTGTCAAAAACATACAGACTTTCCAGTGGACCCTGCCCTTTTTCTTCTTTATGATGACTGTCTGTCAAAGCATAGAATATGTCTGCAAGACGTAGCGTTCAGGTTGAACTGCTGTCAAAGAGGTTGTGGCTCAGTTCTGGTTACAGAGTCCCAATCTATCAGAGAAACTGCAGTGCTGCTGCTTTTTGGACAGCCTCTACCTTGAGCTTTCACCAGCTCCAACTAACAGGGTTGAGCACTCGACTGAAACGTGGAAAAATTGTCTCATACAGTATAACAGTCTGTCATATCTACATTTCATGTTGACCTACATCGTAACAACATTTGTTTTTTTCCCTCTGTTTTCTTCTTCTTTTCAAAAGCAATGAAAGTAAAACACAACAACTATAAAACAAGAAACAGGTGGTTGCCAACAAAGCACAAATCAATGTTAGAATGTGTTTTTGCTGCCGAAAAACACATTTTGAAATATTTACAAACTAGAATGGGCACTCCGTAGAGTGCATACCTTCGCATATCACAAGATTGAATTATGAACAATTTAGCACTAGTTTCACGCAAATCGGATGCCAATTAACGGAGATATCGCAAATTTACGTTTTTCACCTTTTCGTGACCTTGACCTTTACCTTTGACCCAATCACTCCCAAAAACTAATCGATTGTTCCTTTGGTCATGACCAATCATCCCATCAAGTTTCATAAGAATCGGCTCAGTTTTGTCTGATTTAGACGAATAACGGACAAACGGACGGACAAACATAGTCACAAATAAATACACGCCGGCCAAAACATTACCTTCTGCATTTTCAATGCGAAGGTAATCAGCTGATGCACTGAGATAATTTCCATTGCAAATCAACTATTAAAGTGGGGTTCTTAGCCTTTTAGTTGCTTGGTCATTCTTGAAAGAACTAAACGAGAACCAGCAGGTTTTTTAACATGCATTTAGAAAAATGAATACACCAAAGTTCTTCCAATTTGGTGAGGCAGTGAGCCATGTGCTCACACGAAGTCACCAGCTACTTCTTTTTACCATAGAGGAGCGTCAGTGGGGTTCACAATGACCTCCTCGGATGCCACCGCTCCTCAGCACCACCACCGCAGGGACCAAGTGGATCTCTGCAAATTGTGTTCCCCGATGAGGCAACCATTCGAGGCAGGGGAGAAATGTTAAACCAAATGGCAAGCGACGTAAACGCAGTGTGTCTGATGGGATGATGGAGATGCTGCATGAAGTTGTTTACTGTACGTCCCATTTAAAAAGTCATTACCAAACCAACCAATTAAATTAGGAAGCGCTTCGCTCCAAAAATCCCTAATTGTCTGGTGCGAATCTAGACTTAGTTAAAGCAACATTATGTCACTGCTCGCTGCCACCGAATTGATCTGGATCTGTGAGATGACTTCAGCCACCAACTGCTCATCTTGGAGAGATCTCAAAAAACACACACATAACCCACTGGTGCATTAGCATTGATTGGGTGACATATATTAAGCTGGTGTTGTTAGCATTGTGCGTCTGTGCCTGCCACGAGAACACACCAGAACACACACTGTCTCACACGCCCCACCAACACATCTCGAGGTCCTACACTCGAGAACTAGAACAGCTGATTCCCCCTCAGTTTTCCCCCTGCGGCGGAGTGCCACAGATTCCTAAGTGAGCCTGTCATTGTTTGTGTTCAGTTAATTGTCCCGTGGAGGGAAAGGGCGGGATTAAACCATCGGGTTCAATATATTGAGAAGCAAATGTGGATGAGGGGCTGTCAGGGGAGAGAGAGTGAGCCTTGGGGGAGAATCATCTTGAAAGAAGTAAGAAATGAAACAAAGAATAAATAAAGAGCACAGATTGCTTTTTGGCGCCAGCCCCAATGGCATATTTTTTGCCACGTCAGCAACAAACCAATTGCAGCTGCTCCCTGAGGTAAAATAATGAAGGGAGAGTGTGGTACCGCTATTAAAACACTCAACACATTTTACTTTCAAGATAGTATCTCCATAGATTTGGCTCTGTTTACCATTTAAGATAATATTACTCTTTATCTTGTGCAATTTACTCACCGAGGAGGAATCTATGCATGCATCTGTGTGTGAGACGTCTCTACTAGCTCTACCCCTCCTAAAGTAAATGACACACAGCTGATTATACTAAGCAGCACAGTGGAGGAACACTGTGACTCAACTCATGCCTTAAAGGGAAAATCCACTCTGAAATTGAATTCACTTATTGCATTGGTCTTGTGCAGCTCAGTCTGTTATGTAGGGCATCTGAGAGCTGTCACATCCAATGTTCCTGTTTAAATTGTTTTGTTGAGCATATTTTTTTAACGAAAACTGCAACTAAGTTTGTGAGAGGCTATTGTTTGGTGGCTTTCATTTGTGGATTTATTTGTCAAGATGTTGCCATGGAGCAGTGTGCTGGCAGCAGTCGAGTAAACAGAAAATCATCACATGCTGTCCTCGTTTGACAAAGCAGGCGCACCAACTGCAAAATCATTTGGGCTCCTTTGGCTAAAATGGAACACTGTATCTCAGTGTTGGTGAGAATAACAATTTACCCCCTGCACGGAGCATGCATTTAAAATTAAATCTGCATCTTCCTGCGAGCTGTTATACATGTCTTTTGTAAAAACACTTAAAAAAGGTCCAATTATCTGTCATATGATACCACTCTTGAGTTGACAAGGCTTTTTCCTAGCCTCCCCCCCCCCCCCCCCACACACACACACATACACACACACACAGATATGTCCACATAGACACCCTGGACACGGAAGCACTGAAACATAAACCGCCATCCTCAGCCTTTTGAGATAAAGCAAATTAAAGAGAATTATTGATGACCTGCAAACTGTTTGAAGACTAATGACAAAACTGCTGCTTCCTGTGAAGACGGGAGGATTAGAGACACCCCACAGGGAGATTGACACCTGCCACACACACACACACAGACACAGACACACACACACACACACACGCACACACACACACACACACACACACACACACACAGATACTCGTGTTAAGTCACCATATCAGGGCCGCAGGCAGAGCCTTCAGCAGCTGGCATGAACTTGGTCTCACACTTCCTCCCAACACGGTGGCACCACAGAGCCTTGCAGATATCCTGGAAAAACACAGGAGGAAGGCAGAGTCAATTACACGGCGCTGCTAACATTGCTAACTCGTGTTCAGTGTCGGTATCTCACAACAGCTGTAAACAAAGTTTGCGATGGGAAGGACAATAAATAATGCTAACACTGCTGTTTTTGCCACCACCAGAAAGCTATTACGACATGCTGATGGAAACTTGCTGAAATGGGGATAGTCTGAATAATGACCTTTTGGCAAGCTTTCAGTGTGCAGCAACCTTGTATTTCCAAAATATATATGCTTCAGTAGCTAGAATAACAACATTCATCCCACAAGGCCTTGCATCAGTTGTAATACAAAATGACAAAACAATTCAAGTTGATTTAGTCATTTCATACTTTTTCTTCGCTGAACACACAGTACAGTTTACGGTCACAAACAGTGAAACCCACAAAGGATATGGACAGAGTTAACTGTGTGAATTAACTGGGCACAGTTGACTTAAACTTACATGACTTCATGCTTGTGTTTCTCAGCAGAAGTCTGAAAGATTCAGATGGGAGCACCGGGTGCTTTCCCTGCTCACATTGCCTGAGAAACAAGACCTGCTGCTTTTTTAACATATCCACTCTATTACTTTCTGAATGACTATATCAGATTTTGACGACTCAGTGCAGATGTTGACAGGCACCTTGGCCTCAGCCGGTTGCTGCCAAGAACCACCATGGAATTCATCCCAAGGCCGATTTGTCCAGCTGTTTTGCTTGCTCAGGTCTTTTGTAGTAGTACAAATGGCACAGAGCAACAGGGAAAAGAGTTAGAGAGTGATGAAAAGAAAAGACAGAGAGAGAGATGATGGACGGAGTGCGACAGAAACTGAGTTGAAGAGAGAAAAGGTAAAAGAACACTCACACTTATTATTTGGCTTTTTGCCAGTGTAGCCCAGCTCTATCTAACCACACACACACACCAATGAGAGTATCATTTGGCTCCTCTAGCGGTACCCTAATCTTGACATCGCCTGCCAAAAGTCTTCATGAAATATGAATTCATTTCAAAATGAAATTGCACCACTGAGAACGATTCTCATATTATTTGTTTTTTCACAAGTAACAAGTGCCTGGAAAGACTGCACCTTGCCGCCACCAGGTGCATGAAAAAAGACCGACAACAAAGCCATGAGGGATTAAGTCTATCATATTGTACAATTGAAATGATGCTGAGATGTTTCAATATTTAAACGGGCGGGCTAAGTAGGAAACCATGTGCTAATATCACAGGGATCCCAGCAAATTAGCGGTGAGGCATTCTGAAGACCCTTTTCCAACATCTTCTTCAATAAAGCAAAAAAAATCCAAAGTGAAGAAGAAGAAGAGGAAAAGGGAACTTTTATTCTTGCCAGTTCTGTCCTACTCAATCTATCCAGTTTCAAAACAATGTCAACCACAATTCCCTGTATTAGGAGCATTGGATCCCATGTTAAAGTGTTGATGCTTTGAAGCTGTGTGAACTAATCATGTTACTACCTCCATGAAGACAAGGCTGTGCCGGAAAAATAAACTCTGGAACAAAGTAGTTTTTTCCCATTGTGTATATTTCGGAGTCACGAGTGGACCAAAAAAATCAACATGTCCCTTTAATGTGATGTAAGAACAACTGGTTGAAACAATGCAATGGCAACACAAATGAGCACAAGGGCTACACACAGCAAAACAAATGGTATACCATGGCCTTAATTATGTTAATGAAATGAAGGGACGTATGTCGCTATTGTCTTAGTTTAAGGGGCCAATCACTTGCAGCCCTGAAATCTCATTATTGTCAATGTAGACGTGCAGATGGCACGTTTCAAAGTGAAAGAGACGTCATCTACATTTTTCAGAGCTCGGCTGCACCCTGAGATAATAATAGTTTAGCTTTTAGAATGCTTTGAATAAAAGGATTGAAAGCGAGGCAACTTCCTTTTTCCAAACATTTTTACCTTTGAACTGCCACTTCAATTTAGATCTGCCTGGAGGTACATGGTGGCCAGTTTATTTAGGCTTTAATGGGTTTGCTGAGTGTTAAGTCAAATGTGAGCTGCGTCAGAATGCCTGCAAAATAAACAACTGTTTAAAAAACAAACCACAACTAATAAACAGCCTTCTTCTGTTTTCATCCTCTTTTCTTTTGGGATGGATAGGTTTACTTCTGGGGTTCAGGTGGGGTACCATTGTTGTTCCCAGGAAGATCACTAATCCGGATGCACAACCAATACTTTATAACATCTTTACCGTGCCAATAAACACTGAAGTAATCTAAGCCCTCTCTGTGACTTCAGCAGTAATGAGACAAAAGGAAGAGCAACAAGGAGAGATTCCCATTGGCACGGCTCCAGTTTATATTTACTCATCCGTCCAAGTGAGTATCTCATGAGCTGATTTAAAACTCTCACTGTTTATTTTGTATTTGCGATGTGAAAAAGTACAGTGTGCATGCATGTGTGTGTATGAGCACATGCAGGAATTCAATCCTAATCTGTGTCTCTTTTCCTTCCTCTTTCTTTCATTCTTCCTTTTTTTCTGTGAGAGATTGAGAGCTGGAGGGGGGGAATGAGGTAAGGGGTACCTCATCCTCCCAATCCTGCTCTCAATGGCTCTCGCAGTTGTTTTTTTTCCGATCAGGAATAAATGCCACCACATTGTTGAGCAACAGTAATCGAGTTTGAGGATGAGTGCTGACAAAACTGCAGAGAAAATTACATTTAAATGTTGCATGGGAGGGCATAATTGAGTCAAAATAAATGTCACCTTCTTAAAGTCCAGGGTGCAGAGTTTGGCCTTCTCCCCAAATTGCCATTTACACTGAGTGTCTGCGTCATACAGCTCGCCAGGCAGCTTCTCGGGGTACCGATACTCCTTGACCGCTCGGGGTTCATCTGATAAGCACACAGCCTGGGCAGAACTGTGGGGAGAGGAGAAGGAAAGAGGACGTAATGCAAGAGTCGGTCAAGTAAAAGGAGAGATGAGAAGAAAAAGAGGACACAGGACAAGGATGAATAAAGAGGTCGAGAAACGTGGGAGAAGAGGATCACAGCAGCACGGCGAGTGGAGGTGAAGAGGTCAGTGGAGGACGGTAAAAAAGAAGCAGCATGTATCATTAACCTTTAAACAACTGGTGATAAACAACATGCTTGCAGACATAAACAGTCAAACAGATTCAATGTTTTATTAATGGAAGGTCACTGGTATAAGGCTCCATGCTGTGCACACAGAAATTCCACAACAGGGAGCACGAGACCCTGATGCTCCACTCTTTCTCACGTCGGAGAGTGCAGTAAAGTGTTACCCTGGTAACATAACACATGTTGCCGAACTCAAACCAGAAGAGTTGTGGTTTTAATGGATCAGGGGCTCAATTATGACGGACATATAAAATCCTTGCCCGTATCGCTCATATCCTAACACCAGCGGGGGATTTCCAATGTTAACTGATAGCACTGGTTACTATAGAGAGATGTTTTACTGCTTATACACAGCAGTCAGGGGAATATAATACAACAATATGGTGGAAAGAGCATGAAACGGCAAAATATGTTGGAAAGGTTCACGGTGCTCATGAGTAGTCATGATTGCTTTACCAGAGCGCGTGTGTGTGTGCAGGTGTGTGTGTGTGTGTGTGAGAGCGGCAAAACTTCTATCACTTTATGGGTCCTTTGTGTCCACAGAAAACAATGGCTGTTCTGCAAGTGCAGCGTTTGGATTTTCAACATTATTCACATGATACGGTTTCAGAAAAATACATAAAGTTTACAGTGTAGACACATTAGCAGGAGCACAAGTAAGGCCTGTGGCATGCCTGCACTCAGGCAGTCAGTCACTCATGAAATGACAAGGCCAACGTAACAGATGGACTTCAGAGCAGCTTTTCATATTCACTAATGGGTCTGCGAGAGCCTTCAGATGAAATGTGTCGAGGCTGTAAGGCAGTACGCCATCAATGGGGATGAAAAAAAACACCACCGGCACCATTATTCTCTAGTACTCCCTGAAGATCTACCGACTAGTTGCTTCTAAAAATCCTGGTTTGTGGGTATATTAAACACAAAGACAGCAACATTCTGTTACGAGGCAAGTGAAAGAGTCTTCATGACATTAATCCAATTACAAGACTCACAAAATGATCAATGGTCATAGGTGGACTCTTACCTGAAGTACACAGCCGGTTAATTTAGCTCTGCTTAACTTGGCTGTCTAGCCTGGCTCTGTCCAAAAGGTGACACAATCCACCTATTAGCACGTCTAAAGCACACTGATTAACACGCTGTTTCTTGTTTTTTTAATCCGCACAAACACTGAAGTGTAAGATTTCCTGGTTAGTTGGCAGGAAGTTACTGACCGAAGGCCAGGAAAAAGTCAGACTCAGAGCCCCTCATAAAACAGCACATTTTGGTTGTTACACTTCATACAGATTTTGTTCAGAAGAGTACATAACCAAGCTTCCTGTGTTAAGGACATAAAGCTTCCACAGGAGACATAAAGATGTCACCTTAGATGTTTGGCTATAACGAGACCAGTAGGCCAAACCATGTCTTTTGTAGAGTTAAATACCTTTTAACGTTTCACCAATGCGCGCAAAAGAACTTCAAGTGGCTTTAATAGGGGATTTTGCTGAGAGAGGTCAGATCAGGCATCTGCCTTTACATACAGAGTTGGCTCAGACGTCTCTGTCACAGCTGAGCGAGAAGAGGCAGCTTTAGAGTGAACTCCACCTCCGTAAACTATTAAATATCATAACATTCCGTTGATTGCAATTTAGGAAAACGTACAGCATTTCAGCATTTTTATCATAAAGGGATTATATGGAAAGGTGACCCCGGCTTGTCTCAGTGGTGAAGAGATCCCCTCCACGTGGCCTCGGGGGATGACAGGAGTTTAATATAAGGCTGACAACCCTAACAAGGGTGAGGTCACCCCGACTCTAATAACTCAGCGAGGAAATACTCTGTCTGTCTCCACCACTCTGAGAGGGGAGACCTGACAGTTCAGTTAACACACTGGTAAATTTAGTGGTGGGCACTGGCTATGAGCTATCTCATTTCAAACACACACACACACACACACACACACACAAACACACACACATACACACGCACACAGACACACACACACATTCACAGACACATAGAAACACATGTACAGACACATGGACGCTATTCCTGTAATGCTTGTTTTCCTCACATGGATGGGCTTGTATGCATGAAATGCAGTTACCGCACAACACACACACAAACACACACACACACACACACACACACATGACTTTCCCCCTCACATACTTTCTCCCACCCATACGTTGACACGTGCTACGCACAGTATGCAGTCTGTAAAGGAACACGTACAGGAGAATAGCAGCACCACATATCACTGTATTGCTATGTCAGCTATGTATCCCTGCCTTTCACACACATAGAGTAAGTCTGTTGGTCCTTGCTTTTGCAAAATCAAAGTCCCATATTAGTTATAACAGGGGCGCAGTTTTTCACTTGGCACTCTTTGGAGCAGAGCGGCATTTGTTACTGATATAAATGATGATGACATGTTTTTTCTATCAGTAACACGTGCAGGATAATAACTCTTGCGTTATTAACCGTATAAACCGCTTTATATCTTTGTTGCATGAGTGCTTAACAAAGGCTGGCAGGAGGGTGCACTCATTACTCATTATCAGTGTCATATGGATGTGATTGAGCTCTTCTGTTGAGAATATATTGTGACTCTTCAAGTGGTCATATCCATGAAGGTCGTTTTGTAAGAATTAGTGCTTCTTAAATCAATGATTTGAACATTGTTTTAGCAAACCAACAAACCCATAGCAGTAGTAGGAACAATATGTCTGCTTACTTGAGGAAGCGGCTGAGGTACTGGCGGCTGCAGTCCGACCAGGAGAAGATACCATTGTGACCGGCTAACGTGGGAGACATGATGTTGCCTTCGGACTTCTTACACACGTTGCCTTCCCCATCATGGACCATTCCAAAACTTGAGAGTGCACAAAAGATATACAAGTATTAGCAAATTATGGTGGCACATATTATTTGATGTACCAAGTAACAGGAGAATACAGGTGGTTATACCATGTAAATATTTGTAGCAAGGTTGAACAAGCAGAAACCACACCAGGGCATTATTATGGGGATTCTTTTTGCACATGGATACATAAAAAAGACAGCAAGGCAAAAAAAAGCCTGTGGCTAGACATTGCGTTCCATGTTTGACGCCTAAACTCCACCACTAGACATCCTTTTCAGCCAGTAATCCTTTTCATTGTGCACTAAGAAGGATAGAAATCCTTACTTGTGTCCAGATTCATGGGCGATAGTGAACGCCAGACCCAGGCCTGTGTCCTCATTAATGGTACAGCTCCGGTACTTGCTGCACATCCCACTAATTGGAGCAAAACCTGCAAAAAACGGTGATTTAATTTGACAAATTCTACATCACACTTCAATTATTTCATCAACGGCAGCTGACTTTCTTCCAACATAAACTGTAATTGATTGATTATAATAACCGCTGTCGAGCTGTGTTTACTCGTGCTAAACAGAAAGTGGACTTTTTAAACTCCCAACAGGATTCTCTCAGATGGAAAGCACAAAACTCACCCCAGATTTAGATTGCATGAATAAGAAAGATCAAACGCACCGGAACTGGGTTAAAACCCCTCCATATGTTAAATTATGGGACTCCATGGAAACATTCCTCGATCCCCTGCTACCTTTCACGTCACTTTAAAACGTTCTTTATCTGTCTTCACTTCTTTCTCACATCTCTCATGCTTTATTAAACTCCCTTTTACTATTCAGCTCCCTTTATGCCTCTCTCTATCCATTCTCTTTCTGTCACACACACACACACACACACCCCTGGCTCTGAATCAAAAAGGATAATACCCAGGGGGGCCTCTCTTAATGTTTTTGTCTCGGTGTCTCAGGGAAAATTTAGCCTAGTGTTTTGTTATTTTAGGGCTCTAAGTCATTCGCCGTGGAGCACAAAGGCCCTAAAGTAAGGTTCTCATGTACATTGCTAATGTGAATAATGATATTAACCGCAAAGCAGACAGATTGACTGTGAGAACTGCCATTTAGTTCCCTTTTTGTGAGGGAAAGAGGTAGATCATTGATATTAAATTAAAGCATTGAGAGATAGGGCTATAACAATAATGCAAATACACTGTTATATACTGACTGATAGCTGTAATGGTAATTTTGCCTCGTACGTTTGGGAATTAGTTAGAGCTAACTCACAGAGACAGACACAGACCTTTGAACTAGGCTTTCATAGCAACGATTAGGGCTAATGCTAGCCTCAACACTTTGAAGTCAAAACTTAACTCTGGGGTTTGAAGGGAATGTGGGTTTTCTTGTACACGTGTGTGTGTGTGTTTCTCTGGGACACACAATGGAAGTTTTTTCTCACAGTGGGGAAGACAACAAAGTGTTCGCATTGTCATTACCACAAACAAGCTGTTGTTACTTTGTTAGATGGGTCACACTCACGGTAACTGAGTGTGAGTGTTTAACGTAAACTTGGTTTGTACAGATAATAGCTAAAAAGCACTTTCTGAATGCTCTGTGAATTCAGTGAAAACGTGATTAGTATGTGTCTTTCTTTCTTATTTTCCTCTGAACTTGCACCGGCGTTGCACGCAGCAATGTATGTTTTAGATTTGATAATGCTAGTCGTGCTCATAGTAATAACTTTCCTTTTCATCTGCTGTTAAACTTATATGATTTTTTCACACTAATTCAGTGTGAAAAGCTGTAGGTTTTAACTGTGGAATTTTCAACATCTGGTTTGGCTGATATGACCCTGGGTCACATTGTGTGACGGAGGACAGGCACACCTTCCCAGAGAAAAACAGCAAGAGAGAATACCATATTTTTGTTATCAAGAGCTAGAAACCAAAAATAACACAATATGGACAAATGGCATTATGTGACAGACGGGTAGCTTGAGTGTTTAAAAAAAAACAAGCATATTTTTCATTATTTTAATATTTGATTCTACCTTTTTTGTGGCTATTTATATTGTTTAAATGACCCTTTCAAGCATTTTGTAACTGATCTTAATGGTGAGGATGTAGCCTACCGAGAGTGTCACAGGGTTCATTCTTCCAAGAGCAGATGTCGAGCCCCGTGAGCAGGATGGCGTGGTCGTGGTGTCGGCCCTCTCTGCCTCCCAGAGTGGACTGCCAGTGGCAGAAGCTGTTCAGCGTGTGGTCTGCATGGTGGTTGATCACCAAACCATCCTGTGAGATAAAGACGATAAAAAGGAGGCAGAAAGAGAGACAGTGTTGTCCTCATGGAATGAAGCTGTGAGCCCAAAGTGTTTTTGTGGATATAATTGGTAAAACAGTCGGTCGAATGAATGAATCACATTCCCTTTCCACTTCCTCCTGCGTTGACAGATGTTAATCAAACCACCTCATCGCATAGATAGAAGACGGGAAGGCAATGCAAATACATGTATTGCTAATCTTTTTACCAGATCCTTGCCTGTTCTTCACGTTCAAAGATCTTTAGACATTTGTATGACAAAGGCAGTACGAAGATGTGAGAAAGGAACACTGATCGTCTCAAGTGTTTCTACTCAGAAGACAAACGTCTGGGACATTTTTGCCATTTTTGGTATGCTTCCTGTGGATAATTACCTCTTAAGGAAGATTAAAATCTATTAACATCACAGGTGGATGGAAACCAGAAGCCGTTCACCTCGGCCTGCTTGACTCTTTTTGCTGACAGTGCCCCACCTGTTTCCCCCTCCCTCTTTTTCTCTTGTACTCAAAGTATCCTTCATTCTTCCCGCACTCTTAAGATAATTTCCCTTCTAAATCTGGCAAAGATCCAAAGAAATGTACACCCTATAATTAACCACTGTAATTGTCAACCCCCAGGAGACCTAGAAGATCTGGACCTTCAGGCATATAGACAAACAAACAAACACATGATCTGTTCTCGGTGCTCTTGAAGTCCCTTTAACAGTATGAATACAAAGTAATTTTCTGAACTATCAACCACACAAACCCATTTAAAATGCAGTCACAGTGTGGCTGTTTGAGTATCTAAATGGTATTTGGAAATACCTGGGGTTTTACCTGACAACACTGACAGGCTTTGAGACGCTCACCTGCTCTTCATCTAGAAGCACAAGGCCGACTATCACGATGTTGATGTTCCCCCCTATTGTACCGTCTTTGAAGAGACTGGAGACCTAGGGCACACACACAGACATGATCACATGGTATTACAACATTTGTTTACAAAAATGCATTTCAATTCAATTCAGTTTATTTTATCTTGCCCAATATCACAGATTACAAATTTGCCTCAGAGGGCTTTACAATCTGTACATATAGACATCCCTGTCCCAGGGTCTCACATTGGACCAGGAAAAACTCCCAAGAAATAGAGAAAAAACCTTCACAGGGAAAAAAGGGAAGAAACCTTCAGGAGAGCAACAGAGGAGGATCCCTCTCCAAGATGGTCAGTAGCAATATATATCATGTGTACAGAATGAACAAAGTTACAGAGTTACAACACATTCAAAACACAGTAAAATGCAAACATGTTTTAAAGACATAAAAACATGGATGATGTGCAACTTCTTGATGTTAAACTCAGACAAAACCGAGGTAATTCTACTCGGCCCTGAGCACCTCAGAGATCAATTATCTGGTGATGTGATTTCTGTAGATGGCATTACTCTAGCATCCAACACCACTGTAAAGAATCTCGGTGTTATCTTTGATCGGGACTTTAACTCCCAGGTAAAGCAAATCTCAAGGACTGCATTCTTACATCTCTGTAATATTTCAAAAATCAGGCACATCTTGTCCCAAAAAGATGCAGAAAAATTGGTTCACGCGTTCGTTACTTCGAGACTGGATTACTGCAACTCCTTATTATCAGGCTGCACTAATAAGTCTCTTAGGTCCCTCCAGTTGACCCAAAATGCTGCAGCTCGTATTCTCACTAAAACTAAGAAAAGAGATCATATTACTGCTGCACTAGCTGCTCTGCACTGGCTCCCTGTAAAATCAAGAGTCACTTTTAAAATTCTTCTCTTAACCTACAAAGCCTTGATTGGTGATGCACCATCATATCTTAAAGAGCTTGTAGTACCGTATTGCCCCACTAGAGAGCTGCGCTCACTAAATGCGGGGCTACTTGTAGTTCCTAGAGTCTTAAAATGTAGGATGGGAGTCAGTTATCAAGCTTTAATGTGTGTATAATGATTCCTTCTGTACACATTACATCTATTACACATGTCCATCCTGGAGAGGGATCCTCCTCTGTTCTCTCCTGAAGGTTTGTTCCCTTTTTCCCCCTGAAGGGTTGTTTGGGAGTTGTTCCTGGTCCGATGTGAGGTTTTGGGACAGGGATGTCTATGTGTACAGATTGTAAAGCACTCCGAGACAAATGTGTAATTTGTGAAAATGGGCTATACAAATAAACTGAATTTAATTGAATGTTATTCAATGAATATGACAGATTTCCCCCGTCTACAATTGTCTTATCGGTGTTGAGTGGGGGAGGTGAGCATATGTGACTTTTGAACTTGAGAATATTTTGATTGGATTGGTGGTATTCTGTAATCAGACATGCAGTATTAGTAATTAAAATAGTCAGATTCAGAATAAAGCCCTAAAGCCCAAAATGGTATCTGGATGGACACAATGAGATTCAGCTGTGGGTCAAACATATATACCAGCCCTACATTAAATCTTGATTTCGAGAGTGTTATGGTCAGTATCTAAAAGTTATTGTAGACAGTATAGAGTTCTGTATATGAGACAGTATACCTTGTCATTCCTGTAGAAATAACCCACAACCATTTGTGATACTATGAGGTATGAAAGCCACAAGTGCTGTTTTTAATTCAGCTTCTAGCACTCAAACACTATAACGCTCTCATTCATTCCTAATGTTCCTGATGTTTGGTCTTCCTCTGCACTCAGGAGACACATGGCTGTGGTTTGTTACCAAATACAAGTTAAATACAGAGGTCAAAGAGGCAATCAAATCCAGATTTGCAAAATT
The DNA here is from genome assembly GCA_036178185.1 of Liparis tanakae. Taxonomy (NCBI): domain Eukaryota; kingdom Metazoa; phylum Chordata; class Actinopteri; order Perciformes; family Liparidae; genus Liparis; species Liparis tanakae. The sequence goes on from CM070092.1 coordinate 11,976,581, forward strand.
CAACAGATACAATGAATCCCTGTGTTTTCACTCATTCATAAAGTATTAGTGTTTATTTATTTTTTTAATTAACGCCTTTGAAATCTTTACATTCTGCTGTGAAGAAAACATAAATATATGTAAATGTTGGAACGGCATATCAGATAAAATTGTTGACAAACATTAAATAGCCCTTTTAAGTCCAATGAGAGCTGGCAGCTGAGGTCGGGGGTTGGGTGTTTTCTGTGAAACCCCATACTGCATTAAGGTGACTCCTCTGAGGCGGGCTGTGACTGCTCCAACTCTTATTTCTACTAGACAAAACTATGTTTTCAAAATAGATGGATTATCTTTGGATTTGTCAGTCAGTCATTAAGTAGCAAAACGACCATGACGGAATTTGCTCGCGGATCAGCTGAGAGCGTCGGGCGGACGCTGTGATGATCTCACCCAGACATCAGTTTCATGTTTTTAGATGTGCTCTTTCCGATAGGTCAGAACGGAGGACCCGGGTGTCAAGTCACTTAAACCTTAAGCTATGACAAACTTCACATTCATTTATCTATGGCTTCCAAATCAACCTCTGCTGATGATTGACCTTTACATGCTACTTCAGGACAATTATGCAAAGTGTGCCAAAACCTTTGTGATGAGAGTAAAATAAATTGATGCTAACTAATAGACTTTGCACTCTCTAATCCACTTCACTTTATATATGTTGATGGATTGCAATATTGTCTTCCTTGCATATAGATATAAAGACGTAGCACAGCTAGAAGACAAACAAATCCTCCATCACTTTTTTCTTTTTTAGATATAGTGCCAGTGGGCCACCAGGTCTGTGAGACTGTATCGAGCTAAATGCTAACACCAGAATGCTACATGGCTCAAAATGACATGTTGTTGTTTAGTAGGTTTAATGTTTATCATGATCAGAGTCCAGGGCATTTGCATGCTAACAATGGATACTTTACACAAAGTATTACACCTTTTCTTTCGCCTCCTATGAGTAGGATTCACTCACCATATTAAGCACAGTGAGAACATATGTGGTGATGTTCTCGTGACCGTGGTTGTCCATCATCTTTCTATCCACCACCACCAGCGTCTCCACGTTGAGCTTCTGATTGGCCTGGTTCTTCATTGGTGCCGCTCTTTTGTTCCTCGGGATGAACTTGTACTCATCTGGGAGGATGAAGGCGTCCTCTTCTGGAGGTTTGGGCATGTCTGAGTAAAAAAAACGGGTTGCAGAAAAGCGGGGGAGTGAACCATTTAACCGTTTTGAAACCAAAGTAAGTGCAGCAACTACAAAACAAACTGGATGACAGTGAATGAAGCACACTAAGGCTGCAGAGTCGACGTGTATAGGACCACACTGTTAGAGTTAAGTAGGATTAAGATGATTGATGAATGCAATAAACAAAAAGTGAGCGCAATAATAAGTTAATTGCGTCCATTACAAATATTCAATAATGCCTTCCCACATCTGATTATATGTCTTGCGATAGGAAATGTTCATCGCTAATGAAGGTAATCTTTCACAGATAAGCAGTATTTTTCTAAAAAAGGGAAAAAATTATGGCTTGAATCAAGATTAATTGACAATACAAGCTTATTGTAGAAACACATCAGTGCTTTGATAAGTGAACATGTGACACAGATATAATCTTGACACCAAATACCCAGCCTTGCTCGGTTTTTGACTTCTCAACAGTACACACAAGTAAAAGATAAGCTTGGCCTAAAACTAATGCAGCGTGCGGCATTATCACCTCAGTCATCTTCCCCTCTCCGTTTCAGGTCATCAAAACCTTCGCTGCCTGGCTGAGATGAACTATAAAGGCTGGAAGGTTTGTTTGTATAGGGGGCAGCAGGTGAGCGACCAATGTGCCTATTTGACTCAAACATGCCACAGGTGTTCAGTGATGTCATGCTCGAGGAATGTAAACATCTTTGTGTTTTCCCAGGGAACAGACAGCTGGGGTTCTGCAGGGTAATGGTGGTGGTACCAGTCCAATCCCAAAGCCTGCTCTCTTTCAAATGACCCCTGTGACACCAGCAATGTTAACTGATCTTGTGGTCATTCCTTAAGAGTAAACATTTGTCACAGTGTAAAGTGAATATAAAACATTTACCTTGACCTTTTCACAGGTCACGTCACAAACGTCAATATAGTTTAAGATAATATTCTTCAAACGAAACGTTTGTAGTCACGTAAAAAAAAGAAAATAGTCGAAACCTCCACAGAAAGCTTATTTTTCAAGGAAATGTACCACACATGTTGATTTAGCCTTGGGTTGAAAGGTTAGCTCAGTTAGAACATTACTAATAAGTAAGAAATGATGTCAGTTCTAAAAAATATACAAAAAATACAAGGCGGCATGGATTAATAATGGATCTTGTTAAGTCAGTAACACATCTTGTTCTGTGTACTAACACAGCGGGAGTTAATTATGTGTTAAGTTCTCGTCTTAGAAATTATGCACCATGTGTTGTTTTTACGACATTAATACTGAGTACTCGTGTGAAATATGAAGCAATAACTAAATGTGTGAGAACATGACAACACATTAATGGTGGTGTGCTTCACTTATACCATCCAACACCTGGGAGGTTATCTGGGAACACATTTAACTGTAAATGTCAACAAATACAATGCTTATCATATGTAATAATGTATGTTTATATGTTTTTCCTTTTCTCTATGGTTCTTTAAGTGATGTGATAATTCTTTAAAACGTGGCTTCTTTCCAAACCAGTTCAAACCACTAAGTTAGTTATATCTGGAAAATAAATAATATTATTATAACAGTGTCTAAAAAGTGCAATGTGAGACATATGTCTAGGTGGGAGCATTCTTAGGTTAACCTTTTGATTTGAAGGATTGCAAAGGGCAAACTGACTACATGACTTTTTCAGGAGAAAATATGTCACATAATGTAGGTTCATGAGTTCAACTAAAAACAATATCCACAGGCAATTATCCCTTCGGTGGGAGAATAAGGGTGAGTGTGATTAACTTATTATACAATCGTATTAACTTGTTGAAACATATAAAAAGACATCAGTGCAGAACAGGGTTCATGCAATGTTTGTCATTTGACTTATGTCCACATCCTAAGTGCGTACTTTGATTTGTAGAACGTAAATAGAAAGCTAAAGACATTTGTACAACACTCTGTCTCCCTGTTTACTCGAGATATATATGCATGGGAAGCAGTTGCAGGACTTTAATGCATGAAGATGAGAGTGATATAAGAAAGTGCACTTTAGAATAACATTGCATGCCACACGTGGATTAGAATGAGAAATTGCCCTTACATACATTTCTTCCGTCTCCCGCAGAAGTGTTGCCTCTGCTTCTCCCCGTGTTTGTGGTCATTGTCATGGTGCTCCATCCGGTCCGCGTGACTGATGCCAACTCGTTGATCTTCACCAGCCGCGCTGGAGGCGGTGGGGTCCGCCCGTGAGTTTGTGGATCTCTTGGTGACAAAGTGTCGGTGTAGTGAGTCGGGACGAGTTGAATCCGGGGATCTTTTCTGAAGCACCCGGGGGTCGTGACCTCTCGTGTCCCTCTCGCTCTTGTAGAGGATGTGTGGCTGGTGACCGGAGGGTGCTGTGAAGTTCCTTCTCTGGACCAAGTGGTGGGACACGGGTCTCAGGAAGTAGTCGGTGTCCTGTGTTCTGATCAAACCTGACTAGAGGCAAAACAGAAAATCCAGTTAGCTTTACAGTGCTGGTTCCCTAGGATCTATTTAGCCTGATAAAAAATGAGTTTTACTTTTTATACTTACTTTCTCAGCCTTAATTCAAGTAGCTAAAGTGACTTGATGAGTATATATTGTTATCGTGTCTCGTGTCCAACATCTCAACAGCTGACACTTTCTGCTCCACTCAGAAAGTACCCTATGGGGCTGCAGCCGTATTATTACCAATAAACAGAATGATACCCTTCACCGGCTATCCGCTTAGCTTTCCAATCTGTCTCTGTCAGCAATTAGTCAAGATTTTACTCTAGGGTCACTGCAAACCTTAACCCCCCCCACCAAAACCCCAGCGAGGCTCAATTACTGGCCGTGTTTCTTCATGTTCAACATCTGTTTTGCTGTTCGGCTTCAGACTTTATCTCGGCAAAATCTAAATAAGACTCGGTCAGATAGAACGAGTTTCAAACAAAAGAGCTGATGTGAGGATGAAAGGAGGTGGCATCTCTCTTGTAAACAACGTATACGCTCACAGTTCTCAACGTCCTTACTTACTCCATACATACTCTACTCATTACTTTGCTATGCACATGAATTAGAAATTGAGCAAACAAAATCATCCAAAGTATTTTCCAAATATAAAATGTAACAAATCTTTCTATAAAAAAAGTACACTCTTAGGTCTAATGAACACTTCTCACTCTTTAAAACTGCTGTTACAGAGGGCCCCACTTCAAGGGTGATGCATTATGGGAAAGCCTGTTATAATTCTGTACAGGTTCAGCACAGGTTTTCTTCCGTTGACCTTATTCTCTCTCTATCTCAGCCTGTCGCTGTCTCTTTGGGAAGGAGACAGACACTATTGGTGCAGATTACTTGGTCTCTGCCTCTCTTTGTCGCTCTCAGTCTCACCAAACACGCACCTTAACTGTGTCGACAGTCATCTGGCACCGAGTGTTTGGACTGCAACTGTTCTTGGCAGAAATAGTAGTTTAGCTTTAATTGACTAAGGTTCTTTTTGTTCACTGGGAAGGGAGTGTGAGGTCCTCGGTTGACCGAAACAGGCTGACCCAGTGGCAGTCGTGAGGTTGTGTCTGGCTCAGGGTCAGCGCGTACGGATATGTGTGTGTGTGTATGCCTGTATCAACACAGTACAAAAGGGATGTGTGTACGTGGGACAGAAACTGGTGAGGAAGCTGGGGAGACAGAGATTATCTATGTGCAACTGGATGTCTGTCCGTGTGAATGGAGATATTTGTGCACACCTGTGTGTGCATTTGAGTGGGAGTGTCTCATGTTGCATTTTATCAGCCAATCTTGCAGAAGCAGACCTCTATTGACGATGTGATTGATGTTGCTACAATGATCTCCACAACTGATTTCCCCCACTCCGTCATTACTGACTAGCCCAGCATTTCAACCACGGATCAGGAAAACGTGTGGAACCGAGTCCCTGGAAAACGTTGCGACTATGAAGCCCTGAAGTTTAGAATAAGGAACTCTGTAAATACAAGCCAACACAGATGTGTGTGAGCTGCGACTGCAACGGCTGTGGAGTTCACAGCTTTCATCACGTCGTGTGGCAAAAGAGAGTTATTGTGCAATTATCTTATTATCGATTCTACAGCAGCCAATTTGGCTCACTGTCTCAAACGCCGTAAAACATAGTCGTGGTCCATCTTTGAATAATCTAACAACTAATAGAAGACAAAGACATTTTAATAGTATGCATACATCTGTTTGCCTCCTAAAGTCCAAGGATTTCATATCAGTTTATTGGCTACTTAGCGTGGAGCGCCTGCACTGTTAACTCTTATGCTCTTTCTACAAGTGGAGAGCAGTTGTTGTTTACAGGTGTTTCTGCGTCGGATAATGATCATTTCCCAGCGTACAGAAACATGGTATTTGACAGACAAATGATAACCCCAAACAGCAACGCAGAAATAGATTTGGAGACCTATTTATGGCCGGAAACACACTTCTTTGCCCAGTACTTATTGAAATGAATACAATCTTTTAGGCCCCCTAAAAAAAACAATGAATTTTCACAGTGAAGTCCTCAAGTCTCAGACAATGTGAATGTTTTTCTACAACAGCAACTCACCAGCACTGTCATTTCTACACCGTGGAAAAAACAAACAAATGTGCAGTTGCGTTTTTTGGGGGAATACGAAAGAAGAGGGTGTGGGATACATTTTTGAGAAAAAGAGACTTACTAATGCATTACCACCTTCCACTTCTTGATTACAAAGGGTCACAAAATAAGCCCCGGTCTGGATCGTTGGTTACAATCACATGCGACAACCTGTGCATGATCCTGTGATCCACGTGCCCCCCCCGGCGCTGTGTAATCACAGGCGATTGTCATCATTTGGTTCCGAGGCACAGTGAGGCCTCTGACCTGAACTGCTGTGAACCTTGAACCTTTCACATGCTAAGTACTTAGTCTGCCTGGGTGGGTGCATTGGGGTGGGGGTGGTGGTGGTGGTGGTGGGGGGGGTTGAGGATCGGGGCATTAGTGTGGAGCTGAGGCAGCTCTCCGAGAAAAATGGGTGCCATGTGATAGAAAAAGGTTTCTGTGATTTAGTATCTCCAGAATCTGAATCAGATTGTGCAAGTACATGGAATTTGATTCAGGTTACACATACGCTCTCGTCGTACTTACAAATAACAGGATAAATATAAAAAAAACATTGAAGACAACAGAGTAGCAACATGCATGTACAATACAAAAACAACGTGACAATGAATTGGGGGATATTAGTGCAGGAAGAAAGTGGAGATGGTGCAAGTAGTGCAGATGTCTGATTAAGTGTTCATATAATTGGCTGATAAGCTATCGTGATTCTAACATTAAAGTGGTGAATATATCAGAGTTGGCTCATTCAAATAGATGTACAATGAGCCGGCACAGATAAAGAAGAGGACATCCATGATGGAAAGAGACAACCATAGGACTTAAATCAAAATCAAAGAGTAGGCTGGATTTCAAAAGGTAATCTGGCTGACATTCAGCCTCACGAGAAACTATGTATATACTGTGAAGGTATGTGCAGAAACTGTGTTACTTACAGGAGGCTTATTTCCATTTCAACCGACATGTCTTAACTATTCTGCTGAGTATCAGCACAAACTATCAGAGTAGAATCATGCAGAGGTAGCGGTTTACAAAGCTCTGCAGCCTCAGCCAAAGTCATAACTGTGAGGCTTGTCAACGGACATGAATGTCACGATAACCTTTATCGCGACACCATTCACTCTCTGATTCCAACATCCGTATGCATATGCAAAAAAATATATATTTGATTTCTTTGCTCTCATCACGGTTGGTGCAAAACAGATTTGCTGACTCCGGAGATCTCCAAGGGGCCACGATGCTCCAAATCCAGGATTCCCTCCTCATCAAAATAAGGGATTTATTGAGATTGCCGTGGAAGCTAATTTTAAACCACTTACTGCCAACTCTAGATATACGTAAGGGTACTACTTTATATTATGAAATCTGAGTACATCCTCGATTCCATCAGAATGACAAATGTCCATTTCTACAACTTTAAATGAGTTTCAAACAACCCTTACTCCCTCAAATGTTGGTTCCTTGTTAAAGTTGTTTTCGTGCTCAGGCTACTGGTATGGCCTGTGAATGGCTTGTGTTTTGAGGCTCCATCATAACAAGATGCACGTGTCTCCACTCATCCTCTTGTTTCATCTCATCTACATCTGCTGTCACACTTACTGGGTCGGACGTTTCCCCTCAAATTAGATCAATGCCCCTTATTGTTACATTAATTTGAGCCTTTGTGCTTTTGTCTTGTGCTTCCGATATTCAACCAGATGTTTATATTGTATTATTTCACATGTGCTGGTAGGTTCTGTGTTCTCTAAAGAATAAAAATGTTATATCTAGTGTGCAGAACCAGCTTTATAGACAGAAACCAGACCAACAATTGTACAGAAAACCATATGTAATTGCAAAATACTCTTTGTAAGTTAATTTTAAATGTTTTTTTGCCTTAAAACAAGCAACATGCATCCTCTTTGTCTTCCAAAAGCTTAACAGCCAACAAACCCTACAGATCATCTTTTTATGATGTCTTCAGCTTGTAAACTCTGCAGTCTTTTAAACCTAAGCCTGTGTCACACAGAGCAACATGCGTCCGCTACAACCGCGGCGTATGTGTGTCCATGCAAGTCACTGGGCCTTTCCTAAATAGCCAAAGTCATCAGATTACACAGTTCGCTCTACGAGGTGGAAATAGCAGTCATAAAATGCAGAAACACTACTTGGGAGGGCGTATACAGCTGGACTCTTTGGAGTCAGATGCATCCAGACAAGCAGTGACAGGAAAGGAGGGCTGGGTAGGAAAACGGAACTGGGATGGGGGAGGGGGGGCATTACAAGGTGCACCTGACAGTGAATAGTATATGGGTCGTCTTCTCTTTTAGCTGCTCCTCTTAATGGAGACCAAAAGAGACCAAACACCTATATACTTACTTCAAGTTCATATCTATTACACTAGTTTATTACTACAGTATGTCTGATAGTGTGTAGACTTTAGTACAGAAACACATAATGCGGGTCAGATTTACTTATACACATCGCATAGTTGTTTTTCCTGATCCCATGTGAGGTCCTGGGACTGGGATGTCGTATGTGTACAGATTGTAAAGCCCACTGAGGCAAATTCTTAATCTGTGATATTGGGCTATATAACATAAACTGAATTTAATTGAATTGAATAGTTTTGAGCATTGTAACCAAAAAATAAAAACACAACACAGGAAGTTGCTGCCACAAAATCTGATTTAGAAAACTGGTTCCGTGACGGCATCATTTCTAGCAGTTGATGGCACATTAAAACGTTTGCACACTGTTGGGAGGGCTTATTGGATAACTGGAAATGATACGCTGACATTGTCCTTCAGTAACAGACACTATTTTTTAATCAATTAGCAATTTCACTTTGCGATGTACATCGTCATCTGTTGGCTAGTGTCCCAGAACCCATTACACCAACTGGGTTTATATCAATTAGGAAAAAACAAATGCTCCAAAGTGACTTAATCCCAGCCTCTCAGACATAGGCATATGACTCAGTGCCCAATCTACTATATATGACTGACAAAACCATAGTGACGTGAGTAATTAAACACTTTTTATGTGAATAGAAAATTGATTGTCACAAAAAGTCCAGACCACACTGACTTTCAAAGTATCATCACATCAATAGACCATCCCTCGTATATTCTTGGAAATCCCAGAGGTGGGACGGGTGCAAAACATAGTATTATTATGACTACTACTAGGCCTAAGGCAAGAAACACACCCATCCTTTTACAAGAGGAAAACACACATGACCTCCCCAAGTGATTTGTAGTGGGAGGATGCTTTTTGGTACAAAAAGAAGGTGTGCATGTGAGGGCTGAGAACATGTTTAGAAATGGATGTGTGTAGCTCAATATGAAGTATGAAGTTCATTTAGTCATAATATGAAGACCTGCTTGCTTCAAATAAGTGGTGTTTTGAGCTAACGCTAACATCAGCATGCCACACACTCACATAGTGTGTTAACATAGCAATATGTGCTAATTAGGACACAATTTTAGGCTAATGGGAATGTCTGAAAGTGTTTTGTCACACCAAAGTGTGAGGCAAATAGAAATTCTGACCGGGTGACTGCACTAAATGAGAAGTAAAGGAATCACCTGTGTAAGAAGACTTGATTATTCTGGACACTAGGCATATCTGTAGGCTACTAAGGTTTGTGCAAATCACTTCAATTGATGTTAGGATATTTCAGTCTGGACCCAAATCACACAAGAAGTATTGGAAAACAAGAACAATGCCTGCATGCCACGCTCACCCCACAACTGCCTCACTCCTATAAAAGCCAGACTAAAGAGGATTATGCCACCGCATAAAGTCGACACAGAGAGGGGACCTAGCTTTATGATTTCCCCTTCTACATGTGTGTCACTGTGCAGAGTCTCAAACCATTTGGCAGTTGAACAGAGTGGTGGGATTGGCCTTCTTCTTTTATTTCACCAATTCCTTGCTTGTAAGTACAAGATTTTTATGGATAAAATCCTGACTGTCATCAAAGCGGGGCAAACCACTAAATGGGCTGCCAGTGGAGTTGAAAGGGCAATTTATGCATAAGCTTTACAACGTAACCCTCCTTAAAAGGGGGTTTTCAGCACTTCAAAATACCAGAGGGGAACAATGACTCTCATTGCCTACATACATCTACATAAAATCTGTACACATACGACGTCCCTGTCCCAGGACCTCACATCGGATCAGGAAAAACTCCCGAGAAATAGAAAAAAACTTTCACAGTTGAAAGAAGGGAGGACAAAAAAATCATATTTTCTCTCCCTAAATTGGCAAGCCCAAGGAAACTTAGAGCAAGAGTGTGTATGAGTCAAACACATACAAAATAACAAAAAAAGCAACAGAAAAGCAGGTTTTCAATATAAAAGGATCCAAAATTTACAACAACCATTGCAATTCAAATGGTGCAGAGAATGTGAGTTTACAATATCTTACTGAGTGCTCGATATCTTTACGAATGAAAAAACAACACCAATATATATATATATATATATATATATATATATATATATATATATATATATATATATATTGAGTACTTTCCCTCTTTGTTTAAAGAGACTTATTAAATCACAAGCACACTCAACAAACAATCCGTGCTGCATACGTAAACACAGCGATGTATGTTAACTAAGAGAAATGAGATGTTCCTGATGAATTTGGACACTAAAGAGGACACTTCTTGTCTCCTCCATATTTGGTGTATTGGGTTAAACAACATGTTTACACTGAAAGGAGCTGTCCATTTAGAATCTGCTATATATGTGATTCCTAGGTCAGGGTCAATTCTGAAAAGCTAATTGCCTTGGTAAGTAAAATGTCTCAAACATGAGCTAATGAGGTTATAGAATGATCTCATCTCAACAGGATCCCGCTGCAGTTGATGCAGCTATTGATCTGAGTGCCTACGGTCAATAATTACCTGCCTCCTGCCAAATAGGAACTTTGACCAAAGTCCAAGGCCTCCTACGAGCGCTCAGGTAGCAGAGGGAATTTGTTACCAAGTTTTGACCAATTGTCTTCAAATAATCTGAAACATCTGGAGCACAAAACAGTACAAAACAGTCAGATAATCAAATAAACCTCTTTTTCAAAGCATAGCCAGGCTATGAGTTCAAGTCCTATACTTAATCATTGATAAAATGATAAAAAAGATATGACTGTAAAATATGCAATATTCTAGCATTCGTGGTTTGAATGTGTTTTGGGAAGAAATATGCCCTTATTTGAAAAAGTGGAAACTGTCTTTGGCATTCCCAGGAGTCTAAATAAATAATATGTAGCTTTGCAATTACATAATTCACATAAGAAAAAGTAAAATTATCATAGATGCAGTGACCCGGTCCATCCTAACCAGACTGAGTCGTGAGAACCACATTTACAGTCTATGCAACCCCTGGACCTTTTGGCTGAATCTTTTATTGAGATCTGGTCTGAACACACACACACACACACACACACACACACACACACACACACACGCACACACACACTCTTGCACACACACACACACGCACACACACACACACACACACACACACACACACACACACACACACAAGAAGAATCCCAGGAGATATACCATCCTCCGTCAGAGGGCCATTCTCAGACACAGCAATGGATCTCTAAAATTAAAATATAAAAGGCAAACCATCAAAGACAGGCCAGTAATTTATCATATTACTAAACACTGAAACACTTTGCTGCAGTGAATGAGGTCATACTAGCTTTGAAAGCATGTGTTTGGTTAAAATTGTGAAAAGATGGAACATTGGAAAGAATATTCCATATTATTTTGTGCTGTAACAAGGTCCTCCAGATACAAAGCTTATAGATCCACAAGCTTGAATGTTCTCTAGACTTTTTAAATCCATTAAATGCAAGATTGCACTCACATTTAAGTCCAAAAAATGTACATTACAGGAGTTTGCCTTCTTGCTGCCCGTTTGCTGCATGCTGTTTCCAGTGATTGTTTGGCTCTAAATGAATACATGTGTACGTGACTCCAAGACTGAAAGGATTAGTGTGTACTCATAAAGCGCTTTGTTCTCTAGTCCAGGCTGCTAAGAGGGCTAGTGCGGTCTCACTGGGCTGGAACTGCTTCACTTCAGCTTACTTAATGTCCTTCTCACAATAATGTTTCCTTTATAGAAGAGGAGGACCACCAAGGCAAGAACACAACTTCTAGCGAGTTTTCTTCACAGAACACAAACAAATCCGGGTGTACTAATTGACATTTGTACATTTACCGGTAGTTGTATCAGCCAACATATTATATCAATAACTTGTATCCGAGACAAGTTGGATGCATGACATGAAACATGGTCGAAACTAAACTAAAATAACTTTTGAAAACCACCGGAACCAATATAGATAATTTAGTGCCCACTCTTCAATCCAACACAAACATACCATGTGCATCTGTTTTGAAATGATCATCTCAACTCCAAATTTTAGTATCAGCGTATTAGTTGTGTAGCTTTTATAAAATCTTATACAAACATGACATAACAAGTAAGCTGGCTCCCAAGTTGCACCCCACCTTTCCTTATTAGACAACTGAGAGCAACTATAGTTTCTATCTCCTGTATTTTGCAATTTGCACTCAAGTCAGTTCCCTCCTTAATGATGTCAGCTGTTAGATCTGCAAACATTATTGCTTTGTGAGCTGAGAGTGGGCCTAATAAAATACTGATCAAACATTGCTTTGGGGCATGTTAGGCAGGATAGTGTTCTGGGGTTTTCTTGGCTCACTGACGAATCATTTTGCGGTGTTCACGGACATGACTTTTTAATTCATTTGTCATTCATTAGCTGAATTATAGGCAAAACATGCAATATACACAGAATGAGCAAATGCTAATGATGCATGGCAGGCAGGAGGAATAAACTTCTGTGCATGACCGGCACCTCAGTCAGTGAGCTTGTAAAGTCAATTTCAATCAGTCGATTTTAAGAGCAGATGAGACCGACAATGCTTCGACTCAAGTGCTGAGTGAAAAGGCAACTTCACAGTAAAACTCTGAAAGGACTGCGTGATGACTCTGTATGTGTCAGAGAAAGTGGGCAGTAACTTTCAACGAAGGGTTCATTAATCTAGATTCACTGTCTGGGTGAAATCAGGTGTTTCTCTTCCTTTCCTAATATGTCAATTTGGATCCAAGGCTGACTATTTATTTTTAATCAGTGGACACAATTACAGTGCTCACTTGGTAGATCAATCCAAATGCTGCAAAAATATAATTTTAAATAAAAAAACCTTCTAATGAACCGACCCTGTAGTCTTTTTTCCAGCCCACATGAGACTCACCGACTCCCCCCTTCCCATCTAAATCCTCCCGCAACTCGACTCATGCATGTTCAGACTCACCATTCCCGTGCATGTGGACAATGCCACAGAGGAGTTGACCTTTGACCTCAGCAACCCCTGGTAAAAGCAGAGGTCGTCCCGGTGGTAGGCCCTCAGGCTCTTTGTGCCGTTCTTTCCCAGGACCTGGACGGTGAAGCCAGGTGCAATCAGGCTCTCGGAGGCCTCCCTCAGCTCCATGTGGAAGTCCTGCCCCAAGCCACTCAGTCGGAAGTGGAGCGTTTCACTGCCACCGTCGGTTTCTGATGAGCCAGCCAAGGATCTGCGTCGCCTTCTGCGCTGGTCGTGGGCAACTTCGTGAGAGATGTAAACGCCTTCGTGGTTGACCTCAACGGGAGACACAATCTCATATTCTGGATGAAAGATAAAGGAAGACGACGAGAGAAAAATACAAAAGCAGAAGATGATTAAATGTTTGCAAAGTTTGGACAAAGTGAAACGCTGAATCGAAATGCAATCAGAACAGGCCAGGAGCGAAAGCAGACAGTTTAAAGACAAAAATCTCTTTTTTGGAAATGGATATTTTAAATTCATGGAGATGTCATGGGATCAAACAGGGAGATATATTGCTGTGAGAAAAGCTATGACTTCATTCACTATATGTTGGAGAAGCAACTTGGCAGGAATAAAACACATTGTCCATGTGGTCAGTACTTTAATTAATTTCATCTGTCAAAAAACATTCACAGTGATGAAGAGCGTCCTGTGTCAGCTGCTACCTTGGTTGCACTTGCATCACGGTCTAAATACAAACTACAACCTTTTCCATTTGTAAAGTTTCCTACCTGCCTCATATACTTTTGCTGGCAGGGCCAAGTCAGAGTTACAAGAAGAGGAAGGGTTTTAGACAATTCCAACACGGTCCCTTCAGTGAAGAGTGAATCATGTTTGACCTTGTGTTTTACTACAGTTTTTACTACAGCTTGGGCTGAATAACTGCAGGTCATAAAGGGAGATGGTGGCAGGTCACAGGCCTGGCCTTCTAGTCCACTTAAACGTCTAATGGCTTTGTGGCCACAGAAAGAGGCTTTCCTCCGAGGGTCAAATCAGAAGAGTGGTTGCATCAACATTGCTTTTTTTCCCGAGGAAATTGCTCCTGTCCATCCTCTGAGTAAGAATGTGGTAACCTGCTATGTCCTTGTCTTGAGGGTTTGGGAGATCATGGTTTTTTGCATGCACAGAATTATTTTGCAAAATGCAATAGAATCTATTGAACGGGTGAATTAGTTTCAGCTTCACCGATGCTGAGAGAAACTTCACACTAACTTGTGTTACTGTGGTGCGATCTTATCGTTAAAAGAGCCCGGTGCTGGAAGCCATCACACACACCTTGAAACACAGTGCGCTCGGTACACTTTGGTTCTGTGTAACCTCCGAAGCAAACAAATAAAACAGCAAACGGTTGATGTTTGATTCCAATGTTATGTTGTGTTTAGTCTTGCCATGGGGAGATTATACATGGTCACTTTATCAGCTTTAAGTGCACAGAAATAACAGCAACCTCGGGCTTGGAGTCAACAAGAGTTACTGTACGGTATGGCTTGCTTTAGCAAGCCCAAATAATGAGTAAATATAGCGCAGAGACAGACATGTTTTGGCAGTGGGAAAAACATTCAGGGTGACAGACAGTGTGTCATCTCTGGCAGTGTGCATGCCTGAGGTTGTAACTTGGCCATTTGGTGCATCTTAAAGGCAGACTCGAAGCCCCTAACCTACAACATGACACATGCTTATTAGTGGATGCATTTATTTCAGGCACCTTGCATTACCATGACTGCATATGTTTTAGCTTGGGTAGCCAACCTCCAGCCCTTGAAGTGTTACAACGCAGGCGTACCCAGAGAGTTACAGGACCGCGACGAGCAAACACACACTTCAAGTCTCAAGATTCTTCTGCGCAGGCACCGAAAGCACTTAGGCGAAACCAGAAAACGGTGTTCTCTATCTTTGGCGTTTTGTCCACCTACCCCCAACACACATTAACACCTAGTCAACTGTGTTTGTTCCGCCCTAACTCAAAAAACAGCTGCAGTGACCCATGCCTGACAGTATACAAACACAGGGTCTACGGGAATGGAGCATGCATGCACACACACACACACACACACACACACACACACACACACACACACACACACACCTACATGCATATGCACACACACACACACACACACACACACACACACACACACGCACATACATAGACACACACACACATGTGGTTTGATGGACTGAGACAAGACCCTGTGGTGGCTACTTTGTTGGTTTAGTGGCTCCTGAGTGCCATTAGTACTGATAGGAGGTCCAACCAATGGGTGCTTTGGCTTAACCTCAACAAAAGAAGGGACATGTGAACTTTTTTTCCTCACCCGCTCTGACACATGGATGTTAAACACATTGATACTCAGCAATAGTTGTGCTGGCTGGCGACATTCTAGTAGAAGAAAGGGCTTTCCCTTAATTCAGTTTGTGATTGTCTCCACATGTGCAAAGTGAGAGAAGTTTTGATGTTTAGTTGTTTATGTGTCTGCTTTTCATGGAAACAAAAAAAACAACAACAACAACAAAACAAATGATCTGAAGGAGAATGCACAGCCAAAGCAGTCGCTGACTAAGCACACCACATGGGGTTGGATCCACAAAACAAAGACCAGATGAATGTCTTGCACTCACTGCTCGCACTAATTGCTGACCTGACAAAGCAGCTAGAGTAGGCCTTCGATGAGGCTTTGAAGCGACTCTGGTGCACCAAAACATGTGCGAAGCATTTCCATTGTGCTATTCAGCAACTAAATTATTGTCACATATACTTTTCTAGGAATAGCTTTTTGTTCAAGTGCTCCACAAATCAAGAGTCCCGTTAAAGTAACTCGTGAAATTTACTATTGCAAACCAAACTTATTTTTTCTTCCTTTTTTTGTTGTATTGCGTCTAGATTTGAGTTCCACTGTTGCGACAGACGTTGATGGCTCCGAGTCAGGGTGCAGGTCGCCCCCCAGCGGTGAAGAGAGGCAACACACTGCGCAGGTGAGCGCTGTTTGATGCTGCTGGCCGTTGGAGGGATGCGGTAGAGGACTTTACTTTGAATCTTATTGGACCGAATCATCATAATGCACATACACACACACGCACATGCACAGACATACACACAATGTTCGCAGAAACGCTAATGAAATAGACGCGGTTTTCAACATTTGACATACCTGTGTGTTGAGGTAAATTGAGGGATCGGAGCAGGGTTGACGCGTCTTGGTGAGACTCAGCACCATCATTGGAGAGCACGCTCTGCAAAGAAGGAGACGCACACATGAGACTCGGTCCGTGTGGCCTATATCTTGCACAAAATATCAGGAAAAATAGCTCGGCTCTCTGTCATTTGAAGTGTTGACAACTTTATGAGCTCTGCATGCGTGTGCGTGCATGCGCAGCGGAGATGAAATGCAACTTGACTTACTTGACTGAAAAAGCAAAAGAGGTGAAAAAGGAGGAACGGCCGCGTCGAGGTTCTCCGCTCTGCACAGATCCGCAGGAAAGCCATCTCTGCGCCCGCGGGTCACCTTTACGCAAAACAAAACACGCGCAAAACTGGAGCCTTTGGTCACTTGCTGGCGACCCAAAGAGCCTAAATAAATTAAACCAATCAGTCCGACTGCAGCCGAAGCTGCTCTGTGGATCTTGCGGTGAGTGAGGCATCAACGAGTGTCAGATGAAGACTTCTTCTTCTGCAGACTTGTTGCGCCACTTTGGTCTTCGCTCATTTTTTTAAGAGCAATATTCCGATGCGGCAAATCGCTCGGAGTCAACAAGTCTTCTCTCCCGGCAAGTCATTTTCTTTTCTTCCACTCATACAGCCCGACCAGTATCCAAAGTCTCTCTCTCTCTCTCGCTCTCTCTCTCTCTCTCTCTCTCTCTCTCTCTCTCTCACACACACTCCTTCTCTCTCTCTCTCTTCAACACACGCGCTCTCTCTGCCGCTCCCTCCCTCTCTCTACCCAGTGACCCCCGCGGACCATTTTGACTCCCAGTGCAATCATGTGATTGTCTTAAATAGGCTGCGTCCCCTTTTTTGGCAATGGCAGACTTCTATGGGAGTTGGGGGGTGCCGCGTACCTTTTGTGTGTTTGTGTGTGTTTTGAGGACTGGTTGGGGGCGTGGAAGGAGGTGGGGGTAAATACAGCCTGTAGCCAATCACATTTGACACCTATGCTGAGAGATGGGGGTTTGTGTCCATCTCTCAGGTTGCAGGTCGATTTCTGTGAAAGGAACTGAGTCAGAGTCTGGTAAAAAAAAAAAAAAAGAGAGGAGAAAACAGGCATCTGTTCACTTTTCTAGCAGGGAAATGAATAAGCCTAATTGCATTGCACTGTAGGTAAACTGCAATCACAAGAGTAGTTCCACATCAAGCAGTTTTCCATCGATGGGACATTTTTAAGTACCGACATGAACATATTTATTGGAATTCAGTAGTCTGGGTAACCCAAACGTGACGCGGAAATCACGCCCCGGAGCAGGTAATCAGTAATTTTTGACAGACTACGGCCTGAAATTTAACCTTTGACCCTGTTTCATCCGCTCGTCTTTCTTCTCCCATCTCTCCCATATTCCGCAGCTGCACTGATAGGCAGCATGCCAACCTGTATAAACTTCCCGCAATCATTCATGGAAGTGCTAAGAGAGTGTGGGAGCCAAAACATCGGGAGTGCTTGTTTCATATTCTGGAGCATTTCATCCTCGCAAAAGAAAACCAGATGAGCGCTCTGCTGTGCTGCGGGAGAAATAAATGTGTAACGCTATACGGTGTGATCGTTTTGGCACTAAGTCAGAATATTCGGATTCTAGTGAAAGGAATCAGAGGTGATCCACCACCTTTTTATGTTATAGCGTCTGTTCCACAAGTGCAATGGACTTGTAAAGGTTTCATTTACCCAATGTGAGGGTCCTGGACCGAGGATGTCGTATGTGGACAGACTGTGCCAATTTGTGATTTATGAATTTGGGCTATAACAAATACATTGTGTTCACTCAATTTCTACTAAGCTGAAACAAATGCAAATTTGAACATCGTACCGTTTTTACAAATTAACAAATTTTGTTGGGAATCAAAAGCTAAATGGCTGATGGGTCTGAGCCACAAGGCTTTGGAAATTCAGCATGGTTAAACGATACCCATTTAGTTTAAGATAAGAAAAGAGAACCCCACTATCATATTTCAGCATTTTAGAGAGAGGTTGATGAGAGAATAACACTGAGTGAAAAAGTGGGACAGGACTTTCTCTGAGACGCTCCCTCCTGAGGGTTAGTGTGAGGTGTTTGATCCATCTTCCAAATGCTCCGTGCTGTTAGATCAGTGATAGTGTCACACACAAAGGATGCATTTGTTTTGAAAGACTGGACGGGAATAACTGAGACCAAGCTGCAGTCTCAAACCAAAGTCGGAACATTATCATCCTGAGGGCATTATGCTCTCGTCTAAACCTATAAAACAGATACATGTACAACACTGACTTCCAGATTTCTGCCAGTTCTGGATTTAATCAGTGATAAAATGCCATCTTAGAGACAATTCCTTCCATATGTTTGGATACTCGGGACATTTTTACAGTGTCAACTGCTGCTGAAATTATATCACCCCTCCTCTTGCATTAATACATGTACTGTATTAATTTGCCTTACGCAGCCTTGCATGTGAAAACATAGTCTATGTCTCCATCTAACAGATACATCTGGACACTGCAGGTGGTCAAATAGACATGGGTTAATTGTTCTCTTGGAATTCATTGATTTAAACAGCAAAAAACTGTTTTACCGTTAGCTGAGAACCACTCAGCCTCGTTAAAACCACTTCAACTTAGCTCTGCTTCCCTTTATTAGCATCAGTCTGTGCAGAGGTAATGTTCAGATATGATATGGTTTGATAAAGCCAGACAAGCTGTGTCCCCCCAATGTTTATGTTAAGATAAATTAGCCGGCTGCTGACAATAGATTCCTAGCTTCAAATATGGTGGCATTGATCTTCACATGTAACTGTCAGCAAGAAAAAAAAGAAGTGTATTTCCTAAAATCTCAAACTATTTCCTTATGAGTTTGTAGTATCTAAGTGTCTAGGATTATTTAAATAGACCCTGTAGTTGCAGAGATATACTATATTAATTTTGGGCATTTCATTTTTCGAGTCAGACGGCTTGGATTTACGAGAATTTGTTTTATTTTTTCATAATGTGGGTCTTAAAGTTTCTTTCGGCTTTTGTCTCTCCAGGTATTTTTCACTCTGTGGTCTAATTTAATTAGCCGCCAAAAATTGTCATGAGGGCAACATGAGCTTAAGAGTGTAGTGGAGCGCAGGCTTGTGGTCAGCATATGTGAGTGTGTGTGCGGACTCTTTTATGTGATTTATGTGTGTCTGTGTCTTTGTGCGTTAGAGCAAGTGTGAAACTGTACATGCGTGTACGTGTGTGCGTGTATGTTTCGGTCCCGATGTGTGTGCCTGTGTGAATTGTAAACTGACAGCAGCTGTAAAATTCCTCTCTGAGCATCACAGAGGGGAGGCTGATGGGAGCTGACAGGGAGCGAGAGTGAAGGGAGGAGGGAGAGGAAGATGAAGGTGAGTGTGGGGCAGTGGGAGACTGGGCTCGCCAGCCAGTTTGATGATTGAAGGTTTAGTCAGGCTTTGCAGGAACGCTGTAATGCTGTCAAAGGATCCTGATGCCCAGACTGTTATTGTCTCGACTTTATCGAGTGCAACCCATACACCTTGGATGTATCAGCTCACAGAGAAACAACTGTTTCTCCTAAATATTTTCAGATTGTGCTGAAGTCTGGCTTTTGGCTAACACTGGCCCTATTCCCAGTCATCAATTTATCAATCTCACTTTATATTTTAGAACACTTAAAAAATTGCAACTGAAGTAAACTACTGTTAAACACTGCCGTATCTGGGCCATTTCACAGACGGATGATTGAAGAACTTTGAAATAATTGGTACTATTTGTTTGACGACATTTTTTAAATAAAATGTGCAAAGAAGATACATTTCCATGATTAATATGTATGTAATAAGAAGAGGCACATATGAAGGGGTGATGCAAGTTTGGCTCAGACAATTGGGTGGGAAGAGCAGTGGTTGACTTACAACTACAACCTTTTATTTCCAACGTGGCAAACCAAGTATTCTAAACGGGAAATAAATGGACGGACTGACAGAGTATACCTGGATCGGATGCTGGTGGAACTGCAAAATAAATTACCTGCCAAAGTGGAGAAACCTCTGTATAAAAATGGCCGAAACAAGCATTATTTAAAGTAATATATATTTGAGTTTACATAAATCAATGACTGATTGTCAGTCCAAAATAACTTGGCAGCCTTTATTTTCATTCTCACGAACAGTTCTCAAAATCCTACCATCATCACTGTCGTCCGCATTGTGTGAGCCATGTGGTTTGCCTTCCTGCAGGGTGATACTGGAAAAGTTGTGAGTTTCAACACAAAGTCAGATGTGTGACAAAGCTAAGTCTTTTGAGAAGAACGTGTGAATCTGCAAAGAATGACCCGAAAAAACACCACACTGTTCTTGTATGTGACTGGCCACAGTATTTGCCTCGTTTTAAACACAAAACCACCGGATATTTTGGTCTTCTTTTAACTCGAGTCGCTTGTTAATTAGGCCCGTTTTATTTGTGGGTCACAACAGCAATCAGCAAAAATCATGGCAGCGTCATAGTTCCAGGAATTTAGCACAAAACAGCAGATTGTTGTTACTGCAGGTTCTCCAGCACTCCAGTGGAAAGTTTCACTTTGAACATGTTCCTGTGCTGCCTCACCCCCTTCCTGACACACAGCTTCCACTGAACTAGATAATATATCGGGCATGGCTGACCGACTGCAGCATTATTCTTCGTAATAACCACTGATTAGTGAGGTTATTGTGACGGCCGTGCTCTACATCAGTTGGCCCGAGTAGTGTTGCAGTGTGGGAGGTTTTGTCCTGACCCTCTGAGTTGCGAGTGATAGTTCACATCAGGACAGGATACTGGATGAAGCTGCCATATTCCTGATTAATCTGATTTATAGTGGTAATTATCATGTTGATCTATTGCTGTCCAAGTAGCGGTTTGGGCTAATAATCCAATCAGTTGCATATTATTTACAGCAAGAAACACCGCTCACGCTTTTGAGTGCGTCAAGTCATTTAATCACAACAACAGCAAAGCTGCGTCTGGTCACATATTCCATTGTGCTAATGTTGTATTCTACTTTTGTTCTCCAAGGTAAACCACTTCAATCCATGACTGCAGCTCACATACACAGTATATTTGTTTTTCTTTTCACAAGGTGCTCTCTTACACTAAAGTTAAAGAGGCAAAAATTATCAACTTTCTAACACAGCACCCCTCTCTTTGAGTTTGAGAGCCCACGATGAAAATGAAGGGCAGAAGAATTGCGCTAATTATTATTAGTCTGCTGTATGTGTTCGCTGGGGCAGAAAGAGCATCTCTGGAGGGGTGCAACCTAAAAACAAAGTGGCTAGTCTTATGACACTCTGCAGGGGTGAGCGCCTGCTGAAGTTCACCACCTTTGTATTGTGTAAGCAGCCCGATTATAATAACTACCTTCATCTTGGCAGGGAACAAGACTCTCAAGCCAATTTGAAAGGCTTTTTGATCAGAGTTGGATATAACTTGCAGCATATTCCATCCACATCCATGAGTAATACTTGTGTGAGATGTGCAGAACATGTGGCTCCACACATTCTCATTAAAATCCCTGATCTTCAGGAACGTTGCTCGAGTCTTGTACAAATCTAGAATGAATGTGATGCCAGTATTAGGAGCACTGCCAATCTCACCTTCTGTACTGTACAATAGCTCTATTTTACACTGCCAGACCCATAGGAAAGTGTTTACTCTCTCAGCACTCCGACATTTGCATGTCTGCAAACCGGTGGCAGGGTTTCACCCTGTGGGAACCGATGTCTGGCCAAGAGTTTCTGACCCACACAGCCCACCAGTGTCCATAGTGTGGTGTGGGACTGAATCTGCTGGCAGGAAGATGAGGAAAAGAACAACAGTGCTCATTTAGCTGAAGGCTATGTGTGAACGTTCATACTGAAAACGTCTTGCTGAGTCGGGTCAAACTCATAAAATCTGTTCGTGTATCTCTATATTGTCGCTAATGCAATGAAATATGCTTTTTGTGTTCCCTTTCACTGGTGCTATAATGGTATGTATAGATCTGATACATTGAATGGGGAATGAAACAAATTATGACCTATCCCATGTATGCGGTAACGGAGTGAATAACCTCAACCTTTAATTAAAAGCATTCAACGAGCATCAGATAAACATATTTCAACATACTTGATGGACATTTGCAGCACTCCTCCTGTACTGCTTCACATTTGATTTACATCCCAGGGAAACTATGCAGAGTGGATACACGGTGTGTGGGCTTATACAGTGGCTACCTCTGTAACTCCAACGGAGACCCTAGTTTAAAGGCACCACTGTGGGTCAGCCGCAGTATGAAAAGGGCCACGTTTTAACAATATTAACTGAAATAGTTTGGTTAAGCAAAGTGAATGATTCCCTTTGATAGATGAGATTACACGCCAAGTTAATAAGTAATGGTTTAGGATTTAAGATGTTCTTTTTCTCTAGGATGTATTCTATGCAACTCAACTCTAGATGAGATGAGACACAAAGTCTAACACATGCATGAGTTGAAGTCACATTTCAGATAATAATTGTGCTGGCATACTTTACACGTGTATTTGTGCAGCATGAATGTGAACAAATGAGCCGACACCACAGCACTGTTCAAACTGCACCGAGTGAGTTCGCTCATATGGATTACTATTTATTTTCACACATAATTCGGACAAACTTTAATTCTCCACCAGTCACCAAACCAACACCCAGCCTCACCCCCCAGGTTAGTCAAGGAATGGGAATCTCACAGTGAGACCACCCACGAATACACACACAAACACACAGCACTGCATGGTGCAGGTTGCCCCACTGAATGTTGAGTTGCATTTTTCCACAAAGTCCTGACGAGATTAGCAAAAGAACAAATTAGAAGTGTAATGGTGGAGAATATAACCGTTATCACACATTTTCAATCGCACACGCACATGCACGGAGGTATATGTAGGTGAGACGATGGCCTAATTGACAATTACTATATCCTTCACCAAGATGCCTGTATTATTGAACGCTTTAACCATCAACAGTGAATTTGCAGCCGTGGCTGAAGGGAATGCCTTGTGTGGTTGCAGGGACCTTCCACCTTCGCTTATGAAGGGCCTGCTTTGTTCTTTTAGTAATGCTTAATTTCTTCAAAGTGCAGACAAGCTGAACAGCATTATAGTAATGGGCATTCGAGCTAAGGTTTACTAACAGCAATGAATTAGTGTCCATGAATGAGCCTGTAAGAGATAGAGCAGGTGATGCATAAGGCCACGCAGGAGGATCATTAGGGTTTCAGAGAAGTCAAAATAAATAAAACATCAGGAGAGGTCATGTAATTCCTTGCTACTGGGCTTCTGACAGTGTCATACATATTTAGTATGATTCATGTATTGTAGACAGTCAGTCTTCTTAGGGCTCAAACAATCATTTTTTAAGTATACATATCTTGAATAAGAAAAGTGCTGAGTATCTGCCAAGGCAATATTATATAATTTAAGATGGTAACACAGGATGTGTTACCATGTGTTTTTCTCAAAAGCACAAACTTCTCCATTGCCATAACTATAATATCTGCTATTGTTGCTGTGAAAGAAGGTTTGTTTGGCAGCAGAAACTCAGAAAAACGTTTATTTTAACCACCTCCATTAGACATATGAGTCTTGAGTGTCCTCACATAGGTTTTAATATCTTATGGCAGGAAGTTTGATCCTCAAATTGTCCGGATAAGTGTGAGCAAGAAAAGTGAAATAGCAGCACGGCCCTTGACCGTGAGGCACTTTATCCCCAACTGCTTCTAATTGCAATCTCTCACACATAAAGAAACAGCAACAACAAACACTCAACATGCAACCGGACAATAGTCACAGGTCAGCACTTCCATCATCATGAATCCCCATCAAAGACAGAATAGGTGTCCATCTGTAGCAGGGGCCAAGGCTTTATTTTGGTTGTGAGGTTCAAAGGTCCTGAGATACAAGTTGACAGAAGCTGTCATGGCTGCCTGAGTGGCTGTGTCATTGAACCTGAACATATTTGTTTGAAAGCATCAAACACTGAGAGAAACCCATGGGGGAAACTCCATGTCCACTCTGTGGTTAGATTAAAGGGCAGGCTAGTCTGCACCATTTGTTTTTCTCAGTGTATTATTATAAATACCACCACATAAGGCGAAGAAGCCACGCGGTGGTGTGATGTGCAACAATTGATCTCGGGAAGCCAACGAGTGCCCTGCCACCTGACTCATAGATACATTGGCATTATCACAAACTATGAAAATCCCTCTTTGAATTCATATGCAGTTGATTTGTTTAGCATAAAAATGGAAATCAAAATCATCCCCCTTATATTCTCTATGAACATATTCCCGCTATTATGACTTTAAAAAAGGTCTATAAGCCCACTGCCCCCATAGTGCAGGGAGTTTACATATCCATGTCTGCACCAGTAAAAAAAACACATTCCTACCTTCGATCTGGGTGTAAGATGAAAGATGACAGGAATCTGATGCTGACAAGCGAGACAGAACTGACATTAACAAAAATTACAATAAAATATAACCACACGTTATGACCCACAGATGTTAAGTAATTTATTGCACCAACTTTTGATCCACGCTGCCTTGAACCAGCCGTCTCTAAATAATGGACCATTGTTCATATTAACTGCAATTTATGTTGGGAACTTTTCAACATATTGACATGCATTTAACCAAAGCATGTGAGGTGCTCTGCTTTGTCTTGATTTAGGGAAGTCTGAGTATATAAGAAGAAGTGCTGGAGGCAACTTCCTGCTATCGCTCCTCTGCCCCGAAGTCGACTGCTGTCAGTCACTTAGCTAGCGTAGTTAATGACATTATGTAATACAGATCTGAAGTCCTGTCCCCTTTTTTAGGCAAGCTTTTTTTTTTTTTTGTCTTTCTCACACAATTTGCACAGAGGCAGTCTTTGACCCGGCTTACTGGAAAACTAATACTGAGACTTTAATAGGTCCCAATGGGTGTCTGCCACTGTAACTGCTTGTAAAATGTAAGAACCTCATCATTTAACACACGCTTGCCCGTACTCAAACAACCACAGCTTCCAATTCTCTTCAACTTAGACACGGTATCAAACCCTTTCTTTCATTTATTTTCATTTTCACAAAGTTCCAAGTAGACAACCAAACACTAAAATCAGTGAAAACAATGTGAGGAAAAATTCCGCTCAATGCAGAATGCTTTAATGTGTAAACTGAAATTACTTCATGTATTCAATTATATTTAAGGCAGATTGGGTATTTACTTACGAAAATGGCTAGAGAAAGTCACACATAATCACATCTTCATTTGCTTCACATTTGGAGCTGTCAGAAAGGCAATTGTCGAGAGACAGAAGGAGACAGTAAACAGAAGGGTAACTTTCCACCACCAGCTGTGGAACAATGTTTAGCTAACATTCATACACAGACATATTTCATTAATTTGTTTGAGTAACATTATAATGTGGTCTGTGCTGTATTAACGTCAGCTGTTTAGAATTCATATTTGCTCAGTTAAAAGCTGCATTACTATCAGCTGATTCAGCAGCTTCATTAGGACCATGTATAAGTGGATACAATATGGATTTTTACAAATACAGATCATGGCGAGGTGTCTGTGAACCATGTGGCAAAACAAAAATGTTCTGTAAGACATTTTTTGATTGTATATAATGCATGGCATTAGATCTGACCGCAACCACTTGCCACTTTGTTAACTCAGCTAGACTTAATGCGTATGCCACATTTGTGAAATTTATTGCGAAATACAATGTATCTAGACTTTAAAGGTTAGGTTACTTATTGGATAGCAGTGGTTCAACACTTTTGTAATTGTTTTATTGCCTGGAGTTTTTTTTGTCCCACCTTCCTCTGCTGAATTTTACCAATACCATTTCTAGGAATTAACTTTTGGAATAACATGTTAACATATAGTTCACTGTTTTTCAAACAACAACAAACAGTAAGCCCTTTTCAGTTTTTTTTTGCAGTTTGCATTGTGTTTCATTGGTTTAGATGCCTTGATTGTTGTAACCTACTACATTCTCAATTGGCTTACATAGCTAAGCTTTGGTCTTATGGATTTCTTACAGAACCGTGTATTTTCTAGTTTGTGTTTCGCTGCCTTGCCGCATGCCATGGCCTTAGTTTGAAAATCCTTCATGGGCCTATGTCAGAGCTGACACCTTTGGAATGATGTGATGTTGTGGTTGGTACATTCTAGAAGTAGGCCCCCTGTGACAATACCCACCGCAGGGGTCAGGGTTATCCCTCCGCAACCCCTTGAATTTAAATAAAACTTTGCATTGTCCTCCCAGTTGACACATCTTTAGTCCTCTGGGGTCAAAAATTACCCCAACTGTTTTTCAAGCATATACCGGTAATTAAAATGTCCAACACATTTTGTTTAACACTTTTAGTCTTACCTTGAATATACAGTTGGTCCATGGTGGCTTGTCTCTCTGCTGTCAACATGCATCCTCCGTCACTGGGAGGGAAAACCAGATCAATGTTTCATCTTTGACTTCTATCGCAGCTGGGTCCTCTTCTTTAGATTTTACCTCATCAGTTGATTCTCCCTCTTTATCTTCACCATCATTATAACAGCAGTCTTCCACTTCAGACACTTCTTCTATTTCAGCATCAGATTTTTCCTCATGTTCTTCATGTTCCTTCACTTCATACACTTCTTTCATTTCAGCTTCAGATTCTTCCTCATGTTCCTCATGTTCCTTCACTTCATACTCTTCTTCCATTTCTGCAGCAGGTGATGTGGGGGCTTGTTCAGAGGAATAAGTAGCATGCGGTCTGGTTGTTGGGTCTATTGCCTCATCATGATTTTTCTTCGGACCCTGAATCCTCCTCATCAGTTGAGTCTTCCCAATGATGTTCAGCATCGTCCTCCTGGTCATTATTTTCCACGACATAATTCAAGATGAGCTGTATGGTATAGCGCTTCTGCCTCATTGTGCTGTCTGTCTCTCTTTATAATGTAATATGTGAGAAAAGACCTGTGTATTTGTTCTTGACCCACACATCAAACATCCAGATTAAAGATGTTATGGAAGCCGTTTGTGGGACGCGTTGCCCCATTGCACCACTTTGTGCTGCGGGGTCATTTTGACCCCAGAGTACAACAGACGTTATTAAGTTAAATAAATCACCTATAATTCAATCAAATTAGTTGAAATGTATTATAATCATGAAGAGCATAGTATCAACCAACCCACATTATTTAAAGAATTTTGATAAATAAAAAAATAATATTTTAATGGCAATAGATTTAGTTTGGGGTCAGAATGACCCCCAGGACATCACAAAGTTCAGCAGCCAAATATAACCATTGTAAAGCATTTAAAGATTAAAAAAAACCCTAGCCAATAATCAGGTTAAATGAGGATAAGTGTTGATCAGTTGTTCCTAGTCATGATGGGAACAACTCTGAGATGAAATGGGGTTACACCATTGTCAAATTCTCTAATGTATCCATATAATAATGCGCTATGTCTGATCCCACCATTGGATTTTGTTTTGTCAATTTAGCATATTTCATTTAGTTTATTTCTGTTTATTTAATATACAATTCATGTGCGTTCAGTTATTGCCATGGTTGTGTTACTTTTTATTTCTATCAATTTGTCATCCCTCTGTCGGTCTCTTCATCTATCCCTCCACATCTCTACCTACTTATATTCTCTCTATCTTTATCATCATTCTATCTGTATCCATCCACCTTGCCTGCCGTGTCTTGACGATCATTTATCTGTTTAAATGTATTCAGTTTAGATCAATATTGGTGCAATACTGTTTAGTCATATCTATTAATCTTTCATTGGGGCAATTACAACTTTCTTCTTGCATTATTTATTACACAGTTGTGCAGAGAAGTTATAATAATAGGGTTTCCACATATTAATCACATCAAATAGTTAGAATTGTAGTTCTGCCAGTCCACTCTGCCTAAGGGGTCTATGCTGGACTTCCAGTCTTGTACCAACAACTCTCTGGTTCCCATACGCCCCTACAGAGTTATTATCGACATCCACATATAGTTTCATTTTTATTCTCTCTAACTCTGTATTGTGTTGAGCTTTTGATTGTCTGCCACGCTTACCTATATGTTGAATACCTATTCATCCTAATAGCATGACTCTCCTTATATATAACTACTTATTTATCGCTCGTCCTGCTATCTGTGTCGCTCTCTCTATGTATCTCTATTTCTCTCTATAAATGTCTCTCTATATCTCTGTTTCTGTCTCTCTCTCTCTCTATATAAAAACAATTATGGTTTCTTTTCCCAATTTCCTTGGGAATATAAAAGCAACGGAGAAGGAAAGCAACTCATACTCACATACTGAGTTCTTAAACATCTCAGTCGTAAACATCTTAAACTACTTTGTGAGAATAAAAGTGAGAGATGCATCTTGTTCACTTGAATTAAAACCATCTCCATGTGTATCACTATTTCTTGCTTATATTGTTTGGTTTACTGTACTGTTAGTGTTATCGACACTACTCTTATCAAATGACCCCTGCAGACCCAAGCAGTCAACCAATGCAGTCCCCAGACAACTCTCCCACAAGCCTGCCCCTCCTATGAAAGGCAGGGCATTTTTGTGTGGGCAGTCTCCAAGTCGTTGTCACTGTCCGTATAGCTGAGACAACGACAAGCCTATAATCTGAAAATGGCAGGCCATTAGTCCCCTGGCATGAAGAGTATTTCACTGCTGATCCACATAAAGGAAGTCTACAGATTCAGCAATGTGAGAAGTGGGGGAATTGAAACCTTTAACATGGGTGGGAAACAAGGGGGGAGGGGATGAGAATGAATCTGTCTTGTGTTTAGCTCTGTCACGAATCAAAATGATGCTAAAATGCTCCAATACACTGCGTAATCTCTGGGAAAAATTACGTATTTAATTTAAAAAGGTCCTTGACCTCCGCTCAGGAATAGTGATGTTTGTCCCCATGATCAAAGAGGCTTGTTTATTTCCCCCCGACTCATGATGACGTCTCAAGGGTTACAGTCACAGAGGCTGCACTCAGCTTTTCCAATAGATCACTCCTCAGCATTGTGAGCAATGATAATGGGGCCAATTGTTTTGTTGCTTCCAACTGTCTGTGATCACGGATGTTGTGCTCCAATAGAGGGTGCACTACACCACGGCCATTGTCACTGACATTTTTTCTGATCTGCTGTCACACAACTCCATGGGTTTCACATGTGATTTTGTCCACAGCCTTCTTACTCCGTCTGAATGAACTGTGTATGTGGTCCCGTTTAAAAGCATGTGCTCCTGTTGCATAGTGCCGGCATGTGTTCACGTACATTTTGTGCATGAGTGTGTGTGTTTTTTGGTTTCGGGGAGACCCTTTTGCTCCCAAGGCTCTCCTTTATGCTCTAGCAACTGGTTATCGCTAATCCCTCTCATTGGAAACAGCCTCCCTTGGTGGCAGCTGCCCTGACTACTTGCAGCAGAGGCACGTTAGCTCTTGTCCTGTCCAATTTGGATTCAGATATTAGTTTGTCATGAGCATGCAACTATGCAGAATGTATAATTAACTAATGCCACATATAGAGAGGTCAACACGGAACCCACATAGTATTTTTTTGAGTTGTTCTCCTTGTCTTAGAGACCAACACTATGTACTGTTCTTGTGATACTGATTATAAAATTATGCATTTTCCATGTTGTGACACCAACAAAAGAATTTACTTGAGGGCTGAGGCTTGACATTAATTAACGGACTTATGCTCAGCAAACCGTAAAAGTTGCTTTCATCATTTTACAAGCTGCATGCCTTCATCTCCAAAGCATTACTCTGTGTTTATACACCAATATTTTGTACTTTACTTAAATCATGCAGGAAGCAGAGTGACATATTTAAGTAGATACTTATGATATATGTTTTTTTTAACTAGGACCACAAAGGCCATTACCGACTGCTTTTTTAAACTGATTTGAGATAATTAGAGACTAGAGCTGTTTCTTTATGTATTTATAAGATAATGAGCTACACTCAACAATCTTCTTCTGTCCTTTTGTTACAGTATAGATGTATTTGATTATTTATTATAAGATAATTTAATTTAAACCCTAACCCTGGCAACAATTGATCTGTTTTTCATGACCAATTTTCTTCCATCAATTCCACAATGTTTTTAATTAAAATAATGTCTTGAGAGATCATTGCTGTACTATTTTAATCTTTCTTTAAGCTTTCTCGATTAAGTGACTCTTTTTTATTTTTTATTAAGTGCAGTTGTCACAACATAATGACTTTTCTTCCATCCTGGATTGTAGATTGTAGATTTGATACGGATATCTGTTCAACTGATGTTCTGAGGAAGGAATGGGTTTTCCCTGTGTTGTATTACACACTTGAGTCACACTTCACTTATCAAAGGATGTTCATTTTCTCACCAGTTGTTTTTAGCAAGTGTATGAATTTCCCCAATACGTTTCTTTGCTACTTTTGGAGACAAACGGAGCTATTGTGAAAGGGTTTGGACAAAAGACACAACACCTGTTGTGATGACTGAAGCCACTCGACAGATATCAAAAGGAATCCTTTGTCTCAACAGGTGCTTTCTCAAGTTCTCCTACTTCCTGTTGATGCTGAGGGTGTAGATTTATCATGGAAATCTCTCCTCCATGTCTCCGATGTTGAGTTTGCTCGGAAACATACTAATACTACTTTCAGATGTTTTGAGAGATGATTGGTGGCTATTGAGCAGTGGGTGATTTATATACCAACCAGACCCTTTTACTTGAACCCATATCACTTCATCTCAGGGTGTTAAAGCCACAGCCACCTATTATTCATTCATCATATGTTTCAAGTCTCCATTTATCCACTGTGCTTCCTTTCAATGATGTCATCTCTGCACTCCTGACCTTACTTTTTATTGCATCCACATCCATTCTATTGTACTACTATTAGGATTTTTGAACAACTCATGTTAACTCACACACAACCACTCTTGTTATGCTGTATGCTGCACTGTGTCTGTACTGCTTCAGTCTTTTTCATCACTTTGTATATGTTTTTTTGGGACAAAGTGTAGATATCACTCAGCGTATAGAATATATCCCACTTTCTTCACATACTATTTTGTGTATTTTCTTCAAAATATGCTAAACGTATCAAATTAAAAGTATTAATTATGCAGAGTGGACCATTCAGATTTGTGTATATTGTATAACTGGATTATTAGTGATACATAATTTAGTATTGCACCTGGAAACGGAGGTAAGAGTAGGTAATATGTGATCATGTATTCCTTCATTTATAGTGTGTATTAAAGGGGGCATATTATGAAATTTCCACTTTTTTAGTGCTTCTATACGTTAAGTTGGGTATCTGGCATGTCTCCCAACACAAAAACGCTGGAAGAAAACAGCACGCGGCTTGTTGCGGTTCCTCTATGTCGGAAACGATATGCTTGAGTGCGTCGATTGGGATCACCACCAACGTCTACGTAGATTTAGGCATTGGAACGCCCCCACCACCACTCGACCCACCCAGTTTAAAGACCTGGCGCCATAGGTTAGGGCAGGGGTCGGCAACCCAAAATGTTGAAAGAGCCATATTGGACCTAAAAAAAACAAAAAAAAACGTCTGGAGCCGCAAAAAAATTAAAAGCCTTATATAAGCATTATAATGAAGACAACACATGCTGTATGTATCTATATTAGCCTACTATCAAAATGACTAAGTTTGCTACAAATACATAATGAGCCTTCATGATTAAATGTTTATTTTTCCTGCGGTGAATCCTGTAGAATAACGCACCACGTGACTACTCTGTTGTGCGATGCCTCCTCCAGTTTAAGCATGTCACCTCCGATACGATAGGCGGCGCTGTTTTTATTACAACTCCAGGGCTCAAATTTAGAAGAGATTAGTTCATTGGTTGCTGGATTAAATGTTACCCAGATACAACATATAGTTTTTTTTCTCATTGGCTGTTGTGTAGACCCTTTCTTTTTTTTGATTGGCTGATAACCGTCACCTCACAGCGGACCTCCAGTGAGCGTTTGATTTCTCCACTGTGAGAGCGGCTCATGTTTGCGCGCTGCGGCACATTAAAACATTAAATAGCCGAGAGTGGTTTTCAGCGTGAGAAATACGATGTGTGGCGGGAGTGCGGGAGTTAAGACCGAAATGCGTGACACTTGAGAGCCCTGTGACTCGTTGCGATTGCGTGCGCATGGGCAAAGATGCAAAGCTCGGTTCCTAATCCAATTCACCGTAACGGCCGCGATAGTCGGATTATCAACCGGATAATAACGTTGAATCTTCTGTTCTCATTAGTTATTTTTCTCTTTTTCCCTTTGGGATCCATGGCCCATCACATAGCCGCCGGTAGTATAAAACAGCCACCTGCCCGCCGTCCCGCCCTGCTGATAGAAACGTGTCGCAGGCTATGACGCAAATCTTCGTTGACAGAAATGTTGAAATTTAATATTTATTCTACACATTTTTACAGTATTGGAAAACGTTAAGAATGTTTGTGTCACGTTTGTTCTCCTACAGAAACCATATTAAAACAAAAAAAAATATTTCACTCCCCCATCTTCTTCCATTTTCGAACATTTTTGAAGAAGCTCCAGGGAGCCACTAGGCAGCGCTAATGAGCCGCATGCCGACCCCTGGGTTAGGGTGACCAGACGTCCGGTTTTCCCCGGACATGTCCTGTTTTTGAGACCTACAAAATTTGTCCGGCAAGGATTCCAAAAACGTCCGTGATTTTGCTTCGTCGGATATTTGTGTTTCTCTGGGTTTTCACAAACTAGTATTTACCCCTTACACATTTTGGAAATGGTATCTCCCTTACGTTCCACCGTCTTGCGTGAGCTCTGGCGCGATATTTGACGGTATAGCGAAAAGTCATTGGTCAACCGATCTCAGGGCAAGACTGAGCACCTTGCCCACTCAAAACAGGTCAATCTGTGGGGAGGTGTTTTTGACAGGGTAAAAAGGGTGCTGTTTGAAATGATTCTTGTGGTATTTTGACCAACATATGTTAAAAAAATTACATTAAGACCCCAAGGAACCATATCAACTTGTGGAAAAAAATTATACAATAATATCTCCTCTTTAATAATCTAAATGGGCTGGAAACTAATAACCCATAAAGCCAATAGCACAGTAGTTTTTGTGAGATGATGAATTTGAAAGTTTTTCTCTGGCATATCTACCAGTTCTTTATAGCGAAGCGACACGGCTTACTGTTAGCGCCCCGATGCTCGTAAAGGTGCGAGAACCAAACGAGTGAAGAGAAGGCTTTTAAAGTACAGAACTTGGACCTGACCCAGAAAGAAAGCGAGATCATCCAGAGGTAGGCAGAGTGACTCCTTATCACATATATGTAGAAGTATTTAGTCTTTGTCAACTCCTTGTTCTGTGCCAGTTTGTCTCTTTATGTATATTGAGCTTGCCCGCAATTCGTTCTTGTGCTTTGACCAGTTTTTGTCCACCTGTGATCTTTTGCCCTTCGTTCCGGATACCTCGGCTTAAGTAAAGACCTTGTTTTGTACCCAATTACTGAGTCTTGAGTCTGCTCTTGAGTCCCGCTCCCTGTGGTTCCCATGTAACTCACAACCAGATGTATATTTAGTATGTTTAGTGTAACTGTGTGACCTACAGCATGGCAATAGCAGTAATGTTCAGACCACCATTGTATTCCACATCTTTGTTTAAAGAACATTTAGGGAAATGACTTGATTGGCTAGATCCATTAAGTGACACTATTGCTGTAATGGGCAATTTAAGCGATGACAACATTTTTAAATCATCAAATATCTCTAAACACAACAGACATTCATTAACCAAGTATATGTAAAAACAATGAAGTAGTAGCTATAGTATTTCAAATATATTTAAGTGATGATGTTGTTTTGAATGTACGATTATGCAAGAATAACTTTGGACATTTGTAGTTTTAAGGTGTTTTAGCTTTAGTTGGCATCAGAGGTGGAGAAAGGGTTCATATCATCATATAAAGCACGGAGCGTCATAACTGTACGTCATGCATTTAAAGAACCATAACAGGTGTGTAGTTGTGTAGTTGGGGTTCGAGTCCCTGCAGTGTCTTGCAAGTTGTTTTCCGTTGACATGAAAGCATTTTTTTTACTATCTTAATTATCTGTAGTAGTTATTAGAAACGTCAAACTATTGTTTTAAACTTGCATTCAGAACTATGTATGTAACTGTTGTTCAGTCATTCATTTTAGAAATCTTTCCTTTCTTCAGTCTCTGCAGCTTGTCCTCTATCAGCTGACTGCGGTCACTTTGACGTACAATGTCTGACATTCTATCTTTTAGCACAATGTGCGTTCGTTAGCGGTACGTCGCATGGCAGTTTCCTCCTAATTCTACACAGATGCTTTCGAGTGACCCCCACACAGGCTCACACGGCCGCACCTTCCAGTCTATTAGACAAAGGGTGGCATTGTCAGGGCAAAGGCTCCTCTATGACTGGCAGATAACGTGGAAAGTGACACTGTGAGAGCGAGATAATGGGGGAAAAAATATGTTTGGAGATAAATTTAGTCATGTTTGTGTGAGAGTATCTGTACCCGTGTGAATGTCCTATTGGTGGCACGCAATTGTGTGACCGGATGGGGTATCAGGGATTCCCCATGAGAAGCTAATGACCGATAGATGGGTAGAAAGAGAAGAGAGTGTCAAACAGACATGTTGAGAGCCAGCTAAGCTCAAATGGTATTCCAAACATCTCCTCAATCACTCTTACATTGTTTAGGTACCCACCCTTCATCCCTCACTATATAAAGCTGCCCACTCAGACACATCAATCAGTGACTTGCATAGCTGTTACAGTTCATTAGTCATCATTGAAAACATCATTAGACTAAGCCGATTAGGAATCAGGGAAGGGTTCCCGAGGAAGGCGTTTGCATGGTTTAACTCATCATTCACCAGTAATCGTGGCGCTGTACCTCTCTTAGTGAAGCCGGGTTGGTTAGAATGCCTCTTCCCTCCGGCACAACGTACTAACATAGGTTGTTATGATCCATTTCCTCGTTGAGTAGCAGGTTTGCACATTTGCACCGTCTTCTTCTTATTCCTTATAATGAGAAAACCTTGATTCTCAAATACAATATATTTACATCTGGGTTACCTTGCATGTGGGATTGTTATTGTATCAAATGCCTGGTCATATTTTCAAGTTGTTCATTACATGACTGATAATTTCTGCGAATGGAAATTACAGAAACTTTCCATATGATATAAATATGGTAGGAGAATGTTGTATTACAAGTTGGGCCGTAGGAAAGAAACTAGACTGAATGCTGATAAGTAGAATTAATTTATGGGTCAATATTAGCAGCGCAGGCAAAGTAATGGCAACATACTATGATGGATGGATGATGGATACATAGGTAGTTAAGTAGGTGTTGTTTTCAGTCTGCACAGAGCATTGCATAAATACATAGGCACATGAATACATCACACACCACAACATAGGAACATAAAAAACACTTTAATTTACTATAATTGTGAATCTTTTCCATGCCTCTTTTTATGAAAAAGAGTAAATGAGTGAAATAAGTACACAGTTCCTCTACCTTCCACACATACTGAAGAGAGACAGAATGGAAACTGGGATGGAAGAACCACATTTCATGCGTTTCATTCGTCAACAAACAACTTCTGTCTAATGAATGGAAAAATGTACGTGATAATCCAAGGGTGCATTTCAATCAACCTCATTAGGATGGTAACATACCCAGTGCCTGCGCCAAATGTTTGAAAACTGACAGCTTCTCGCTCTCTGATAGGTTATACAGCATAGGGCATTGACACACACACACACACACAAACACACACACACACACACACACACACACACACAGGCTGCATTCCGTAATGACTGAAAAAGAGAGGGGGGGGGGGCATTTTGTTTTTAGAGGGGGAAATATATTTCTATGATTGTTGGGTAATTATAGCTGCTGTACTTACAAAAGACTGACAAGATGAATGGCCAGCACCTGCTCGGATGTTATGCATGCATGCACAGTGTGCATGTGCAGTTTGGAGATTAGTGATAATGCATGATACATATGCCCTTGGTGTAATCTTATCTGTTCAACCATTTCCACTTTAGCATTTAAATCTAGTCCTGGGCATATGGTGTTAATGAGGTTTTGCTATATGAGCCAAATTGTTGGCTAGTCAATCATCAGCCACATATCAGTAGAATATGTGTGAATACTGAACAGTTATTTTTTGCTTATGTCTTATACTTATACTTCAGATAAGTGAGTTTACTTGTGAATCTATATCGTCTTGTAGCTGTACACCATCTGGCCACCAGAGGTCATAGACAGTATATGTGGAGAATTAATTATTACTGAATGATGTTTACAGTGGTTGCTGGCATTTAAAAGCCTTTACTTTACCAAATTGTATTTTTATTGCTAATCATGTTTTATTAAACATCTATGGGATCATCGTCTGTGTGATGATCCACAATTACCCAATTTTAAATATTTAAATTCACGGTAAATTGAGGTAACTTAGGTCCCATTTTATATTTCCTCAATATATCTACAAGGTCTTTGCAAGTATATGCACTGTTCGCAATGGGCAGTGGTGGTAAATCTCTTTCATACTTCAAGAAATCAGGCGGAATCCAGAAAGTGGTTGGAGCTGAATGGGGGAACTCCGTTCTCCCTGCGTGTGACATGCTTGGTCCGTGAGGTGAAAATTGCAGAGGGAGAGGCCTTCCATTTCTGCTATAGATCCTGTGAACAGCTGGTCAGGGGCTGTTCTTACATTGAGAGCCCCCTGGAGCCACATAAGACTCCTTGTGGGTGCACATATAGCTGCAACCACCGAAATATAAGCCTCAGAACGGATATCAGCGAAACCTTTCTCAGGTCATTAAAGTTTGAAATATGTAGACCATTGTCACTTCCGTACAACGATCATCACATGCCAGGAACAGGCCTTTACAGACCTGCAAGACATATTTTGTGCTGTGATGTGGCAGATATGCAAGTCTGACATTTACAATCACTGATGAACATGATTTATGGAGGAGCAATATTAAGTAGCCCAACATTTTTTTCACACATTTTATTTTTCAAGCAAAGATTTGGTGTATCAGTTCAACCATAATATTCAGAGCCTTCCAATATTCAAACTGTCAGAAGAAAACAAAAATAAAAGCATGTACTACACACATTATTTGGGTATTTACCTATATATACACCTTATATTAGCAAACAACTATACATTTATGTAGCACGAGATCATCTGTTGGAAAACTTCCCATCACAAAAGTTAGAGTTGGACCTATGGCTCTGTTTGCATTGCATTAAGTTACAGCAAGAGGAGTTACGGACTACCACAATGACCTTGGACTCCAGGGGTCACCTGACTGTGTGTTAGTTAGTGAACTTCACTTGAACCTGGAGCCAGTGAGAATATGGGTCAATCAAAGAAAACGGTGATATGCTCTGTTCCCTGTCCCCTCTTGGATCAACTCTTTCTCAGTGTTTGTTGTGCTCTAAAAATCTATTTTTCCTTTGATGCCAAAACACCCGCAGCTGGAAAAATCTGGGTCTTCTAATAAACACTTCCCCCCACAAGAAGCGAGGGGTTTAGCCATCTTATTAAAAGCAATAGTTCAGAGAATGGCTGCAATTCAGATTTCTACTGGAAGTGTTTATGAATGGTGCCAGGCTATGGTTAGGGTAAGTAATGAGCCAGCAGGGAACCATATTATAGAGCTCATTCTTTCAATTAACATCGATAACAACAAAGGGGATTAACGCTTGGTGGAGTGGCTTCCCTTATTTCTCTAAAAAGGTATTCATTCCTTTTGTGTGTGTGTGTGTGTGTGTGTGTGTGTGTGCTATACAGTATGTGGTTGTTGGTGCCTATTCATACTTGTGCGTATGCGCATGCGAGTGTGCTCGGTGGAGCTTGTGCTAATGTCCATGCCTGCTGTCTTTGTGTGCACACTGTGCGCTTTAAAGTTTGTGCATGGCATGCATGAATTTGTGTCAACATGCATTGAACATGTACGATGTAAGTCTGTAGGTGTGTGTGTGTGTGTGTGTGTGTGTGTGTGTGTGTGTGTGTGTGTGTGCCTGAACCATCTGGGCCAGACGGGTGCCAGCTTTGATCAAGACAAGTGTTGCCTGAATGTGACACTTTGACAGAGGTTTGGTTTCCCCCTCAGAGGGAACAACTCCAAAACTAACACAAAACATGAATCTGACCTGCCACACTGCAGCGAGCTCGCAGTACTTGAATGGGCAGATAGATTTATTTGTTCTTGATTCCTTGAGGCTGTTAGACAGTGAAAAATTGATTCCCTTTTGTGAAAATGAAAAAAAGCGTAGCGTCACAAAACTTGACACGGATAAGTAACAGCATCACAAAAACAGTGTCAGCATGAACCACTGAAAATGATATAAATCTAATAGCAATATTATTCAGTTGCAATTAGGATTTTACTCTCATATTTAATATTGTAATCCAGGCATCATTACAATTGTATTTTGTGTTGCAAATTAAAAGTATCTGAACATGTTTTTACATGTTTTTAGGCTTGAAAAGTAAAATGTCATGAATCCGCTTATAACATTAGACACAAACACAAAACATGAATGCTATTGGTAAAAGTAAAAATATGTACAGTCCCCAACCTTGGAAATCGTGATCTTCATGTCTTAATGGGAAAGCATGTATTTTTTCCTTCTCAAATAATCCTTGTTTCTCAGTGCTCCTCAACAGCTGCTCTTCATAAGCAGATCATTAAACATAGCAAAGATTCTTAAGATTCCAAGCCTATTTACAAAAGCCAAGAGCCATGACACAATAAAGGGCAAAGTAAGTCCTTCTGTTCACTTTTCTGATTATGTTACTCTCAATCTGTGGCCTTGGCAGTAGTGTTATAGCCTGAGGCCATCTCAAGTTATGCAATAAACTAAAGTGCGCAGAAGGAAGAAAAGAAAATCAAATGATTAGTTTAGTTGCATCTCTTACACCATGTTTACTGACCAGTTGAATAACTTAAATATCTGTACAAAGAATGCGACTGTAATTTCTTCATAAGCAGTCCAATCTCTCCCTCTAGTGGATATTTGCTGTCAAAGGCCCCATTCAACAGCATGTTTTTTTTCGACTACATCCGGATTAAAACACAGATTTGCACTTTAGTAGCACTTGAATGGCTCTTATTATGGTACTTTTGTAGTTTGACTATGTTGAGGAAATGTTACTTTCTGTATTCTTGTTGTTCTTAGTTTGTACTCTAGGTTGAAATGCACTTATTGTAAGTCACTTTGGATAAAAGTGTCTGCTGAATGACATGTAATGTAATATAATGTTGAATACATGCCTGGAGACTTGTCTATAAATGTAAAATAATAGCAACATTTCATTTTTTTTATTGTGAATTTCCAGAAATATATTTAATGCAACTTTTCATCAGGGAATCTTTGTTTCAGCATCCTTAAGTTTGATTATGAATACATGAACAGGGGCTGCATGTCAGCTCACAGTAAGAGCGGCCCGGGGTCCTTCCGTGAAGAGTTTGCACGTTCTGCCCGTGGCATCGTTGGTTCCCCTCGGGTTCTCCAGTTTCTTCCCACAGTCCAAAGACATGCAGCTCAGGTTAATTGGACTCTAAAACCTGCCCGCAGGTGTGAATGGGAGTCTGAATGCTTGCCTGTCTGTCTATATGTGCCCTGCGATGAACTGTGACCTGTAAAGGGTGAACAATGTCAGCTGGGATCGGCTCCAGCGCCCCCGCCACCCTAAATAGGAGAAGCGTTTTGGAGAATGGAATGGAATAAATCACCAGGTTTCAGAGTAAAATACTTATTATTTCACTGTGAATGCACACTGGCCTATTTGTTCACCAGAAATGTTGCAAGATGATGTCTAAATAGTTCCTGTTAAAAAACAAAACTTTTATATTGTCTTCATCTCCTTGGATAAGGTCAGCACAGTTTACTTTTTTAGACCAACATTACTCATGTACATCAGTGTCCTCCATTCTCCTCACCGAAGGGAGAAAGAGAGCATCTGTCTGTCTGCAATATAATGTTTGACAGTAGTGGTGAGATGGTAAGTGGCCCCTGATGGAGAGAGAGATCCATAAGAAGTATACAACACCAGTCAGAACGTCTAGTGGGAATTCCTCCTCTTTGACCATGCTAGAGTTTCTCAATCAATTCCCCTCTGCTCCCTTTGACCCAGATCAATAGCCATCATTGGAGAAGAGGAGATAAAAGAGAAGAGTGAGATCATTTGGCATGAACTCAAAAGGGAAAATTGAGAAATTGTGTCTTTTTGGCAGTCTGCCGTCTTCACATATGATAGTCAATTCATAACCTTCCCCCCGCAGAAAAGACGGAATACAATCCTCTGGATGAAGACTTCTTTAATCCAATATATACAAACAAGTACACACACACACACACACACACACACACACACACACACACACACACACACACACACACACACACACACACACCACACAGACAGTAGGCACCTGCATGCACAGACAGACACGACACACGTCTCTTCCCTTTTCCAAACAAGAGAACAAATCTATCTCTTCTGTGTTGTAATATATATGCCTCTTACAATAACAAACAGATGATCATTGCTTTACCTCCTGATGAATATTCAATGATGCACACACACTCTCAAAAAGATGGAAAATGGGGAAAAAAGGGAGGATACAAAGCGCTTAAGCCTCCTCGTCATTACGATGGCCCCTGGTACTCAGGGCCACCAAGGAATCCCTTAATTCCTCCAGCATTATGCGCTCCAGACTCTTTCATGTCCTCCGTATGGGAGACGGCGGAAGGGGATAGGGGAGGGGGGGAGGGGGGAGGGGGGGGGGGTTGCTGGAAAAATTCTAATATGTCTCTTGCTATGAAAAAATATGCACATACATTTAGCATTTAGATTCTCCAAGGGCAGAACAGAGGAGATGGGCACATGTCAGCTAACGCATTGTGTGTGTGTGTGCGTGTGTGTGTGTGTGTGTGTCTGTGCATATGAGGATGCACATATGTTTGTGTGGGGAAGCCATCCTTAAATGGTTCAGTCTTTATTTATCCCCAGTTAGTGTATCTGCCTCGCGGTTACCATGGTAATATTAATGATTCGGCTCCTCCACGCTGGAAGTGAGAAAGGTCATGTGGGCTCTCCAACCCTATTTAATATATACTGTGCCAAACTGACAGAGAGGCTATTGGTTGAACTGACACACTGGTTGACTCATTGGCAGAGGTTAACTGGTTTCTTGTCTGGCTGACTGAGTGACTGACTGGTTATTTGAAGTTCAGACTGGCTGCTGGTTCGGCGGCTGCGAGGCAGCAAATTAAATGACTGGTAGACGTGTTGGCATGTTGACTGGCTAACCCGATGAGAGGCAGGCTGGCTGGATAGCTGACTGGCTTGTTGACTGACTAAAGGATTAGCCGAGTGTCTGATTGACTCGTGGAATGTGGAATGACTGTCACTCTCGCTGCGGTGCCTGTCTGGGTGGCTTGTTGGGCCACTATCTGACGGACTGGATAGGTGTTTGTCTCACCGACTGGTTGCAGGCTTGTTTATTTGCTCATTGTTTTGCTGGCTTGCAGAGGCTAGTTCCCTCGAAAAATGTATATATGCAATATCATATCAACTTAGATATAATTGTAGACTGAATCCATGTACTGATATACAGCAGTGACATTATTCATGTTTTGCAAAAAAATGTATGTGCCAATTATAATAGCTATACATATTGTAGATTGGAAGCATTTATATTGCCTCTCAAAGGCTCTCATCATGATATTGTGTGTTAAGATGAAGACAACAACATATTTTAAGCAAAACAATCTTTAATCATAATGTCGTCCCATCTTGATTGCGTTAATCTGTCTAACACTTTACTTTAAGGTGTATCATCTAAAAGTTCCCAATTACACATACTGTTTTGTTAGAGGAATGCATTATTTTTGGTTTAATCCACCTTTCCACTGATTAAAAAGAAAAAAAGGAAAAAAAAAATTCTATCAAACTGCTATTAAACCACCCTCATTGATTTAACGGGGTAA
Source organism: Liparis tanakae (assembly GCA_036178185.1). Taxonomy (NCBI): domain Eukaryota; kingdom Metazoa; phylum Chordata; class Actinopteri; order Perciformes; family Liparidae; genus Liparis; species Liparis tanakae. The sequence goes on from CM070092.1 coordinate 12,019,060, forward strand.
TATAATTCAGAGTGACTCCAATTAGCTGTTGACGGAGAAGAGAGAGAGAGGCAATGTTTCACTGCCGTGGCCACAGGAGGGCACAGCAGGCTCATCTCTCGCCCCGCTGCTTTATTAAGATGGAAAGGACTCAAAAGCAGGAATGATCTTCATATCTCCCTCTTTCTTCTTCGCTCCCTCTCATTTTGCGTGTATCGCAGGCCTTTATTGAAATCTCTCCTCTATTCAGACGTGTTCATAATTAATTACACAAGTTTGGGATCGTTATTCACAGACATAAACACACATGCACGCTCACGCGTATGCACACACACACACACACGCATGCACACACGCTTCAACACAGCTGACGACTTTATTATCTGTGGAACCTGCCTTTGCCTGTTCAATAATACCGACTAGTCTTTTCTCACCGAGTGATCTTTGATTATTAGAGCATCCACAACTTAATTGACTGCATCACGCCCAAGCCAAAATGTATGCCTCATAATCTCATTTTTGCAATCTCGATTAATGCATCAAAACATTAAAACATTTAAAAAGATTAGAATTCATGAAAACCTTTTGTGTTAGTTTTTATTTTAGTGTCTCATGCAGTAAACATGGACACATTTACCTTGATCCATTTTGATTTGGAAAAGGTAGCTTAAATAAATGTCCTAAAAGGACAATAAATCCTTAGGGATATGCTATACAAAAAAGACATACATGTCACTTTGTCTGTAACATATACTTAATTCTACAAATGATTATGAATTGTAACTTAAAAAGAGGAAACAACTCCAAGGAAAGAGTTCCATGTGTAACCTGCTCCCACAACTCTTGTCTTCTGCCACAACTTAATTATAATGTGATTTAATTTTGTCAACAATAATTACATTTCTCATGACAGAATTTTAAGTAAGGGAAGAGGCAACACATTATCATAACACTCTCTGTTAAGTTGTTTGTGTCTGTTTGTTTATTCAATTAAATATTAACAGCCTAGAGAGTAAAACTGATTAGCAGTTAATTCTCTCTCACAAGTGGTCTTTACAGATCGGGAGGATAAAACAAAACAAACCCGACATGCACAAACAGCCGCGTGGTGAAGCCGGCGAGGTCTCGGTGAGTTGGTCACAGTGGAGACGCTATTCATTTTGTTTAAAACAAATAATGTCTTCGATGTGTGTTGAATTAATCAGATGACTGCGAGTATTTGGGTTATATGTATCACTACTCCTTATACAGTAAACATTGTAAACACTGTACTTGAATCTGGAGCTGTCATTATAGTTTCAGATTTATTACTATAATGTGTGGTTGCATTGGAAAAATAAACTCATGCTTCTTAAAGTGCTATTTAAATCAGCTGCGCAAGAAAAACGGAGTCTCACTATAAATATCTGCAGCGAGTATGATGCAATATCATGATGCAATACATTTTCGCGATGCTGAACAAATCTTTTGCATGAAACTGCTGCAAGAGTAACATGAAAGTCGTGATTTTCTCATAAACTGATGATGTATTGGTTTGACATTCTGACAAACTGGCCTTCTCCATAGATTAAAGGTGCATGCTGAAGTACGGTGGCTTAGCCACAGTAGAGCCAACAGAGGCGTAAAGATGTGTTCCGTGAATATGAATTGAGCATACATCTGTTAGACATACTTTAAGTGATGGCATCCTTCTTTTTGAAGGCTGAACTTAATGTGCAGGTGTACAGCTGAACATCAAAAACCTTTGCATACATATATTATTAGACTGTCCCCACAAACCACCGTGGTAGGGGTTTTAAGCCTTAATCTAGGTAAGCAGGTTTTATTTATGGGTATGAATAATTAAGTATCTATTAGAATATCCCTCGCTCATGCATTGATGGAGGTACACATTAATATTTCAAAATATTAGTAAGACCTGGCTTTACAAGTCTTCTGTCTATATCATTTAAAAGTCCATTTTTCCTGACAGGTCAGCCTCATGTCACTTTAAAACATGCATTTGAATGACCATGGTGACAAGAACATTAGTGAAATCTGCCATTACATGACATCCATTTCATTTCCAAAGGGCCAGCCTCATATCACCGTTATCATCCATTTCAGTGACCATGGGGAGAGCAGCTTAGCACACTTCACGTTCCCGGTAGTTGTTTCTAAAAAACGCAGTGTTTTAATAAACTGCAATAGCCAGAAATTAGCTGAACATTTTTCTTTTTTACAAAAAAATATAATGAGTTTAGCCCATTTCTTACTGTCTTTTTGACGTCAGTTGCAAGAACAATTGTGGCTGACGAGACACATGCAGCTCCTCCAAAACGTTAACGCGATTTCTGGGACGACGAGGGGATTGATGAGAACAGGTGGTCCTGTGATAGTTTATAGATGCAGCGAGGAGGAAGTATAACATCCTTTTTCTTATAATTTTGAGTAAAATTAGTCAAGGCTTGTTGAAGGAAATTAAATATAAGAAACATTGTGGATCTTTCCGTTACAAAATACTCATGGAATGCGATACAGCATTTACGTCTGTAATTGTTTTGGTATTTCCAATAAGAATGATATAATGAATAATGATATTGCATCCAATAAGACACCAAAAAAAACAAGTGGAAGAACCAGTAGTCATTATTTCTTTCTTTTTGTTTTTATTTTGAAGCATTGTTTTATTGAAAACATATAAACACAACACAATATAAGTCCACTTCATACAACATAAACATACTGACAATTAAAAGCTCAACGCAACCAAAACGATCACTCAAAAATGTGCGATCTCAGAGCTGTTTTGATATGAGCTTTTTCGTATACGCTGAATTTGTGCGTCCCATTATTTGCACGTGACTGCATGTGCATGATTACAAGTCGGGAAGTTGTGATTGCGAGCCTTTGTGTGTGTGTGTGCGTGAAGGCTTATGCTTGTGTGCATGTGTGTGAATGGCTGTACGCCTGCCTTCATGTGTGTATATGTGTGAGCGATGGCAGCTGCTGTCACCCAGTGGGGCTGACAGTAGTTAAAGACAGTAAAGCTGTGTGCGTAACAGGCCTGCTGTCACTTCCTTCCCTATGTTATTTTACCTCTCTCTAATGGGCTTTATTTCATTGTCAGCTGGCAGTCTACCTCCTCCTCCTTTGCCTCTTTCTTTTCCTCCCTCTCTTCCCTCCTTCCTCATTTTCTCTCCCTTGACACATTACAGGCTGCCTTTGGAGAACAGCAGAGGGCCAGAGACCCCCTGCCAGCCATAATAATGTGGTAAAACAAGCCGACAGGTAAGAAGAGTGTGTGTGTGTGTGTGGGTGTGCGCATTGGATATGTGTGCTCGCCCGCATTTGTTTAAGTTTGTGAGTTCACAGGCTTGCACACATGTGCATCAATGTGTGTGTCCGTTCGTGTCTCCATGTGCACGCCTTGCACATGTGTTCCTCTGTGTGGCTTTTTCTATGTCACGGAGCACCTATCAAAGTCTCCCCCATTAAAAAGCCTTCCGTGGCACATTATTAGCCCCCCGTTACAAGGGCAATCTATCTAAGCTCAAACTAAGAGGGGAGGAGATGGGAGGAGAGTTGGGCATTGGAGTGGTGGGGGAGATTCCTGTCAGCTCAGAGAACATTAGCTGTCCCAGAGTGCTTGTAGCCGCAGCAGGTGTGCTGACCCACCAAGACCCATCAACCCCCTGCTTTTTTCTCTCTCTATCACACACACACACACACACACACACACACGCACACACATGCACATACTCGTGTCTCATCGAGGGAAGCACAAACACACATTTTCGACTGCATATGTAAACATACACTTATGCACAAATGGCACAACAGCAGGTGTGGACACACACACACACACACCCGACACCACCCCTTGGAACAAAAGTTCTTTAAATCATAAGAAGAGAGATGAAGATGTTGCATTCATAAAAAGTGCAGTCTCTCGTATCGCTAACTTATGAGAAGCAAATAGCAGTTGGGGAGAAAGACGGGAATAACTTATTGGTGGATGTGGACCACATCTGATGTCTGTGGACTACGTTTTGAATATGAATGTGTGGTTCCTGAAGGCGTAACCAAAAAAGAGAAGTTGCAGAGAGACACAGTACAACCCAGAATGAAATTGAAGTAGTCCATTATGGCTAAAATGTAACTAATAGAAGAATTTGAGGCGACGTGATACACCTCTGAGGGCTGATTTGTCTTGCGCATCACGATAGAACCCAATCACGGTTAACTGTAAACTGTGCATTGGTCAACACTGTGAACCGTAATGCAGTGTTTTGGATTTAATCAGACTAACAATGGCAAAGCTATCGGCATTATTCAACCTTTTTCTAAAAAGTTGGAATATAAATCTTGCAAATCGTCTGAGTGGTTTCCAGCATCACGAGGTCCATCTGTAATGGGACAGCTACAGCGTAAATGTTTGTCACAACCTGAGAGACAAAAATAAAAAAAGAACAATATAACAAAGACACAAATTGAAATTTCCTGTGTCAATGAATTATTTGGTGGTGCTCATATTCACCTTGACTGCACTTTGCAAAGCATACATTTACCACATCCCTTTGCATTTAGCAGCTCTCCCGTTTGACTGTGGCATGTGCTTTGAACAAGGTCTAAGTTGGAAAGGTACTAAATAGAAAAGGTTGGGCTCTTTATTCAGAATTCCTTTTGTATTGCTGTTTAAGTGATTTTTCTTTCTTTTTTTCATGGCACTTTATTAACCTGGCTTTTACTGTCTGCAACCACTAGCAGATTCTGAAGAAAAGAGAGTGAGGTAGGGTGGATGGAGACGGTGGGGGTAGAGATGGATGTAAATGTGGAATAATGTAGCAGGAGTGAATTTGCATGGTCAAATGTCAAAAAAATGAAGCCTTCCCCTGAGCCTTGTCAGGAAAAATAACATAAGTGGCACGCTCCAGCACTGGCATGCCATTAGCGGTTAGTTCTGCCTGTCATCAGTCACTGAGAAGAAGAAATGGCCGTCATTATCTCCAAAAAATGGACCGGCAAAGATGGATACAGCCCCCCTTCCCTCTGTGACAAAGAGGCATGTGCTCATACAGTATGTGGATGTGCACACTCAGACACATATAAGCACACAAAGACAGGGACACACCTGCATGCGTGTGTTAGTGTATGACTGTGCAGAGATAGAAAAATAAAAATGTATATAGTATATTGTAATGCAACACAGACGTACACAACAGGGGTTTCTCAAAAGTAATACTGTCAGGTAGAGGAGATGGAGACGAATATGTGCGAGTGATTGCACAGCATGTCGCCGTGTGAAACCTGGAGTCCGAGTTGTCTGTCACCTCTCCTCGAACGTCACCTGTCCCGCGGCAAGATATTAATGCTCATTCTGAAATAATAGCTACATTTCCAGTCATGTAATGTCCATTAACATGCCACATACTGTATCTCGGCAGTTGGCGAACAACAGACAGGCCACATAATTAAATGTGCTACTAGCGGAGAATGAGGAAAGGATGTGTGTGAGGATTGAGTACAAATGTGAATAAAAAGAATCATGCTTTTCCTTTGATATGCACACGCACACACACACACATGCACACTCATTAAGGTTCAGCTCACTGCAGGGAGGAGGCTTTGGCAAGCAATTATATAATAAGCTTAAAGACCATAACATCTGCAGTAGCAAGGACAATTAGCCATTACATTCCATGGTGCTGATAGCCGCACATTGGTTTTTGAAGATAAAAAAAATCCTCTCACTTTTACATTGTCTGGGCAGCATGTTGAATTGTCCTAACAAGCGTCGACAATTCAATTATTCTTATTTTCTCATGTGTTCTCTTTTTTACTGTGAGAGAAAAGGGATATCTCTGTATTTGCATATTGTCACAGTCATTGGCATACATTCAAATTAATCTAAAGACAAGTTTACTTTGTTATGCAGCAGCTTTGTGCCGTCACTTTAATTTGTCCTTGAAAAATATTGCTCTTGACATTCAAGAATGCAATTTCCGTGTGGCGATGAGACGGGCCGGGTAACAATAGCAGAAAACTGCATATAGCCACGTATTGAGGAGAAGTCCATGAATTTTAAGACAGGGAATATATTGAGGAGCCTGCCACCAGACAATGAGAGAGAGATAGAACGAGAGCGAGATGGAGAGCGGAGAGAGAGAACAACCGAGCAAGAGATCAGCATGGCAGCTAATGTAATGAATAATATCTCAAGTGTAAATCCAGCCAATTGAACCCAGGGCTGCCTTCTCCCTCTAGCTAGGCTAAATGAGTTTCCATGGGAATGTGGATAAAAGAAGCACAGACGTCTAGGTCAGGCATATTGGAGTGGAAGAGGCAGAGAGGGGCTGTGAGTATGAAATATAGTCCTCAGGGTCTGGTTTGGAGAGATTTGCACTTGTGCTAAGCCACTTCAGATGTGAGTGGAGGGTCTAACAGCCTTAGACTTGAGCATCAAGGTATGTGTGTAGGTCTGTTGTTGAACTGTGTAAGCACTGAGGGCAGAATATGCCCCGGAAGCGCTGAGAGAATTTCATACACGCTCGGGCTCCTCTGTGTTCAATTCCACCTCCTGCTAAATATATATAGAACGGGTTTGCAGTCTAATCAAGACAGACAGCAGAGCCACGGACATACACAATGCATACTGTGCCGTCACATATGTTATCCCACACAAGGTGTTCAGCTCTCCCTCTTACATTTCTTCCCTCTCAATATTGTCCCTCATTCTTCGTTTAATTGAAAGTCCACACCGTCTCCCCCGCCGGGAACCTGTCTGCGGTACTTTAGAAGCCGCAGTGACTAAGTTCAATGTGACACATTTAGGACATGTGAGCCGCACATTACCTTGACACCGTCGAGCTGTAGAAATTAGTCGCTGTCTGAATTATTAAAATAACAAGGGACATTTCATGTGATTGGGCAGTGAGATATACCACCCACCGCCTCTCCACGATTCTAATTGTCCCCCTCAACTAGTTTCTTTGAGCCTTCAGCATCAGTCAATGTAAAGTACTGGTTTGGAGATTTCTCTCGCTCCCATTAGGGAAGAGGAACGAGGCACGGCTGTCCACTAAGCCCACCTCGTTTATTATAATGACCTGCCAGGCCCAGACATGAACATGTTAAAGTTTTAGGAGGGTGGGACATGACAGGTGCACACAACCTTGTCAGATCTGTGTTGGTCTAGTTAGAGCATAGACGTCCTCCACTCTGGAAAGTCGCATAGGCAGATAGGTTGCAAGCATGTGTGTGTCGCTGCAAATGGCTGACTAATTATCACATTCTAAATAATGTTCATATTAATGTGTATGCATAGGTATGCACAAATACATGTCGATTAGTTTTTCACGGTCGTTTGGAACGCTAGATATGCCAAAACACTGTTTGAATACATTTTTGCTGGCTATGGATATGGAATTGTATTTGATGTTTTAAAGCATTTCATGTGACGTATATATCTTAGACTGCATAACTTAAACACCTTGTTATCAATGTACAGTAGATCTCCCTCCACAGGGGTTACAATGCTCATTCGTTCAGTATTAAATCAAAGGATGTGACACTGAGTGTTGACAGTTTTTTGGCTTGCCATGTACTCACTGCATATTGTGTTTGATGGAATAGAAAACATAGGTGGGATTAAAAACAATATATATATATATATATATATATATATATTGTTTTTATATATACACATACAGTATATATGTATTTATATATATATATATATATATATATTATTACATTTAATTAAATCATTAATTGTGTGTCTGTTTGTGTGTGTGTGTGTGTATATGTGTGTGGGTGAATGATAATGTCTATGGCAAAAAGTTTACGCTTGCTTGTCACAGCACAGTTTGGAGTTTTAATTGGTAAGACTAACAATGAGAACAATAATCTCCATTTTGGCAAAATGTGGATTTGTTAGAATGGAAATAGGCTAAAAATCAAGAGGCAACTTTTTAATAAATAAGATTTAGACCTTGAATATTGTTGTTATGCCTCAGACAACTCATCAGATAGCTAATTAAAGTATTCGATTGAAACTATACAATGTCTAAAGCAATACAAATATCATAATCCACTTGTCCTGAATCCAGGGAAAACCATTATAATGAAGAGAGTGAAGTTCAGTAAAGACAAACATACTTCAACTGATCATCAAACCGCATGCTAGAACACAAGGCCAGTGTGTTGACTGGAGTCACATTAAACAGTTGTGTAAGCCCCACAAGATCTAAGTAAACAAATGTAGGTCTTCTAAGCCTGCATAATGGAGCGCTGCCTTTACATCAACCCTTGGTCTCTGACTACTCTTATCTGTGAGGGCCTTAACGCCATGTAGAAGGCACACGCAAATACAGGAGCACGGGGAGTTTCTTTTTTTCCCCCTCCCAGAACTAACATCCAAACTGGACTCTATAATCCTCTGCCATTCTTTTAATCATCTGACACCCAGAGAGGGCAATATCTATTTTCATCTGGTCCTGATAGGATCTCTTTAGGATTTAAAGAGGGGCCTCAGCACGCTGCGCCCAGCAGCTCAGCTGTGATCTGGGGCTTCGGGGAGTTCTCATTAGGCGTTAGCGGCCCCCAGATCGAAGAAACCCAGTTCTGGCTAGTGGATTTTTAATCCTCCTATGGCCTGTGTTGGGAGATGGAGTTATTTAGGGCTCTTTGATTAGCCTCACAGCTGCACTTTGATTAGGAGAACTTCTGAAGATCGAGCTGCTAGGCTGCAATTTGGAGGTGGTTGAGGACATGTGTGAAGGTGGTGTTGTGTTTATTTATGTTGTGTGCGCATGTGAGAGAGAGAGCATTTTTGCACATTTCCGGATGAAAAGTTATCTGGGAGTGTATATACGTGAGTGCTAAACATCTGTGTTCAGTAGATATGCACATACACACTAGTTAAGCGGAGGTGAGAACATGGCTGATGTGTTAGAAATTTTAAGAAAAACTGCAACGCTTCTGCAATGACCTTCTTGAAGCTGAAAGCCATGACGGAAATAGAAGAGCAGAATGACAAACAGAAAGAGACAGAGGACAGAGATTTTAGGTATGGACAAGGCCAAAAAAGTTTGAATGCCCACAGCAACTTGACATTTGGTGTCTCCTCTGTTCTGCTGCTCAGTTTCAAACCACCAGGTAATAAAGCCGGGCCGGCCTGTCAGGGTTGGGTTGAGAGCGCTCCGATCTGGGGCCAAGGCTGTTCTTCAGATGTAAAGGAGGGGATTGAATCATGCTTTGTACTCTGATGGTTGTCTGGGCCTTTTGAAGGGACTGTACGAAGATCAAATGAAGAAAAAAAAGGAAAGCTGGATGAAGGGAATCTCACGTTTGACATATTGACACATCTTTGTATGAAAAACAAATCCACATGTTAACACAGATAAACACAGCCTTCATTATTATATACTTTATACACGTTCATAACCTAGAAGTCGCATAGTGGTACGTTTTTATGTTGGGTATGCTATTCCATTGATATTTATATTTCCTAAATGGAGAGAACTCCTGCTCTACTGCCTTGTAAATAAGAGATACTATTGCATTGATGGGTAATAGGAGACCCAGTCATCAGGAAGGAAGGACCGCTGGGACCTCCACGAGCTTGGAATGTCTGTTTTGGTATACTGTAGCGAGTGGATTTAAGCTTCCTGGGAAATTTGCATGCATCTCTATATTAGAGAGGGAGAGAGAGACAGAAAATCTCATGAAAACCTTATGAAGCCTAACGACTCATAATGAAGGCTCTGGTGGGTTTCAGGGGGGAAAAAATCTCCCCAGTTGAATACCGTCAAAGCTCATGGGAGAAGAGGAATGCTCTTAATATACAGTCTCTTGTTATACATAGAGGGTTTCGAGGGAATTAAACATCGGGGCAGGCTGAATTAACAGAGGCATTGAATATGGATATACATTGTTGTGTGTAATTCAATGGCAGAATTATACAGCTACAGTGGCAATGAAGCTGCAAAGGTTACAACTGATTCATACTAAGAATAGTTATTTACACCAAAATATATATTTATATATTTATCATTACATAAAAAAGGGTTATGTTGACTCAACAGTCTGTGTCACAGCATATGTTTTTGTAAAATGACATCTTGATTGTGTTTTTACTGAGAGCGTTGTATGTCCATGGGCACAGTTATACTTTATTCCTTTTCTTTTAATTCCTAGTCATTCTGAGCGGTTGGGACATCATTTTGGATGGATCGTACACCAATCAAGTATTTAACGTGGTGAACATTTTTTTATCTGGCAGAAAAGTGGGAAATCATTAAAACAGAATGTTTTAGAAACTGGTTTGCAAAAATATAAAGAAAAAACTATTTGAAGAAAATGTGCACTGGGATTATGGGAGAAGCGTGCTGGATTGGATTTCTCTCAGCGCACAATCCCTACTGTCTTTGTTAAATGTTCCCTTTATTCTGTAAATGGATATAAAGTTCAAGGTTTTTCTTGATCTCTTCCCATGTGAGGCACTTCAGTAAGCAAACTATGCATAATTAGAAACTAATTATGCAAAGCATTTATGTTCCTTTCAAGCTCGCTGTAAGTATAAAACATCCTGTTTTTTGTGTCACTAGATTCTGGCCACAACAAAAGCCAACTGACATAACAAGGTCACACAGGAAAGAAAGAGCATCAGGACAAAAGTCCAATTAGTCTGGCCACAACATTTGATTTTAAATTACAAAAAGCAACACAAGCATGAAAGTAATCATGGTCAAAATATCTAAACCGACAACATTATATTCTGTCTTCGAAAAACATGTCAGTTGTATTGATGGTAGGCGACTCGCTGCCTTCCCAGGGTTGAAAGTCAAGAGACACTTTGGTTTGTAGCACAGGGATGTCACTGTTGTGAAGATACGAGGCTAAGCAGTGAGCTGGCCCTGCCACCAAAGCTTTGATTCCAGGGCTAAGTATGTACAGATATCTAAGGTGTTGACACTTCGCCCTCTAAGCCCTATTTCTTTTCCCTGGGATCAGTGAGACTCACTGATAGCAGATTATCTCTGCGGCGTTTTGTGGCCCAGTAGGCACCCTCATTTGTTATCTGCTCATAGATACACTGAGGAACAGGCTGTAGGTAGAAGGAAATGTCAGTATAAAACATCTTAGACATATTCACTTCTTTTCTTTGTTATTCAATGTAATGTGTGGATGACTGTGAAGTAATACACTCAGACCAAAACACCATCTGTACCTCTGTGGAACAATTCAAGTGCTAGGTTGCCCACTATAAGTGTGGAATTATATTTAGATTGAGGGGATCCAGTTAATAGAATAACAGGTGTAGGATAAGAAAATATGCCCTTGTGTTTGATACAGCATCACATTCTGTTACGTCATTAAAATTGTATTCAGTTGTTGTTTTTTTCTTAACAAAAGTCCCAACTGCTGCTGTTTTGAAAATCATGTAGATAGTAGATCTAGATCAATACACTACTTCATTCCTGATGATAATTAGCAGTGATTATATTCTCAAGGTTACTATGACATATTTCTTCCCCAGCCCAGTTAAACCAGCTAAACTAGGCACCTATATATATATATATTGTGGCAGACCAGGGGGAAAACCCGAGCAAACAGCGCATCGGAGGCAGATCCCAAAGCTCAGGTTGGGGGAAGTGATCGACGGGACGTACTTCCCAGTACAGGTGCTACAGCCAATTGGCACCTGGGAGTGGTCACACCTGCAGCCCGTCAGCTAACGAGGGAACGGAGAGTATATCTTCCCTCCACTGGAAGCCATCGAGGGGAGAGCTGCCTGACTAGGACAGGAGAAGGAGCGTGGAACCTCAGGAGAGGAGTCGCGACAGACCAGAGGTAACTGGACCCTCTCACCTCTCTCCTCTGCTCTGCCCATCCAGGAGATACCAACCGTCTCACAGAAGGTGTGAGACTGACGACCAAAGACCCGACCGAAGAATCCTTTGTTTCCATTAGATGCCCATTCCCCCTTTTTCCTACACGTTTTATTAAAAGACCCTTTATTTTTGCACTGCGTCTCTGAGTCTCCTGATTTTATTCCGAATCTCACCTCCACATCCCCCGGGTTGCCACAATATATATATATATATATATATATATATATATATATATATATACACATTGTTTGCTAATATGAATCCTTTTTTAAACTACAACCGAGAGTGGTTAACTAACTAACTTGGGGCACCGACATGTTGTGATGTGCAGGACTTATTGGTGGCAGTGTGCCATGAATCAGCAATTAAAAAGTCTTTTGTTTAAAGAAATTGGTCTTTCACTCTTTGAAGTAAATACTCTTTAAAAAAGCAATTGATAGTGAGTTAATTCTGTTTTTCATGCTTTTGTCTTCATACTTTAGTTGTAACTCAAACCGTTGCCCTCTACTTGACTCTATGGGTGAAAAATCAGAAAATTGCACAAGTGTAGCCGGCCAATCAGGACGTGCCTAATAAAATTAGTGTTGACCCCACAGTATATAAGGCAGCACACAGCACCCTTTTTCTCTTGATGGAACAGCAATTCTCCCACTGACTATCTCCCCCTCTTCATTTGATGGATAGAGGGCAGTCTCATGCCACTGTTAAAGTCTAAGCCAACCATTCCTGCCGCAAGGGTTTTGGTGACACACCGGTCTTTGGTTACTCTCTTGTGAAACAGTTTGTGGAGGGGGTCAGGAGTCTGTGCATGCCTTCTTCCTGCCGTGGGGATTGCCAGTGCAAGTGTGGCTTTGGTTGAAGAGTCCATTTGAGCCTCTGGAGCGCTCTTCTCTGAAAGCACTGTCACTCAGACAGCTTTGCGGCTTGCACTGACCTCAGCTTCCAGAGGGGGTGAACTAATTGCCCTGTTGGTGCACCAAGTTGCTTCGTAGTGACCGTAGTCTATCGAAGGCTATCTTCAGACCAAATATCTTCTTTCTTTACAAGAACTTCAGGAGATCAATTCAGTTTATTTGTATAGGCCATTTTCACAAATTACTAATTTGTCTCAGAGGGCTTTACAATATATACACATAGACATCCCTGTCCCAGAACCTCACATCGGATGAGGAAAAACTCCAAAACAACCCTTCATGGGGGAAAAAGGGAAGAAACATTCAGGAGAGCAAGGATCCTTCTCCAGGATGGACAGGAGGTGCAATAGATGTAATTTGTACAGAAGGAATAATTACACACAAATTATAACACAGTAACAATACAATCAATGAATACGACAGTTTATGAATAGTTGTTAGTAGACATATTCTACGATTGAGACCTCCACGATCCATCAGGCAGACTGAGGTAGAGAGAAAGAGTGGGTGTAGTCTCAACAGGGCCATGGCATAGTTGGTAGTAGGCATATTCCACGATCCAGACATCGATGATCCATCAGGCAGATAGGATCTATGACGTCTCATAGGGTCCAATGATCCTATGAGAGGTGAAGTCAAAAGGACTCTGGGGAGAAATCAGAGTTAGTAATGTGCAATAGAGATGAACATTCATCCACAAGGAGGGAGAAAAGAGGAGAGAGATGCTCAGTGTATCCTAAAACGTCCCCCAGCAGCCTATACGCCTATAGCAGCATATATAGGGGCTGGACCAGGGCAAACCTGATTCAGCCCTAACTATAAGCTCTGTCAAACAGGAAAGTCTTGAGTCTAATCTTAAATGTGGTGACTGTGTCTGCCTCCCGGACTGAAGGTGGAAGCTGGTGTCATAAAAGAGGAGCTTGAGGACTGAAGGCTCTGGCTCCCATCCTACTTTTTAAGAGTCTAGGAACTACAAGTAGCCCCGCATTTAGTGAGCGCAGCTAGATGTGTTTTGTCCTCCACCCTGTACAGGTAACGGAGGAAAAGTTACATTTTATGCTTTGCCCAGTTCTTATGTTATTTTAAACACACGGTCCTCATCAAATGCACCGAACATCTATGTGATACGGAGATGGTGTGGCAGGTAAAGCCCAACGCAAGAAATGCCTGCCTTAATATCTTTGTGAGTGTGTCTCCCAAGCATATAGGTTGGTGGGATAAGAACCTCACACTTTTGTCTGGGCACAGTGACCCTGTGGCATGGCCGCATCGGCTGCTCTGTTCTCAGGGATGTGGGTCAAGGACCGATTATATGTATGGTGGCATCGTATTTGATTAATATCATTATATCCGTTGGACATGTCTGGCTCCTTTGCATGGTCTGTGCCAATTGGAACGGCACAGGACTGGTAAAAAGGGTTGTGTCGATTCTGTTGCACCTGATTTAGATGTCCCTTTCCACTTCCTTCAGAAGGAGCCACAAAGTGATGACATAGTCACTCTGTGGTCGAATGACCTCAAATGCCACTTTTTTTTAATTAAATGGAACAGTAAGTTCCATGGCCAGGCTACTTTGTAAAGACTCTTCACTGTATCATGTTGTATAGGTCTTATACACCTGCCCAGCCTAGTCTCCCAGAGGCCAAGGTGACGTCTTTATATCTTATGCTTTGTCCTACTAACACTCTAACAATAACAGTTTGCGGTTATGGAGGTATTACGCACTGTAACACACAGCACAACACACTGCAGTAGATCGCTGGAGATCCTGGCAAACTCAGCACTTTACTTTATTTCCCCCTGTATATTTAGTATTTAGTTTTAGCATTGTTATTGTGTTTTGTTTTATATTTATTTTCATTAATGCTCCGATTGCATTGCTGCTGTGATTTTTGAAATGTCCCTACTGTGAGACAAATAAAGGAATATCAAATCAAATCAAATCAAATCACGGAAACCAAAATCAAAATACATGTCTTAGTGTCAACCAACATCAAAGGAAAAGTTCTACAGCAGGAACCAATACTTCCACAAACTTCCTTCATATACTCATAAGAATAGGGGCCTTTGATTTTAACCTACTCCTGATTCACAAAACATATTGTAAAGACTATAGCATTGCAATAACACTTCAATTAAAATGAGGAGACTGGGTAGGTCTGAATCTACACTGATATATATTTCTAAGGTTGGATAGTGCCACGACTTTGCTAAATGCACCTGTGGTCTGGAGGTAGCTCCCAGTACAACTACATCAAGTGCACTCAAATGCGTTGTACCACATCACTATGTCTGAACATTTTGTAACCTTTGATTAAGTCACTCTCTGGAGTTTGTACTCTATTTTTCACAACTTCCTATGTGAAGTGTGAACAGCATGTTTGTACATCGGTAAAGTTAGTCTAAGATGAGAAACATGTCAGACCTAATTAAAAGGCAGCCCGGGTGTCGCCTGACACAAAGTGACAGAATTCTGATTCAGTAAACAAAAATAAGAGCAACTAAAAATCCCAAAGTAGTTCATGCTAAATGTGTAATCTTTGTGTTTTTTTAACTCACACTCTTCGATGTGTCCTCTTGCTCCTGTGTAACTTTGATATATGTGGTTGACTCTCTGGAGTGCTGGCGAGCCTTTGATACTAGAAGGGCACAAAATAATATCTTCCCTTTGAAAAACAATTTCAGGGAGAGGGGATCAGTATAAATAGGCCTTTTTATGTGCACCAGGGGCCGATGTGAATCTGATGGGGAACTTGTGATAGGCTTTTTTAAATGGCAATGCAAAATTGATGAGTGGAGGGGCCTGGGCTGTTGTCGCGTGGAAGGAGATGTGACTGCATAAGGACATCAAGGCCTTACACACACACACATACACACCCACCCACCCATCACACACACACACATACACACACACACACACACACACACACACGCACATGACTGTGCAGATGCATGCAAATGTGGGAAACACACAAACACACTCTAACACCCACTTGTGCGTGCACAGCAATACACACGCATGCAAAAAAAAAAAAAATCTCTATTGGCTTGACACTTACACTCCAGTCAGGAGTGAAGCCTGAAGGCTTAATCGAGATATAGAGAGAGTGCTCCGGAGGAGAAGAGAAGATGGTCTGACCAGTCATCTCCTTTCTCTCTCCAATTCATCCCTCCATCCCTCCTTCTACAAGAGCCCGCTATCCCTGCTATCTGTTATCTCCACACAGCTGCAGACCGAGCAGCTCTCCACCTTGTCCCTTCCCCACCCACCTCCACCACCTCTTCTAATCTTGATGGGTATTGGGGAATGTAAGAGAAGAGTTTCCTGATAAAGCTGTCTAATGAACATACAGGAACTTTCGTAAGTTAAGCATCAAAACATCGAAGGCTGTTTGAACTTTGACTCCACCTGCATTAGTGCAGAGTCCTTATCAGGCCTCTCGAGTGGAGAGATTAGCCACTTCCTAATGAAGTGGTGAAATCGTAAAGGTCTTACTCCAAGGCAGAGTGGATTGCTTCCAACATTTTTCACTCTGTTATCTCCCGTACCCAGATTGCCATTGAGGGAAAAAAATAAAAAAAGAAGGTGAGGATCCTTTCTCCCTCACTGCTTCCCCTTCTTGGATTTCAAGTCACACACACAAAAATATAACATCAGATCAAACTCATATCTGCCAAAAGTAAACAATTACATCAAGTACGGAAGCAGAGAAAATAACTTCTGTTCTGTACTTTTTGAGATACTGCATCTTCCAGTCAGTCACATCTGCTGTTAACGCAGATTTCTTTCTTACTTTTTGACCTGCAGTCAATGTTAGGAATGGGGCTGCATTATCTAAATGATCCCCTGTGTTTTAGTCAATCAGGAGGCTGTAGATGACTTATAAATCTTACATGCCTCCACTTCCCAGTGAGGTCAGACTCACATTGCATATTCAAAAGCTGCTTAAAATCACCGTTTCTCGTTCTCATTACAGCCCCAATCAAAACCAACGCACTTTTCATCAACCATCAGATTATCATACAAATAGACAAAATTGTGATGTATGCAAATGACCAGGATGAGGGGCGATGAGCCCTCTGCATAATGAATGTGGTCTTTGTTTAATGGTCATCAGGTTAACTACTGCTTACATCTGTACCATTGTTGATGGACATGAAGATTTGATGTTGATATTCTCCACTGACTTTGCATGCCTTATTAATATCCTTGGGAGGGTGTCTAGTTTGAACATTAATCAGGTTATTTAGTCGAATACATTATGTTTGAGTGTTGAATTGATTTAATTGAAGAATTCAAAGCAATAACGTGAAAAGTGCTAAACCTCTAACCATGTGTAGTTGATGTTGTTTACTCCTTAGAATAGTTTTTTACAATATAAGCGGTGTTTAATCATCATGACAGACTGAGAACTGTCAACTTACATCGCAAATAGAATAATTACTGTCGAGATCTATCAAATATAATCATATTCCTGCAAATGATAGCAAAGAGCAAACATGTAGAGTGAGAAACCTTTCTAATCCCACTCACTCATAATTTTTAGTATAATGCATATTCCGGCTGATGCATTATTCACAAATTAAGAGCCAGTGTCCACCTAAAATCAAGCTTTTCAAACGGATAGGAAAGCGAGAGTACAAGAAGTGTTGTCAGTTCTGGCCAGTGTACAACATGCATCTCAATCCCTGTAATAGCACTCCTTATTCAGACACTTTAATAATTGATTGTTAAGTGATAAGCCTCGCTCAAGCATGAGAAATAGCCGGGGCCCAGAAATAAATATGAAAAACCATGGCAGTATAATTCATAAGGATGTGTTCGATCAGTGTTGGCTTCTCTCGGGGGTCTCCATTATTCATAAAACAGCCTAATATGCTTAGTACTTCCTCTTTTGACTTGTGTCATTATCGGTCTCCCCTCTTACGGTGAAAGTAAAAGACAATGATTGACCATGAGATCAAAATATGAAGTTGACAGCCAGAAATGTAATATTATTAATTTGCTTTATTTGGGAAAAGAAGCCACATTATCTTGTTGATGTGCAAATCAGCCCGATCGCTCCACTCAGCAGTCTATTCGGACTCGACTAATCCTTCCTGTCAACAAGTCGTGTCCATGTCTGTCTCTCTCACTTGTTGTGCTAATTAAATGTAGCGTGGGGATATATTGTCCTACTGTGCTGTTAACATGACGCACATGTCTTGAAATGGCAGGGGTTTTCCAAAGACATACTACTTATCACTATTCCTTACACCAATCCTCAGGAGGGCTTCTAAGTTTGATTTGTATCCAATATCAGGAGATGAACACCTAATGAGATTTTTATGGACTTTTCCTTCCAACTTCATTAGCTTTTTATGAATGAGCGGCAGCGGGTGGGAGGGGTCCTCATTAAATCCCCATGTGCTTCAAATAGCAAAGATAGAAGGGTTAGGATGAAGGTAGGGATAGATGTTGTAAGAGTGAAAACAGGATTCTTTTTGTGGCAGCAGAGAAGCTCTCTCTAGAGACTATCGCAGATAGCCCTGCGAGAGGCTCCCATCAGGCAGAAACCGAGGAGCCTTAAGTGTTTTATACGAATTCAATACAGCGGTTAAAAATACCAGAGGGAATATCACATTCATATCTCTGTCGCTCGCCTCACTTAATACTGGGATGTCTGGCTGGGTGGATGGAAAAGAGGAGAGGAACAGAGAGGAAAGAGGCCCTCTCGGTGCCTCCGCTGAAGGGGTGACCGTTCATTCTGGGTGCAGCAGTCAGCAGCTGCTGGCTAACTCCTTTCTGCACCAGCTCTTTATATAATGAAAGCATCCCACCAAATGCAAATACATCAGGACCCGTTTGAGTCAGTACCAAGAAGAAATGTTTACAGGATATTAGTTATCACATCCGCCATCAATAAAATAAGTGGATTATTTTACTTTTTTCGTTCTTTGGTCCCTTTTTGCTGTTCATATGACATTGCTTGTTTGAGGGACAGCAACTGTTTGCTTGAGGGAATGCAGTATGTTGACAGTGCAACCTACCCAACCCCAACCTGCCCAACCCCAACCTGCCCAACTCCAACCTGCCCAACATCAACCTGCTCAACCCCAACCTGCTCAACCCCAACCTGCTCAACCCCAACCTGCTCAACCCCAACCTGCCCAACTCCAACCTGCCCAACATCAACCTGCTCAACCCCAACCTGCTCAACCCCAACCTGCTCAACCCCAACCTGCCCAACCCCAACCTGCCCAACTCCAACCTGCTCAACATCAACCTACCCAACCCCAACCTGCTCAACCCCAACCTGCTCAACATCAACCTGCTCAACTCCATCCTGCTCAACCCCAACCTGCTCAACATCAACCTGCTCAACCCCAACCTGCTCAACCCCAACCTGCTCAACATCAACCTACCCAACCCCAACCTGCTCAACCCCAACCTGCTCAACATCAACCTGCTCAACTCCAACCTGCTCAACTCCAACCTGCTCAACCCCAACCTGCTCAACCCCAACCTGCTCAACATCAACCTGCTCAACTCCAACCTGCTCAACCTGCCAACTCGCTCCAACTGCTCAACCTGCTCAACCCCAACCTCAACTCCAACCTGCTCAACTCCAACCTGCCTAACTCAACCTGCCTAACGTCAACCTGCTCAACCCCAACCTGCTCAACCCCAACCTGCTCAACCCCAACCTGCTCAACATCAACCTGCTCAACTCCAACCTGCTCAACTCCAACCTGCTCAACCTGCTCAACCTGCCAATACCTGCTCAACCCAACCTGCTCCAACATCAACCCACCTGACGTCAACCTGCTCAACTCAACCTGCTCAACCTGTCGACTCCAAATGCTCAACTCAACCTGCTCCAACCTGCTCAACCTTTGCTCAACTGAACCTGCCTATATCATCAACCTGCCCAACTCCAACCTGCTCAACATCAACCTGCTCTCAACATATCCTGCTCAACTGCTCAAACCTGCTCAACCCCAACCTGCTCTGCATCAACCTGTATGCCCAACATCAAACCTACCCAATATCGACCCCATATCAACCTGCTCGTCATATCAACCCAACCTGCTCAACCCCAACCTGCTCAACATCAACTCCCCACCAACTCTCATCAACCTGCTCAACATCACTGACCTATCAACTCCAACCTATCAACTCAATATCAACTCAACCCCAACCTGCTAATAACCCCTTAACTCAGCTCAACCCCAACCTGCTCAACATCAACCTATCAACTCAACCTGCTCAACTCCAACCTGCTCAACTCCAACCTGCTCAACTCCAACCTGCTCAATATACTCAACCTGACTCAACCTGCCTAACATCAATATATCAACCCCAACCTGCTATGCTCAACCTGCTCCAACTCAAACTCAACCCCAACCTGCTCAACTCCAACCTGCTCAACCCCAACCTGCTCAACCCCAACCTGCTCAACTCCAACCTGCTCAACATCAACCTGCTCAACTCCAACCTGCTCAACTCCAACCTGCTCAACCCCAACCTGCTCAACTCCAACCTGCTCAACCCCAACCTGCCCAACATCAACCTACCCAACTCCAACCTGCTCAACTCCAACCTGCTCAACATCAACCTGCTCAACTCCAACCTGCTCAACTCCAACCTGCTCAATCAAATGCCCTTTTCAACTATGTAGTAAGCCTGCAAGCGACTGATTTACTTTTCTACATGTCATGAGGTTTAAAGGGAAACGGTCATATACGTTCTTACATGAACCTCTTTTATAAACAGATTCAGATATATATTGGCTTAATTGCTTATATCTGTTAGGAATTCCCAATGTCTATTATAGATTATTAACGTTTTGCAATGGTTTAGCCATAGAGTGTGAGTAAAAATGTTAAGATTCATTTGACACATTTGAATGAGGAGACAATTGTCTTAGTTAAACTTTTGAAATATAATCATCATTGCCAATAAGTGCAGCCAAACAGTCAAACATTTCATACAAACTTGGTGTAAATAAGATCGCTGCTTGGTTTGACATAATCCTGGTCAGAGAGAAGGGGATGTGAGATATGTTCTGAATTTTTACTGATTGTGGTCATGTTGCTCTGAGTACACATCTGTGTTTGTGTCTGTTTATTCATGTGAGAGTGATACAATGCGTTCAGAATCATTGCCGATTGCCTGGGAGCTTCACTTTGCTTTGTTTAACTCCCTCTATGGTGATTACACAAAACGAAATGTAATCGGTCTGCGAGTATTGTGCCATTGTTTGGCTTTATCAATTAAAATAACCACCATTCCAAATCCTCCCATTGTGTATGCAGAGTGACTCTTATCAGCAACTGTATCATGGCAGTAAGGAGAAAATGAGCATTCCCTTCTTTTCTTCAACAATCTCATCATGACACAATACAAAAGGCACTCTGCATTTCTTCTTCCAACCGCTCTCTCCTCATTCTTCCAGCCGGTGCACACACAGCCATGTCTTTTTCCCTCTTCCCCTCTTCCCCTTTATTCTTCTCCTCCTCCCTCTTCTCCTCTTTAGCCGCTCTTGGCTGCTCTCCAGTCTCACTTAAACCCATTAGCTCTATTACTGAAATTATTTTCCTCCCCGGCCATGTCTTTGTGCAGTGGGAGTGAATTTCACAGTTATCAGAAGCTGTGGAGAATAGCTGGGAATGGCTGCGAGTCACTGCTCTGTGTGTGTGTGTGTGTGTGTGTGTGTGTGTGTGTATATATGTGTGTGCGCGTGTGTGTGCGTTTCGTCTGTGTGCATTATGCTCCTTGGCTGTTCATGGTTGCTTCTTAATTAATGCTTCTTTGTCCTGGAGGAGTTCTAGGGAGAGAGGCAACGACGGGATGAAAGAGTTGTATGCATTGACCTCACTGTGCCATTTGAGGGCAGTGCAGTCTCAGGGTTTTGGGTAAACACACGGGCCATGCGCACACTTCAGCATTAACAAAGGGGTGATGTTAAAGTTTCTTCTTTCCCGCTTTAGAACCGACAGTTTGAAGGCCGATGTGTTATGTTCGATGTGTTATGTTCAAGTTAACGAAGACGCTCAAATGATCTGTGAGGCTCCTCTTCAGCGAAGTGTGTGCAGGTCTGTCATTTTTTTTTAATTAATCAATACATTGCCTTATATTTCCTAGTAGGCATAAATGGCATAAATGCCTTGATTGGAATATTTTCAATAGTGTAAACTACACTGGTCAGAAATGCTAAATAATATAAGCAGAGAGAGGTGTAGTGTAAGTTATTTACATTTTGATGTTTTATTCAACACATCATTTGATACAAATAATAAGAAAAGAAAAGATTGCAGATTTTTATTACCGAACAAACAAACAAAAAAAATCTATTACTGGCAGTACTGGAACAGAGTTTATAGAACTTAATTTGGGGGGTGTAAGAGGAAATTAAGAATTGTCTGTATTACGATCCCAAACTATAAAGTTCAACATGTGATACAAATGTTCTGATGTATGAGTCACATGAAACAATATTTGTTCTTTAAACCTCATAATGTTGCAAACACAAATAAGTGATTGAATGAAGGAGATATCACTTATTCTAAACAGCTTCATTTAAAAGGCAAAGGTTTTCAGAAATTCATAGCTTTGGAGATAGTGTTTCCCCATTAAAGCTATCAGCATGCCTGCATCTCCAACTAGAGGCAATCCTGCACACTATTATTCTTGGCTTGACTGCCTGCTATATTTAACTCAGTGTTTCTGGTTTTCTCATAGAGATTTCAAAGGATGTAATTTATTGAGATGTTGTGCACACATGTGGACGGTCTGGCACATTTCTGACTATCGGTTTTGAGGAAATATGGGCAAACCTTTTGATTTTGTGACCCATGCCACCACACGTTTAAATCTCTTTTTCTTACCCGCACACCCAAAACACTTATTCCCTCTCTTCATATCCATCCTTTTTTGGCCTTAGCACTGGATCACTCCCAGTTTGCTTTGTGTAAAACAAAAGGCAAATAAGCTTGTCGGAGGAGGGGGGTGGGGGCATGGCGATGCACCAACATCAAACATAATGACAGGCTGGCCTTCAAAATAACTAGGTGCACGGCATTTTAAAGAACTTTTATAACTGCACTCCCATACAGTATGTATGTGTCAGCTTATATTCTCACAAAGGACCATTTCTTTTGCTGCGGTAGCTTGCACATGCGGAAGCGTCTAGATAATAGTTATTTTCATTTCTGGGGAGCCGTGTTTAGGCTCTTTTACGAATAAAGAGATGATGGTGTCGCCACTCTAAGTAATGTTTTGGTCCCCGTGAAGAGAATCACCAAGTTCACGGTAACTGTCCTGCTGTTACTGCTGCATCACAAGCGCACACGTGTTGGAAGCACTCTTAGAAGGATCCCAACTGTGGAGAGGACAACCAGATTTAACACGGACGTCATATTTTCATAATTGTACCTTGAGTAAACATTTATTATTATTATATTTAGACATAATGTAAGCAAGTGCTCTACCAGGAAACGTCATGGTCTATTCGGGTGTTTACTCAAAGGTCGCGGTGTGGAAGAGCTGGCAAAACCCACACACACACTCACACACACACACGGTACATACTGCATGTGTGATTGCGCAGCGCTGTGTGATTGATAATGTGATCTACTGATCCCTCCTGAGTAGCGGCACTGGGCTCAACAGCAGCAGTGGCTCCAAGCTTACTCAACCATAACACAGCCTGCTCTCACCGGGGCCCTTCTATATTCCTACCTCTGTGTGTGTGTGTGTGTGTGTGTGTGTGTGTGTGTGTGTGTGTGTGTGTGTGTGTGTGTGTGTGTGTGTGTGTGTGTGTGTTACCAAAGGAGGTGGGTGCTTATGTTTCTTAATTTTGGATTAATGTGACTTTATAATATCGGTAAAAAAATTGATTTTACCAAGACCCTTAATTTATTAGTGCCTGTTTAGCCATGTTCCCTTCATTGTTATCAGACTCCGCCTCTACCCAACAGAGTGTCTGTGGTGTATGTGTGTGTAAGAGACGGCGAGAGAGAGAGTGAGAGAGAGAAAGAGAGCTAATTCGAGGCACCTCCTTGTCATTGTTGTGTTTTGAATATCACCTCCCTCCTTCCTCTCAACCTCTCCACTCGTTCTCCTTTTGCCTTCCTGCTGCTTGTTTCCTGTGACAGGGGAAGTGGCAGCTCCTGGTGACCCTTGAACCCTGGTTGGTCACTTAGGCAGATACGTTGGACGTTGAGGACTTTGTCGGCAGGCGACAAGGACTCTTGCGAGGCCAGTCCTAATCAGATGAAGGAGGAAAAACAGAGGATGGAGGAGTTATTGTTGGTTGTTGTGACTTAACATAGTGGGAATTGCTGAGATATTTCCCAACGCTTTAGTGTCAGTAGAGTGACAATAGAAAACAACCACAATTCAAATATTGGCTGCAGTCACTGACTTACAACCGCTGGAATGCTTAAGTGTCATTCGCTGAGAGGGTTTTGAAGATGCATTATTTTTTCACATGATACATTATCAGACAAAGATCACGGTAAAGCTATTTAGAAATAAAAAGGCCTCAGTAGGATATCACCGATACACTATTTGCTCCTGAAGCAGGGTTTCGAAATTTAGCAAACAGGTAGACATTTAATATCGTAGAGAAAGAATACAGAAAGGTGCTCTCAGTTGTTTGGGGGTAATTAGTGCAATTCATATCTGTTTGAAAATGTATTAAAATGTGTTGAAAACTTCTGAATTTCTGAAGCATTTATACAGTTGTTCATTATGTTGATTGAATAGAACAATTAAACCATTCAAATAAAACTAAATGTAAATGATTAAAATGAGCACATCTCCTTTCACATTGTATTTTTTCCTTATTGATTTGACGATACAGCAACATAATTTTTGCAGAGACATCAATTCCCTAACTCTGATTTCAGTCCCAAGGCAGTGCAGTCCCAGCGTACCATTTGCTGGATACTTTCAAACACCACCAGCAGGATGCAAAACAACAGTTCCCAATATTCACAGTGCACCCCACGACATCATCAAAAAGCCTTTCTTTTGCATTTCTCTCTCACATTGTTGTCCTTTTCATGGGACCATGTAGTCTCAAAAGACTCAGTTAATGAATTCTGGACAATTAGTGGGATTGGAATTTATTGACAGAACAGCAACGAGCCAGCCTGCCTTCCTGCCCGGCTGCGTGGCTCTCATTGTCCAGAGTGTTCGGAGCATATGCTATTGAGCTGCGCTGCTTGCTTGACAGCAAAGGGCTGGTTCAATTACATCAATTGCTTGATGACCGAGGAGAGAGCAGCGGGGCCATGCATGCTAGTTTGTGATAAGAGGGGAACTCTGCAGCGCCGCCGCCCTCATTATGCAAGTCTGACAGTAACCTAGAAAAGCTCGGAAATTATACACAATACAAAGCATATGTTTCTTGTTTCTTTTTGGGAAGGAAATTGATTCCAAGAAAGTAATGATGCAGACAACGTGTGGCTGACCAAAGCACTCCACCAAAGTTTTTGGGGTGGGTTGGTAAAATTAATGTCTGCTGCACATTTATATCCTGTCCTGGTGGGATAAAATATGGAAGCGTACAGTATATGCAGCAAGTCACCCGCATAATGACTACTTTGGTTTTTATTTGTTTTCTGTCCCGGATAATTTTAGATTAACGTGTTGACATAAGTCACCAACTACCGCAAAGTTTTTAACCGACTTTGTCTCCACTGTTTGTACACAAAGAAATGCATCTACAAATGTAGCTTGATAAGACATGATGACAACAATGCGCCAAATCATTCAGCTGCACATTCTGTTTGTTTTATAATGTGGGGATTCTGTATGTTTTATATGCTTGTATATATTGTATATAATATGGATTACTTTTGTCCCAGAACAACCTGTCTTTGTCTTCTCTCCTTTGTTCCCAGACAAAGACACAACACTGTGACATTCAGTATTATTTATGGCAAGCTTTGAATTGACGCCTCAGCCCAACGAACTGCGGTTAGCTAGTTAGCTAGGCACATTCTGTTTGTGTCAACAGCCCCTTTGTGTGTCTGGAGTGATTTATTATGTAAAAGAGGGTTGGTCGGGGGGAGCAGGGAGGGTGACACTGACCTTCCTTTAATTAACACTGATGGAGACCAAGGTGAGAGGCAAGATGATGAAGATGGATCTTCCCACATAAATCATCCTTCCTCCAGGCTGGCGTGTTTGTCTAAGTGTGTGTGTGTGTGCGCGTGTGTGTGTGTGTGTGTGTGTGTGTGTGTGTGTTAACGTCATTTCTAACGGAAATAACCTTGTGGTTCACAGGTTAAATGAACGTTTGGGTAGGTGCAGATCCTCCATTATTTACCCCCGATGGGCTCCTCTTTGTGTTCATTTGCGCAAAGGTTTAATTGATTAATCCCCCACTCCACTCCGTATATTTTTTTGTAATATTTCTAATGTACTATTTCTTTGTTCCTATGGGATGGAAAAAAATGTCATTTTAAATGATGATGCCATGCAGTGCTCCAAGCCGCATGGGTTTGCACAGCACCATGACATGAATACGGTGCTTCTGCACAACCTGAAGTCTACAAACTGTAGGGAACAATCATACTTAATCAGTTTTTAATTAGTTTTGAAAGTGCACACTCATATGAAAAGGAAAATAAAGTTGTTGCAATGCGTCGTTTCGAATGACTCCACTATTTAATTTGGTCAACGCAAATGCAATAATAAAAAGAGAACAGGGTCAGACTGGACATAACATCAGAACATCTGCTCAGGTAAATTTCAACATCTAATAACGACCCATCTTTTGTGCGAGGCTCTCCTGACAGTTTGATTTAGATAACCTAATGTGTAATTATTCAGGAGCTCTAGCTCTCCTTGGCTCTGAATTCTGCAGCACTTCAAAGGCAAACACAGGCCATGTATGGCCGTGCCATGTTCAACGCCTATTCTTTTCTCAGGCAGGTTGGTAATGTGGCCTGACTGGCTGCCTTGCCCCCAGTCCCACCTCCACCCTGGATCCGCTGCTACATTAACACTCGCTCCTGACGCCTCCTAAAGACACACTTCCTAACATAATTGGTGCTTTTTCTGCGGCTCCACTGCTACACGGCCAAAATTAACTGTTAAGAAAAACACACGAGATATATGCATACAGCTAAACAAATAATTACCTTTTATCACTGTGCTACCGGCATCTTTTTTTTTTTTTCATCTACAAATTTCATTTCATGTTAAAATATATTCAATTATGTGTGAATATTATTATGACAGCGTGTCAACACACAGACATGTGAGAACTGGTGCTGCATTTGGTCAACATGTTGGTTTGTTTTTATTTATTTCCCATTTCCATAAATTTCCTGAGGGCAATTAGTCACCACGCTGCATGCGAGTTGTTGAGGTTGTCACATTGTCAGTGTAATTGTCAGAAATGAAATAATTGAAATGTTTCCATCTTCATCATTCCCATCAACATATTTCGAGACTTTTATGACACGTGTCGGGTGTGCTGTATTATTTTGATTGAGACTTTGTGTAAGCAAATGAGCACAACATATGCTCCAATGTGCATATGCTAATCAGTTTGTTTATCAGGCAGGCGGTTGGTCGGCACGCGCCACTCTGTGTGTCATTTCGCGTCTCTTGACATTTTCACGGCGTTAAAATGTTTTATGTATTTTTATGGTTTTCATTTTTTTGCCCTGTTCTTGGTCTTCTTCTTGGTCTTCTTCTACTAGCACTGGCCCGCTATTCATACATAATGTATTTATTTATCATGAAAATCTGTTTGGGAATTAGAGACTACCCCCACTTCAAAGACAGGAAACCTTTGATATGTTTGATTCTCGCAGAGTATCCGTTTTATTTATTCAATTTATGCAAAGCACCTCCAGGGTAATAAAGGTGGCATTTGAATACATTTGACTGGACTAAATCATATAATGAGGACAGTTTCTGGCCTATATCATAACAAAAAAAGACCCTAATCCCTCAATATTAATGGATCATTTGGCTACAGAAAAATCTTTTGCCTGGTGAACTGACAACAGCGGACAGCAGTGATTAGCAGATGTCTGCATGGGTCAAATCAGAAATGGATGTCTTCGGGGAATAAACTAATTCTCTCTTCAAAACATCTCACAATAAATTAGATATAACCACATACCACATGCGGTGCCTGTATGAGCATTGGAGGTGATGTCCGTGTGTTTACGCATGTGGACTTGTGTGTCTGCGAGAGGAAGGAAGACTTTATTTGTATTTTGTGTGCAGATTTATATATTCTCAACCCCAACTCAAATTGGATGGAGGTTATCAGAAAAGTCTTATTTTACTGCTCAGATTATTGTGCCATCTTTTAAAATAACTTGCACACACACACACACACACACACACACACACACACACACACACACTCCCCCCACACACACGCAGCACCTGAATCAAGATAGACTTATTTTTAAGCACTTTTTTGATTATCATTGTCCAACACAAGTTTAAGTCAGAGTCAACTGTGTTTTTTAATTTAATTGTATTTACATTTTGTGACAGGATCACATACCATGTTATACTTTAGAAACCTAGCGTAGAACCTATTATAGAAACAAAGCAAATGGAAAAAAAGTGAATGGCAAAAATAGTAAAAGTAAAGGATTACAAAAATGTAATTTTAAATCCATTTTAATAATGTACTTACGCAAAAGTAAAATGCAACCAGTGTATGTCCACATATTTTGTCCATTTGTTCCTGCTCCCTGTCTGGCCTCTCTGGCAGGCTGATGTGTCCACTGGACAGCTAATTATCTGGTCAACTTTACACCCTGTATGGTTTGCATAAATGCATCAAGTTTACATGACACACTGTCATCTTTCTGTATGATCAAGAGAATAACTGCAATGTCCATCCTCGATGTCCAGTCTCTGTCAACCTAAAGCAGGCAGCAGCAACACACTCTAACATGTATCCTGGTTGGTACAAAATAATCTAATGTTGATTACCTGACACATTGTGGACTTTCTTAGGGATTCATAGCACTAAGGCCTCCTTACAGGGTCCCCCTCCTGTCCACTCCCTGTGGAAGAGTGATGTTTCCTCTGTGGACAACTAATTATCCTGGTCTGACCCTCAGCTGTCTGAATGCAGGATCCTATTAGGCAGCCAGCAGGTTGAGATCACCACCAAGCGACCCCCTCCAATCCTCTTCCATCGTATATATTTATTTCCCTTCACTTCCTGCTTCTGAATATTAAGAATAGATTTTTACATGTATATGTGTGCGCTGGGGATGGGATTGATGGTGGTAGTGGAAGGAGGAGGGCGCATGGGGGGTTGGGGGTACTCTGCTGATGGGTGAATGGCGGGCCTGGAAATGACGAGCGGGCTGACTGAATGCTTGTCCATCACTCTCCATTCTCTTGGTTACAGGTGGTCTCTCATTTTCCCCGACCGGCGCATATCTGGCTGCCTTTATATGACAGCCTGGGCTCACCAATTTGCATGTACGACAGACAACAAACGGGCCTGTGCATGTCAAAATAGGTGGCGGTGCGTGACAGTTTCTACACAATGCTGTCTCCTTTTGGCTTGACCCTCGACCTCGTGCCATGTCTCCTTTCATAATCAGGGAAAGGGGAAGACAGGGCGAAGAAATCATCCAGCCTTTCCTTCCTGCCTCCTTCTGCTGCTGCCTCTTTGGAATAAATCTGATACCAATGCCATTAGCTATGCTTCTCCCCTCTAACTTTCTCTTATTCTTAGTCTGTTTTGTTCTGTCTGTCTATCTGCCCCCCCCCCCCACTCCCCGCCCAGCCCCTCCTTTTCTTCCTCCCTGTTTGTGTTTTGGCATAAAAGCACTCAAATTTAAAGAGCGGCTCATCTCTGTTTGTCTGTTGTTTCAAGATAACATTTCAGTTTTTTTTTTCCAAACTGAGATAATGAGATCTGTCTTCTCTTGTTGTAACCAAATAAGAGCCAAAAAGGGAGATTGTTATTTTTGGATGCTTGTTTGTTTATTTTCATATTTTGAACTGACTGACTTCAAAAAGCTGTTAAAAAATAAGTTTATCCAGCAATTAAAACTCTTTCAAGCAGACCTTTAGGAACATACCATTGGTTTATCAACATCATCAACAACATTGCTCTGCAGCAAGGCAGTCATAGGTTTTCTCATTAACAATTGTGTGTCTCATCTTTCATGAAAGCCGTACCAACTATTGATTACATGATAATGAGCTTCATATCACCATTTTCATCACTCTGATTAACACTGTGATAGCACAGGAAGACTAAATGCCTTTTAACACCTGTGACATTTCCCCCTTTCAATTTATTTTAATGAGTCTGTGATATCTCAACATAATATTTGAGAAACTGAGAGCGAGAGTGCCCTTTTATTAGAAAACTTTCACCGCTCTGAGTTCTGTAATTTACACGTGAACTCTGCTCCGCTGCCTTTAAACGGATCACCTTGTAGACTGCAGTATCCAGGAGTGGGGTTTTAGACTTAAGACATAATCACACTGCTGGATTTTTATTAAGTCTCATACTTTACATATTTAAGGAGACGTTACATCATTAGCTGGTGTTGAACGGGGCAGTGTTAAAAGTCAGAGTGGTATCAGGGTGAGGTTAACAGAGAAGGGGGCGATGGGTTTTGAAAGGAGCGTTCCGTCATCATGCAGTAAACTAATCCTGAATTATATGATAATCAGCAGAAGTGAAATGCCATATCTCAGTCGAGGAACTTGTGTTAAAGTACTTTCCTTGCTGGTACTTGGTGTCGGCCTTTGTTAAGTAACTTGCAGTTCTTTTCTTCCTGTACACGGCTTTGCTGCACCACACGGTTGGGATATTTGTAATGTATTTCAATCTTTGTGCATAATGGTTATCACTGTCCTTAAAAATATTGTATCTCATCATTGTCAGAGAGATTGGGAAACCTTTCATACTATAAGAGCAAACATGTTAAATTTTATAAACTAAAATTTGTTCTTTTTCATTATTTAGATGTCAGAAATCATTTCCTGTATATACTGTATATATAATATGTGCATATATATATATATATATTTCCCCATATTCCCCATATTCAAAGGTTAAAATCTTTTTCTTGTTAGAATAGATACATATTCATGAGAAGACTTCCCCCATAGGTAGTAACTTACATGTCGATGAACTCAGGCTGACCTTGTGACTACAAACGACAACATGTTAATACGCCTTTGAAACGCTGTCATTTTTTAAGTGGCTTTTTCTTATTTAAAGTGTTGAACGAAAAGAAAAGGGCTTTAGCTGCAAGAGCACACAGCCGTGAAACAGTAATCTTTGCTTAATCTCTTGTTCAGCTTTGAGGTGGCTGGCAGTCATGTGTGTAATGATAATTATTGCTCTTGTCATCACTTGTGTCAACCTATTTAATATTAGCTGTGTAAACATTTCATACAGGAAGACTTTGCTGTTCCTGATGCGCTCGGTAAATATCAGCCCTCCGATAAAGACATCCAGTGTCTTTGTCTCTTTGTTTCTTTCTTTTGGTGTCTGTCTCCGGGGAATACTTTTAATGTTAGATTAATCCATCCCACGGAGGCTGGTGGTTCTGCCATCGCCGGGATCAGACTTTGATATCAGATGGTGAATAGAGGAACTCTTAAACCACTTTCAGATCCCTCTTGTGGAATGTGTTGTCGAAACATGAATGTTAAAACCACAGTGTGTTTCAAGGAGTCTCCGTCTCCCCCTCCACAGTCCCAGGGAGAGGTTCACAAAGCAATGAGCCTCAGAGAGCAGAAAGACATCGGGGGACACAAACAGGTACAGAGAGATGAGAAGAGGGAAGACACACGCAGATTCACAATGAGATGCGTCGAGAGAGGCAGTTTCTTTTTTTATTCCTGGCCTGAACATTTACCATGAAGCAAACCAAAATGTCTGCTTTTAAATAAAGAGTCAGCCAACAAGTGGCGTATGAAACACAAGATTTATTTACAAAAAAAATAGAAACTGTACCCTCAAGTGCAGTGGAATTCAGCCACACTGGGATGACCGGAGTGTTAAAAGCAGAGTCGCGGAGAGATCCGGCTAAATGATGCTTTCAAGAAAATCCAATAATTTCATACAGGGAAGGTAGTTGTTGTGTACACACACTGAAAAGTCACTTTGGCTCATCTCACACTTGTGAAAGTGACAATTGCTCCTCTGGCCCGGAGGACCCAACAGGCAATAAGGAAGACTGAGAGTATCGCTACTTTTAACCTACTCAGCCCAAAGGGAAGTCAAATAAATGTAAGTTGTATACCAGCACCCTCACACCCTGGCCATCCTACACTGTAAACTATTCTACTCTATTATATTCTCACTCTTGAGATGGGTGAATATCAATCTAAAGCGACACATATGGTCTTCTACAAATTACTATATTGCACACGGAAAAGAAATGGAGACGATGGGAAGGTTCTGCTGTTTTAGAATATTAATCATTGAGCTGAAACAAAGAAAAAAAGAAGATGAAAAAAAAAGAAACAAACAATGAAGAACGAGAGAGATGATAATGTTATTCAATTGTCTGTCTTAATCTCCATCAACAAGCTCCTGTCCTTACATCACAGACCAGTCTCTCATTAGCAATGACAGCCGAACATCGTCGAGTGTGTGTACGCGCCTGTGTATCTGCTGTATTTGCCTGTGAGTATGACCATCATTCAAATTTAACTTTACTCTGTTTGTTCTTCCCCTCGTCTTCTCCCCCTCCACAGCCCCTCCTCTCTCGGTTTCATGAGCCTGTTATTTATTTCCCTCATTAGCGATTGTTTCTTTCCATTAGAGAGAGAGAGCCTCTTCTTGCCAACACTTTCCTCGGGGAGAGCGGAGGGACCTGTGCTCTTCTTGGCAAGAGGAGCTCCCTTTCTAACCCTCTTAAATAGAGTTGAAACAATCCCCTCTACGAAACCCCATCCCACCCTTTTCTTCAGGATCCAAAGGAAGGTGTTGGCTGGGGTATGTGTTTGTGTGTGGGAGCCGGAGAGTAACACTAGTGTAGAAATGAAGTGAAGATTTGATCATAAGCTCCTGCCATTTACCTGTGTACTGACATTCTTGTGAGTCGGTTGCCACCCGTTCATACCTCCCCCGCCCCAGCACACGGATACTCGTATAAAAACCCCACCGGTACACACAGGAATTTCCAGATCCCAAAGACAACACAGAAGGGCTCTCCGACATATTTGCCGTCATCCTCTTATTAACTCTCGCCGTTTGAACAGAGGCACATCAAAAGTAAGCAAAACACATAATTACTGGCATTAATATAACGAGCTCTTGGAGATAAGCCACTCTCCTAAGCCCCCCCCCCCCGCCTATACTTGGAGGACATGAAGGAGGGGAACAGCAGAGGGAAGGTAGAGCGCCCCTTCAATTAAGTGAGCTGTTCAACCAACATGAACAAACATATTTAGTAGATAATTAGATAATAATTAGATAATTGTGCAGGTATGTCTGGCACAGGCCACAAAAGGCATGTGTTAAGGAAATAGCGGGTAGTCAAAGGAGGGAGATGTGGGATGTGCAAAATGCCCCGTGGCTCTGATAGACTCTTAAGAGTCATTAACAATGTAGGAAGAACTCACTCACTCACACACACTCCTCCCCCCCCTCCACACACACACACCCTTCCCACCTTTACTT
Source organism: Liparis tanakae (assembly GCA_036178185.1). Lineage (NCBI taxonomy): Eukaryota > Metazoa > Chordata > Actinopteri > Perciformes > Liparidae > Liparis > Liparis tanakae. Next base: position 12,052,477 of record CM070092.1, read on the forward strand.
ACACAAGCCTTCTATCTTCCTCCCCCCCCCCTTCGCTCTTGTTCGTTCATCTCATTCTCCGAGGAACCCTCGTTTTCTGTATGATGAGCTCCTGGGGGGCTTCAGTGTTTGGCAGGAGGCTTTGTCTCTCATACGAGCTGGAAAAGTAAAAAGAGAAAGAAAAAAAGACGGAGAAGGAGGGTGAAAACTTGAGACCCCCGGGGGCACTTCTCTCCACATTGTGAGGATTTGCCTAACAGCTTCACAAGAGGGTTTACATCTTCCTCTGAACACGAGGGGTATAATCACAGATCAAAACAAATTACCTATCTGTAGTCAGCAGAGGTGTCCGCCTGTCAAAAGCCCAGAGTTACATAAGATTTAAGTCAGTGCTAACTGAGCCTCTGATTTGGGGCACGGGGTGAATTCCTACTTTGAAACGTTAACGTTGCGAGGGCCTTGCGGCAAGACGCCAACGGTGAAAACCACACAAACTGACTGTGATGAACACGGATTTGCTCTGATAATTACTTGCACTCCTCCGAAGTGACATTGTCGTGACTTTTAAATTAACTCGAAGCCACGGACTTAATCATTTCTGTGGGTTTACTCCACTGCGTCGGAATCATATTAATGTCTTCCAGAACAGGAAGGAAAAGTGCAACTATCCACTTCGTCACAAGGACAGTGACAGCTGAATCGTCTTCTTTTCGGGCGGACTTGACGACATCATTGCAGGGAAGGACCGTCACGCTCCATGGGCTGATTTTCAAACGTGTGCACACCAGCGTCTGAGGCCAGCGGGGCATAATCAAGTTTTCAGAAATGTCTTCAGAGATACCACCGTCTGTATTTACTGTCTCTAAGCGATGTGTGAGACAATGTCACTGGCAACTTGCTGATGCAACCACAACTGTGTGAAAGTTCTGAACACTATAGGGAAGAGCGGGAGGGGAAGAAATGGGGGTGAAAAAAAGCTTAGTTACCACAATATGAACCGCAGTTTCAGAAATCTGTCTGTTACGAGGGCATCCAGAACTCCTGGGAAACACATTAGTAGGAAATGATGGACTCTGTCACAGTACCTGGGAATAATACATGGCAGATTATACTATTAAAAAAGGAGTTTGTGCCTTTCTTTGTTTTGCCAGGTGTGTATTATATACCATAGTTATGCTCTATCTATCCCATCTAAGCCCCTGCAACCACTTGGAAGTAGCTCTACAATCTGTTATTTATGTTTACTGGTGACCCTGTGGCCGAGGGGTGGGCTCTTAGTTCACTCACGTTATTAGGCCCCTGGATAAAAGCAAGCTGGGAGAAAAACACATTTCTTTTCTAAATGATGTCGTCAGCATTTTATGGCCAAAACCTTTTCTCACATTTGTTACATCTAAGGACCAACTCTTTAAAAAATATATATTTTTGAACTGTTTACTTTACATCATGATGTCATTGAGGACAGAAAGAAACAGAACAGCCAGATGGGCTGCAAGTTTAAGCAAAACCCGTACAATAGCAAAACTATCATTGCCCAAAACAGACAAACTCCTAAAAAACATCCATAATCTACAGTGCAAGATGTGTTTTTGATGGCTTCTGCTGCTTGCATGCCCCTCACGAGAAAGCGATCTCTCTGACAGAGAACTCTTTGAGAAGTGTAAAGCTTTGGTCTCAGGAATGCCGCTGGCAACACAGTCACCTCAAGGCGTCTAGCGGAAGGTTAGATGAGGTGTCCGACCCGACATGTCTATATAAACAAAGTCTTTGTCGGGACATCCAGGGTTATTGTTGATGGATTAGGGCCTGGTCTTTGATGTTTAAGTCAGCTGCTAATGCCGGTGTCACCTCCTCATGCAAAGCAAGAGCAAAGGGTTGCGGGGGTAGTTGTGACAGATAGCGAGCAGTGGGCATGTCTGCAGATCTCTCAGGTGTCAGGTAGGTATCAAGGCAGAGTCAGCTAGCTGATCCCTATAATTACTCTCCTGCTACCGCGCAATTAGCTGCGAAATGAACTCATTAATGCCACCGACACCTCACGCTGAACAGTGTTAGCAAAGGTGTGTTGTGACAGTAGTTCTTTCAGGTGTCAGATACAAATTAAACTGCTAATGTTTCCGAGGACGAGGTAATATGTTCAATCGGTTAAGCTTTTTCCCCCCGTGACTAATGTAATTAGTTAAGCTACAAAATAGGAAATTTGAAAATGACTTCATTCTGAGGAATATTATTCAAGTGAAGAGGAAGCCGATACGTTCTTGGACCCATTCTTGAAGCCTTTTAGTACGAGTCGTCATAAAGCGTCGATAAGTAACCATGAAATAAAAGGCCGTAACACCTGCATTTGAGATGCTGTACACCATTACTCCTTCAGTTTTGGAATCCAACGCCCCTAAATCCTAGATTAGTGGATCACAGAATCTCGGGCGCTAGTGAAAACAGCCACGTCTGGCGATGACTCAGTTATTGTTATAAAACGGACTTGAATGAAAACCTCATTAGTTTTATCTGTGAGCTGGAATCAGGGGTGCTGTCTGGCCTGGATTCCCAGCAGTCAAAACAGAAAACAAGAGCTCACTGTGTGCTCTTTGAGACATCAAGGTGTCTGATCTGAATTGCTTTAGCTTGGAGGGAGAATGGCTTTACCGTCTCTGTGAAACTGATCCGTGAAGTGGATTAGGGACGGTTCTTCTTTCACTCAAAACAACACAGCTTGAGGAGTTAGACGAGAAGTGGATGAAGCTCTGTGTGTGTGTGTGTGTGTGTGTGTGTGTGTGTGTGTGTGTGTGTGTGTGTGTGTGTGTGTGTGTGATTGAGAGGGCAGCCCTTATACCATACTCACAAAAATATACTGTATGTTTACATTATTACATTACATGTCATTTAGCAGACGCTTTTATCCAAAGCGACTTACAATAAGTGCATTTCAACCTAGAGTACAAACTAAGAACAACAAGAATACAGAAAGTAACATTTCCTCAACATAGTCAAACTACAAAAGTACCATAATAAGAGCCATTCAAGTGCTACTAAAGTGTGAATCTGTGTTTTAATCCAGATATAGTCAGAAAAGGTGCGTTTTCAGTTTCCGGCGGAAGCTGTAGAGACTTTCTGCTGTCCTGATGTCAGTGGGGAGCTGGTTCCACCGCTGAGGAGCCAGGACAGCAAACAGTCTGGATTTCGAGTGATTAGCTCGAAGTGACGGAGTCACAAGGTGATTGGCCGTTGCCAAGCGGAGCGAACGTGCCGGGGTGTACGGTGTGACCATATCCCGGATGTAGACGGGGCCCGATCCGTTCAGAGCACAGTACGCCAGAAGCAATGTTTACCTTGCACTTTGCAATATTTTCAGGGGCACCATGCCGGAAACTATATGACTTTACATACACAACACAGTTCCTCAGGAAACCAGCAGGCTTCGCATACAGATCTACCATTCCGTCTTCCTCTGAGTAGGTTACACATCGCTCTTTAGTTGATGCTGTTGGATATCGAGAAGGTCTATTATCTGAATGAAGAGAAGTTGGACATGTTCAGTGAATTAAATTTGCCACTTGCAATGAACAGCCTAGTAAAATAGATGAACACTGAGTAAATTGGGTTCATTCCACTACCACATTTCAACTAATAAGAGAATAGTAACAGGAGTGCTGTCTTTGAGAACAACCACAAGTGCCTTATCTATTGCTGTTTTATAGCTCTATTAGTATATTTGTAGATGCCAATATGGCTTGTCACCAAGGTTTTAGTCCTGGGATGGAGGTCAGACTGCAAACACACACACAGAAACAGAGTTTGTCCTTGGCCTGGCACATCTTTTGGCAAGGTGGCAGTATGGCTCCATAACAAATGAGGGACGCCCTAGCTGTGCCAATAGTCCCAGTCCATTGGCAGACTGCATGAAATTATCTTTTCTTACCAGGAGTTATGACTCTGGAGAGTTGATCATTAGTCAGGAATCACGAAAACACAAACACACAGTCATCAAATAGGACGCAGGTCGTAAAACTAACCTGACTGTGGTGATCTAGGATGACCAATCACTGCAGATGCATTAAAAGTTTCGTCAACTTTTCAGACAATGAGCATTTTATGTGCCCTACCTCAATGAACTTATGGTCCTTCATTTCAACACGTACTTTAATCAAATGTGTTTTAGTTAGTTTGGCTTTGTGAGCAGCAGGAAAGAGGTTACATTTTAAAAGGAACTACAACATGCGTATTACTGCAATTGTAGCACCTGTTTCAGGAACACGGCAGTAACGGCCTTATTTTCAGTACAAATCATAAAAGTGTAATGACCAGGCACTGCCAACAGGCTCATTTTGTTGGAAACAAGTGAATTTTTTTCTGCCCTGCTCCCATTTAGTCACTTCATGAATTGCCATAAAATTAAATATTGAGAGCAAACAAAACTAACAGATTTGTGTGTGCTCATGTGCAGTTATATCTATGTGTTTACATATCATGAAGGCACACCCTCTTTAATGTCAACCAATGCCTTCATGTACATTATTTAATGCCATGTGATGCGACAAAGAGAGACAGTGCATAAATTCAATTAGTCCCAAAAAATGGTAACACTGGAATAAGTAGCAATTTCATGCTTTTAATTCAATTCAATTCATTTTATTTTGTATAGCCCGTTCTCACAAATTACAAATTTGCCTCAGAGGGCTTTACGATCACATCGGATCAGGAAAAACTCCCAAAACAACCCTTGCACGGGGGAAAAGGGAAAGAGACCTTCAGGAGAGCAACAGAGGAAGATCCCTCTCCAGGATGGACAGGTGCAATATATGCCATGTGTACAGAAGGACACATTAGAGTTAAAACACATTCAATGAGTATGACAGAGTGTATGAATAGTTGGTAGTAGGCATGGACCACGATCCAGACCTCCATGATCCATCAGGCAGATAGAGGTTGTACACATGTTAAATAAATGACCACATACACTGTTATACAACTTATTTCCAAAATGATGTAGTATGTTAAAGCCTGTGAGCAGGCTTTCATGTGTAAACATTGCGAGTTTCCCTTTCAAAATTACAACAAAGAGCACTAGACGCTAACATATGTTTAGATTAACTCTTATATGTTAAGTTATTCTGCTCAGCTTCTAAGTTGCTTCCGATGTAACAGGTAGGAAGGCCAAATATCTTAAAATATTGCAGCATTCAGAATTATTCTTCCAAACTCTGAGTTTCAAAAGTACTTTGAGTTGCATAAAAATCATGAGTCAACACTTTATTTTCAATGTCTCCTAAAAGAAGCACCTTTCAATTTCCATAGACTGGAGTAAACAACTCGCTGTGCTGGATATTTATTCAAGAGCATACTGCACAAGTTGAGCTAATTTGATCAGCCATTAACAATCCAATTATTCATTCTGGCTAAATCAACCCGTTACTACTGAATATATTGTGTCCCTCTGGTCACATATTTACCATCTTTTAGTCAATGTAGGTTATCTTGCGTCACCAAGTTTCATCCTTGTTTTATGAGGACTGGGGCCAAACATTTAAATTTTCATCTAATCGGAATCAAGTGTGTGTCAGACAGAAGACAATTATTTGCCAGATTGGTAATTCTGATAAGACACAAGTCCATATGGCATGCACAGCCTTAGCATGGTCAAATTAAAGTAACCTGCAACAAAAGGATTGGTTCGGCAGTATATGCTGGGAACCGGTGTGGATTCTAACTTTCCGGCGGGGACTGCGTAATTATTCATGCAGAAATACTTGCGGGTGAATGTAATGTGTAAGCTGGTACACCTGGGGTAGAATTTCCGTGCTCAGAGGTGAATTGAAACACACACAGCAATGACACGATCGGGGTTCTGACACGTTCATTAGCACATAGGCAGATTTGACACAGCTGGAAGATGTAGCGAGGAGCTGCTGTCAAGGTCTTGGAATGCTGCAAGACTGGCACAAACTAAGGGTTGGATGCTCATCGCCGTGTCATAAGAGACCTGGCGCTGTCTCGTCTCCTTTTTTTTAAATATTTTATTTATTTTCCTCCCTCGTTGTGTCGTTGCAACACACTGAGTGTCATCATTTGCATGAGTTTGACACCCCGATGTCTAGCTTCTTTGTCCTCTCTCCAACTTGTTTCCTCTCTGTCCGTCTCTTTCTCTCTCTCTCTCTCTCTCTCCCTCTCATTCCCTCTTTTTCTCGCACTGTGCCTCTCCTCTTTCTGCTGATGGTGGCGGTGCCATCCATGCCAATTATGGCAGTCGAGCAGGTGGCTCCTTGCAGGTGGTAGAGGATTAATCCCTGTAAAGACTTCACTTCATTAGGAAATCCGTTTAATGTGGCCAGTTGATTGATAAATCTCCCGGACCTCTCTCAGAGTCCCCAGATTACTGCCAAGTTTGTCTATTATATGCTAGGTTGACCCTGATGTCAGAGACAGAGTAAGCGGGACCGTGTTTGTTGTGCCAAAGTTATTTTTATAGCTCTATTATGCTATTTGCTTATTGGAATATACCCGTTCAGTATTCACGCAAACGTTTGGAAAATGTAATTTTTTTCTTTTAAAACCTGAACTTTTAATTAATACATCTGACATTTTAAGGTATTAAGAAGTAAGTGAAAGTTTTAAAAGTACAAGCTTAACAGTGGATAATCTAATTTGAAAGCACAAGTAATTTTCACCACTTCTTTTGCGCAACGATAGCAGAAGAGAAAAAGGGTTTGGCGTATTAGATTTAATACCAGAGTACATGTAAGTACTACAAGTATCACAGCATTTAAGAATCAACCTAAGAACTTGCCCTCACAATCACAGACCACCCACACTCTCGTAACTGTGTTGAGCCTCTGCATTTAATTCAAATATCTCCTTAACTCACCCCTCTATAATTTTCCATGCCGGTATTATCACAATTACCCTGTGAGGCGGCAGGGGAGGGAACTCCCCTCCGCCCGTGACTGTCTGTGTGCCACCCGTGGGCTTGTGGTCTGGTTGGATTTGTGAAACACCGACAGACAACCCCTTCATCAAGCCTGTCAAACAAGGATGACAAATGTGTCTCCACATCCCCAAGATGCCTACAATATTTAAAGCCATGGGAGAATGGCGAAGCTGACAGAGAATAGCCCCACCTGGCAGACGCAAAGTTCAAGCCGCGTCAGGCTGTATCATTCTCACATTCTGAGGAGGGACTCTGAGTTGAACCTGATGGCATGTTGACTTAATGATTCTGACAGAGCATATACGGTGTCTGTCTCAGGTTTCTACGAGGCAGTGGAGTGAAGTCAAAATATATTTCATCGACTTGAAGAGGGATTTGGTTACAATGCTGCGCATTAAAAATTGATGACAATTTGACAATTGCAAATGTGCCTTACGATCAAACTCTTTTAATCCCTACTTAGCAAAGTAAGATAACATTTTTTTAAATACCTACATATTAAACATAACATTGAAACACACACACACACACACACACACACACACACACACATCCGTACAACTACTCCTACACCCAGACCTCCCCCCACACACACAACTTTGATCGCTATTACCAAAAACAATAGCTTGGAGATACACTCTGGCTATCAGGCAATCAAACATACGGTCATTCTTCTTCCAGCTGCTACCAAGCATGTAACTATATTGCTTGGCCCGTTGCTCGGAGCCTTGTCAAAGTATGACAGAAGATCACACCTTTTTTCCCAGGGTGAGCGCTTTAATTACAGGGTGGCTTCTAGCCTTACCACATCTGTACAAATGTCAGTCCAGAGTTCACCGCTCTTTGTGGGGAAGGGAAACAAAAAAAAAGAAAGAAAAGAAAAATTGTTCACATTGTTAGGCAACAAAATATTGTTATGCAGAAGCTTTGCATTGGAGGTCACCCACACCCATCACTTTGCTTTTCTATTAATGACAAGTAATTTGTGCCATCATTACTCATGCTCACTATCACATTTCTTAAACAGTCCCCATAATCTGCACTTTGATATCTAATATTTTAATTGCTGCAGGGCAATATGTCTTGCTGTTCTTTTGAACAATAAAGGTTTATTTTTTAAAACAATAAGCAGGCGTTTGACGGGCGCAATAATTCACAATGCAAGTTCACCTGACTGTGAGAGCCTTTTGCATGAATCCTAACCGGTATGAATATACATCTGTCTTTACATAATTTCGTAAATGTACAGGATAATTATATTTGAATGGTATAGGCATAGATGTTTATTATTACATTACATAGCTTTCAATTCAATGTCTCTTTTTTGCAATTAATTAAAATATAGATTTAACATTCTCATTCTAAATACAGCTATTAATGCACAACTCCTTGTTTCAGTTGTCGGGGAACCTGCCACCCTGCTGCCTTAATGAGGCTGGAGCCACATATTAGGTTTTTATTCTCCTGGTAATTGTGCATGACTTTTACAATATGTGACTTACTACCGGCCTGTTATTCCCTTCAGCGGCACCTGTGTCTTTGTTCGTACCCAGAGCTGCAGGTGGCAGCATAGTCTTAGAGGACATTACAGGCCAGATTCCTTCAAAGATACACATGCACGCACAGGCACACACCACTTAGCCCCGTTGAGCTTTTCCCGATTCCCCTGAAGTACACACTTTGACCTTTGGATATTTGTTACTCTGAGAAAGTGACATTGGGAGTCAGCCAGTGGCTTGCCCGCTTAGCTCCACTGTCTCTGTTTGTAAGGGGGTGTAATAATTAGCAGGTTTTCAGCCTGTGATTTTTAATGTCCCTAATTTGGTGTTCGTGCTACGTGACGCAGCCTGCATTTCTAAAGTGTTTGAGGCGCGAAGCGGAGGCAGGTTTTGATTCTTTTCTTGACACACCGTTTTGCATTTCATTACCATTGGTGAGGTGACGGTGGGCTGTTTATGATTTCAAAACAGGGACAAGCGGTTGAAGTATTTTGGCTGCAGGGAAGAGTGTTTTTTACACTGATTTACCAGACTTGGAGGCTTGCATCTTATTATTCGGACTATTCTTTAACCTTGGCTGTTCAATCGCGGGAGAGGGAGTTGGGGTGTTGATGACCTGCTTTGGCAAGGTTTCCCATTGGTGTGAGGGGCAGGTGGATAGGATTGTTGTTGATCAGAATCTGCAAGTAACAGATAGTTTATTATTGGCTTATTGCCCTGATTTTATTTTTGACTTTAATTACTAATATACAATGGCTGGTACAATTAGCCACCTACAAGGAAAACACATTGCTCTTGATTGGCTAAATGGTCCTGAACAAATATTTACGGTTCTTAAATTGAACTGAAAATTAGAGAAAAAACAATAAAATCCTCATGACTCTGCTGTGAATGTCCGTATTAAAATGCCTAACAATACGATGTCATTGATTTCGCATGAATGCAAATGGTTGAGGAATTTCTCAGCCTTGTTGATGCATATCTCAATCATTCACCGGGAAATGTCTTGGGGAGCCACATTCTGTCAGCTCTACTCAATAAATGCAAGTCCAACCGTCTAAAAGCTGTACATTGTCATTCATATAGACATAATGCGATTCCTTACTGGTTGTGACCTCACATCTGGCAGAACTGTTAACCTTTAGTTATGTTTCTTCGAGGTGAGTGTAGCTCAGCCCCACCCCCACCCCACTCCCCCCTCACCTCTCTGGAGCTCGAGCGGTGTTAGGGTGCAGAGCGGTAGCCCTCTTGCTGCTAAAAGGTGTGTGTGTGTGTGTGTGTGTGTGTGTGTGTGTGTGTGTGTGTGTGTGTGGTTTATAAAGAAGTTTTAGGCTGGCCATTTGGGAACAGACCCTGGGTGTTAAACACTGAGAAGCTGGAGGAGAGGACTCTGTCAGCTTGGAGGACACGGCACAGCCAGCACAGAGGTCACTGGAGTACACACACACACACACACACACACACACATACACACACACACACACACACACACATACACACACGCACACACACACACACTTCCACACACACAGCACACACACATACATCAACATACTCACACACACACACACACACACTGTCTTTCGGTCTGTTCTCTCACTCCCTCTTTGTTATGCTCACACAAACAGACACACACACAAACACACGTACGCACACACTCACATTTAACCATTCAACAGCATTTCTTTGCTCGTCCCTCTCCTTCCTTGTGCTGTCAAAACTCCACTGTGGGGTCAGAAAAGCAGCGGTCAGGGGGATAATAGGAAAACAGTTCAAACAGGGAACTGTTGACACGTTATAAGGAAGTAATGGATAGACACAGGAACAGAGAGAGTGAAGGTCTGTTAACTATAATGTTTTCAAATTAGCATGGTTTATATATTACATTCTCAGAATAAATACATACTTACAAATGTCAACATTTCAATGTTTTACAATACAAATGGATTGTTTACTATCACTGTTAATATGCATCACAACATTCTTTCTTTTGAGAAGTAATTATGAAGAACCCCCCATCAACACACTGATGTAGGACAAGGTTGAAAATCCCTTACTCTTATGTAAAACAGTGTGTTCCACTTCGATACGGTCAAAAGACACTCATTAACTATTTTTAACCATTCTGATTTGCATCGGGTGAGCTAGTCAATCAGTATAGCACATAAAATGTACAAATGTAACACCACAAAATTTCAGCAGTATAAGTATATCAGCGCTGGAGGCAGAGAGTAATGATTGTGCTTGAACAAAACTGCTCTAATCGCAGTGCATATTTTACACACACACACACACGCACACACACACACACACACACACACACAAACACACACACACAAACACACACACACTAACACACACACACACACACACACACACTTCCTCTCCGCAAGTTGACTTGTCAGCTTGAGATGGCTTCATCTACCATCCATTACTTTTATGCCCTGCCTTTCACCTAAATGGTCTTTGCATATTCACCACGGGACCTACTAGTGGATCCTGGGGGAGAGGACACACACCCACAGGAGCACACACACACACACACACACACACACACACACACACACACACACACACACACACACACACAGATAGACACATCCATCGTCAAAGGTTGGCCGAGTGAGATTTACAGCCTGGGACCGTCACCTGTGACTTAGCACCATTGAAATTAGTCACAAATAGCATATTAGGGCAGCTAATCAGGCACGCCTGAGCACTTGGCTTTCTTTATGTGGTCATAAAGGGGAGAGTATACGGGCACCCTCAGGCCTTGGGGTGAATGATCGTCCTGACCTCCAGTGAACCAAAAGCCACACACGGCTGGGGAGGGATGGGATGTAGGCAGGGGTGTGCTCCCCACAAAATGTGTCTTTGATACACAGAGGAAGAGGCCTGAGCTGCATCAGGAAGTGATCTCTTTGGGGTTTACTGCTGCTGTGTTGAACTCCCAAGAACCCACATGACTGAAGCACACAGAGAGAGAGAAGGCCATTTCAGAGTTAGAGACACATACTGTATTGTATGCCTCATCGTTTACTGTCTGTGTGTGTGTGTATTTTAAGTAGACTTGATCTATTTATCAACGTCAAGACAGAGCCATTGTCGATGAACATAAACATGGAACTAAATATTTTCAACTCACACACAGTACATCATTGTTTTACCCGATTTCTGATAATTCCCAAGTATAGACTCCTCCAGAAGAATGGAAATGCTAATTAGATCAATAATCTATAGATTTTATGGGCAGGTATTCTACAGATGTGCGTGACTTCAATCTCACGGTGCCTTCTCATGAGCTTGTGGACTTTGTCAGACACAGAGAACTCTGGCACCGCCGAGGAACCACACGCCTTCATGAAATAGTAACGCTTATCTCTTGCTCTTTGACTCGAGTCTGTCGAATGAACAGGAGAGGGCATGCAGGTTGAGAAATGCATAAAATAAAAACTCTATAGCAGGAATCAAGGACGAGCAGTGGAGAGATGGAGAGAGAGATATGGAGAGAGGGAGAGATGTAGAGAGGGAGAGATCGAGATATAGGGGAGAGATGGATTTATAGAGGGAGAAAGGGAGCGATGGAGATACGGGGAGGGAGAGAGGGAGAGTGGAGAGAGGTGGAGATGGAGATATAGAGGGAGAGAGGGAGTGTGGCGAGAGGGAGAGATGGAGATATAGAGGGAGAGATGGAGAAATAGAGAGAGGGAAAGATGGAGATATATGGAGAGATGGAGAGATGGAGAGAGGGGGATAGAGAGGGGGACGAAGACATGAATGGTAGAGAGGGGAAGAAATCACTCCTCTATCTCGTACACTCTTCGCTCCCCACAGGCGGAATAGTATGTTTTTATATCAGAGTAATTGTTAGACAGTCAGATCCAATATGGTGATTCAGTACCTACTTAAACAGAGCTTAGATATTCTGCCCCTAATTGACTTGGTGTGGCCTCACTAAATCACAGTCTTTATTTAAAATAGCTCTCTGATAAAAATGACTCGCTCTCTCTGTCCCCCTCCTCTTTTCTCCCTTCTCCCATCTCCCTCTCCTTTGTGATTTACCATTGAGGAGATGAATTTGAAATTTCAATCATAGAGTTGTTAAATATTGATGGGTCTTCTAAGTCGTTAACGAGGTCTCGGCAAGGACGGGGGGGAATCAGCCTTCTGTTGGCTGGCCCCGGCTCAGTCATCTAGAGGGATCCATCCGGGTCAAGAGGTCAATGTACCAGACCATAATCTCCTAACTTCTATGAGATTTTTTGATGTCACGGCAAAGCTTTTCTCTCTAACATCAGCTCTTATCATGCACTACCATATGCAGAAAAAAAGAGGAAAAAAAAGTCTACTAATTATGCATTATGTAGCTCTGCCTTTATTCACCGTTCAAAATGTGTCAGTTATAATGAGAGCACCGCCATGTGATTTGATATGATAATAGAAATCTTTATCAGGGTCTCGGCAGACCTTGTGTGTGTCAGGACTCACTGTTGAAAAGCGCCTGCAGGCCACCGTAGAGCGCGGCGGCACTCAGGTGGTTCAATATGCTACACCATAAAAGAGCGAGATGAGACTGCTTTTATTATCGCTGCCGCCGGAACAAACACCTGCAATCCAATCAAACGTTATGTACTTTGAGATGTGATCATTACATCTTACAAACGATGTCTCACCAAATAAGATGTGTCTGTCACATTAATGGCTTGTATTCTTGTTGGGTCTGACTTCAGACACCTAAACACTGACTGATAGTGGAGCTGGTAGTTGCATTGATCAGAATCCCTCATTAAAGTCCATTTCTTTGAAGACTATCGTTCATATCCACTTAGTCCTCTGAATGTAACACGTGTAATTAAACTATGCACATTCAAATGTAGTTTTTATACCCCAAAAGAATAAAAAACATTTAACATAACCACAAAAAAAATTAATAATTATTATTAATAATTATTTTTCATAGGCATTCTTTTTTTATGTGAAATGCTTCCTGTGTGTTGGATTATAGCTTGAACACATTTATTTATATCCACTACTAAAGCCGGGAACTGGCAGTGTCGTACATGTCAATGACGATAATGCAATAAAAAGCATTTTGGGGGTATCTCCAGTTCTGCACTTAGCCTTTTGGCAGTGGTTTGATCAAGACGGAATAAGCTTGTGACTTTTCAATTCCAGCCATAATTTGTTTCGATATTACATCTCCTGGATAGAGCAAGTGATGGAATTTTTCCTATTCGAGGCTGAGGCAGTGGGGAAGCTGACGATGTCCCATAATAGGTTATCACCAACCATATCTTTTGCAAAATAGAAACCCAACACATGTACATCTGTGGCCTAGTGTCAGAGCCTTAAATATACATCAGAAATGCATTAAATTTGCTGATTGCTATTCTTTTCCAACAGCGTGTCAAGCCCCAAATTTATTTTTTGTTACGTGGCTTCCCGATTACTTTGAATTGCCAGCGGTCTCTCTTGACATTGACGGCTTTGAAGGAAGTGACAACATAAAATTTACTTTGTGTGTGCATATATGTGTGCGTGTGCGACGGCACGATGTACCAGTGTTTTCTCTTAGATTGTTTGAGGTCCATCAGCGAGAGCCAAGGCTTTTCATATTGTATGTAATTTATTGGAATCAGTATTGCACTTGTACTGCTGAAACACTGATCGGATCTCTGGAGCAGCGGCGCTTCTCAAAGGAAATGTAGCTGACACAAAGTAAAAGCTCTATTTGATTGTGTTTCCAGAGAAATATCCTTGTTGAAAGCAGACCTCGCTGACCCAAAATCCTACCTCTCAATCACATGCTGAATGTAGTGTGTGTCTCTTCCAAATTTTAGACGGGTGGGATTTACTCACAGCTGAACCGACTTTCTTTCAAGTGTTGCAAATGAGTGCCGTGGTTTCCCGGAGCATAGTCGAAAAACCCTGCGATGGTATCTGACGCGATCTTGATAAGATATATGGAAAAGGTATAATGCAGATGCTACAACTCAGACGGCGTAATTAAAGACGAAGAAGCGGGAAGGAAAGAAAAAAGAAGCGAGGGGGCGAGACACACAGTGTTTATCGGCGTGTGCATCAATTTCTATTAGACATAACGCTTTTGTAGGAGGCCGGCCACTGAAGGTAATTTGGTTTGAAACAATAAACAAGCAGGTGGCCGTTTATTCTTTCCTGTTGTGCAAAAGAGAGAGAGTGGGAAAGAGAGAGAACAACGTCGAAAGATCCCGCTTAATGAGAACGCCATTTGGACAAAGGCATCAGGCTATTGACCTCTCTCGGGGCTGTGAGAAGTGAGCACTTTCACATGTTACTGTCTATAAATTTCAGCCCGTCGACACGGCCCCCTATTTCATCAGTGGCCTGGCTGACGTGCCCTTCGGATTGATGTCCCCCCAGCCCATTTGTCTGTTTTACACTCCTTAGTGTCTTTGTGCTCCGCTAGATCTGCACCTCTTTGCCGTGATTGGGTATTGACAACAAATCAAAGGGGATAATATATGATGATGTTTGCCGGTATCCCAACAAGACAAGATAGTCGTACGGCCGGCCAGGCCGGTTTACATGTGTTCTCTGTGAATGTCAGAGAGACTGCATATCGATCCCCCAGCGGACAAGGAGTCATTCTTCTTCTAGTGGCCAATACCTAGTTTAGTTAAAAGTGTGACAATGACGAGGGCCGCGGGGCCGCGAGGTTAGAATTAAGCCGTAGTTGACATGCAATGAAAGACCCCCTTCTATGGAGGGGGCTCTTCATGACTTAAGTAATGTAGTTATTGCTTAGCCTTCAGAATTCCTTTGCTCGCGAGGTAATGTGTATATCAGAAAAGTTTGTTTTCTGCCCCTCAGGCCTACTCAATAAATGAACATAACAGCAGGTCCTTCTCTCTCCCTCTCTGTCACACACACAAGCTCACAGACACACTCACACACACACACACACCCTTACACACAATAACACACACACAGACGCTCGCCAAGCATCTTTGAAATGGGTTTTGTATTGATTTTTGTAACTACCCTGTTAGATGACGTTGTGCCTTAGCGTGTCATTTCTAGATGGCCCTGCCCCGAGCAGGTCATTGAGGTGCTAACTGTCATTTGGAGGGACAGAAAAGCAATCATAGCTTTTTCATTACTTACTGTTTTCCCTCCCTCCCCCTCCCCGTTTTCACTCTCTTTTTACCCCCAGTCGTGGGATTGCCTGACATATTATGGCTTCTGTGATTTAACTGCACTCTTAAATTAAGTGCTGGAATATCAAGCTGTAGCTTTAGAAAAATAAACTCTGTGTCAAGGGATCAAATACCCTGGAGGTCAAAGTCATGAACTTGTAGTGGCGCACTCATCAATTTCAAACTTGTATGGGCTTGTTCTGTTTTAGGTGTACACAAGAGGAGGAGGTTGTGGCTTGATGATGGTAGTGTGGATGCTGTTCTCTTTTCTCGCTGCAATATACAGGGCAATACAGAATCAAGGGAAATCGTCACTAACTTAAGACTTATTACATTTCTTAACAATACTAATAAATTTTGTCGCGCAAGGAGACACAACTTTAATCACACTTACAGCTGTTTCGATAGAATCGTCAGCGATTTGATTTCTGTGATAGATGTGAACTGCTCAAATCACGTGTAACTTTATGGTAAACTGAACTAAAACAATAATTTGAAGTTTATTTGAAGTTTATAAAGTAGACCAATTAGCAAAACCCTAAGTACGAGAGGGAAACTTCAAAGTTGGAGAGCTGAGGTCAGAACAACCTGACTGCATGATTGACTCATCATGTGTTGGCTTTCCATGCTATCGTGCTTATTTGACTGTGTATCCAGCTCGGTGTGTAACACACAGCAACCACGACATCTTCTATGGCTCATTAAGACGTTTTTCTTTCTTTCAGAAATAGTAGACAATAAACAATTTAAGTGTCCTTTGACCATCATCTCTTAATAATTTTGTATTTTAATCATAGACCGTGCATGCAGCTTGCATATTTCATGAATGAAGAAAACTAAAATTAGCACAGAAAAACCACCTGCAGTATATTTTGCATATTGCTTCATGATCTAGAGACCATGCAGGGTTTCAGGGAATTGATAAGCAGCAGTCTTATTGTGTGAGATTACCTGACCCGTGCAGAGGTGCTGTGATACTCTGTCCTCACTAATGCTGAGGAGAGCTGCGTATGGGCACCAGCTGCCACAGAGAAGCTGGCTGAAGGAGACAATAGTCAAAGGAAGACGAGATCAAAGACAAATGATGCGTAGCAGTTACTGCGAGTGGTGCTGCCGCCGTCCCTGCAGTGCGCTGAGGGCTCTCGTTTGGTTTTAATCAATGAGCCTGCTCAATGCCGCGGCCTTGCACTGACTCCCATCGCTTTACAGGGAACTTAATCACCTGGGCCATTTTGAATTCAGTGCAAGAGGGAATGAGGGTGATGTCACCGCTTCCTTGACTTACAGTAAGAGCTTGGGAAGCAGGCCAGCGGGGGGGAAATGGTCACAAATGACTAGTACGGCCCTCATTCATTTACTTCAGCATGAAAGTTAATTTACTCTGAGTGTAAACGAAAAAGGACGCTCATATTATTTATATGATGCAGTTTTATGAGAATTTATCGCAAATACATGCACTTCTGGTTATGAATATATGTGTAAGTTATACACTTTGATGAATCAATCAATTCTGTTTCTTTCAGAAACCGAAATGACAGCAGGCGTCTATAAAGAGGAAAGCTCACTAACTTCTGACTGACTTCCCGTACTGGCTTCTTCTGTGGGTCACCTTCAGCTCAGCTTTGCACTAATGATGACAGCTGAGCATGACGAGTTCCACGGATGAGCAACAAAGAGATTAGACCATTGCACATCCCCCCCCGGCCCCCGACCCTATCAAAATATTGTTCTTGTTTTACGTTAAGACGAAAAGAGAAATGTGCTGATACATTCATAATGTCATCAACAGTTTGGCATAAGGTTAGCCTTTACATCGTGTGCTCAATGTGACCCCATTACTCTCCATCAAATCATCCATCCAGACGTCCTGGGGACCTGGGCAGTGGCCCTGCACACCCCCCGTAAGCCTTCCAGAAGCTGGCAAAGCCTGCCTACCCACCCGCCCCACCTCGCCACAGGTCCCTCACAATCCCCCCCCCCCCCACACACACACACACATACACACACAAACAATCAAAAGCGCACAAACAATGTCATATGCATACACACACACACATACACACACACACAAAAGGATGCACATATTCACATACAAGCATGAGTTTATGCATGCACGCCATGACAAATAAAAAACACAAACTCAGATACACACGTGCGTATGCAGACGTGCACGTGCCCCCCTCGCCACCCTGCTCGAGCAGTCCATTGTGCCACTGGAAGATTGTGCTCCATTCTACTGAAGGTGTTATGGGCTGTTATCAGCAAGACCATTCCATGGATGGCTGCCCTAATTGAGAATAATGAGGGTCACATTGAACATATGGTCGCTGTTGTGTCCCCTTTCCCCCCTTCTTCTCTCTCTCTCTCTCTCTCTTTTTCTCTCTCTCTCCCCAACTCCCTTAAACAAAAGGTTCAGTCCAACTTTGCCACAGCCAAGCAAAGATGTGTGTGGAAAGAGAAAGGACATTGTCAAAGTTGTTCTTTTTTCTTCGTCTGACAAGTTAATGTCCACACAGTCAGTGAGAAGGGCAGCGACCAGCGAATCAGACGGAGGCAAAATGCTACACCCGCTGAGACGAGCGGCGGTGGAAATAAATACTGGCCTAAGCATTGTGCTGATATCAAGCTCCTTTGTTCTTCATGTGAATACGGACATTTGCTCTTCGTTACCAAGGTCCCTTCTGTCATTGAGCGCCAGCATATTTTAACATCATACACGTAGCAGATGGACGGTCACCAATATGCTGATAATGATTAAGCTTGCACGTGTATAATATTTAGTATTTAAAAAATAAATAAGTGTAATGCGATTTGACCTGGTGTCAAAATGCATTCATTGCATTTTTGTAGTGTGTATGAGACAGAGCTGCAGGAAGGACATGATTCAGTGGTGGATTAAATGTGAATGTCAGGTGGAGTCTGGACCAAAGTTTACTGTTCTGAAAGCAGTTATGTGATATGGTTGGATTTCAGAATAAATCTTAGTCGCCTGCCACTATCATGTCATGTCTTTCGTCATTCAATATGTCTGCAGAGAAGATATCTAATGTACACAGTTAAAATCTGCCCAACTTGTGTTGCACGGGCAGATTCATGTCCAGGGCTCTGAGCACTTTATCAACGTGGTTTCATGGTGAAATAGAAATCCTGGAGCTGTTCCCAGTAATAACACCGTTGCGACTACGACGAATTAATCTACCGAGACATCTCTCTTGCTTTTTTTTGCCACTGGTAAAAATTGTCTGCCCTTTCCTCGCTCAAGGAAGAACTCTTCAAGCGCTTCATTAATTGCACTGACACTGTGAAGTTTTATGTTTTCCAAGAAGTCGGGTCTCCAGTGCTTCCTATGAGATCTATCTGTCAGTATTTGGTCAAAATAAAGTTAGCCACTGTCAAAACAGCACACTCACACACCGGCATCACAGACCACAACGGACCTATCATATTAACGTATAAACAATTCCTTACTTGTTTATGGGATGCCCTCTTGTTACAATGTCATCTGGAGGAAGCGACTTTGCACAACATACTGTACGTCTCTGTTTACATAGGACTCACGCTGATTGGATTTAGATGAGATAATAAAGACGCTTTATGGTCCCGCCACCAAACTGTGAATTGATTTGCTGGCATCTCGGATTCTTGTGTAATATCCTTAGGAGGTTGGATTTATGACTATCTGTGACAACGTTGCATTGTCAGTGTGCTGCACAGCCCCTGGACGCAGGCGCAGGTCTCTGGTTTCATGTAGAGACAGGTGTAGTCTCGACGTCTGAAGATGTGTGTAACATATGTGTGTACGGGGTGGACATATGCCTTAATTCACTGACATGGTAGAAGTTTAAAGTGTATAGCCCATGCACTGACATACACGCTATGTGTATCATGTGTATGATGATGGAGGATTTATCACTTGCATATTTGTTTGATGTGTAAAAAATCCCAGCTTGTCATATATGGTGTCAAATCTTTTGATTTATACATGGCAACATGTCAATTGTTGAATTATTAGTCCCTCTTTTGCAGATATTAATAACAACTTACTCAGATAGTTTGAATACTTAAGTCTACAACAGTTTATATTCCAATACAGTAGATATGCATCAAATTTTGCTGTAATCTATTCATGTTTTATTTGAGACGCAGTAACTATTTGATTAACCTTGAGTTCTTTATTTGCTGCCATGATGTTATTTTGGGTGACTCTCTATCTCATAAACACAATACTAATACAACCTCTATGGCATGAGATAAATGCAGCCAATCAATCCATAACATATTGCTACTGTACATTAGGAAAGTATTGAGAAAATTCTGTCTTCATTTGTTTGACCCTTGAAGAATAAATGTCCATACAGGCCCCCCCGACCACTGCAGGAGCCACCCGTTGACATTTCTCCACTTTGAAATCACAATGAAATCTGAATATTGCCTCGACTGAGCGGATGCCCGTAGGGAAATAATCCGGGGTCTCTGAATAGTCCCTAATTGAATTGTCTTTTCCTAAATAGAGTTTGCTCTAATGCATTCTCTCATCGGAGAATATGACAGCCGGCGATGCTTCTCATATCTGCCTAAAAGAGCCCCCAGATCCAAGGACCTATTAACTGTATTACCCAAACCAATATCCCTGCCTAAACCCATTACCCTGAACCCATTGTGTATTTTTGTCACTACATCTTTGCTCAGAATCCGAATCAGCCCGTGATGGATGCTTAACAAGACTACACTTTTATCACATATTCTGCTGACCTTCAACAAATTGCTTTGTAAGTTTGCTTGCAAGATTGATGTGACAGAGTGGCTTACTCTAACGCAGGATTCAGGGTGCAAAGGGGGGCCGTGTAGGCCCACTGTTTTAGTTTCTCCACGCTTGTAGACCCTAAACTCCATATGAACCCAGCCCCATCCGTCAGATGCCGTTTATGTGAGGCAGAGTGTTCGTTTCAGTCGCGTAGTTATAGCGCTGCAACTGGAAAATCATAAAGATAGTTTGGTCAATTAGCCAAAGTTGAAAATAAACAAATGTCCACATACTCCCTAAAGATGAATGGAGGTTTTCCAGACAAGGCTTGACAAGGAACAGGTTAAATACCTGTGTTGTTGTTTCTGGATAAGGCCTGACGCTTGTAAAAAAGTTCATAGAAATGATGAATCTTTACACCCCACAGCCCCTCCTCCCATAGCTGTGCTCCACCCTCACAAGAGCCAAACTTTCTCCAAAGGCGTAAATCACTTTGACTTGCAAAACCCCCTAACAATATGTAGTCAATATAATGTATTCAACATTTTCACCAAGGTAGACGCCACCGTTTCAGCAGACGGGAGGCTCAACTCGACCTCGTAAGTCTGAATCAAGATGTCTGAGAAGTGTGTGTTTCTGAAGGAACAAAGCTAAGTTATTAAGCACGCCGAAAGCGGCTTCATATTGGCTCACCGACAGACCTGTGATGACCTTTCACTGTAAGTTATGGTGTACTACCTTCTTTCTTTTGGGGATCATGGCATTTACTGATTATTTGCCGTACTAGAAATACACATCAAGGACATGCGGTATCCTTCAAAGCAATATTTATCTTATAACTCATCGCTCTGAGGACGCGTAACCGTCGGGTTGTATTTCCGGTGATTGGACAATACTTCCTTTTCTGTGCGTAGCTCATTGTTTACAGTCTGATTCGCAACTTGAGATATGAGACTGGAGTTGAGGTTAAGAGACCATGTGTCCCACCAGATTTTATATTACAAGTAGCCAGTTACCAAGCTCATTTTAAACCAATAAAAAGTCAAATTTGTCAGACAACAGACAATAATGTATATTGGCTGATGTATTCTCCACCTCTTTAGCTCTCCACACGGACCTGCTCAAATGTGATTGGTCGATACTTCTCGGACTACAAATCCCAAACCCAATGCCACACGCTTGCCTACAGATTCTACATGTGAATGCACAGAATCTGTTTATAGAGATTAAAGCAATAAAGACAATAGCCTTTCGTCTAAATCCATCAGGTTTCTTGTAGCAACTGCATTCCGAAAGTATCTCCTCCTTCGTTAGCTTTGGAGAGCTTTTGCTTTCCTTTATCAGTCAGGACCTGTGTCTTATCATGACTAATGCTGGAAATTCCTCCCTGAGATAAGAAAAGGAGCTTAGGATTACCCTCTTGACTGAACATTGGAAAAGACCGGTAGAGACGGAGTATGCACTACATGTTTGTCGGTTTGTGTGTGTGTGTGAGAGGAAAAGAGTGTGTCTAAAGACGAGAGAGGACAAGAACTGAGGAGGGGGTTCAGCTGGCTCCTCTGTATATTTTCTCAGTCGTGAGGCAACCTCACCATTAGTGTCAGACACTCAGATTATCCAACCAACGGAACAGGGATAAGTGGATTGATGAGGTGCTTCCATAGTCCCCGGCTGCTACAATGGAAACTGGCCCCATACTCCTGAAGCAGCTATTTTCCTCAAGGAAGGGCAAAAATAATGAGCTACTTAACCAGGCCGTTCACTGCATTTCTGTCATATTACAGCTGGCTTGTTTGTTTATCCCAGACAGATCTATATTTCACTTTTTTTAATTGAATTACTTTGATACAGACTAAAAGCCCTCAGCCTAATAACATGCCAATTACAATGAAGACCTACTTAGAATAAATATGAATATAATTCAGCAATTTATTGCTTTAAATACAGGGTGGGCCTGGCTCCCTTGACACCCATTGATTAATAATTGGTGCTGCAGTCTTAAAGGGCAATTAAGGAGAGCAATTTCAGATCTTCACTTGGAAGTTAAAATGCCATTTGTCAGAGAAAGAGGGTACTCCTTACCTCTCCCACACTGGATCAACAACTAAATCAAATAGATATTCCAGGACATAATGTATGCCTACATTTAAGACATTGGACATTGTGATTTTTGAATTGATAGAGCAGCATATACCGGTGGATATGTTTGTGGTGGGCCTTGAGATTACCTTGTGGCAATCTATGTTGAGCACTCTGCTTGATGATCCCTTTGCATTTGCATTTCTTTGTCATTTGCATAGATGTGTTCTCGAAATCCATACAGTAATGAATCCTTACATTTCTCAATTTATTAATGGAGCTGGGCTTTGCAGCTTGTCCAAATCTAGTAACATATGTTCTCTAAATATTCATTGATTTATTTTGATCTTAGATAAATTATTCTCAAAAAGCAATGTGTGTGCATTGGTTACTTAAGTAATGACCTGTCTACAGCAGAGTATTCATTCACTGGCTACTCATAAACATAACATAAAGGTAACCATATGGACTGATTACTGTAACTCTCTTAAATGCATTGTATGTGTTTGCTTGCTGCAGTACATGATTCTTCTTGAACATGACATTATGGGGAAATGTATAATATCAGCAATTGCATGTCTGGGTTAGAATGTTGTGATTGAATGAATTGAAAATAATCTAAAATTGCTTTTATTGTGGATACGTATACATATGGGCCATACGTCTATTAAATGATCTAGCATTTTTAGCAAGAGAGCTAAGGATACAAAGCTCTTCTATTTCCGAAGCCGTTCAATTTGGACTTACAGTATTTATACCTAATTATGATTTGGTTGTCAAAAAAACCCCATTGTGAACAAGAAACACTGCTAAATATGTTCTTCTTCTAAATATGGCTTCCGGGCTTCCTTTTATTTATAAAATAAATAGTTTTTGTCTCTTTCCACTTGAGTATAAAGTAGTGTTTCATATGAAATCAGTTATTCTAAAAGAGGAAAGGAAAGAACACATTAATAGATGTCATACTGTGGCTGACGGTGGATATGTTGGCAAGGATTTAAGACAATTTATGTCTGGTGAATAAAATTCAACCATTTGGAAAAATACAGTTGGCTGCTTTACACAGTGAGCATTATACCTACCGTAGTTAATCATTCTACCCCTGTAGTCCGTAGTTTGTTTTAGGCTTGCCTCATTCACAGCATGTTAAAGATAGCAGCAATAACAATTTTATTCGATCTCAACAGTTAACAGTTCCCTTGTCCTCGAGCCACGGAGGATTCAGGAGACAAACTCAGCTAAAACTACCTAAGTGCATACACAAGTTAACCACTCACCTACTATAAATAGTAAACTTCTTATGCTTTTCTCACATCGGTAGTGAACTTGGAAACCTCTAAAGTGGGTGATTTATTCTTCATGAGTTAACGGCAAAGTAAACAGCACTGCAAGCTCCATTTTGTCTTGAGCAAATACCCCATATAAGAGAGGCTGGCCTTCATTATGTGACTCAAATGTAGAGTTCATGACCAAATGATCGATCTACTCGGAGAAAGGGCATTTACGGTAAACACCGCATATTTTCAGTGAAGGTTTTATATCTGCCTTTGTAAATAAATGAAATGGAGATATTGCCTCACATTTGATAACAATCACAAATGACTCACTAAGGGTATCGAGAGCTGTAGCCTACATGAGCATATATTTGACACTTTCCACAATACAGAGTGCCCTATAAGGATTTTTACTTCAAATTTTAAGGGGTTTATAGTGAAGATTGACTGCGTTGTCATTAAGGACACATAGGGAAATAATAAAAAAATATGACTAAATATGGGCCAGTGTAAATGTTCTGCAATGCTGATTTGCAGTTGTGTAATGACTGAACATGACCGACTCTATGGGATGACACATAGATGTCCAAAAACATTTATCTCCAACCTCTCCAGAAATGTTGGATTTACAGCTTCTTTATGAATTATGGTTGATCACATTTTCAGTGTTGTCTTTATTTTTACTTTGTCAATTTAAAGACGAAGGAACACAGTGGACATGCGGTTTGGTTTAAAATTAATTTCAGTAGCGTGGGCTAATCTTAGGCTCACTAGACATTAATATTTATAATATTGTAGACTATAACAACCCCGGACACAGCCATGCTGACCAAGATACCTAACCACTTCCTTTGCCCTAACCTTAGTAGCAGTAAATGGATCCCTCATCTTGTTTCCCTGACCTTGTATTTTGACCCACCAGGCTCAGCAATTAAACCCAAGACCTATTGGATATCACACAAGTCCTTAACAACCTTCCCAAGGCCATGATAGGAGAATTATCATGCACATAACCATAATTCTGATTCCATCATTTGGAGCAATGTTGTGGTTTAGCAGGTGGGAGTGAGATGTTTGACCTTGTTTAAACCCATAAATCTAATCTCATCATCCATCATCCAGTCAATTACTTGTCATTTGGGTTGTGATCAACTGCTTCAGGGGATGAGTTGTGTCTCAGGTGCCCCAAAAGTCAATCTCAGCTTTCTCTATGGGGACTGAGCTGTTGCCCTCAGCCCAGTCACCCTACTGTCATGAGATACACTTTTGTCCTAGGAGTGGACAGAGCTGCCATAATCCAGTTAGAACGGTAAACAAAACATGATTAACTTGTTCACATCTGATGTGCCTCTTCCACGAGTAGAGGCGTTAATGTGTTATCAAACTTATTTTAAAGGTTGCATGGTAGACCAGATTGCTTAACCCAGTAATACAAAGCAACATGAGCTCACAGTTTTGATTCCACAATCCGGTTTAAATGCATACTTCAAAACTGACGACATCATTTTCATTTTCTTGGTTCCCAAAATACCTTCCGTAAATAACAATATATGTATGTTTCATTATGTCTGATATTCATTGCACTTAGTATTTCAGTGTAAATATAATGCAATATTCTCGAAACTGACTCCAATTGGAGTATTTCTGAAATTACATGTATTTTTCATTGAATAGAGAAACTATACAAATGTATCTGAATCAGTCTCTTGAGGGATTATGCCAATGAAGAGTTGTCAGTTTGCCAGTTCTACAAAAACTTTTTGTCTATGCTCTGAGGGAATTGCTGACATTTCATTGACGGGCTTTATAGAGCAGTACTTTGAAGGGCGGTGGGAAACAAGGCATTAAGGAGGGAATACAAACTGAAATGTCCTAATGCTCAGGTGTAAGATAGGGTAAGTTATACAAATGCTGAAGTTGAGTTCGGGTTTCCTCTTTAATTCCTCCTTTATCTTTGTTCTGCCCAGACTGCCTCTCAGCTTCCAGTCTGTCACAGTGGAGGGGCATAATGGGCCTGAGAAGATCAACCCATCTAAAGAGGGATTTGGAACCTTTCACCTCCAAGAAATCCCGACTGGGGGAAGCTCCGGGGTTCATAAATGCCCAGAAGTGCACATTTTCAAGAGGTGTTAATACACCTACTTGCTCTTGTCTTATAAAAAGAAAGAAATGGATTCAGTTTTCTTTTTGGAATTTAAAAATATGTCAGATTCAAATACAATTAAGTCCTACAGCTGAATGACATACAGTATTCAGACTCAACAATAAGTCTAGTTTGGATCATTGGATAACATTGCATGGCTTCTTATTAGATTACTTTTAACAAACGTTTTATTGAATATTTTGTCAATCTAATCAGATGGGCTATGATACAGTCCTTTCTTTTTCAGTGCAATAAAATCCATGAAGCCAATAGAAAAGCTAACGGCATGAGAGCCTTAAAAACATTACCAGAATCAGATTGTGGCTGAGAACCCACAGGGAATGATGTTACGTTATGAAGAATTGATCAGTGTGTTGCTTGAAATAATTAGCAATGATTTTTGCGTGCATCCATTGTGTGTGTTTGTATGTGTGCCATTCTATCTGGCTAGCATGGATCTGTTTACTTCTTATATGTCTCATGGTGCTTGATTGAAAGTTATTGGACACATGGATAAGGTACACAAGCGCTACCAGGCAGATAATAAGGTCAATACTAATTTTAATTTGTGTGAATAAATAAACATTAACACATTGGGGTTTTGAATAACTGCCACTGTACAGTAATGAAGGAAAGCATGTGGTTTCACTATTACATGCCCCTGTCTTAGACTAAGGGTAAATATGCTCCATGTACTCATTAATTTAGCAAAATATTCAGGATACCATCCACATAGAAATTGCAGAATCTACAAAACCATGCTCCAGCGAGACCGACACCAGATACACACAGGGTATATTTTTGTGTCTGTATCTATGTGATTAAAGCAGAAGAAGCTACGGTACTGACAATCATTAATCACTATATACTAATTACCAGAAGGTTCTTTCATGTTCAGCTCAAAGATGTTAGAAAATGAACTCCCTTGTCATTTGCTGGGTTCTTGAAGGCCGGGGACAAACACACGCTAATAACGTCTGTCCCTTTCAAAGAGGACTAGCCACACTCTACTGCTTCGTACTAGGTGTAAGGGCCATTTGGTGGTATTGAGCTGCATATATTAAGGAGGAAATGTGCGTAATTATTAGGTTGCCAAACCTTAGTCAACATGCTCTCATTAGTCTTATCATGGTTTGAACTGAATACAAGAAATACGTAAAATTCTCTTACAAAATTGTGTATAGTGACAAGTAGTGTAACATGACTTACATTGTGTGCCCGTCGGTTGTGAGTGAGTGGTACACATACTTGAATAAATCTGATCTTCCACTGTCCGATGCAATAGGCTGGGCAAATGCATTTATGAAATAAGCCCTGATTTGTTGGCTGCATTTGGCAAATAGCCAGGGGCAACCAAGCAACATAAGCAAAGGTCGTAATGTTGTTTACTGAGACTCAATCAAATAAGAAATGACAAACCACACTGTCTGATTCCAAAAAATTACACTGAACATTACTGTTAAATTGTATTTATTGTTTCTTGGAGTTCCTTCTTTGTGTTTGGGACATTTCTTTCTTTGTACCCGGGATAAGTTGCAGGCCAGCAAAGTGGTTGTTGATGGCCCGAAGCATATCTTTTGATAATTTAAGGTAGAAGAAGGAAATATTGCTGAATGAGAGGTTAAAAGTGGTAGAAATCCAGTACTATTGTAACAGTCGTGTGTTTGTAAAAATAATTCACCACCTGTTCATGTCAAAATGTTCCCTTGTCAAGGTTGATACGTGAGTCATTTCCCTCTGAGCATTGTGAAAACATCTTGTGTCTTTGGACAGCTAACTGAGTTACGAGATACAATGTGAAGAACATGAGATTTAGCCCCGGCACTAACACAGTATGAGCCGGGCTTTGGTACCAGCAACAATAGCGGGGCCTCCACAATATCACATTTTAGAATTAGGAGTTGATGATCAAGGCTTTCGGAGGACAAGAGGACCTCGGGGCCTTATAGCCTGAAGAAAGGCAATTACTTGTATAGGTATTATTGTGTGATGGATTCTATTTGTTGGTGACCTCAGAAACATGCAGTGCAATACACAATGACTGTGGGAGCCAGAAGACGTACTGGTGAAGGGGCCTGTTTTGTGGAATTGTGAATTTAGTGCAGTTTGGGATATGAGTTAATAAGCAATGATCTGTAATGTGAAGTGGGCCGATCAAGCTTTCACCCGGAGACATTTACTGTTAACATACAAATAACAACACAGTAATAACTGGTAAAAATGTTCACACCGTGAACAGGGACAAAAAGCACTTTTGGTCCCAAACACAATGATAATAAAAAGTTAGGGAAGACATCCAGCTGTGTTTTAATGATAGTTTTTGCTATTTACAATGGAGAATACTTCTACCTGCATTGATTCAGCTGTGCTTCACTACTACCATCATCATTATATCCTGAATAGGAATTACACTCAAAGAAATGACACCAGTGGGAGCATTTCAACCTCTCCATAATGTGGAATATGGCATGCATTTTATTGCAGTAGACTGAATCACGGCTTGCAAATATTCACGACACAGGCGATTCAGTTTTAGTGGACCTTTAAAGCCTTTAATTAAAAGTAGCATTTCGGGCAATTAAATAATCAAAAGGGTGAACGTTAATACACAGGAGGTCATTTATGACCCATGATATGAAGATATCAAATGACCCAGGAAATCAATAGCCACATTTGTTTAATAATATTGCAGGAAGTTCAAGGTGGAGACACGGAGCAGATGGAGGTAATAAGAAGGCTTAGCAACAGCTGAAACAAACGAGATGCGTCTTGACAGAAAGCTGCCGTCACTTTTCAACACAATGGATCAGGCAAGACAAGGGCAGCCCTAAAGGGGGGCCTAATGCTCACTCCTTTCTTGAACCTTTCATTTCCCTTCATCACAAAGGAGCACATTGGAGTCTGTCACACAGATGGCTTCATCCTACTGTAGCAATACATGTAACTGTAAATAATCCACTTGGATAATAAGAGTTTCTGGATATAATATAATATAACAGGAGAATATAACATAGCCTTCTGCTGCCAAAGCAACCATTGGTGTATCCTAATGATGTATTTGTTTCATGTAAGTGAAGTGCTTTAACCAGCTTTAATAACCGATATCTACATTTGTATATATATATACTATTATACTCCCAATGGTTATCACATTGTAAAATATACTGTTATGAATTCCCAATAATAGCTTTTCTAACCCAATAATGAATAATCTACAAGCTGTCTGGAAAATTCTTCCACAGCAGACAAGTACATCCTTCACTATGTCACATGGTTTACACCACCCAGTCTGTCCAGTCTCATCCAGGGCCATCTCTGTCATCGTACAGTATATTTAATATGTCCCAACAGAGCACCTCAGGAAGTGGCCATGCTAGCACCTGGGACACACACACACACGCACGCACACACACACAAACACTCACACCCACACACACACGTATTCTTCCATCGTCTCTTGAGGTGCTGGATAGATAGAATAACACCCTGTGGAGCTGCTCCGACACCACCTGGGTCCCCCCCGCTCTCCCGCTCCCTTTCTTCCTGTACCATCCCTCTGCAACACGGTCGTGTCACTGCCAATCAGGCCTTCCTGTCACCGCACTGTGGTGCGCGTGTATGTACCGCAATTGCACCGCCTCACCCCTGGAGTGGACACGAAGAGGCAGAGAGTGATGGAGGCTGCCACCTAACAGCCTCTAATAGCACCTGACACGGCGTTACACACAGCTACGATCTCTGTGCCGCCCAGCTGAGTTTGGGTTAGGACAGGACAGGCGAGGTGGGGGTGTGGTGGGCTGTGAAGGCGGGGGTTTGGGTGGGGTGTCTGTGCCTGGGGAAAGACAGCGATGAACATGAGACCGGTAGATGTCAGAGCAGTGTGCACATTCCTGAGATTAACGCGGTTTTATTACTTCCCATCAGTTTTATATGATAATACAGTGGCGTAACAAATGTAATACTAAATAATAATTTCACAATCTGTAACATTTTCACATTGTTCTTTACATTACTCTCCGGTAATGGTGTTCATTCAGCTTAAAAAAATAACCCTATATTTCTCTATTTCCACTGGATGTTGTGTGTTCTTCACAAGTCCACAGAGGATTAACCCTAAACCAACACTAAATCCCAGACACTAACCCTAATAACCTGGGGACTTTTTCTGAACATATTCAAACTTTCTTTTTTTAGCTTCCTCCTCATAGTGAAACCATGCGTACTGTACACTTCAAACGGGGGAAGGATGCAGGGCTTAAGTTAAGATGATCCATGCTGCCTATCTTTCTTTGCCAACTGACACTGCTGGTGACCCCTGAGCAGATGTTCCTTGTAATAATCTGCAGTTGAGAGAGGCATGCGCGCCAGGTGGAGATCCCGGGGTCCACTCCCAAACGATTTTCCCCATATAAAACAAAAGGAGCTTTGAGGTATCGGCTTTCGGCGACACAAAGATCGGGGTGTAAGGGCCTGCAGAGGGGAGTACTTTTAATACAATTACAGGTCTTTAGAGACAGACAGGCAGGCAAACAGGGCACTGGCTGCCTGGCTGACTTGGCAAGACAAAGACAAGGATGTTGAGATGGGCGCAAATAAGCTTTTTGAATGACGCAAGGTGTACCGTTGCGGCAGCGTGTTGAGGTAAGAGAAAATAAAGAGGCGGAAATGAGCGAGCCGTTGGAGATGATGCCATAATATATTTAAAACTGCCTGGATCTGGTTTTAGTTGGGGAGGGTGGGGAGAGACAGGGGGAGGTGAGGCAGAGGGAGAGAGTCTGTAAGTCAAAGACAGGCGAGAGAGTCTCGAGGACCGGAGCCGCCTGAGCCAAAGTCCCCTAAGCAAGGGCACAGCTCCTGTTACCGCCTGCTAATGGAGTGGGGCTATTTCAGTAGCATTGATTGACTGCTTTCTTTCTCTGAGCGAGCAACTTTCTCATATCTGGGGGAAAATGGATCATAAGCACCCCGGCAACGAGAGCCGGCCGGTGGAGAGGATGACGTTGGTGGCACGGACACCCCTCTGTTTTCTACCTCACTCTCTATCTGCCTCTCCCACTCCCTCTCTGCTGGCTGTATGGTAGCAGGGTTGTGGAGGTGGGGTGGGATGGGGGGGGGGGGGGGGGGGGGGTTGAAGGTGTAGTGAAGCTGCTGTGAAATCCCTCCCAAGACCTTTAGGGGGTGCAGTCATTCCACCTTGAAACTGAACAAGCCAACCTCTGCTTTGTCATAACTGTCAAACGCAAATCCTTCCTGGTTGATTGTTTTCATTGTTGGGAGAAGAGGTAAGGCTGACAGATTTCCTGAATAAGAAATGGGACAGGATATGAGAATTTATCTGACAGGTATACACGGCTGATTTGATACCAATGTGGAGCTGGATTAGCAGGTCACTGCCAGTTTGGATACCAAATTAATGATGGGTACTAATTAATTTGACAGGGTGGAATGAGCAAGGGCAACATCACACACTACTTTCCAGCTGCTGATGAAGTGATGGCCTCCGTCTTGATAAGAGTTTCTCTGAAACTGAACGAGGAATTTAGAATTTGTGAGCCACATTTAGGATTATTTTTCTTTCTGTTGTGAATAGACAAAAAAGGGTATTGAAATAAAAAAAACCTTTACTATGATTTAAAAATAAAATACTCAGCAAAATAAATAAAAAAAATTCAACTCTAAAATACACACACACAAGCCCTCGGACTCACTAATGTCTTAAAACATCTGCTAATCTGCTTTCATTGTCTTTCCCAGCCGGAAGCATGCAATTTAATGTGTGTGTGTGCGTGCGTGTGTCTGTGTCTGTGTCTGTGTCTGTGTGTGTGTGTGTATGTGTGTGTGTGTGTGTGTGTGTGTGTGTTTGTGTGTGCGTGCTGAGATATGTGGTAAATGCCTAATTATCTGATTATATATGTTTATTCTAATTCATCCCTCTAGAGGACTGTGTATGGCACGAGGAAACCAGGCACCGTCACATCGGCTATAAGTGGCACAAGGAACTCCCCTCACCTCCTCGCTGCTGTTCAATTCTCTATACATAGCATCCGCTCGCCCATTCATAATCTGTCATTTATGTCATAATACATGTATCTATTTCATCCACAAATTAGCTCACACTCTTAACTGTACCCACCGTTTGACCCTTGATGGAACTCATGATTCTTTTTATTGCAGTGCAGTGAGAAATACTTATTTCACATATACAAATATATATTAATATATGTCTGACAGTATAATTATTTGATTTATATTCATGGTATAAGTCAGGTAATTGAAAAAATATATATTTTATTTACAGAAAAGCAAAGAGTTAAGAATGATCAGAGTTAACAGGATATTTTATACAACCACGTGTGTATTTTTTTTTATTCTTAGACAAAGTTAATTCAGGACGAACAGAGAAAAAAAAGAAAATGGAAATGTGATTATGTTTTAACAATATGAATTGGAGACCAGGAAAAAATAAACTCTCAAAAGAAAGCAGCCCACATTTGGTAGACTAAAAAAATGTAAGTGAAAAGCCATCAAAAACATTCTCCTGAAGTTGAAATTGTATTTTTATAAGCTCAGACAACCACAGCAAATAGCTGCAGTGATTTTAATAAACCAGTTAGCAAGTGTGGATCAAGCCGTTCAAGATTTCAAAGGTGTGTCTTTAAATGTAGGCCTTCACCCCTTCAGAAAACTTTCTTCTTCTCATCTCCCCCTTCACTTTTCTATATTTTTTTTATTATAAGGCATTAATGTTTTTTTTATTTTTCAAACTATACATTTGGGTTTGAATGGCTGTGGCTTTTGAATAAGGGCCCCCTCTGAATATGCACTGTTCTTATCCCACACATTTGAGAGGGACGTGCTTAATAGGCTTCAACTACTTTTGCCTTTGATCAAGTTTAAAGAGGAGCAAAAAGGGCTCTGTAGCTAATGCCGATCCCCATGGCTTTCTTCACACCCTGTGTGCTCTTTCTCCTGTACACGCATGCACACAGACACACACATACACACACAAACACACACACACACACACACACACACACACACACGTATCCCACCCCATCCCTCGCACATGAGCACTCTCTCCCACACAAATATAACCCCACCAACCGTGAGGCTACAAATAGCTAACCAAGGTGACTCTATCGATCTCCAAACAACAGCGAGAGAGAGAGAGAGAGAGAGAGAGAGAGAGAGAGAGAGAGAGAGAGAGAGAGACACAATGTGAACGAGGGGCAACTGTGTTTCTGACAGACAGTGGGTTTAGGGTTTTGTTTCTTGTTCATCACTGTTGTTAAAGTCTGTTCTTGAGAATAAAACATGTTTCATGTAAACTCTCCGCCACTATGTTGGCAGGTGACTTGTCTTGAGAAGAGTCTCCGGCTTTTTTTCTTTTGCATCATTTCCCACATGAAATAAAGGGTGGGATTTGTGGCTTATTGGCATACTTGCGTAAGTATTAAAACACATCAAATAATAGTTCAAATTTAATGAGCAAATTAATACATTTCACCAAAGAAAAGAAAACATCATTTTTACTCTTCCTTATTTCTTCTCCAGCCCATGTTGCATACTTGATACATCTATTCAGATATCTAAATACTATGGCAGCAGTGAATGCTAGTCATTGCGCTGTTTACTTTATCTCTTCATTTATGTTGTATTGAGTTTAATGCACAATCAACATAATAAAGAAAGCAATGTCCTCCCTGACTAAATGGCCAGTTTGTCAATTTGAGTCCAAATTATAGACAACCCACAGAGAAAAATACAAGACATCATGCTCATCTAGGAGCAAATCAATAGTAACCTGCTCTTGCCAGGACATACTTTAGTTTAGGTCAGCACTTGAATCTTCAAACATGTAAATTGATTGTCTGTAGGACATTGAAAATTGCTTTAATGGTCCTCTTTACAAATGTGTTTTGTATTGATTGCATTACATTCTGAATTGCACTGAGGGAAGAAAATAAATATATATATATATATATATATCCTATTTTAAAAAAAACACATATGATTGCTGCGTATATGCTGTCCAGTTGTAATCAGCGAATTTTGGCGCTACATGTGTATTCATATAGTTGAACAGAGATTTATTAAAATGAAAGATAATATAAAGTTCACAATTTGAAGTTGTAATGCAGATAGATTTCATATAAATATACCACATTGCTTTGGTAAGTTTCTAAGTCGTATTTTTTAAATACATTTCATTTAAATATACTTTATAATTTGTAGTTTACAAATCTTACATCCTGCTTTACTCTCTGCAAGTTACATTATTTCACAAAACCAGTGAAACTGATTTAATTATGCATTTAGTAAATGCGTCCCTCAAACTTGAACTATTGTCATTTAAATCACTGTTTGTTTATTTCCTTTTATTTAGACTTTTTATTAAGTTATTCCAAACAAAATCCCATACTCCATTCAAATAAAAGACATTCGTTTGAGCGAAAGAAAACATTTTTTATTTTGCACAAGTAAAAATCTTCATAAGTCAACATTCTTTTCATAAGTAAATGAGAAAATAAAAGGACAGAGTTTTACCGTACCAGAGTTTCACGGTGTGTGTTTTGTGTTTCCTCTCCTCATCAGTCATTGTTCTATTTAATGTGCTTATTCTGTCTGTACTGGCTGGTACTGATCTTTGCTGTGTGGTGTGCTGCTCTTTACTGAATCAATCCATGAGGTGGAAACAGAGGAGGAGAAACACACACAGAGCGAATGAGGGGGTGAGAGGGAGACAGGGGAAAAGAGAGTCTCCAGGGGAAGTGAATGGCTGGAATGCGCGTTGAGGCTCAGTGAATGAGCTGCACGCTGGGCTGGGGGGTACTGGAGGCATTGTGTTCAGGCAGCAGGGGTCACAGTGGCTGTGACTGACACCAAAACAACATTTCATGGCAGACGACACTGGTTAAAGGCCTCTACCCACCGACCACACCTTGAGTATCAACAGCCATTTCTCTTCATTGTAAATTCTGGAAAAAATACTTGTTTCTAGGGCAATGAAAGACACCTTCAAAAACCCAACTGTTAAATTATTAAAAGGCTTGGTTTTAAAAATACTTTTTTAATAAACAATTTTTTTTCTTCTTTTGTGCCTCAAGTTAATTTGTTGTAAACATAGCTCAACACATAACTGCATCTGGCAACATACAACTCTGTGTGCATTGAGTTAATGTAACAATCACAATGTTGTTCCCGCTGCTGCTTCTGTAAGAAGACACGACCGTTGTACTGTTTTTGATTACAGGAATCGTGTTGTACTGTGATCCAGTTTGTTCCCATGAGCTGACACTCACCTAGAAATATGAATGTATTATGGCCTCAATAAAACACGGCGGTGACTTGCCTGTCACTTTAAAAAATCATCTGAAGGTGAACTAAGCAGCAGCCACAGGGCAGGACTGCGGCGTCGACAAGGAAGCCACGGAAAAGTGTAGCCCCGCTCTGCTCGGGCTCTCCAGGCCTCAAGTTCTCACTGCTTCCCATCTACTTATCAATTCCCTTTAATAGTGGGCTAGCTGGCTGATAGCATAATTAGGCAGCTAACATCTCTTTTAGGAGTCTATTGAGCATTCTAATTAGCAGCAGATTAATGGGCAGTGAAGGCTTAGCTTCACACCACCAACACCAGCGACCCACTGTTACCTTCAGCTGCGCACCGCCCAGGGGCGAGGAAGAGGGGTGAAGTGGGGGTTGCAGTTCGGGAGTGTGGGTGTGGGTGCGTGGGTGTGTGTGTGTGGGGGGATGTGTGTGCGTGTGTTAGGGAAGTGACTGTGTGTGCATGCACATTCAGAGGTTAAAGTTGAATGTGGCGTTTGAGAGATTTTGATTTAGTTTTAATAGTTGGCACTGAGAAAGAAAGGGTTTGAGGGCCTATGTGTGAGCTGTACAGAGCAGGGTTAGGTCAAGGATTTTGTGTGTCTGGGTGTGTGTGCGTGTGTGTGTGTGTTTTGCAGGGAGTGCACCTCTAGGTCATTTACAGACACTGTGTGGTATTGAAAGTCTCGCCCTGGGGGTGCCTGAGCACTAATTCTAATTATCACCAGATTACAGAGATAATGGGAGACCCCGCTGTCAAGAATCTAACACCTCTCTCTCAGACTCTTTCTCTCCTGCTCTTTCTCCCTCATATGGCCATTTTACAGCCCAGCAGTCACTGGGGTTGTCTGGTAAATGCTAGAGAGAGTGTCTGCGGAGAGAATGAGGTGCAGAGAGAGTAGTTTTCAGAGTATTAGAGAGGGAGAGTGGGTGAGGAGATTGAAAGAGGACCTGAATTGACAGGCGGGTGAACGTGAGTGAAAAGGAGTTAAAGAGAGTTAGAAAGAGATAGAGAACGATTTAGTGATGAAGAGAGAGTGCAAAGAGAGAGGAAAAGCTAAGCTCACTCCAGACCGGAGAGGAGGAATCTCTCTCCTCTACCTTCCCAACCTACTTGCCAGATTGCCAGCCAGCTTGTCTATTTGGTGACATCCTAGTCAACCACCTGTCTTAGTTGTCCCAACTTTCACTTTCTGGCTCTCTTCTGCAGGTTTGTGTGCTCTGAATGACCACGTTTTAGCATTTTGTTATGTGTAAATAGTGCAGAAATCTGATGGATGGAGAAAAGCATGACAGATAGAGGACATGGCATTCAGAGAAGTTATAGGAATGAAATCAAAAACCCCAAAGTCCATATTCTGACCTTGCCAAGTTCGCCACTATGTCCTTTGGCTGTTCTCTGCTGTTGACATCCATGTGTCGAGACTGAATTCCCTCTGAACTAGTCAGCGCCAGGTCATTGTGGAATCATGTTATAAGGACGTTTTTGAAGTTGACAAAACTGTTGTGCACAGTTAAAGAAATTACCTTAAGACCACATAAGGGTATCATTGCAGGATTTAAATTGTATCAAGTTTAATGTGTTCTGTTTTTATCAAAGTGATCGGGAGCATTCGGTTTCAGGCCCAAACAGTGCTGGATGGAACAGTGTAAACCAGCCTTCAATGTTTTTACATTTTTTGGGGTTTGCAAACAATTATATATACATGTCTACAGTATGTACTGTATATTAGCAACCAATGCATTTGTGGTTCTAACAACCCCTTGGTCTAATGATCCTCTTTTTAATTCACAACTATTTTTAAAACATGAGCCTTTCGTAAGTGCAGGTCATATCCTGGTCAAAAGGAATACTCAATGCAATGACCTTTGAAATGTCATACTGATAAGTTGCGTCTTGTGGCGAAGCACTACATCTGCAGTCAGCTTGCAATCATAGCAGTTACTATGGTTTCCAAAATGTCCTCGTATCACAACGATAAAAACTGTAAACTTTTCGTTTATATGTATTTGGAAAAGTGGCAGAATACAGCATATAGCATGTGTTACCTATTGTGTTACATTTATGATAACAACATGTGATATGAAGCGGTTTGGATGATGAGGATGAAATAATTGAATGCAATGTAAGCTAACTATGAGTAATCATTTTTTAATTTTTTTTTGTAGTCCAAGATTCGACTACTAAATATTTTTTATGTTAAGATTTACAGGATTTTAGAGGGATAACAACAGTTAAAATGGGGATTACTTAAGACGTAAATATTGTATGCAATAGATTATGGAGGGGGAGTGTGAGGGATAAGGTCAGGGAGTCTCTCCCTATGGAGCAGCAAGTGAACTGTAGTCAGTGCCAAATGGCCTACACCACACTGTTCTGCCAATCTGTTGGAGCTTGGCTCAAAGATGCACCTGCGGACACCCCAAGGCCTGTGGTTGGGGTGGTTTATCATTGCTAAGTACTGCACATCAGTGGATTTCAAACTTTTCCGAGGGGTGTCAGATTTTATACATCCTCTTCTTGATGACACAAAATAATATTTTTATTCTCAGTTGTGAAAATCCACCATATATTTATTTCTGACAATATAAGATGGGTCTGGTGTGTCCAGCCCACTTCCCCTGCTCTACAAAACGTATCGGACGTAGAGTGAGGGCCTTCTCAAATAGAATTACTGAACACATAAAGTCAAATGTCAACAGTTGTGCACTCACTTTAAATGACTGTTCATCACATCTGATGGATTTACTGGGAGAGGGAATCCGGTTTTTATTCTCAAATGAATCTGTTCAGGACTCTGATGGGGGCCATAAAAAATGACATATTTATCTTCAGGCTAGGTGGTTTGACAAGGACAGCCTCAGTGAAATATTACAGCACACAGGATGCTTCATTGGAGACTTGGCTTCACTCTACTGTATCGTAGCAATTTCCTTATGTACTGTATCTGCATGGATAGTGCTTTAATAAGATTGTAATAATGTATGTTTGTATTTTATTTCCAGATTGAATTACACAAACATCAAATTATGAAATAAAAAGAAAGTTATTATTGTAATAACACTTGAGCTAAACAGATTTCCCACAAATTATTGTTAATGCATTGTTCCACACTCACAACCATTGTCCTTTGTTGTAATATCACTGACATCATTATCAAACTGTATACACTGCCCCCCCCTCCCTCGAGGCCTTATTAATAACAAGCACCATTAAGATTTATCAACCACCATTTTATTGCAACCTATATAATAAATCCTGTCGATGTTGGCGATATATATAACTGTTTGTAATTTAATCTTATATTGTTATTTTCCTCACAGGGCAGAGTTCTGTTGTGTGACCTGCTATAAATCAGCTCTCCTTAATTAACCAAGCTGCACAGCAACAACCAGTTGCATTTAGAGAATTAAATATTGACTATCTATGCATGTTATTGCAATTCCAGGTCCATTGATTGTACAGAAAATATGCTCCATGTGCTTGTATTAGGACAAAGTAACACAGTGTGATGTCTACAGATAACTGCAATCTAGCCTTGAGGAATTGTACTTCCTCGTTCACTCCACTAATAACATGATCTGTCCATGAATCAATAGTTTTATCTTTTAAGAGTCTAACACAGTTACCCATGGGTGGATACAAGTCGAGATTACAATAAACTTGAAATACAAAAAAGCTTCCTTCATAAAATATGATACAATATCTGTGCGCTCATTGACCAGTGTACAGCGACTCGTTCTGCCATATTCCTGGTACAGTACGTACACCTACAATTACTGCCATATGAAGTCTGCCTCTCACAACAAGAGAGGGATGGACTTTGCAAAATGGACTTTGCCAATGCGCCTCATGGTCCAGAAGAATGGTACGTTTGTCATTTATGTATATATTTCAAAGGGCTACTCCTGTAAAGCAATCCACTGGCATTCTTTCCCTCCCCGGCCTGTTCTGTGGGACCGCTGTGTTGTCTGCTGAGGCATGTGGAGCTGGAGCTGGGGAGTTAAATGGATTAATTACCTGTAAGGTCCTTTTGCGTCTTTTATTTCACAGACAGACTCACTGGGGGCTATTGAAATGCACATACCCCCCGCCCTATTCCTAATGACATAATCACATAATTAGGTGATTTTCAAATGGAATCGCCTCATAAGTAGGGGGTTAATTTTCCTCCGGGTCTATTCATCTGAGGTCCTGGTGTTTTAGGTCACTACACTGTGAGTTCAGGAGGAAACTAAAGAAGGTTGCATGACAAAAAACCTCCAAAGAAAATACAGAAATTAGACAATAGTTTTAGCGCTATATGGAGCATGCAGTGACTTGGATAATTGAATATAAAAATGTGATGCATTAAACATTCGCGAGGTGACAATAAACATAGTCACTTTGTCATTGTCACATGTTTAACTTAAAAAGCGCATACAAGTTCAGCTTGATTACATTTCTGTTCTGCCGATTAGATGTCGAGGCCATCATGATATCCGATTTCATAGAGAACAGTATTCTGGGTCAGAGTCAACTGAAATCCATGAAGTTAAAGGAGGAGGCACAGCGTGGTTTCCTGAGCAACAGACCTCAAATAAAGATTTCCCCTTCTCCAGGAAATTTGCCGGTGACACGGCTGAAATGCTCTCCTCATTGACTCCAAACACAGGTCCAGTGCTCGCAAACACTTGGGCCTGTGCTGAGCGGTCTAATATGTGATGTGAAACAAGAAGGTGTCCTTTCATTCAGTCCACTGTGGGCTTTAGTGAGAACAATCAGCACCTCTCCACAGCAAGAAGGCGTGAGGAGCAATTCTTTTCTCCTCCCAGCCACAGGAGGAGAAGAAATCAGATAATTAAATGTGAGAAACGGCGTAGAAAGAGAATAAAGGGGACGGACCTTTCTGCACGGCTACCTTCCTGAGGCTACCTGCTCAGGCGTGGAGCTAGCAAGCGAGCTAGCCATGGTGGTATATAGCAAGGGCCCTGCAGCGTGGAAACGGTAACGGAGCAGACCGTGACAAAAAGGACGGCACAGCCCCTCAATGCTCCACCTGGCAAACACAGACGGTTGTCAGGGACTGGCAAGTCAGGCATGTCCTCTTCAAGTGGCACCACGTCCATCAGAGCCCCTTCTGAATGGGCCCTCTTGCTGTTTGCATGGCCTGAGCTCCAATGATATGCCTCACTCCCCTTTGAAACTCCATAGAATGGTTTCACTGTCACAGCAATGGGAGGAGAGGTGTTGAGCCGAGCCTATTGTTGGAGACAGATAATGGCGAGAGAGAGGAAAGTGTTAAAAATGATTGTGTCTCTGTCGGGGCTCTTAGTAGAGGTCCGTGGACTGAATCACATCATAATAAGGAAGTGAAGCGGAGCAGGTCCCTTTTTTACTCTCCCTCAACAAGACATGACATGGCGGCCATGTTTGTCCTCCTGGTCAAATATGTTGCCACTGTTGGATTAGACAAGCTATTGTTGATTGAAAAAAAGAAAAGAAAAGCTTATCGAAAGTAGTAGCCAGTAGATAAGTGAAAAAAGGAGAAAAAAAAGTACATATCCCTAAGAAAATCACAGTGTAAAAAACAAACTAGATGGATCCACAACCCCCCCCCCCCCCCCCCCGGTCACATTGGGCCAGGGGGGCAATGTCCCCTTACCCAATTCCTGCCCCCCTCCCTTGCATCCTTGGTCAGACCTCACCCATCTTTAAAACTGGCCTTCATTTTGATCAAATCTACACACACCTGGAAAGTTTCATGAGAACATCTTGCAGAGTCAGAAAAAAAATTATGAATTACTTCAAAGCTATAATGATTAAAGTACAACATTTCATTTTTTGAATTTAACGTACAAATTATGTTGTCCCTTTTAAACAAATTCCATCCATTTTCTTCAATAAACAGGCTATTTAAGGGTAATTGATATATCTGTTTGGATTGTTTATTAGTAAATGAATGGGGATGGAAAGCGGCGTTGTGTTGGTAGCATTATTATCTCAAATAAATTGCTATTCAGCAGCAATAAATATCCCACGTCTGTTCC
Source organism: Liparis tanakae (assembly GCA_036178185.1). Lineage (NCBI taxonomy): Eukaryota > Metazoa > Chordata > Actinopteri > Perciformes > Liparidae > Liparis > Liparis tanakae. The sequence goes on from CM070092.1 coordinate 12,093,652, forward strand.
ATCTGTATGTGTGTGTGTGTGCACTGTTCTGTATTTACTCCTGGGTCTCACATGAATACAAATACCTCTGTTAAGGGCCAGGGAGAGCAGAGCTTTCTTCACTCTATTGACTGGAAATCTAGTTGTCTCATCTCTCTAAGCAGATGTCTTTCCCCAAGCATCTGTTTGTATTAGTACTGTAATTGCTGGTGATAATAAGCCCATTGATTCAGTATCTAAGGAAATAGTTAATCAGGGCAGCTCATTCGTCTTACTTTTCTCGACAGTTTTCCCCTCTAGCTAAACAGACAGTGCCAGGGCCTGGGCTTTGTTGACTGGATTGGAAAAGCAGACTGTGGTGGGTTGGGAATGGCCGGCCTGTCGACTCTGAGTGAGTGATGGGATCGGTGCAAACACACCAGTGACCCAATGGCCCTTACAGGAGGCCCTGGGTGATAGATGTGTTGATTTGTTTATAGACACCTAAACCCATTCTATTTTCTTTCTCTCTGTTCTCTCTCTTAGAGTCTATCTATTTCCCACTTCTCTATATTTTCTGTTTTTGGTATTCTCCCCTGCTACCTTCTCCTTGTTTCTCCATCACCTTGGCATTACCGTAACTGCTGCCACCGTGTGTAACAGGCTTTGATAGTTTGTGCAACAGCTAATTTTGAGGTCATTCATTATGTCGAGACCCCTCCTGCAACTTGTCAATGCTCACAAATCAATAACATGCACCACTTGTACGATCAACATCAATCACAGATAATTACAAATACAAGTACTTGGATATGCGATAAAGATATATTTGTACCAAATACAGTATTTTACATTTTGGAAATAGCATAGTTCACAATTTACTGTTGCCACAACACATCTGGCTTCCTCCATCTCTCAACATAGACAGCTGTTGAATAGATATGCTCAGCGAGAGGCGCAGCTTGTTTCTGTTTGGAGGAATGAAGACAACATGTTCTATCAAACACTGCATGTTTATGTAGTAACAGCGAAAACATATTTGCACAAGCAGATTCGGGGAGGATCTTATTCTGTTAATACATAAAAAAATCTCTTAGCATTCAACTTCAGAGGGAGATCACATTATTTGGATCGCAGTCAATGTAGTCCCATTAGTTTCTCTCCATAAACCAGTAGCAATCTGAAAGGTGTGTGAATTCTAAATAACTTCACAGAGTGGAATGAGAGTAAAAGTGAACCATGTCCTGCCTAGTTAATGATTGTCCCATTCAATGCCCAATGTGTCCGGCTCTACGACTTCAGAAGCCATAATATTGTCAGAAATAAATCACTGAGCGCCGGCCTAAACTAAATGTGTTCATTGGTAGGGGTCAGAGGGCAGAGCCACCCATTACTCTGTACTGCCAAAGGGTCATTATTGCCATGTCAATGATGTTACAAATGAGACTTTGTGATGAATCTTTTCCCAGCACTTCAAACATGCCGGGTTGAATTGAAGCTTACAAATGGGTGCAGACTAAAGCTATAGAAATATTGGTTGTGTCATTGGATTGCACATTGTGGCATCAGTGGTTGAGTTTCTTTTGGAACATTTGCTTTTGAAAAAGTTCTTATCAACAAAGAAATTGGATACAATACATAATATATCGTCAAGTGTGAAGGAATTGTTAACGTTGAATGACCTGGGATTAGAAAGTCAGGAGCATGTGATCGGCATCACTGCCAAAAACCTTTCACCCTTTCTGGTAAAAAACTTTAATAATTACAAATGTTTGCTTTAGTGTAAAAGCAAACACATATGGAAATAGAGGAATAAAACTATCCAAGAAAAGTATCCCTACCTATAAAAGAAAATACTCCAACACACACCTGAATTCACACCACTCCATACACACACACACACACACACACACACACACACACACACACACACACACACACACACACACACACACACACACACACAATCACAGTAGACGGAAGAGGAGAGGAGAATTCTTTACGGCCTGTCACAGTGTCAGAAGCGAGTTCACGGTGAGCGTGTCTTATTATGCACGGCATCCGAAAACTGCGGTGAATTAGCAAAACATATGGCGACTTAATGATATCAATGAAGTGGCCATGAGGGCTGCCTCGGATCAACAAATCTGTTAGATGCGGAGTGGTGTTGCTCACCGTGCCCCACTGTTTCCCACTGACTGATAGAACAAGCCAACGCTACGACCATTAAGATCAATACGCCAGCCATTAAGATAGTAAAAAGCACATTTACCAGGGTTGTCAGGCTCATTATTGCAAGCAGATGGCGGCCCATGCACTTACAATCCGAGACAAGGGGAGCAGTGACAGGACTTCAAATTAGAATCTATAATGCTAATCCATGGCCTGCCGGTGCAGTGCAGATAAAAATGCATTATACAACAAAAGACAGTGAGTATTGGACAGGACTCCTCTGAATACAGGCACGGTGCCGCTGTGAGGTGCCCGTGCACGCTGAGCTGGTAGCTTTTGGTGTGGATGCTCAGGCTTTTAAAAGCACAGACCACATACTATGAGATCAACGGCCTCATTTTATGGTGTCGTTAATACCTATATTTGCATTTTTATAAATGAGCCCGGCAAGGATAAGTATCTGTCTTATGAGTGCTGATCTGAGGCCAGTGCTGTTTCCTGTTGTGCTCATTGTTCTGGCCTCATTTCTCCATGTTGCTCTTTTCCTGTATTGTTAAAACCTCACTAAGAATTCCTTTAAGGAATAATAATCAAAATCGTAATAATTTTTCAATAAAATATCAAAGCTGTTGCCATTGAAAGCTGTAAAAAAAGGTGTTGCAAACATAACATTTTTAAACCACTTAAATAACCAACTGACCTCATAGTCATCATTTAGGGTAGAACAAAAGGAAGTCAAAAAACTTGAGGCAAATGGAGCAGCAATAATACAAAATGATGGAGTCCAGGAGGACTTATGGGAACAGGAGGGAGGAGTCACATGGTAAGGGTAAACTGTTTGCTAATCATAAGAACAACTGGAACAATCCATGAAGACATTAACACTTCTTTCACCCTGGACATTAGCAGACATTTAGGGAAGCCTCACCAGGGCAATAACACTGTGACAAATTCAGCAACAAGAGATCAACGTTAGGGAGCACCACAGGAGCCTGGGAAAGACTTTGTCACAGGGAAGCCACACTGCTTGCTACCAGTAATGGGAGCTGTGTTACATTTCAAAATACACAACTTGTGTCGTATTAAATAAATCAATAAATTCCAGCGAGATGATAGTATACCAAGATTCAAAATATATCGTATTAAATGATACGGCAATATTGCAGATGTGAGGGATTAGATCAGAGAGCCTGTTCTGACATTCAAGTAAAGTTTGCTCTAGTATCATAGTCTTAGTTTCCCTTTCAGGAGGAAGTCATGCTCCGCTCTTGTTCATCCTGCTCTCTCTCTCTCTCCCTCTCTCTCTTTCTCTCTCTCTCTCTCCCCCAGGACACTCCAAATAAATGGCTAAAAAGAGATCTACTTAAAGCTGTCAGAGACTGTCGGAGCCAACAGCCGGGCCATTCCGCACGACCTACTCCCTGACCCCCTCTTTTCAGGGGTCACTTGTAGGCTGCCTCTGGTGGGAGTGCGGGGTAGTCATGCACTGAATGACAATGTATAAACATATGAATCGCTCCGTCGCAGTTGCTCCCTTACAAAGGCTGTTGAAGTGCAGCTTTAAACATTGCAAGGTTTATCTTAATTTGTAGAGAATAAATGCTTTGATGTGGAGCATAATCACAAATCTGCTTTATGACAAATAGTAAAATTAGGACATTTGAAACCAAAACCTGGAGGAAATTGCTGATTTCATTGCCTTTTAAAATATATATTGTTCCCCCCTGTTCTGGCTTCTTGTAAAGATGACATATGAGCTTACTCCTTACCATTTTTACAGTGACTTGAGTGTCCCCAGACCTTGAAACAATAACATAAACACAAGAGAGTCGCAAAGCGGCAAGACTAATGACTTGATGTGACCCGGGGTGATCTGACAAGATGTTTAAAATGCATGTTTTCTATATCAATACAATACCGATTTTACCCACCATTAAGCCAGACACATAAAATCCATAATTGGAAGAGATATTAGCCCATAATTACTGACCTCCTCTCTGAGGAGATTTTGAAAATTCACCCTGCTAATATGGCGCAAATGATAAATTATTCCATTGCTTTGTGTTAATCACTACAGTGGAGTCATGAGGGCTCTGCCCCAAAGCTCAGCTTTAACATTAATGCCCTACCTCTCATCAATATTAATAGCTGCCTTTAGTAAGGGGATGGTGTGTGGAGTGGGGGTGGGGGTAGGGGTGGGGTTGGCGGGAGGGTGGTCTATAGAGGGAGAAAGGGAGAAGTGAGAGAGATGCAATTTTGGCTCTGACGCTTCAGGTACATGTCAGCAAAGTGAACCAGCAGCATTGCTTATGCTCAGAAGACAGCTGCTATTATGAGTGATCATACGGCTTACTGTTTGCACTTGTCAACCTGTTTCAGAGTGATACTGTTGAGGTGAATTAAAAATTGTATCTGTAAACAATTTCAACCTTCTTTCGCTTTACTGTATATGTTTCCTTGTGTGTGTGTGTGTGTGTGTGTGTGTGTGTGTGTGTGTGTGTGTGTGTGTGTGTACGCCAAGCAGGGTTAATTACTGACTGTGATAGATGTGAGTCTGTAGAGTGTCGTTTCATGTAAAACTAGCATGTACATGAACCTGAGCAAAGGCAACAAGGAAAAAAAGGCATCAACAGAAAGAGCTGAATACAGGAGAAGAACAAAAATGTGTATCGGACAATAAAATGTTTCGATCACAAAAAAGGGAAAGGGACAAGACGTGAGAAAAGAGAAGGAGAAGAGAAGAGCGAGAAGGAGAAGGGAAGACCCCGGTTGGCCACTAGTGAGGGGGCCTGAGTTTGACAGATGCTTTCAGTGATGACCATCTGCCCTGAACAGCAGAGGTGCTGAACTGCAGGTTTTAAAGCTGCTCCCTTCCAACAGCTCCAAATGATGCGGAGGAGAGGACCTCTGGACAAAAGGTTGTGCTGAGAGAGGAGCGAGGGCCACGCCACCGCTGTACAACTTTAATTTATGATGGATGAGATCAGAGGAAAGGTCAGGTGGTGATAAATATGAGAGCGTTTGTCCCGGGAGGTCATCAATTATGCTGTGGCTTCTAACTTTCGATCTTGCGGGCGAAATGGATCTCTTCTTTGTAAGAAAAGTATCTCTCAGAAAATTGGAGTGTATTAATCAAATTGGCGATGAAGCACGGGGGGGGGGGTGTAAGGGGAAAGATATCAACTTTAATCCGAGACATGATCCATATCGAAGTAGGGGGGGCTCACTCTGTGTTTTGATGCATAACTGCGTCCTCATACAGCATTACAAGGTACAGGATTACCCTCTAGGTTACATTTGGTTCAGAGTTAGGCCTTTCCTATTGATTTGGGCTTAGACGGACGGAAGAATTAATTCAATGGGTCTCATGGCTGGATAATGATGGAAATCGGTGTATTTAATAATGTTTAATCCCCTGAGTTATTAACCACAACATCCAGCACATTAATGAACAAAGTGTATGCATATATACATCATTCCTTGTCCTCACAGCTCTAAACAGTCTTCATTTGTTTGAAATTCCTTCCCAAGATAATGAAATGCAGAGGTCTCTTCTTTAAAGAGTCAAAAGGAGCGACAATAAGATCACAGTGGCTGACCTCTAACCGAGGCCATCGTCCTTTTATCATCACACTTCTTCCCCCCTTTTCTTCCCCGTGGCAAAACACTGCCACTCCAGGAAAAGTTATTAGCCTCACTCTATTGTTTCACAAACTCAGTCTGGTAATGTAAAAAAGATTGCGATGATTATAGGACAAACTGAAAGAGACAGAGACAAAAAAAGAAAGAAAGGAGAAAAAAAAGTAAGAAATGGGTTGATGTGGCAGGAAGTAAAAGTCCTAATTCTTTCTTCCCTTGTGTTGTATATCAACCCAGAGCTGAAGGGGTAATGGTCTTTTTATTCAGCTGACAAGAAGCCGGGATGTCGAGCCCCCTTCCAATCGATGGGTCTCCATTGTCTCCCTGCTTGCCCACATAGACAAAAAAACCTTTACTTGAATTATCTGCGACAGCCCCAAACAGCTGTTTTTAACACAGTTGAAAAGATAAAGAAATATATTAGTGAAGCCTCTGTAGCAGTGGTGACCCCAATGAAAATGTATTACCCTTGTGCCAAGTCTAATTTCAGCCCCCAGCAGCTTTTACTAGTACGATGGGCTTTTAATTGTAGTCCCCCTTTGTGTTTTGTGCTCTAAATGAGTCATTAATTCCATTTAAATGACACTGTGTGCACCATAGTGGTCATTGAAGGTGTTAGGTTATACTGTGTTATTGAGGTGCTAAACAAAATGTTCAAATTCAGTCAAAAAATAAATGTACAAACGTACAGCATTGCATGTTAACAATTCATTTAAACTCTAAATATTATATGAGGCACTATATGATAAAAAAGTCAAGCCTGCAATTTAAGGAGTTGTGTATCACAGGCAGTTTTCTGCTTGAATCATTCAACCCATTATCTCCAAAATAATACTCAGTAATGGATCTTAAACAACAACAACAGTATATTTCTGCTGTCACTTTTAATTGTGTTTATCTCCCCTCCCCACCTGCCCATAAGTCTTTGTTTGCAGGGGGGACATCTTGATTGTTCAAAGCCCTGCAAGGAAACTAACACATTAAATCCCAGGTCAAAAGTTATATTGTATATCTGACTCACTATGGCCATAAACATCCTCTGTGAAAACCGGAAAGACAAGTGCCACACAGAAATGCCAAATAAAAGATTCAGTTTAAAGATCCTTTGGGTTGGTCATGCACTTGAACAAGAGTATAGAGTATGGACAGATTTTATTGTCACTGCCACAACCCCCCACCAATCAGCAGAAGAAAGGGGTGGTGATGCAGCGCAGGGCTCTGTTTTAGCCTCTCTAGTCCCAGGGTACGGTGTAGGGGTCTCCTAAATGTGCCATGTCGTATTGATCCATATGATGCTTCCAAAATAAAACCAGCCAGACCAGCACTTACACACCACCCCAGCTGAGTAAGGGCTATCGCTACACCACGGAGCTAATCAATTGTCTCCGTGTAGAACGGGCTGGTCTTCCGCATGACAATGTCAGTTTTTTTCTCACTGCCTTGTTTCTTTGAGATACATATAGCGGAAGAATTGTAGTCTTTGCAAAAAAATCATCTTCAGGGTACCCGAGGATGGGTTGGCAGATTAATTTAGTCTCGATCATGTCAAACATTCATTCATCGCTTGTGTGCGGAAAAATATAAGTTTATCCTCAAAGAGTTGTGCACACATTTTACAGATCAGCATACTTCAGCATGTTGTGTTTGAATTGATGACTGTTCTTTATCAATGCGGTAAAAACAAAAAAAACAAAAAAATACATGGAAACAAAAGGGATACGCTTGTTTAACCGATTAATTAAAAGATGAATAGGAATTGTAAAAAAAGCTCAACTCAACTGAAACATTAAGAGCAATCTTTCAGCTTGGAGGACTTTCACGTTTATGGGATAATATGTGTGACCGAGAAGGATTTGTGAATGATTAGCACCTATTTGCCGCCAGCTGTGCCTCGTGAAATTAAATTAGTCGACATTTTGAACTTTGAACAGAGCCATGAATGCCCAAATTAGTGATACACTATTCACCCTTTTTTTTACATGCTACATCTCATTTCCTTCTACGTAAATCTGAGTTTTAGTTTTGACTAAACATACGACACATTAACTATCACCACTTGAAAAATGACATTCATTCACGACCAAGGTAAAACAATTTATCATCTGCAAAAATGAGGATGAAAGCAAACTTCAGATCTTCTGAAAGATGCAACAGATCCCTGCAGAAAACCAAGCAGAGCCTGAAGGAGACTTTGGTTGACCTCAAAAGTTTTTACACTGTTTGTTATATTTGTGGCCAACACATAGCAGATACTACCAAGGGGTCTGGTCACCGTGTTATCTAACACGTTTCTTTCGAGTGAGGAAACATGATGATAGAAAAAAATGGTAATAGAAAAATATGGGAAGACTAGTTTTTGCTTTGGAATTGTAAGCGCTTGGGTTCACGATGTCATCCTTATACTCGGACTGTGCAATGCAAGCAAAGGGGGGGGAGAGGAAGGAGAAGAAAAAAAGGAAACTTGCAGCACTCCATTTTTCTGAAAGCTAATATGTGACCCGCTGATGAAAAGTTCCTCCTTCGGAATTAAGTTGAATGTCTCGCGTTATCTCTCTGTTGGAATTTCTCTTATCGCCCCGAGGGAAGTGAGTGACAGATTGATGCAAGTTCTTACCTGAGCCTCCCCACGTACCCTCTATATGTATCCTGCAATGGACAGATACTGTTAGTGCACCTCGCTATTTTATACTTAGACCTCTGAAAAGCTGTTGAGAGACGGGGGTAAGAGAGATGGTCCCGGGCATCCGTGTGCTTGGGTGGGAGGGGGATTTGGTTTCAAGAGATGTGGGCCTTTGTCTGCACACCAACATAATATTGTTGTACAACACATCCACAATAAGGAATTTAAGTAACGCATTTCATATGTTATTTATATTTTCAACCTTTCATGATACTGTTTAGAGTACATTTAAAGAAAATACACCTTTGTATGTTTCTAGTCACGGAAAGTTATGGCTGAGTTTATACATTGGATTCACAATTGTGAATGTTCTGGTTGATTGAGTCAAAATGATAGTTCTGAATCTTTTGATTATTATTTTGGTTATAAAAGGAACGAGCTGAAAAGGATTGAAATTGGTTTTGAAACCATCAATGTAGAAGTATAGCAGGTCCAACATGTTCTAATAAGCACATCAATGTTGTTTGTTTTATTAATGACGAATTGGATAATAATACAACTGTAAGAATTTACAATTGTGAGTTCCAATTTTGAACTAGGTATTGATAAGATATTTTCTGAAGTTGACATTTTGAGATCCTCAAATGACCTTGGGAAAGGAAGAGTTTCAGACAGCCATATGATCAACACATTTATACACACAGGGAACATAAATCTGTAAATCCGTAGGAACTGGCATGGCATGACACGGCATATACTATCGGTTATCTTTAGATATCATTGTTTTTAGATGTACCAATCAGTTCCCATATGGTATATTATGAGTTTTGATCCTTCGAAAAGTTATCTTTTATATTTAAAAGCGTTATATTGAACTGTTAACACAAGTTGACAGGTACAACTATCCAGGCATAGACCTCCATGCCTCACTGATACTGATGGAAAGCTGTAGACACCAAAATGATTCAACACATTTTTTATTAAAGCTAATCTACAGCTACAGATTCACCAATCTAACAGTTGCTTTATATTGATTGCGTTTGTCCCCAGTTAATGGAAACGTAAGATACCTCTGCCATCCACTTTAAGATGCACTTGAATTGGCTGTGGTTACACCTGATTAGCCAGCCTGCCAGAACAGCTTCAGGCAGCTCTATTCTCCGGCAGGTTTGCTGACTGCATGACCCTGAACCAGGACCACCAATTACTGTTTGAGATATTATGACACAAGATCAGTACTTCTGTTTCAAGCATGGATTCATAGCAGTTAAGGTCTCCATATTCACAAGTAACTTTTCTAACATTTGTTGAGATGTGAATAGAGTTAAACTTCTGACTTGCACATTGTTTGATCCAACAGTTGTAATGGTCCAATAAGCTGTGAAGCTTCTACTATGTGAGATGTATGTATGTGTGTATATATACATCCACATCCACACTCATCGAACTTTGACATCCTAACAGTATATTTCAAACCGCAGTGCGGTTAGAGCTTACAGTGACCTCTGACCTCACACTTGTCTGAGGAGATCAGAACAGTGGAATATATCCAAAGCTCGGGTGCTGAAGTCAAATCCCTTTTTGCAGAGCTATCGGAAGGATCTGCCTCCTTCTGCATACCAAGACGAGGCTTATACCTCGCCAATAATCTGCACCTGGACAGTGTTGTTCTACTTGTGGGCTTATCGGAGAAGTCATACATTTTATCATTCGCCAGGTGCAGCCTGGACATGGTTTAAGGCAGACAAGGTCTCCGTTATCAACAGTATATATCGCAGTGTCTGATGCCAGGGATTCAGAGGGGAAATGACGGTGTTCTGACCTGCTGCGAGGGATGATATACAACTGGGTATTTTGGTTGAGGAGTCAAAGTGAACACATACAGCCAAAACATGTAAAGAATCAGATTCATAGTTAGTTTGAGGTTTTTCTCTCACAAACAAATACATTTCTATATTATGGATTATAGAGTTCAAAGAAGAGCTAGTAGAGGATGGGACAACATCATTTATATTATGTGACGAGAGACGTTTAGTTTGTTCACTATTTCATTTACAATATACATATTTGCTTCAATGATTGTTTGCTTATGTGTCAACACTTTTGGTACATTTTAATATTACATTAAAAAAAATCTCAATCACAACCTCTACTCTTAATAATAGTGCATTTCTAATCCAAGCTAATCCAATATGAGTCTAAAATAACTTATTTACGGTAATACTAGATCTCTAAATACAGCTTCACAATTTAGTCTCACTTGACAGATCATCCATCTTGATTATTTTCAGAGAACACAGGACTTGTAACCTATATTCCAGTGAATCTACCCGGTCTCTCGTGCAAAGAAAAGGAGAAGGACAGAGGACAGAGAAGCAGAAGGAGATCCATCAGGTGATGTATTACCCTGTAGGCATTGTAATTTGTTATATAAGCTTCATGTAGGCTCAGCAGCAAGATTAAAGACCTCCAGCTCAATGTATCAGTCACCCGTCAACGGCTGGGTCAATTTCCCTTTAACCCTTGTTTTGTGGTTCATAACCCTCTTACAAATATGACACTGTCAATCAAAATGTAGTGGCCGAGCATTCGCGGACTGCCCCGGTTTCCTCTTTAGCCATGTTTGAAATCAGCTTATCCACAATCCGTCCGGAAAAAAAGAGAAACATGTCAACATCCTTTTCTTCGCTACATCATCCAATCACATTTTTGAGTGTGTTTATTTTAATGTTATTTTCTGAAGAATGTCTGTTTAATATTACTGTTATCCAAAAAGAAATGAGCTTTAAGTCAAAATGTTGTGTTGGTGGTTTGCCTCCCAGTCGCTTGTTCTTGGATTTGGTTAAACAGGCTTCTCGAGAGGCTCACTTGTCATTAGCAGCCAACAGACATTGGACGCATTACACACTGTGACATTAATTACTAAATGAATCAGCACATCTATTAAAGGGTGTGCTCCCTCCATGGCGCCTTGATATGATAAGCCCATATTTTGTTTTGAATCCTAATGACTGGCGTAGGTGTGCATTCATCATGGATTATTGGGGGCTTAATTTAATTGAGCTGAAGCGATCGCCTGCAAATCACATTACACTGTCATTTCTCTTTACAGCAGGGAGACAAAAGCCCCCGCTGGCTGTGACTTGACAAGACACCAAGGTGGGTGTTCCAGCAGGCAGCTACATTCCACCAGCCGTAAAGATGGAGTAATGAGGATTAGAGCTGTGTATTTATAACTCAAAATAAACTCCTTTGAAAATCAACAATGGAAATGACGGCTTCGCACAATGAGAGCCGTGATCATGTTTGATTGTGGTGGTTGGATAGCTGTGCAAGCTGCCGTTGTAGGTCTTTGTCTGAATCCAGTTAGCATGGTGATGAACTGGGGTCTGATGGTGTTTACTCTGGAGTAGCAGCAGCAGCGCGACTCGAGCACCGCATGCTCTTATCGCTGTTATTGCTGCCACTGCTTCACACAGTTGGTTAACACGGTGGCCTGGGAAAATAAGAGCTGACAGTGTTCAGCCCCCTGAGGTGCCCGCAGCCTCATTCTCTCAGCTAATGTCCATCAATATCGCTCGTTATTCAAATGAGATGAATGTGATATTGTCAGGCAGCGAGAGCCGAGTGGCAGTGTTATTTTGACCTATTGTAAATGTCGCAACCTTGCCCCGGTACTTTCTCTTACAGCAGCGGAGGCTGAAGGAGTGCTGCTTGGTGTAAATAATGGGCCCTTGGGTGTCAGGTTTTTCACAAGATGCCTCTCTATAAATCAGCCAGACTTGGCCGTGACATCAATTTTAACATGTGAAATTGACAGCTAGTTAATTTACAAGGAGTTTGTGAAATAGAAAAGTGAGAAAAGACTCCATCTTAATCTGTTGCCACAAATGTGGTAAATAATAATGTTCTCATAGACTATGATAATGATTTATCAGTGATCTTACACACTCTAAATAAAGACATAACACCAATTAAACATAATCCAGACTGCACAATTCAAAGAAAACGTGTTTAAACTCAACAAATATAGACTGCTTTAGTGAAATGAAGTCAGTATTGTGAATTTCAAAAAGCGCCACAAAAAAAAGAGCTAGAGAGACTGCTTCGCAGCGACAGTGTAGTGCATAGGCCCTCTGAGGAGGAGGCCAAGTGTATTGCATCCCATAACCTCCTGTTATTGCCACACAACACAAGCGGCGGTGGCGGCCCCAGCCAGTATGATGGAGCACCCTTCTCTTCCTGAGAAAGAATGTTTGCTTACTATTTCATCATCCCCCGGGGCCACAGGAAAATAAGCCCATCAGTTGTCATTGTGACAGGATAAAAATGGAGCCGTCATATTTCAGTAACACAATGCAGGCGAACGGGGAGAGAGAGCGAGAGAGAGAGAGAGAGAGAGAGAGTGAAGGAGAGCGTCATCCAGCACCATCACCCTATCAAGCAAATGAATTATGAACCGGCTTCTTTCTCATGCAAAGACTATAAGTTAATATTCTCTCCTCAGGATAATTATAGTAGAGTTCAATTACTGACCCAGCATTACCGTGTGGCCCTGCAACGCGGATTCTGACACGCAGACCTTCTACACATTTATCTTTCCACTCCAACACAGTAAATCTGCATGATGGCAGTGATTTATCTACTGGTGCCCAGGTCCCTAGCTCCGCCACCATTCTTCTTCACATACAACGATTGGCCCGGGTCCCACGAGTCCCCTTGAGCTTAATGTAAGCTTTTCTTTTTACACTGTGTTTTCGGACCAATTTGTGTCCCCCCCTCCTTCCTTTTGTCTTCAATGAATGGGGCAGAGGTCTGGGATTTTGAAATTTACTCAACAAGATGTATGACCTGGTGATTCCTATAAGAGGGGGCACATGAACTCCAGTGCAAATCCTCTGGGTGCACCATAACAACTACATTGTGTCGGACTACCCTGAGCTCTTAACAATAGCACTCCCAAACACGCATCTTGGATGTTCGGTGTGAAAACCTTGACATTGACTGCAATTGAAAGCAACACGTTGTCTTGTCAGTGTGGAAGGTGTCTCTTTGGCTGCGTTAGTGTGTATTGGTGTTCTTCAGCACAACGCCGATGGTTAAAGGGCTCTGCGTGAGCTTGGCAGAAGCTACCCCGGAGACATGTCCTCAAGTTCACAGGGTCCCCCTCCAGGGGCCTGCGGTGAAAAATGCATGATTTGACAAAAAATCAGAATTTTCTATCGGCAGTTGGTTATAGTTAATGTATTTCCCTCCGTTATGAAAATTATAATTGCATTTTCTTACTGCATGCAATATTATTTTAGTCTCCTCGTGATTATTTCATTTGTTTGTCCTTATCTACATTTTTCTCGATACATTAAACACTTATTTCTTGAGTAATTATTTGCTCTTTACTTTATGCAAAATTCAAACTGTTTTTCAATGATTCAGGTCCTATTTTACAGACTTTATAACCCAATATCTGTAAATAGACAAGATTAGCCAGGGAAAGGGATACCATATCAGAAAGGCACCAGGTACATCAGTTGTATAGAATCCTGACATGATCCAAACAATTCAGAGGACATCTTGTGTGTCACCATCTTTCCTATACAGCTGTACATCTGGAGGAATTACATCTAAAAGATTAAATATGAATATCAAATTAGGAAGCATATATTACAGAACAATATGTAAGTCAGCCATTTTTATATCACACAGACTCTTACTCCCAGTGTGACATTTGATCTACAGCATATTATATCCCGTCCTCAGTACCGGGCTATTTGCATTAGAATTGACTGTCTGCCTACTAAGCAATGGCCCGCTTAAAGACTCAGCTGAAAATGTGTGCGTGTCACGAATATGAACATCTAAATCAAGTCAGAGTCTAACCCTCATATTCCACAACAATTATTCGGCAACACCGTGATAGTCACATTCAAACAAATCAAATTTCATTTTTATGAGACATGTGTTAAAGAGGTGTACACTTTCAGTAATTATTCTGTAAACTCAGCACCATATTTTCATGCAAATGTATTAGATAGTGACACGTCAAATATGAAATCCAATTTGTTGGTTATGAAACACATGTAGGGAAGAAATGTGTACACTAATTATTTCTGGGGCATCCTGCTCCCCCTGCCACCCATTTCATACACAAACTGAACTGGATATTACATTTGCTTAAAACTCAATCATAAAAAAATGAAGACTCGATTGGAATTTTTTTTAATAAAGATAAGTTGCCTCTATCATTGAATCAGGGAATGCTAATCGGCACTTTCATTCGGGTGGCGGCAGATAATGTCACCCTAGCTTGAGGCTCTTATTTTGCAATAAAGCATTTACATTCTAATGATTTTATTATAGCTTATACAGGCTGTCAGCGACAGACCAACTGAGCCGCAGCCCCTTCCTCCCAGCTTCTCCCATTCAAATCGGCTGGCAAATTGTATCAGCTATCAGCTCATAGTGCTGTTATCAAGCTGGCCCAGTGGCAAGCCAGGGCCCACCACAATGAGATGTCTATTGCTTGAAGAGTCTGTATTTAATCATTTCTGCTCGCCGGTATTGTTCTGCTTACAGTGCATAAATAAGTGCTTCAAATAACCCCGGAGTGCCACTGACAATGAAACAAAGTATCTGTCTTATTTATCTTCCTTGCATTCTCCAGTGTGCCCCCCTTATACTTTGTATATGTTTGTTTATATATTTTCTCTTTCCACCACTTTCTGTTTTTGCTCCAGGCGATGCTTCTTATTCTCTCACCTATCGTCTTGAAACAGTCTGAAATTACTCATTGATGAGTCGGAAGCTTTTGAGATATAGATTTTTTTTTTAAAGCAGTTTTGAATGGCAAACATGTCCACTTCCACTCTCCTGACATCTCTATTAGGGAATTGTAGAGAAAGGAAAAAATGGGATTAGGCTTCTGCTGGAATTGAGGAATTGTTTAATCTTTCTGTTCCGGAGAGATGAGAGTAAAATTGCCATATATTCATTTCCATCTCTGAAAACCAAGGTCTTCATACCTGAATGGCACAATAGGATATTTGTCAGCGACTTCCAAAATAACCCCAAATGTACCCAAACATTTAGGCTGCTTTTTAACATGTTAAATTATGGTTAGGGAACAAGTGCGTTAAGGTTAAAGTTATGTCAAGACAGCCATTAAATATATTGCCATGGCTATCCAACCATATGGAAGCCTTTGCATCCACTCCAACCTATATAGCCTACAATTACCTTTTTATACGGTTAAAAAACCTTTAAACTATATTTGAATATGTATACTCGTCCTGCAATAGAGAAAGCTGCTGCTTCAGGACTGCCTGTCTAGGACCTTTATGGCGAATTGTATTGAACTGTGCCGACTGCCTGTTCACCCCCACAATATGTTAAATGTGTATGTTATTTTAAATTTGCCACCAACATGTAATGCTGTGTTTAGAGGTTTAGGTCATTTCTCAAAGACCATTTTTCTGAGATCACGTTTCAGTGGACAGAAAGAAGTGGAAGAGTGGAATAAAACAAGGGCACTAGAAATACGGTCTACTTGTCAAGTCAGAAACAAGACCTGTGACTCTCTAGACTTTGGGCATATTACGCTGAAGCTCTATAATGGCCGTGTGTGTCGGCAACCCCAGTGTTCCGAGTAATATAAAGTATTAACAGCAGGAAATATTTCTAAAGCACAGCCAATTATGACACATGTGGGAGTTGTCTGAGAGAACTTTGTATTTTTTTGCTATATTTGTATATAGGGTCTTTACATTTTGTATATTAAATGGTGCAGCATTGTATTACTGTACCTTCCATAGACCAGAACAATAGGGCAATATAATTACTGTAACTCCATATTGTCCGATGCTGCAAAAACTAGACACATTTTTCTCTATTGTATAACTTAACAATTGTGTTATTTTTGGTGTGGGATTTACCTCTCATGTCTAATAATTGTCATACAATCATCGGTGTCAGTTAAACATTGAGGACGATAAAGACGTGATGCCCTCATCCATGTTCCTCTTTAGTTTTCAGGCGTTTTAATACAGCGTCTGGCCATCGCTGCCTGTTCAGGGTGTACCTATACCCTCGGCAGCATGGTATTGTGTTCCAAGTTTAACAAGAGTGCTTTGAACTCACTTTAGAGTTGAATCACCTAACCCCAGGGCAGTTTTGTCACCGTCGCCTCATGTATCAACACAAGATAGAGAATGCCTCAGAGGGACTTTGACTAATTGGGGGGGTTAAACCGCCGTTCATGAATCTCTGGCCCGATCCCCTCAAAATATAATGAACCCGGGCAGGTTTTCAAAAGCCAGGAAACATTTCTTATGACCTTAGTTGTGAGGCGTTATTCTGGGAGACATGACCGTAAACCCATCCCTCTTCTCCTAAGGCAGTTAAATACCTGCCATTGTGGACCATTGTTCCGTTATTGCTGTTGTCCCTTTTTCTTTCAAGCTCAATTCTTTATTTTTGGTGTATATTGTTACTCCAGAGGAGCTTTTTTTATCCTGGAGGCAAACATCAAACTAAGAGACAATATCAGCTCCACAAAAGACCTCCAAACTCCATTATGTGTTTTTTTCTTTTCTTTTTCTCTTCTGCCTCTGCCTCTTTCTTCCTCTCTCTCTCCTCCAATCTTTTGGGGAGTATCACAATTGTCTCTTGAGTTTAAGAAACGGTAATTTCAACGTGTTGGATTCCTGTGGGTAAACAATCCCACTGAGCTCATATTTATATGTTGGAGGTAGAGTAACACATAACGTGTTTAATATTTAGTTTAACCTCTTGTTCTGTTCATTTGCAAAATTGGCCACATTCAATACAATGTTGGCTCCATTGCCACTGAAAAAAACACAGTCTTGTAAATTTTACATATTTTAAAATGTTGAATCAAATTTGACCTTAATGGATGGCATATTTGTAGATTAAAGTATTTTTACTTTGCATTTTATACATGTAACTTTGATATGGTTATATGTTTATGCTAGTAAATCTGATATTATGTATTCTAGGTGTGAGATAAAAGCTTGTTTGGCATCATACGAACTGCATGATATCACTGTAACAATATGGTAGCAAATCGTTGGCTATATATTCATACTGTGTTAACCCATATGTTTGTGCACATTTAGGTTCTGAGTCATTATGCATTTTCAATTTATCTGTCAGGCCACTGCGGTAACAGGTATTAAATGCAGTCAGAAAGTCACTATGATAAGCCGACATTTCAGTGGGAGACGGAGCATTTTTTAATGCTTTTAAAAGAAGAAGAAGAAACCATGGAGGAAATTTACATTCGGCACATCAACAGACCAATCCGCTTCCCTTTCAGTCATTGCATTATTCACTGTGTGTTCATTTCCTGTTGATCAGATGGACTGTTTGATGTATTCGCCTAACTTGACACAATGATGCTGATAAAACAGTGGCAAATTTACTTATTCTGGTGACAGACAGCAATTTAGTGGGAAATGAAGTCGTCTTGACGACGATGCCGTATTACATACACACCCTGGCAAATAACCTAGTTTGAATAATCACCGCCACTGTCTGTTTAAATGATTTTTATACCGATTTAAAGGAAGCCTTTGATGTGATAATACTAATTCCCTGCCTCTGAGAGGGAGGTGGTGGGAATAAGTGGAAATTATTTTAGTATTATAGTGTCAGTCAATCCTTTACCACACCTAGCCCCCCTATTAACTGGTAATGATTGTGCTGCTACATACACTACACTGCTTTTTCTTCTTTAGTGTGAAATGCATTTCATTTCCCAAAATGTTTTGGATGCTTTAATCTCATAGTTGTGTTACTGTGTTACTTTATTTTTGTATTATGTCATATGTTATGCATTAAACACATCTTAATAAAATGAGTAAAATAAAGATATGTTTAGAGTTTTTTACACTCTTTACTTTGTCTCTTTTTTTTAAAGCATCAGCTGAGTTCAAAGACAAATGACCTTCTTACCCCCCAAAAGAGTCTAATTCAGTGTCTGTTTTACATAGCACAATGCCCTAATACATGATTTAGGGAGCTTTTCCATATCACATGCATTAGGATAATGGAAGAAAATAATAAAACTTTCAGTAGCATTAACATGTGATGCATAAAATGAAAGGATGAGAGAAAAGGTTAAAAAAAAGACTGTTAAAAAAAAAGGAATCAGAGCTTTTGGACAGAATGTGCATGACACAAAGGAATAGCTCGGCTGCCAATTATACATTATTCATCTGCTCATCCCATTTATTCAGTTTTTCACCTAAAGTGGTAGCACAAGTGGGTTGCAAAGTCTCCAATGATTCTGTTGAAAATCTGTTCGCATGTTGAGGAAAAATTGTGTAATGCATAAAATGTATCTGTGATATAAGTTGGCAGCATGTGCTAAACTCACAGTACCATGAATCCCAACAAAACAATCTTGACTGTGAACTTTGTTAGATAGCTGCATGACCTGACCCATATATTTGTTATGCAGAATATTATTTAGAACATTTATATTTCATACCAGCAGGATTCAAACTGTTTTTCAGGTAAACAGTAAGTTGATTCATAAATACATAAACCATACCTGAATAGATAACATATGCCAATTCATACCAGATGTTATAGCAATTGATGACAATTTGAACTGACTGTCAATAAGGAGAAAATTCTCTGTGGGAAGCCCGTATTGTGAGACCTCCACAAGCATTAGTACTTCATTTAAGGTAGTAGTTGTATCCTGAATATTGATCGGCTGTAGCTTCATTAGCTGGGAACTGACATCCCAGATTGATGTCTCTTTAAACTGGGTCCTGGTCAGGGATACCTGGGGAATCACACTATTGACTTTGGACTGTTTGTGCTGCTAGGCCTCTGGAGACTTTGTGTTAGCTTTAATGGGATCCATCAATTCAGCTTCTCTTTTAATAATTATTGTTTTACCATTCACAAGAGGCATCAGTGTCTGTAAAAAAAAAAAAAATGTTTTTCACTGTTGCCTGGAGACAACAGAGGCTCTCTTGTCTTGGTTTCTCCATAAGGAATTTACAATGTGGGGGTTGTTTTTTGTTAATTTTTCTAAGTCATGACAAGCTCCTCCTTTCAACCTGTTCTTCCAAAGAACAATACACAAGGGAACACTACAAAGAAAAGATAAAATTCCATATGAGTAATCAAGAAATCCCCTTTCAATCATTTGACATCATTAACCTGTAAATTGAAGAAAGCAAAATAGCTTTTCCCTAAGATTAGCAATATGGAATTAAAAGACTGTACTTCATTTTCCTACAATTACCAGTGTCTTTGATTTGTTGCTCAGTTTACACACAGTGACCACAGGAAGTTGAGACACATGAGAGCACCACCTTGTAGACCTTCAAGTTCACCTTGTAAGGTGGGGGATGGGACGTGGGTTGCTTCAGATGGTTTTAAAAAGGCTAGAGAGAGAGAGAGAGAATGACAAAGTGATAGAACAAGAGGGGGAGAATTAAGTGATCTTGGTACATGATGAAAGGGAATGCTAATGTTAAGTACATTGATCAGTCGCTCCGCTACAGCCAACCCACCCTTTGCCCCCCGCAATATCAATACATTGAAAACATCATTTGTATCAGCAGTTGTTTCTTTAATTAAGATCTGGCCCAAATCTTTGGTATTGATCTGTGCCATTACCTTATCGACATTGTCTCGCCAAGCTGACTCAGTGGCTTTCTCTCTATTGAAATGACCTGGCTTAGGGGTACAAAGTGCACCACCGTATTATGTCACATAAGCAAAGCCACGTCTTCGTCTGCTGTCCGAACGAGGTATTCAAGGTAAGTGGTACAGACCGTTATTGACATCCGTTTGCATCACTTAACAAAATTAAACATGTGGGAAAATAGCCTGCAAGACTGCAATTCTTGAGGGAGTCATGCATTTAAATGTAGCAGACATTTCATTCAACAATGAGTTGTGTACTTTGGTGATGCAAATGTACAGATATAATCAAGTATATCCATTTTTAAATATGACCAAAAAGCAAAACAAAAAAGACCAGAAAATAGTCTTTTATGAACTAAAATACCAAAGTATGAATTTCAGGATGAAATGCCCTTCACCGGTGAGCCTTTTAAAGCAATCTTTTCCTTAGAGTCCAGTAATAATTCCCTCTGAAATAGCCTCCATTCCTCAATACAGTGTATGGTATTTACATCATCATCATTAGAAATCTATCCTGCCGCCATTACAGTGATTGATACTGCCATTGAAACCTTAAAGGCATAGTTTCCTTACAGAATATCCCTTTATTTGGACCTTTCTGCGGCCTAATTGAACAATGACACGTGTTCTTGTGCGCCGTTATCTGGGTTTTTGGGGAGCTCATCCCTACAACAGACGACTCTCGCTTCCCTCCAGTGCCCCGCCCCCGATCACCCTCCCTACTTTTCAGCCTTCCTCCGAGGCATCTGCAGAGCTGCCTGCTGTCTCCTCCCCAAATCCAGCCCTTTGCATGGCGCTGCATGGTCTAAGAGAGGCTCCTGAATCCACAATGCCTCGCTGTGCCTCAGGTGAGGTTTCTGAAGAGCCTACCGCCACATCCTCCTCCTCGCAGGCAGCCGTCGACACTCAACCGGCTCACGTCCCGCTGAATACCGCCAGTCGATCCCACTTGTCTCACCGCGTGAAGCGGTCCAGCTTCCACCCACCTGATAAAATACACAACCCCCCACTACTCCCTCTCCAATCCCCTGAAGTGTTAAATTTGTTTTCCCCCCGACTCAACCCCACCCCCATTTACCCCTGCAGGAGCACCCCATATTACACTCCGGAAAACCCCCCGAGAAGAGTTTTTTTTTTTTCAGGGTGAAAGGATCGTTGGAGGCTTTGCATCTCCATGGGCATTTTGAACAACGCCTGCTTCGCTCCGATTGCAACCACCACAAACAAATCCAATAGCCACCGCTAATCTGATCATCTCATCCCCAGCACTTTTCATGCTGAGTTCCTTCCTCAGAACCCCTTGTACTAGTTCCAGTCTGGGAGTGTGTGATAAGACACTGGAAATTTAGTCATCATCTTCTGTGCAAAGGAGCTCAGAGGAGGGATTATGATATTCCTATAACCTTACATTGGATATGGACAGGGGCAGCTCCTCGTGCGGATACAAACCTGTACAAACCTGTCCATCCAGCCCTTTCCCTCCCAGCCCTGTCCACCGCCTCTTTCCTTTTAAAAGGTTGACTTTACAAGATTAGTGCACGCTAGTCGTCATCATGTTCGCAGAGATAGCGAGGAGAAAACGCAGTGTTTATTGTTGTTGAATACATTTTGCCACTCTGATAAGATGTTCCCTCCCGAATGATAGAAACTATTAATTCAAATTTTTTTGTGTATTGGTTTAAAAGAATTATATTATATATTTAATAACATGTGACTGAAAATGCTCGAGTTAGATAGGCTATGTTTATGCTGAGTCAAAGCTTAAAAGGCTTTATACTGTTGGCACTTGAGAATGAAATATAAAACAATCTTTGTACCAGATTATAAACAGATTATTCAAAACGATAGCTACGCAAAAGAATGATGGATGATAAATATCTCTCTCATTCCCAAAAGATGTAATGTTGCCTCAGGTTGGCACATTTAGATGTCTCCACCGCAAAGATGAGTAGTGAGATGACTTTTTGGCATTTCTGGGTGCCAAACAAATCAAAACACCATGTTCACATTTCACAAGCATGTATCTCATTTCGTTTGGCAGTTGCATGTGGCTTTCTGTATAATTATTGTTGATGTTATTCTGAATATTTTTTGGCTGGTCAATAACATAGAATTTCAGCGGAAATGGTGTTCTGCATTTGCAAAATGGTGAATATATTAAAACATCCGAATATCCTTTGGTTGAACTCACAGGAGCTGCATCAATTATTCCCAGCTCTATTTGGGAACTCATCTGGCACATGCACTCCCATTTATTTAGCTATTTAAACAGTGAAATCAAGGACTTGGATAAAACACGTCAGCTAAAAACTGGCTAGCGAAATGAAGTCAGCTCGAAAGTGTAATAAAATTGTATTTTCAGCCGATTTTAAATTCTACTCCTGAACTCAGTGATTTGTCTTTGGACATACTTTTTACATTATTTCTACAACTGAAAAAGGATCATCATAATATACATTTACCGACACAGCTGTTTTGAGAGATAATTAGTAAGGAAATGCATCGCCTTTATAACCTTACATTACAGAGCAAAGACACATCTAATAAAACAACCTTAATTCAAACAATGTGACTCATGATGGTTATTAAAAGACCTCTGCCTGGGGTTTCGCGGTGAGATGGACACACTAAATGGTGTCAGAGGATGGTAATTATGTGGCAGCCAGTCTGTGGAGCGGCTCGTCACTGTCACGCAGTTCACAGTTCGCTATCGTTTCCTGAGAAGCTACTAAGCTGCATCTAATCATGAAGAGAATCCCAGGATGTATCTCAGTCCATTAGCGGAGTCACGCTCGCGGTATAACATCAGTCAAACATTATAATAGCCTGCATGGGCACCGCTGTGTCGTACGTACAGTCAGCTCATTGTTCTGTCACATTTAAAAAGTATATATTAGACATCTGTGACAGGCGGTGTTAAATATTGATTGTGATGCGTTTGAAATGTTTCGGCTGTATATTTTAACACCGCCATCCCCTGTCTCCCTTGTTCTCTCTCTCTCTCTCTCTCTCTCTCTCTCTCTCTGCTCCTCTTTGCAGTGCAGTAAGTTCACATTCTTTACCTCCTGTGATACAGACTCATTCAAAGTCAGATTAAATTAGGGCAGGCCTGTCTCGCTGAGATCCAGAGTGACAGAGATGTCCCAAGCTACAGGAAGCAGCAGTTACAGTTCCAACACCACCACCACCATCAACCCCCAGCCAACCCGGCCCCCGCACTTCCCACTTCTCCCATCAATATTTCATTAGGTAACCTTAGAAGCAAAGTATAAGTGAACACGCAAGTGAAGAGTGCGCGCGCGCAAACACACACCAGCACACACACACACACACACACACACACACACACACATACACACACACACACACACACACATACACACACACACACACACTATTCTTTTCCCCCAGTTACTGTCGTACAGGTTTGCTGAGTTTCTGTCTAGCCAGACGTGCAAAGAAAGCTAAGCCCCCCACCCCGACGTCCCCCCACCCCTCCAGCACCACCACCCCTTCCTTCTCCTGCTACTCCTCTTCCACCTCCTCCTCATGGATTCATTTATCCTCATTCAGGATGACAAAAATCAATCATTTCATTCTCTCTGGATGGCTACCCATTAAGAAAGGGGACAGCAACTGAAATGAAATACACATTTCCCTCAGCTGATGCCCTCCTATGATAGATTTGTGCGGCTACAAATGGGTGGAGGTAAGGTTTCCGAAGTGTTTGTACCGTGTCTTCTAATCACCCTCATTGCACAGAAACCACAGTGTTGATAACGCCCTTATCTCAGAGCGAATGCACATAGTGAGTTGACGACTAGTAATCCAACCGTGTCATATAGAATCAGGCTATGAGCAACTTTTTCAAACGCATTTAACACCTTGTCAAAGGCCCGTGGATTTATAGGAAAAAAACATGTGTGCTTAATACAATACGATTGATTTGTGTTACAATAAAAACATGCAGGAATCAAGCACCGGATGAATAACAGAGGCTCAGCATTTCAAAGTGAATGCCGTCTGCCTCGGCTGATTAAACTTTCAGGTTTACCTCAAATAATTCCTGTTTTAAACACGATTTTAAAAGTGTTCAGAAGTTTTTTTCAAGTCCAATGAAACTTTCTTTCCCCATATAATTTGACTTTGCAATACTAACAAATATCAACGATTAAGATCATTCAAATAAACAAGAAACATGTTGTCACCTCAAACTTGAGAAAAAGACTTTCATTTGATCCTAATTCCTCTCTGGTTTAACTGCTTGTTTTGGTTGTCTGAACGTGTCTGCAATGCACTCTTCCGGGTAGTTACTGCAAAGGCGTATCCAGCACATCAATATTCCTCTAAGGTGACAATATCATTTCAATTTGAATGAAACTAAGTCATTCTTTCGATGAAGCTTTGAAAAACACCCAATGCCTACCAGCATTCAACATTGTTTACGGCGTAAATGTGATTTACGTTTGGGATGTATCGCTGCAAATAATGTATAAATGTATTATAGTTGTCACTGAGGTACATGAAATATATATATATATATATATATATATATATATATATATACATATATATTCTTAAATTACACTACACTTTGTCACATTGTTTTTCTGACTTTATGTATTCATAGATTCCTGATCTTCTGGGTACTGATGCATGAATTGTCAAAAGCATAGATTACATAGAAATACCTATTCTTGAAATACTGATTGTATTTTGTTGTATTTGTGTCTAGAATACGCCTTTATTTTATTTACACCTATCATTTATTTAAAAACATAAGCACAAACCCATGATACAGGTATTGCAATTCTGGCTCGGGATGCTTTTTGGCCTCTAACACTTAAACTGGTATTCTGAACCCCCTATCATTTATTTTCCCTTTCAGACAAATATTTTCATTTATTGCAAAAGTATGCTTTCTACCACATTATAAAAAGGGCACTGCATTCCTCTCTGTGTAATGAAACACGTTCTGAAAACACAACCTGTAAGAGAAGAATAAATGACAAAAGGGAGCAGAGAATTGGCTGGGACTCACACCTGCTTGGAATGATTAAGCTGTGGCTATTCTTTTTTCTTCCTTTCCAACAAATGGCTGCAGCAGTCGACAAAAGGTGTTGATTCAGAGGGCAAATTAAGCCTTGAACAGGCAAGATAATGTGCCTGTGATCAATTAACACAGACACAAGGTGTACCGGTTTCACTTTGAAACTTTCAGGGCCAGCCAACGGGCCTTTGTGCCTTTCAGCTGAGCAGCACTAATCATTTCAGTGGCTTGCCTCTAAAGGCAGCCCTGGACTCAGAGTATGGATTTTGCCCGGGGACTCTCCCCAGGCAATGCACTGACTCGTCAAACAAGTTCACAGCAGCCTTAATCTTACTCCAGGACACTGACTTGACATGAAAGACCATATATCTATATGTATATTTTTACACCTGTGTTGGGTTTCTCTTTTTTTCAAATTCCTGCAAAATAAAGAACGGTCTTTCACAATTCAGTTGGGGGATGAACTGAGTCATGACCAGAAGTATGTCTGAAGTCCAGGACACAACCTGTGCTGTGCTTTCCTGTTTGTACAGCTTGCTGGTAATTCATTGTGTGGCAGTCACAGACCTCTGTCCATATTCCTGTGAAGGGCATCCAAGACAGAGCAGCACATCAGCAGTGCAGAGCACAAAGCTATTTCATTACATTCAATATAATAGTATGCTCTTTAGAAGCCCTACAGAGAAAAGCACTGCCTGCTATAGTGACATCACACTTAAGTTACATTACCTGTGACTTCATCCGCTAAATACACAAGGTTTGCTAGGAAAGCCCAGGTGCATTAGTGTCTGGTATCTGCGGGGTCACACATTAAACGAGATATTGAATTGAGTGTAAGCTTTACATACAGTAGCTACTGTCAGCTTACTGTCACCATGTTTCCTCACACACTAAGTGTGTAAGTATTAATCTTGTTTGAGACCGAATACGTTGGCATAACAGCCAGGCTTTGGTGGGAGGCAGATGATGATATATCTATGGAAGTGTGAAGCTGAAGTAATATGATGTACCTTATAAAAGCTGGCTCCACAGTGAGGGAGCGCTTTAATCCCCCCTCTAAACCACCCTCTCCATCTCTGAGAGGAGCTGATTTTGCTCTGCTTTGAATCCCCCCCACACACGCATACACACACACATACACACACACACACACACACACACACACATCTCCTTCTCTCTCCCTCTCTCTGGTTTGTCTTGAAGAGAGGAAGATATCTGCAGTTACTATTTTCTTTTAGATTAACTGACTGATGGGCCTCTTCAAAGTGCATCATGGATCACGGCAGATACAAATCGCATATAGGTGTCGGGTCAACAGATAGTTCTCATAAAACACTCTTGTCTGACAATGTGTCAAGGTGTGGCCTTTTACAGTATTAAGAGCCCTTTAAACTGAGTTTTCATTTGCGTGTGCAATTCGACGATGCTTGGAGAATTGATATATGTCTGGTGGGAGAATATAGGAATGCAATCCACCGTGTTGCCATGGTTGTTAGAGCAACATACACATTTCAGTGCATGACACGCGTTCCTACAATGTAAAGTATGGTGTTACTTTTGCCGTTTCTTTGAAGGAAAGTAAACAAACACTTGCTTCTCCTGTGAATTATTGTGTTAACTGCAAGCTAATGATGTTATATGCACCATGGCCTTGGTAAAGTGTATTACATATCTGGGCTTGAATGTATCATGCTACGGATTATGGTCAAGCCTCTGGAGGACCACAAACCACATTAGCTTGAATTACCAAATTTGAACTCTACGCGTAACCGCCCCACACCCACCTTGCAGGATTTAGCATTTTATATGTCATAATCCCCTATTCCGCACCATTATAACCCCCTCCTTAGCCCCTCCTGTGCCGAATGACTATTAGGTTATTGAGAAATTCACCACAGATGTCATCTTTAAGATGAATGTCTCCGTTCTGATGTGTGAGGAATGGAATCCGAGCGCAGCCTGAAAGACGATAGTCAGGGAAAAAAAGAAGGGAATGGTCAGCTGTGAAAACACGGGCAGTGCCAGATAAGGCGCTTGTGTTCTGTCCGCTACATGCAGCGCCCCATCCCAAACCTGGAGGAGTTTGTGGGCCCCAAAACAACTTAAGGCGCTAATTATCTGCTGCCTACTGCCACAAAGCCAAAGAGGTGACGGGCAGAAAGGCCGGACATGAATATGTGTACGTTTGGTATTCGTTACAATTTGAATGCACGGGATAATCAATTGTATAACTTTTAATGGAGACCACATTTTTTTGTTAGACATGGATACTGATAAATGTGATATGATGTCAAATATCTTGTTATACTAATTATTTTCTTGTAACACAATAAAGCACCTTGGTTCTGAGTTGAATCTAATAGCAAACACATATATTATTACTAATTTATCTTTCTTGTCTGCAATGCTCATATGTCATCTCG
Source organism: Liparis tanakae (assembly GCA_036178185.1). NCBI lineage: Eukaryota > Metazoa > Chordata > Actinopteri > Perciformes > Liparidae > Liparis > Liparis tanakae. The sequence continues at coordinate 12,121,199 of CM070092.1, forward strand.
ACTTTCATTAAAAATCATCAGAAGAATCATTAAACTCAACTTAATGTATCCATGCAAGTGATATGGCTATATATATATATATATATATATATATATATACTGTATGTATACAGATAATTTGAGAATGTTACACTGACTGTTTGTCAACATAGTCAACCCAAAGTCATACTTTACTTTGTCTGTTGGAGTCATTGATTATCAATAGCAGCTCACAATTCTTTTCTGGGAAACCAGTTGAATGTGTTTTTTGTCCGATATATTGTTTACAGTAGTTATCATTTCAAAAACCAGCTCTTCAGAGTGTGAAAAGGTTCAAAGGTTATCCTTATCTTTGCCTTTGGTGCTTGTATCTGAGTGTGTGTTTGTGTGTGCGTGTGTGTGTGTGTGTGTGTGTGTGTGTGTGTGTGTGTGTGTGTGTGTGTCTGTCGGTGCACACATTCTGAACATACAGTATCTGCATACAGTATGTGCCTGTGTGTGTATGTGTTTGTGAGTGTGTGTGTGTGTGTGTGTGTGTGTGTGTGTGTGTGTGTGTGTGTGTGTGTGTGCCTGTCTCCTCTGTACCCATCAGATGGGAGGGGAGGTCAGTCCCTTTGGGCTGTTTAGCAGACATCAGTTGTCCTTTCTTCTTCAGGAAATGGATGCAGCCGATTACTATCCCGGGATTCATAAATTCTTTATGTGCAACTTGAAGTTATAGGGACTGATGAATTCAGTCTGTGAGACGGCTGATGCCAAATGCCTTTCTCCCCAACCCCACAGTCACCCACAGTGGTTGAGATAAAGAGATGAAGGAAGAGTCTGTCTCTCTTTCTTAGTCCCCTTTCCTTTTCTCTTTTCTCTTTTTTTCATGCCGTATCCGGTCCTTCTCTTTCTCCTGTAATGTTCAGACTGTGTCCATTCAGTATGACCCTGAGAAGTATATGACTTGTTTGCATTGCTCTTATCCCTCACATATAGAATAGTGTGAATTGAATTTACAAACACCGTTTAATTGTCCTCATTGGTGTACAGTTACAATTCTATCCATCCCAAAATGGACTGAACAAACAAATAGCAGCCGGCCTGTCCCCGAAGGCCATTATCGTTCTTTCTGGGTTTACATTGGGGCTTATCTGCAAATTTGTGAACTTTAACGCAGTCGGTCCAACATCCTTTTCCACTTCAATCACTGTTTTAGTTTCTCCTTTCAACGCTGTCTCCAACTTTGATGTTTTTCGTCTTCGCGAATGAATATCCAGAGGCAGCGTGATGTACTGTCCTCACTTTCCCCTCCATCTGTCTTTCAAAACACTTTTCCTTGGGTTGTCTTGTGTGGGGTTCTCACTAACTAAGCCAATCTGGCTACGCCCGAGTATGCAGAGGAGTTAGCCACCGGTTGGGGCTGTTTATATAAATGAGGACAGTGTGACACCCCAGGGTGTTTCACAGTGGCTACAAATCCTTAAAAAAAAAAAATCTGTTTGTGTCGCTCGCTCCTCAAAGTCCCTCCTCGCCTTGTAAATATATTTTGATGGATACGCTTTCCTCCTCGCCCTCACACTCAAAGTACAAATAATTCCACCACATAAGACCCACAACCCACTTCAGTGCAATGTGCACAGCATATTGGCAAAGACACATACAGACATACAGAATCAAACACTGGCTACTAGAATATAATCAAAACAAGTGTGGGAACAAAAGTTAGTCAGAAGAGCCTCTGCCTTGTACACCCCAACAAAGACGTATGGATTTTGTATTGCTGATTGGACGACCTTTAACCGGGAGAGTGGGAAGTGTAGTCTTTGAAGTGAGCTTCCCGCTGGGCAAAAGGTTCGCGCACGTAAACAATCTTCCTCGTTCATTTGTAGGGTGTCACTTCTATGTTTGCCAATGGTTGCTCAGACAAAAACAAACCCTCCGGATGAGCAGTTTCATTGCAGAAGCTGGAGGAGTCAAACGTGGTCGCTTGCAGAAACAAAGTCTGTTTGATGACATTAAACATATTGAAAGCATATATTTCATATTGGGATTCCAACTGAAAAGCATCACATGTTCGTTTGTCCTTTTGCTTTATTGCACGTCACACTCGGCATTACAACTTGCAATAAGCACAGCCATTCTCTGCACACCAAGTTGGATGGTTTTCCACTGAAAGAATGACTTTTGATCTTTTTTTGAAGACACAGGTTTTCCTCCGACATGGTGCTCTGACGGGGATCTTATCAAATAAATAATACTTGTTTTGATCTGAGATTAAAAAGGAGGCTGATGTGGAAACCAGCATTTCTTCTCAGAAAAAAAGGTGTTGAAATAACAGTCTACACAGAGACCCTCTTTACACCCGCTGCTCTAATGCCGAGCAAGAGAGAAGAACAACCCTGCTTGATCTGGCCATGTGTGATGACTCTTGGAGGTCAGACAGGTTAAATGGTATTTGATTAAAATCAGTAGATGGCAAAATCTGTCTGTCTCTCTCTCTCTCTCTCTCTCTTTTTCTCTTTCTCTCTTTCACACATGTACACATATAGAGGGCCACACACGTGCAGGCACACACACACACAGACACACCTACACACACAGATACACAAAGGCCCTCCTAGTCTGGCCTGCTGGGAATAAGGAGAAGAAAATAGCCTTCATTTTGCTCTCTCCCCGTCTCTCTTTAAGGTTGTTGTGGAGGGGGGGGGGGGGGTGAAGTCGACCTGTATGTTTGGCTGGCGCAAAAAAAGGCTTGCCACTGTTTATCAAGCCACGGCAAATCCAATTAGCCTGTGGCCTGCCTTCCAACCCTATTAACCTGCTCAGCTGTGAGAGCACTCAACAGCTCCTGCCAATATCTCATTTCTCCCAGCCGTTGATAAGATCGGCTCAAGATATTCAGTGGGGTTCACTCCAGCCCCATCGCAGATGCTACAGCTGCCACAGAGGCTTTGAAACCACAGCACCCGTTCTGATCTCCCTCTCTCTCTCTCTCTCTCTCTCTCTGTCTCTTCTTCTCTTGTTTTTTCTCTTTATTTCATTCTCTTCTCCTTCTCTATCCTTCACCGACACTCCTCCACCACCCACATTTCCTCCCATTTCGCTCGCTCTCTTTCACTCCAAACTCCTCTTCAACCGATCCACCTGCTACCTCTCTCTCTCTCTCTTCTCTTTCTCACTCTCTCTCTTCCGCCATGTAGCTACACCGAGACAAGAAAACAACTAGGACAGTAACTTCCAGGCCCATGGCTTGTTTCCTCCCAGACAGCGATCAGGGCGCAGGCCCCACTGTCTGACAGGAGGGGAAACTGATTTTCCTTATCACGGCCTGCCCACAAAGGGCCAGGCCAGGCCCGCGTGATTAGCATTCCTTGGTGGAGATGTGTCAGCCCTATTTCTATCACAGAGACAGATTGAGGCTTTCACTCAGACTGGCGACTGAGTGACACATGGCCCTGACCGGGGGGACAACATTGTTATTTGAGTTAAGAAATCAATTTGTATCAAATGTACACTGTAATTTATTTGTTGCCTTTGAAGGGAACCTGGCTAAGATAAATGGGAATGGACTTTTTTTTCCCCTCTCGCTTACCTTGAGCCTTAGCCGATAAAGTTCTTGTGAAGCCCATGATAGTTCCCTGCGTCAGAGTAAAAAGTGACAAACATGTTTAAAGTTGTGCAGTGATCTTTAAATCTCAAAAAGAACACCTTGTCGGACATGATAGAACATTTTTTCCTCTCCCCTCCCGTCTGTCAGCCGCCTCCGCTGACATACGGCTTTAGTATTTTTGCTGACATTTCGCTTTATCACATACATCTAGCAGCGAATGGAGAAGCGATATTTGTCCCTTTTTAATACTTGTTTTTCTTTTTTTCACTCGTTTCACAGTGAGCATCCAAGCTCTGAGATCAAGATGGTCTTTTGGGATTAGAAAGAATAATCTTTTTTTTCATGTCATATTTTAAAGTCTCTGAAACAATATTAATATTCTGTGACATGCTTCCTTTACAACACAAGTTCCACTGATAAAAACCTGTTTACGCTCTCAGTACCAATAGCGTTGTAGAATATTGACAGAATTACTATTCATCAACAAACAGAATAATTCATCAAAGAAAATGTTGTTTATGATTTTGAAGTAAGTCTTCACTAAGAAAGTGTGTTTTAAAATAGATAGCTGGACAATATCATACAAAACAAATGTCAACCTGCAAAAATCTTTTTTTTTTTGTGTGAAAAGTATGTATAATGTTTCATTTTTACCACATTGTAGGAATGTATTTGTTTCAGTTTGAGTGTATTGTTATTTACAAAAACAAATGACACTCAAAAACTGAATTTTTCACTGTCACATATTGAAGAATTTCTTTCGGATACGGTGCATAGTTGCAGTTTACTTGGTCAACCGAGCAGTTGCACAAACACAACGAGACAATCTGGTTCTGTTTATTCTGCTGCTGCTTCTTCCCTGCCGGCTAAATCAAATGTCTTCTGCATCGTCGTGCCATGAGGACTTAACACTCAATTCAGTGGGGACCACTTGGAATGGAAAACCTCTCAGCACTTCACAATTATTTTGCAGATCGGTGCACTTTAACTCTTACAGGTAATTGCAGTGAGCCCGCGTGTGTGAGTAAAAACCAATGAGGGACATGAATGTGCTTCTGTTGCACCGTCGTTGGGATCTTTCAATTAATTTAAATACTTTTATTTGGTAGAACCGCACAGTGACATGAATTATGGAGTGGTTCCTGAAAAATAAAATGTTACACGTTTGGAAACGGAAAACATGTTTATGAAACTTTACAAAGAAATTTGACTTTTCTTTCTTTTGTTGTTGTTGAAAAACACTCATTCATATATAAGATTATATATTTTACATGCGTAAAAAAACAAAACAGTATCCTTTTGGGAGGAATAAACTCAATGTCTTTCCACATCTGAAGATGTGAATTATGAAGAATAGCAGACTATCCTATTAACATCAAGAGGGAGTTTAGCATTTCTCAGGAACCGGAGTAAGAGGAAAAAAAGCAGGTGGCTATCTCTACACATCAAACATATATTAAGCCTCCAGGTTGACCCAGCATTGCTTCTTAGTTTGGGTTTTTTCAGAGGGTTGCAAAGCAGAGCCTGTGCCGAATTTCAGTACAAAATTTAGATATGCAAATGTCCTCAAAGGATTCACGATTGAAAAAGGATGCCTCAAAGCCACATACTCTAAAGCTAAACACGATTAGGAAAATTTAATCATTTCAAAAGCTGTGGGCAGAATGTAAACTGGTTAGCATTCTAATCCTCTGGGCCAGGTGACCGGTTCAGTGTGTGTACAACCATACTGTATGAAGAACAAATGAGACAAGAGTCTGCAACTGTACATTTGAATGAAGTAATACCTGAGTAGTTTCCTACCTGAGAAATACATTTATTTACCAACTTCCTATCAGTTTTCCTCTGTAGGCTTCTGGCCACAAACGTTATTATTATTCCGGCCTAATTTCCATCCTGGTGTTCTGTTGCCATTATGTTTGCTTGGGAGAGGTTTTGTTTGCTTTCCTGCATGTTCAGTAGAGGGAAAACAGTCAATAGTTTTTATTTAATTTCGCTTTTACACAGAAATTGCATTACAGTATTGTGTACAATATCAATATTTGCTCCTTACTTATTTTTTCAGATATCTTTGGAATAGTGGTATTACAGTGTTTGCACTTCATTGAAGATACAACAGAGAAAAAAAAAATTGAAAAGATTTGGTTACCTATTAACCTATAAATAGGTGAACTTGATAGGAAGGGTAAGGATGGGAAAAGAGACAAAGATACATATTCAGATAATATAACCACCACATGGTGGTGTTAGTAACGTTTGCTACACTGACATTTCTTTGCCAAGAGGATGAGATTTGCAAGAACTGACCTCTTGACCCCTGAAAACTGATAAGTAAACAAGCGGCTCTCTAATATAGTGTCGCATTTCACCTGTTTGTTTTCACAGAGGTCAACATTCTGGAAGGAGAATATTAGCATTAGCTTCGCTGTATAGCCGACAGCTTCGGCAACGTGCAGCCGCATAGAGGGCATCTTAAAAGCACTTTGATGCTCTTGGATGTATACAGCCTTATCGGTGATACTCTGGCTGACCTTTATGGTGCGTTCTCAAGGCCCCACTCTATATTTGTCATATCAACAGCAGAGTGATACTCTTTCCATGCTCCTCTCGAATGACTGTGGGAAACAAAACTCGGGCAACACAGTTGGAGTATATTTTGGACACAGCGGCGCAGACATGTGGATATTTGGCGGAGGGTTCAAATTAAACATTACAGACCAGTTAAGTGTCTTCAGATTAACATTTCTTCTTTTTAGTCTTGTTGGTAAAAAGTGCCAAACAAAAATTAGCCATCATGTGTTCCCCTGTTTTCTCCCTAATTTCTTCACTCCCTGTGATGGGGAAATTATTACAGTGTCATATTTCAAATATGTAATCGTCTTTAAAAAAACTAGGATCACCAAATCTAACTGGCGTATTTACACCTTGTCAACACAGATCTTGTTGAAAGCACTGCACTGGGGTCAGCAATCTCCTTAATCCCGTCCGTCACTGTCTCTCACTGACAGACTGATAGATGTACTTAGCTTTGAAACAGGAAGTCGTTGGCCTGACTGCTGAAACTAATGGTGCTAAGGGAAGTTTGGGTTCAAAGTAGCAGACTGGAAAGAATTGGAAAAGTCTCGTCTTATACCGTGTTGTGTTCCACGAGTTTCCCTTTTTGGGCCTCTGCAATTTTTAATAAAACAGGAAATTAATCTTCCCAATATCACAAATCTCCAGCTTTTATATCTGTACGCAATCCTCAATTTTCATGAGGATCTCGTGACAATGATCAGGCTATTAAATGAGCTTCTTAAGACAATCAAAAGCTGCATTTTATTTTGCCTCTATGTCAGATATTTTGTTCATCTTTCAAAACAGCACAACCATTGATAACATTACGACAACAAATAATATAATATGCACACATCGTTGCTTTATTTCCTAAGTGCCCTACACTTATTGTTTTCCCACTTATACTGTTCTATTAATAAAGCAATTCCCTCTTTTTATATAAAATATTCAGCACTACCACAGTTATACCATATAAACCTTCTGGATATACTTACATCATTTCCATAATATGGAGCAGTGCTGTTACCGTGCATGTGGTTAAACGTTTTTGTCTGGATATTATTTTATTGTCCTGGCTTGTTTAATGGCCTTTGCATTGTGCATTGATATATCATTAATACAATGTAACTTGTTGTGCTTTATGCATGTGAGGTGCATTCATTACACTGTTATAAATGTCTTCTACAAAGTAGTTGTTACTGTAAATAATGACAATCAAACATAGTTTTATAGTCTTTTTAAATACTTTAATCTAGAAATATGCTTGTACTGGAGAAGGCCTCCATCAGATTAGGGGTTTATGCTTTTCTCATTGGGATGAGATCTCATTGTAAATAAACAATACAAAAGTTTTCATAATGTGTTCACAGATTTACCAGAAAATGTTTTCAGCACAGTTTACAAAGAAATGCCTTTAAGTTCAAAACCCTGATAGTTTACAGAGACCAGTTGACACTTGGAAATGCCATGTCTCTACAGGACACTGACATTATTCCTTTTAAAGCAGCTATAACAGATCAAGGGTAGGGAAATGCAAATAACAGAATGAAAGAGATAACATATTTGGGGAGGAATCTATCTTTACTTTGAAAGGGCTCCCGAATGAGTAAATAACATTTAAAATGTGAGACAAATCCTTGAACGCCGAAGGTCCACTCGTGTTCACAATCTGTTTCTCAAATACATGACACCAGCTTCACACGGCGGCCGACTGTCTCCATGGTCAAATCTGACTGATTTTTTTTACATAAAGGCTATTTTAAGGTAAATAACTCCAAATGCATTTCAATCTTTGGGAATGTATTCTTGATCAGCATGCATAAAACAAGGTTGTTGCCAGTCCCTAAGCAACCTGTGAACACATTAGTTTGACCCGAATGCCACCAGGATAACATGTCAGAAGTTTATGCCTGCTGACATTTGGCATTTGATGATTTATTATTTCTTGAGTCATGCAACACAAATCTGGCAGTGGTGTTAAGGTTTAAAACTAGAGACCCTAACGCACGTCATTTGCACTGCAGATGTCCAACCAAGTCAGAATATGCAGTTTCTTTTACTGCAGTGAAACATAAACGTTTTAATATGTGCACCTAAAAATAATCTGTTGCTCCATAATAAGAAGGAAATATGACCCTGCCCGCCCCGTATCGGTCGAAGTCTGCGATCCAGCCACTGACCACAGAACCCTGCTCATACCAATGGACTATTTCACACGTGGAGAGCTCAAAACCATAACTTGGTTGTGCATTAGAGACACTTAGCTTGGCTTTGACAAGAGGGCCTCAGATGCCCTGCTGCTCAGTATTAGTCCCAAAAACAGATTAACTACTTGATTGATGTAAGGAAAGTATTCTGGTAAGTGAGAGAGGCCGGTATTAACGATGAGGGGCCGGGGGGTCACAGAATCCTTCCCTGGGAGCCTGAAGTGAAAGTTTGGTCACATCAGTGCAGTATATTAACCGAAGAGCTAAGAGTGTGTGTGATAAATCTTGCTCTACCCGGTGCTTAGTGTCACAATGTGTTTATTGTGTACAGATTGCATACTGCTTGTTTTCTCCAGGCGTGGGCCGGGGACCGGATGGCTGACTGACGGACTCCACAGGCACAATGGACTCTCGCATTGTTGGGCTGACGTTGTCTCTTTGACTACCTGTGTGGCTATCTGGCTGGCTGAATGGCTACCTGACTGATGCACTGAGGCAGTATGTCCTGATTAGCTGGTTCATTCTGTGGTTGGCTTGCTGCCTCAGTGCCTGGCTGGTTGAGTGATTGGTTGGCTGGCTAGCTATCTGAGTGAGGCTGTTTGATATATGATGTGGTTCAGTTTGGTTGCGATTAACGGATTGGCAGAACAGTTGCATCCATTAATAACTCCGCCCTCTAGGGCTGCTGCACTTCCCGACTGCACGCTGGTCCAGCACTCACATCACTGTTTGTGGAAACATTTATAAAGCCAGTGATTCAATTGCTTGTTAGTAATCTTGAAATGTGTTCACTCATTTTTGAGTGCTGTTCGGGGTGAAACATACATTGGAGGTGTCATCATCAGTATACGCTTGACTGTCAGAGAGGAGGAAATGTACCGTTTCTCTGCGCTGTGTGTAGATCTCCATTCAATCTCACCCACTCATTGCTGCAGGGTTTGACGACTTTAAGTTAATATACTGGCTCATAAGGCAAGATTAAAGATGCCGTGTAATTTGATTAACTGAATGGGAACGAGAGAGGCCACAGATGGGAAAATAAGCTTTTCCAGGGCCTCATTAAGGGGAACAATCCTGTAAAACCTATTGGGTGAAATTACACTGTGAAGAGGCTCTTTGAACTGAGGATTTTCATGGAGTTTGAAAACGTGGCTGCAGAGGAACAGTTTGTAATAATTTACACGCTCAGTGAGAGAAAAATGTTTCCAGTCGCGGTGGCCGTACATCCTGTACCTGATCCGCTACAGTATTATTTTTGTAAGGAAATTGGCTTAGCTTTGTTTCCTCATTCGAGGAAAAAAAAAAAAAGGACATACTGACAATCCAAAAGAGCGACTAACTCCATACCAAGATCCAACCCTATTCTAACGGTGCATTCAGTCCATTTTGTTTGAGTTCTTCTGCTTATAAACGCAGAATATCAAGTCAAGGGCATATGTAGGTTTAAATATTCAATTCAATTCAATTCAGTTTATTTTGTACAGCCCATTATCACAAATTAGAAATTTGCCTCAGAGGGCTTTACAATCTGTACACATAGACATCTCTGTCCCAGGACCTCACATCGCATCAGGAAAAACTCCCCAAAAACCCTTTCACTGCAGAAAGGGAAGAAACTTTTAGGAGAGCAACAGAGGAGGATCCCTCTCCAGGATGGACAGATGCAATATATGTCATGTGTACAGAAGGAATCATTACAGAGTAACAACACATTCAATGAGTATGACAGAGTGTATGAATAGTTGGTAGTATGTATGTTATATGATGGTAAACCCAAATACATGTCCTGTTTCGCACCAATACAGACAAGTGAAATACAAGGATGCATCACTGCTATGAAATGTAGAAATCCTGACAAGGTTTGATACTCCACCCCAAAAATGCAAATGTGTACACCCGTGCATTTAAAACATGCCCAATTCCAAAGTCTTGTCGACATAGATATTGCATATTTTCCATTAGTTTGGGGATGTTCATCTGAAAAACTTTGTAGAAAAAAAGTGCCAGGTTCATTCTAATTCCTTCACATTTTCTATGCTGTTTTACTTCCTCCCTCATCCACGTGTGGAGGGAGATGAAGATTAGGTGTCTGCAGAATGAAAACCCAGGAAGCTCACCTGCTCGCCCTTGATACTACACTGGAAATATAAAATCCATTCCCAGATTTAGACATCTCTTGCCACCAAAAAAAAGAAGTCTATTCTGTCTGGCGCCACAGACAGGCAGTCTGCCGCGTCGTGCCTTTATGGCTCAAACTAGATGTCTTAGTTATTGGGATGAAGAAATCCCTGTCAGTGGACATTCATGGGAGGATCCCCCCCTTTTCTTACTCTCAGCGAGGTGAGGTTAATTTATATTTCCCAAACCTGCTCCTTTCTCCTTAGAAATGGATTCAGTTGAAGTGTTGGCACCGGATCGTTATCGGCGTGCTATCAATCCGCCGGGACAGCCCAGCCATCATCACAAATGGACGTTTTTCAGCAGAATAAAACATATGAATTAAACTTCATAAGCTTATCTGGTCTTTGATATGTAGAAAGCCCAAGGTTTATTTCCACATTAATCCCACACCCGTCTATTGCTTCGGCTCTTTGATGCATGAAGGTGGGTTTAGAAACTGGAATCTGCCAGGTATATATATAACTGCATGTTTTACCCATCGCTTGAGCTTCAGGCCCTCTTTTCTCTCTCTCTCTCTCTCCTCTCCCTCTCTCTGTCTGTCTCTCGTTCTCTCTCTCTCTCGGTCCTGGTCTCTGTCTCTGTCTCTCTCCCTATGTCTCTCTCACACACACACACACACACACACACACACACACACACACACACTCACTCACACACACAAACAGGTTTTCCCTAAGAATTTCATTACAAAAGGCAGCCATATGCATTGAAATACTGCCGGCAAGCAGGGGTCATGTAGCTCGATACTGAGTTTCCCTTGCCTTTGTGCAATCTTAATTGTCTGTCATTTCTGTCTGCAGCCTCGTCTGTGCGCGCTCCAAATAAAACCTATGGAAACATGAAAGGTGGAGCACTGCCCTCACTTTCATCAAGGGATCACTTACCGGGCCTTGCCGTGGCTACCCCGGGCTTGTGTTACGTACCTCATAAAAGTAGCTCTTGTTTCACCGATGCACTGCCCCATCTGGGCGCTGGACTAATCTGTCAAGCCGAGCTCCCAGGCAAATTCTTCTGCGGCGTAACAGACACTGTTACAAACTCTGCTGCCTTCCTCGTCTGCTCGTTTTCCCCCTCCTCATTTTTGCAGAGGGCTCCCCTGATGCCCTCTGATGCTGCTGACAGTCGGAGCAGAGAGGCTGGATGCCATGGTGAATTTATATTGTGCTACTGCATCTGTCATTGTTTTCATCGAAGGTGTTGACCTCCACCCGTCCTCATCAGAATGTTGCCTCAGTTCTGCAACTCCAAGCAAAATAGATACCTACGACTCGGTTGATCGAAAGGGTATTCACGCTGCAGAAACCCATTCCCATTGCAGTAGTTGGTGCACAACTTTGACAGGCAGTTGAAAACCTTGGGGGAATCAGGTCACAGGGGAAAGGGAAATGGGGGGGGGGGGGTACAGAGGGCTCAGGGGAATCGGGCTGTGTTTCTATAGCTGAAGTTGTACACTGCCAAGACAGATACATTCAGAGGATGGGAAATTGTAACCTGTAGAGTCCTTCATACTTCATCACTGATATCGTTTTGATCCTCTCATCCTTGATCTCATTGTCAGCCCCACTTGTTGCCATTGGTCATTACATCTTTTTCTTTCCTGGCATGGAAAACTCTCAGCACATTATCACTCTTTGAGGAAACATGAGTGTTTTTGCTCACACAATCCACACAATGTATTAATCGCTTACTTGGCACTATAACAATTGATATCATACAGTAAAGCTTATTCTTCCTTATCCAGTGTTGAGGGCATCAATATGTGGCTTACAGTGGCACGGAAACTGAGACAACCTCTCAGTTTGTGATGCTTGTACCGGTCACTGGGCCTGGAACAGAGGGAGACAGTCACTTGTATTGAGTGTATTACTCTCAAAGCAGCCAGCAATGAACACACCCTCCATAAGCCACATTCAAGACAGTCATGGTATTTTAAGCAGATTTTCCCCTAAAGGGGAGGAGAGGCGGATATTTCTCCTTTAAAGTGGTCTTATCACTTGGGCTGTCGACTCGCAGGAAAGCCTGACAGCTACAGCCTGCTGAGGCACCGAGTGGCCTCGCTGTGTCTTCTGCTGTTAACGATAGACAGGCGGGACAGCCGTGATACTCTGCTATTCTTCTCCTTATAACACAGAGTGGCATGAACCTTTTTGCCTACTTATTTATGGACATAATGCCCTTTTTGTGAGTTAAAGTGAAATGAAATATCTGTGACACGTTTATGGGCATAGTAATGAGGAAAATCTACAATACACGTGCAGAATGTCTCAGTATGAATGAAGAATTTGCCACACCACTGCCCCAAATGATGAAGATACAATTCTGCATTATATTACATGTGTATTATGTGTGTCGCCATAATTCAAATCTAACATCATAACTGACCATATCTCTCAACGACATGTATATTGTGTCTATTTTTTTTGTGTTGTCTGGAATTGAAGTTAAGTTCTCTCTACCACAACATGACATATCCCAGCACCTTTATTTTGAAAAATCGCCCATGAGTTGACACTTTCATCACCATGCCACTTCAAGTCTGTTATAAATGTGCAAGTGAATTCTCTCGACTCAGCCGGGGGTCAGTGTTCAGTTAAAGGCCTCGGCCATGTGTAGTAAAGTAAACTGAGACTTGGAATTGTATACAGAGGGGCCTGTAATATTCATTATGCTTAACAACACACTGAGCTGAAAGTTAAGATCTGTTCACATTCCAGGCCAGTTATTAGTCAGCATCATAGTTTATTTGTCCAGAGGTAAGATAAACCAGAATACTCTCGACCCCCCCCCCCTGCAACACTGACTGGTTTGTTTGAACAAAGGGAAGTGCTCTCTTGTGACAAATAGTCCAATAACAAAAGATAATGCATACATGGCCTCTAAACCAGATAATGCCACTGTCGAGCTGTGACTGGAAATTATTAGACCTTCACTAATTGTTTTATGTGCACTTTGATGGTATGTTTTTTTTAGTATTGGTCAGGGGGCATTTATCACCGTGCTAACCAAGGATGTACTGTATCAGTAAAACTCAGAGACCCCCGACACATGAGTGAGTTTGTTTGTCTGGAACATATTTAAAAGGTTTGACTCTTTAGAAACAAGATAGCACTTAGAAAGTGAAGTGTATCACTGCGGCTTTCCAACCAAGCTGTGCCTTAAAAGTATTCTAATTCATCATATGTACACTTCTCCCGCCCTTAACTGCAGAGAGTTAAGTTTGGGTCTGATACTAAACAGCGTTTTCTTCTGTGTATGAAACCACATGTTCTAAAACTTAAAGCCACCCATATGCCAACTTTTGGCTTTGGTTGAAACAGCACATGGACGTTTCTCTATAAGTGAGCTCCTTCCTCTGCCACATGAATATATTTAACTGACAGAGCATGCAACCACAGTCACATTAGCGACATGTAAACATAGGACAAATCTATACAAGTGTTTATGCAATATTGTGCCAGTTATCATCTTTTTTTGAAGCATGCAACCTCATTGGAAATGTGTATCAATGTGTGTAAACTGTATTTTAGTTTAGAACGTTGAGTGTAACTGCAGTGAACACTTTGTATGAGCACTATTAAGCTCAATAAATATTTTTAAATAATATGTATTTATTTTAATATTTGACAAAGTGCTAATACACATCTATTATATCATTTGAAAGGAACATTTTAATGTGAATTCAACAGGATTTTCAAGCGTAATCCCAACATAACTACGGATAAGTAAAGTGAAAAGTTATGTGTGACACACGCATACAGATCCTCATGGATCGTCAAACAGACCCAACCACCCGTGATTCCATGCTTTTCTTTGTCTAAATGTTTTTAATTAGCAAAAAGTCGTGGTGTACCCTCTGTGACTCCTTACTGCCTGCACATCACAGTCACTTCCTGATGTGTCCCAGGGATGAACTTTGAGAAAAAAACACGGGTTGAAAAAAGAAAAAGAGAATGCATCGTCCTCTTAACCAAAACCATCCTCCAGTGAGGCAGCTTGCGGGCTGCCTGCTGCTGCTGCTGCTGCTGCACAGAACATTCCCATCACGATCATGTTCAATTGTCCCCTAATTGTGCTCCTCTCACTACCCAGAAGAAGTTGCTGACATGAGAAATTAGGCAATCAGGATGGCATTAGTGCATGCGCGGAGGACCGAGGCACTGTTATACTATAATGTATAGGCCCCATTGGGGGTGCAAATGAGCAGCAAAATACTCACGGTTCCCTTTGAAGAAATGGCTGCTCCCAAATTAAACTCTTAGTCACACTGCTATCGAAAGGATATGGTTGTTAGCAGTGCCCCACTCTGATCTGAGCGCACTTCTGGATCTTATTACAATGTGACTTCTGATTGAAGCTCTTTTGGGGTGGATCATTGTGAGTAAATGCATATTCCTCTCCTTTTTAGGAGACTATCACAAGAGGATTGTGAAATTATTGTTTATTATTCCAGTTGCAAACAAAACATGGGGGCATACTTTGGTCAGTATTCAAGGGAAAAATCAACAGGGAATTATATATGTAAATATTTAGTTTTCCGGCTGAACCTCTTCTATATATATATATATATATATATATATATATATATATATATATATATATATATATATATATATATATGTATATACATATGTTTTTTTTTATTTTATTTATTTATATATATATTAATTTGTTTACATATATGTAAGTAAAACGATGTATATATATTTATGTGTGTATATATATATATATATATATATATATATATATATAAAGGTATACATATGTAATAAGAGGTGTTATGGTGGTTCTGTAACAATTTCATGTAATGCAGTTGGCCTTGCTAAAAGTTACTATTAAATGAAGGGAGTTTTAAAGTTCTTAGAGTTCTATTTTTCATTGGAGTTATTTTTTTATTTAGTTAAATGTGTAAGTTTAATTACAAAAGGAAAAGCAAGCATAAAACAGCACCCATGAATTAGAAGTAGTGTAGGATGAATTTAGTCACTGTGATTATAGAACAATTAAATAAATATCTAATTTTTGTATTGAAATAATAACACAAAGAAGAAACTCTCCAAATAAACTGGGTCATGTATACAGCACTACTATGTGAAGAAAGAGAGAGAGAGGAGGCAAAATGAGAAAAGTTACCCAACACCTCCTGGGGGATTCAATGAGATTACCCCCCAAAAAGATTGAATTAGTTTAGCCAACAGGAGGAAGAAATGCTAGAAACTAATGGCAAATAACAAGCTTGTGACAATTCATCAGGCAACTTCACAGAGGGGAGGGCTTCAGTGGAATGCCTGAGACGGGACCTTTCCCCTGCGCTATGTTATTCTAACAAACAATGTCAATGAGATGGCATCCTACCTCTCACCAATTTGCATGGTTGTCAGAGGACTGAAAGCCAGTTTAAAGGTACATCCTTTATGTGCCACAGAAAGGATTAGAGCCAGCCCCACAAAGAGGCTTTGATTTCTTGAAAATATGTATAAGAAGTTTGGCTGAGAAAAGTGAGTTTTCAAAGCCTCAACTTTTCCAAAGCATACGTTGTTTTATACCCGCATTTGTGTGTGCGTGTGTGGGTGTGTGTGTGTGTGCGTGTGTGTGGGGGGGGTGGTGCTTAGAAAAGAAAGTGGTACTGAACAAAGTTTACCCCGACTTAAGAGTGTGTATAAATATAAATATGGGGAGATAAATAACGGGGAGATCCGAATACTAATGTTTCTAACTGCAGGACTTTTTTCTTTCTTTTTTAAATGCACTGGCATGATGAATGCAAAAAAAATACTTATTATTATTTACTTATCTTTGAAGTAAGGCCTAAATACTTTAAGTTTAAAGAGGAACTTTGTCTTTTCAAAGTGTTCTTTTCTTTCTTTCTTTCTAGGTTTTTGTTTCAGAGAATCTGATAGAAAGCCCCTCGTCACAATGATGGACACACTCAAGAAGCAGGCCTGTGTGTGTGAGCCATATGCACTTAGCGATGAGGTTAGAGTGCACCCCTCATTAGAATGTATAAACTCCCAGTGTCAAGAGGTCGCCTTTGACCCTAACACACAAAATCTTGCTCAAAACATGGCTGACACAACGTACGGATCCATGTGGATGAGGGTTGTGTTTATTTATTTCTAAGTAATCAATATTTTAAAAGTATAGGTTGAAATCCCATCTTTACTTCAATATAACACTTAAGTAATATCTAATATTTTTTTTGCACTGCGCTTTAAGTCAATTTAAATGATAAAGAAATAAAGAAATTTATATTTATAGTATAAATTTATATTTGTAGTATGAATTAGTTCTTTCGTATCTCTATTTATTAAGTGACAACCCGTCTAAATGGAGCTGTGTTGCAGCTAAATTACTTCACACCCACGCTTATGGACGCCTCGGCACTAGCCGTCTTACAGAAATCCTTCACTGTCCAACAGTTGCTTCACAACTTTAAGTCACTTAATCGATTGATGGCTACATGGTAACAGTATTTCCCAACAACTCCAGTTGACATTATAGGGGCTTACACACACACACACACACACACACACACAAAAAACACTACTTCATGCTTAAAAAAGATCACCGGAGAGGCGATGTCCCTTCGGTGGCAGTCCAGCACAATGTGTTCCAGTTCACTTTCATCATGTTGTACCAGTTGAACATGGTGTAGCTTTCAGCCCTGCCCTGTGGGAAACCAGCCTGTCTTTTCACTCGCGTGTGTGTGTGTGTGTGTGTGTGTGTGTGTGTGTGTGTCAGATGCTGTCGAGCCATGTTGTCCCGAGCTTTCAGCAGCACAAACTCCCCGTCCCAGGGCCTCCAGCGTGGATTGGCCACAGAGACTCTGTGTGGCATCCTCGGATGAATGCTACCCTGGTTCTCGACCAGAATGCCACCAATGCATACCCCTAAAGCTTGTCTGTTGGACAGCGCTGGGCTGCCAAGAGGGGGCCACTTTCTACATTTCTTGTTCTACTTCTTCTTTCTTTCTTTCTTTTCTTGTCTCTTTTTTTACTCTCATTCTTTCTCTGTAAAGGCAAACAAAGCAAGTGGCCTGGAAGCAATGTGATGGGTATACAAAACCCCTTCATTTTCTTTTACTCTGAGATTCTCCCCCTTCCACTGTGTCCTTACTTCCTTTTGTCTATCTTTCCTTGCATCCTTCCTTCCTTTTTTTTTGTATCTCTGTATAATTACACACTTAGAAAAAAAAATCAAATATGCAATATAGCCTCACACACACACACACACACACACACACGCACACACACACACACACACACACACACTATATCCCTTACCCTTAAATAAGCTAGCGGCCTACCTGGGAACATTCTTCTTGTGTAGGTCTTGGGAATCATTGTCCTCTCTGAATGTTTATAGGTCAAACCATGAAACTTGATAATATCTTCTAATGGTGGTAATAGTTCTGTTTATCTCACATGTGAGAGAGTCAGCCATGACACCATAGTAGTGCAACAGTAGTCAGCGAGTGAATTGCTCCCCGGTAATTGTTTGATTACAGTATGATGCCTTGGGCACTGGATAATGTAATCGTTTTACAAATTATTTTTTTGCATCTGAGTTCATGTCGAAACAGCTGTGTGGCATATAATACGGTCCTCGATGACTTCTGTCAACAGGTTTCCGAAAATAACAATGTTCTCATTGTTTAGATAAGCCGCTGTTCCAGACGGTCTGGATCTTGGGGTTGTTGACTTTCTTGGATACGTTATGATATTAATTCTCTCCCCCAAGGTGACTTATCGTGACCTAATAACAAGTGCCCTTATTTTTCTAAATATACCTGACAAATGTAATCCTTAAACTCAATCCCGCTCTCTGTGTGCTTTTTGCCTAGCACAATAAATCAGAGCGGTAAATAATATAAATGGAAACAAGGATAATACACAAGAGATTCTGTTCAGTGGCACACGTAAAGGGTGTAATATAATTAGATGGTTTTTAATTCAAGTATCAGTCCTTGTCTACAGAGAGAGGATTTTAATCACGGTGTGAGTCTGGCTGCTTTTTCAAACCCTTATAGAGATCCTTACAGATCTGTATACTGTTCATTGTAAACTCTACAGTCGGAGACCTGCTCCGAGGTACAGTACATCTGGTATTTACTTTTTAGCATTTAATATTTCGACAGTTACTTTAAGCAGCTGTGGACTTTGGGCTAGCTCACTAATGAATACTTCGGGGCCAAATGTTACCAATCCCAGGGTAGGCAAATCTAAACAAGTTCCAGGTTTCCATTGTCAAGCAACCTTAGAAAAGAGGATGTGAAAGTTTGAATCAAATGTCTTCTCTCAGATGTCTAGTTTGTTTACATTTGGTTTCCTCTTGTATATCCTTTGGGGAAGCTTGGATATGCTAATAATGTCAAGGCGTGCTATGTCTTTAATGGCTCAGGCGAGCAGGAACTCGCCTCCAATGTCCATGTAAAACCAACACTGTGCTGTGGGTGTTTGTACGAAAGGCCTAATCAATTCTGAAGCTGATACGTAGGTAAAATAAATGAGACTTCAAACAAAGTAAAGTAGTCCTCGAGGGATGAAAACAAGGCACAAAAGGAGACGCACTGTGTGACATAAGCAATGTTTCTTCTGAAGAACGCCAGAGAGCCGCGGCCTGTTTAACGTAAACTCAGAGAGGTTGGACTTGTTTGGTGTCAGAGCGAGTAAATAATTAGCTGATACAGAGCAATGTGGAGTTCTTCAGAGACCTAACCTCAAGGCCACAATAACACAATGATATAAACACCTATGCCATTGGCAGAAATATGATGTGAACAATTTAAGATGTATGTAGCTGAACTACAAATATTTTTTTTCCACTTGTTATCTTTTAATTACAAATCACACTTTATTCCTATTAATTCCACCTATGGTAGGACATATTTTCTGTCCATATGACGCAGGTTTTTTTGTCCAAAAAGAAAAGCTATTACACATGGTTTAACAGTTTACTATTCATGACTTACTATTTGTTGTATAAATTTCACAATGCGTTTGAAATAGTTTTTGTTTGACATTAACACAATTTCACCCTAACCTTTATTTATAGTTAAATAGAGAAAATAAGTATAAGCCATATGCTATTTAAAAAAATAAAAGAACAATTATCAAGGGTCTCACAATGATCTAGCACTCCATGGACCCTTTTAAGGAAGTACACATGCTCATCACTGTTGATTTAATATGAATAATTATCGCTTGAGTTAGGGCCTTGTTCTCAATAACAACCGAGGAATGACTAAGTCAGCTCCGCTGAGGCCACACGCAGGAAAACCCTGCGGCACAATAGCGTTCCAGGTTTGCGTCAACAGCATTTACAGCCGTTTGCCGAAGCGACTCTGGGCCACACAGCCTTCACGATCAGCGGTAAAATCAGTCCTCAGAATTGTCTCGACTAACCAAACATTATCTGTTGGTGATTATCTAGCACCACTGCTGAGGTAGTGCGATCCATGTGCACAGAAGTGGCCCTGGGGAAACACTCCCTTTTCTCGAGAACTAATGTTTACAATCGTTTAGGGGCGTCAGTGGAAGGCATACAGGAGACACTGGCGTATGTTTGTCTCCGTTTTGAGGATTGTGGTTAAGCTGGAGCTCATCTGGCAACCTCATGGGCTGCTCATCCGCTCTAAAGCTCTTTGGCGTGCCTTCCTCTCCTGTCCACTCCCTCTATATCACACTTATTATCCCCTCCCTCCATTTATTTTTCTTCTCTGCTCTATCTTGTGATTGTTTCAATATTCTCTTATACCATCGCTTTGTTTCCCCCTCAAACTCTTCTTCTTGCGCTCTTCTCTGTTTTCGTGAAGCCACTCATCGCATTAGCTGTCTCTACTCATACATGTGATCCGCTGGTATGTGCTGATGTGCTTTTATTGTAGGTCTTTCATGTGTGCATCATGTGTCTGGAATGGGATGTTGTTCAAGTAAATCAATTTGTCATATGAGTAAAATCTGCTGAGTGCATAGGTTCATGAGCAGCTTTTTGTGGTCTGTCTTCTGTCTCCTCTCCCATCACAATCTCAGTGTGTTCCAAATGTCCCCAGAGATCCACGGCGGTGACACGTTTAGAGAAAGGAAGTTCATCAGCATTGATATCTTTTCCAAACCGGCCCCATATTGCTTTTACTCAAGTTTGACACATTACCTGAACTGCCGGTTGGGGTGAGTTTGATGCCAGACCGATGTGACAAGTTTAATGCTCGACTGATGTAATGGCCTGACTCAGCTCTGATGTCACTTCCAGTAGAAATACATAAGTGGAGCAATAATAAGCCTTTCATTCCAAATTGGAAAGAAAGTGACACAAAGGCATGACTGCTGGCATCACTGCACTGTGTGCAATAAGCAAAAAGTGCCCTCAGAAAAAGTGCCACAGGCTTCCTGAAACTATTTGAAATGAACAGAACACAAACCCTGGAAATGTATGAAATGTATGTTAGTTTTTTAACATATCCAACTCATGCAACAACTTGAAACCAAAAAGAAACGTAGTGAAGGAAACAAAAATAGGAACACTCTGACATTGAAAGAGTGCATTGGAAAGTCGGGGCGATGTGGTCGCGACTAGTGGGAAGGCTTCTCCATCTGTTTTCAACTTCACGCAACTGTTTTTCTTTTCACGGTAAATCATATTTTTTTGCTAACGTTTTTCTTATTCAACCATAAATCAAAACTTTGGATTAGTTTGCGAAAGAAAATGATGTGTGTTGCCTAAACTGAACGCCAAACAGCTTTAGTTGTAGAAGTGTTGAAATAATAGTTGTGCAACTTCTGTAATTCTTTAACATGCAGGTGAAATTAATTGGCGAATCCATTTTATATTCTCCCATATTATTTTTCAGAATCCAATTAATAATAAGAGTAATATTATTTGCGTGAACCTTTTTCACACATTTTGTGTTGGCTATGGAACAGTGCATTCTTTTTTTTAAAGACAATCTTATGTATGTCACATCGAGTCACAAAGCTATTAATGCCAGTCGATGTTAAATCTTTCAAGAAATGATGATCACACGCCAGAACATGCAAACACCAGATGGTAATCTTCTCAAACAGAGTGGCAAAAGGAAAGTGCCTTTGATGAAGTTTAGGTCCAGAAAAAAAAGAAGAAAAAAGAACATAAATGCTAATTGCTATGTTTGATCTCACTGCAGGACTCGGTAAACAGCGCTAACACCCGCACGAGGTAACACAGCAACATTGACTAACACACTTACACTCAAGAAAAAACACAGCTGAGGAGGAAATGGCATCCTGGGCTCTTTAGCTGGACCACTGTGTTTATTTTCCTCCCATGGTGCACCGAGCTGCTTAACACGAGGCTGGTGTTCCTGTGGGGCTCTGACACTGGATGGATGTGTGTAATAGTTTGCAGCTGTTGGTAGCAGCATTATACTATTAAATGCGAGTGCAAATTTCCTGATGCACTGATGCAAACAAAGAGCCCATTACCTTGTTATGTAGTTGCGTAGGGAAATTTTGAGATACCCAAATACTGGGAAGAAAATATTTATATATATATATATATGTATATATACATAAATATTTTTTTGGGGATATTAGTATTTGTTATTACATATTTTCTATCAGTCATTAAAAGCACACATTTGGGGTCAATCCTACAGTCCATGTGCCTTTATGCTTCGAAAACAACTGAGCTTGAGGCCGGAGAGTTAGATAAACGTTTGGTTTTCCCTGCTGCCTCCGCCTGCGTCTGGATTATGAAGGGCAGATATACGGCACTTCAGAGTGTGCCAATTAACAGCCCCAGCAGCGGCCGCCACACAGGAGGGCCCCTCATAAAGACTCACCCTATGGTGTAAGCCCTGCCACTTCCAAGTGCTTTATCCGGGGCCGAGCCCATACACACAGCTGTTAAACTGGCAGGTTTTAAGCAGCCCCAGCATCGCCGACAGGCCCAGGAGTTCATAAAGATTTTCTCAGCAAGTGCTCTCCAAAGGAAAAGAGTGAGATGAGAGGAAGAAGACACGGAGAGAGAGGGAGGGAGGGAGGGTGAGCAAGGTGGCCGGGCGATCAATGGGCGGACCACGCTCGGAGACAAGATAGAGCCACCGCACTCCCCGCCCTCATCCATCTCTCTGTGCCTCTATATCTCCATCTCACTTTCCACTCTTGACCGCGCTCTTCCCCCTCTTTTTTTTCATCATGTGACGAACCAGTGGTTGCGATGGCGGTCAAGCCAACAACAGGCCTGCTGAGGACTTGGAAGTTGGGATAACTCCAATCGTTCCAGCCACTGCCACCCCTGTCTGCCACGTACCAACTGCTGGCATTTGAACAGCTTAGATACATATTTTAAAGGCTACAGTGCATCAGAACTGTGTTAATCTTAGTTAAAAGGAGAAACACCATATATGGCTTTTTCCCCCTGCCCAGCGGCACATGCTGCAAGTTGTAGAGATGGAAGGACACACGAGCTGTGCATGGCTCGACAGGCTTATGAAATGTTTAAAATGAGCAAAGGGATACCCGTTGGCAAATGAATACCGATTAAACCGACACACAAGTCTCACTTTTTCAGTGAACGTACCGTATGCAAAAGGGGATTGTTGTATTTTTATTGCTCAGTCTAATAATTAGAAGAAAAAAATGCAAATACATGTTCAAAGAGGGGCAGGCAATGAATACGCAAACAACTCCACTTTTGCTACTTTAAAGCATAAATAGCCACGTAGAATAATGTACAATCTTATATTATATATATTCTGATATTAGTAGCTATGAGTCTCGACAGGGAGACAAACGTTGTTGCTCATTGCATGAAGGAGCCCAGTGTTCACTGCTGTTGTGACAGTGGAGTGATGTGTGCCGCGAGCGAATTCAACGGCACGCCAGATTTTTGTTTGACCAAACCATGTGAGGGTGTTGTGTGCATTGTTGCACGCACACTGCATATGCATGTGTGCACGGATGTCAAACACGTCCACAATCTGCAAGTTTGGTGAGCATGGAGCAGGCGTGTGCATATCTGAATGGACACAAGCATTTGTGCATGTGAACCAGCACCCTTAGGGTCCGCCGCCATTGTTCCTGCAGAATGAAGCGGAGATAAAGCAAGAGAAGCTGAGCTGACCACATGCTAGATAGTATTGGCCACAGATGTGCCCAGGCAGATCACAGGGAAAACGTGATGGCATTTCCTCAAGATGTGGATGTGTATTTTTAAACTTTGATGTGAACATGATTTGCTATGAAAAAATGCTTTGTTCGCGTGATTCACATGGTCTCAATAACAGAGCTCATGCATATTGCATGTCTATCGAGAAGTTTTTTCTTTGTTGTGTCAGTAAAAGTGTATGTTGATCTCAGGACATTTAGAGAGGGCGCCCATCGTTTAACGTTACCCCGACGACGTGGATCACATGCTTCACGTCAGGGGCCGAGACGGTTGGTATTACAGCTACAACAACTCTAAGTGCTAGTCTTCATTTTGAGGTCATGTATGACCACAGGACCCGCGTGCCTGTTCCTCTTTGAAAGGCGACAAGCAGTTAAAAGGCATGATTTGATTTAATAAAATGTGATCACACAAATGTGAACATCTGAAGGCTGACAAACATACATACACACGCAACATCTAAAGGCTTCTAAAATAGAGATGTTTATCGGCAGACAACAAGCATTTATTTGTCGTGTTCTATAATCATTTTTTTACACTTCGAAAACCACTCACATATCCATGTTTTTTTGTGTGGCCATAATGTAAATGTTTCATCTTCTAAATTAACAGTTTAAACAGACATCTGAAAGTTATAGTTGTGGATTTGAACTAATGTCATCTGGACTGGATACTTTTTCTTAATGTTGCATACTTACCTGTAAAGGATTCACAAAAGACAATACCAGTTGAGTGCTTAAGGAAATACACAGACAACGTTTCCTCCCCCATGTGCATGCATTAACACCACCCCAGTGGCTGTTATGGCGGATAGCTCAGTTAATATTTGACACAACTATCCTCTCTTGATTCTCCCGGCATTCTGCGCCATGTGTCTCGGCTAGCATTACACGGGGTACCGGACGGGGGGACGGCAGGCGTGAAGAAAGGGCCTCCGGTTCAAGCAGAGGGGAAAGGTATCACTGCGAGGTTTAGTCTGCTTGTTGACCGGCCGGCTCTGTTTAGTTCAGCTTTTCTGCGTGTGTGTGAGGTGATAGCTCCAACACATTGTGTTCTTGTTCTGCTCTTCTTCTGTTTCAGCTCTGGCAGGTGACCCGGCAGTGGATGCACTGGCCACTGTACACTAGGTGACAGCTTCTGACATTGTAATTGTCTGCTTTGAGCGGGGGGATGAAGGGTGTAATACATCTAGTGTTTCCTTACTGTAGAAATTATTTATAAGTCCAACTCGGAGATGGTGTTGGTATCACTAACCTGGTCTGAGCAAGTCTTGATTGATGATGGTGATTTTAGGTTTCATCAATGGATTGCAGAATTGAAAATGTAAAACAAATGAAATTATCCTGAGTTGACTTGTTATCAAACATCAGTTTATTTTTGTTATGTCAAGGGAATGACTTTGCATTAAGTACTTTCATTGTGTAAAATAAAAATATCTTTTTTTGTATCATATTGTAGCAAGACGCTGTTACAACGACACACATATGAATGAAAATGCAGTATATGGAAGATATTATAGCATAACGTCAGTTCCTAAAGAATAGAGTAACTAAATCCAGATCACACAGACTTGATATTTGAGCAAAGCATAAAATACTGTATTGTATCGTTCTTTTTACTCTCCATATACTTTTTTTATATAACTTTTTATTTTGCATTTTCCACAGATTATTCCTTGACATCGAAAAAATATATATAAAAAAAAATAATAATAATAGATAAACATATGTATGTATATATATATATATATATATATATATATATATATATATATATATATATATATATATATATATATAAACATTTTTAATTAACAGAATACAATATATTGCACAACTACACATCGATTGGCATGGTTCACCACAGGGGAAAGAAGTAGCGGGGTACACGGGTTGAGTTGGACACAGAGAGAAAAGACTTCACATTAGCGGGGACGAAGACCGAGTTGCATTCGATATCACCTCCTGCGCTGCACATGTTCTGTGAGTGTGAGAGAGAAAGAGAGAGAGATAGGGAGAGAAAGAGAGAAGCATCCTCTACTAAATGGACATTCCTGTGCTTCAGCTACAGCTGCAGTATGACACTTCAGATGGCCGCGCTTCCGTTTGTACAGCCCTCTGGAATTAGCCCAAACCACAATGGCAACACATCAGAAAAGAAAGCGGGAAAATCCGACTTCATTATCTATCGCTGCATGTGGAAATATCTGTGCAGGGAGGAGAAAAGGAGGCACAGGGCCCTTTGGCTTCCATGCCGTGTCAATCGTCATTTGATTATTGAAAACACACACACACACACACACATGCAGCTGCCTTCAAGGAGAGTATCGGCTAACCCACTGTTTTCATACCTGTGCATTGGGATGGCTTGGCACAGACGTGAACTGTAAACATTGCGACACGTTCTCATTTCCCTTCACTTACGGCTCTAAAATTTTAGCGGCCAAAAGACAATAATTTCCGACAGGTTGTGGTCTAAACGCAAGTAACGTTATGTGTGACACGTAAATTGATTTGGCTGCTGAGACCCCCCCTGTGAGCCCTATCGTGTCAAACTGAGCCGATATTCCATGGACGGGGAAGCATTGTTACAGCTACAAACTCCCCACTAACTAATATCGCAGAGAATAAAACTTTCCATCGCATTGTGTTCGGGGAGGGGATTCACTTCAAAGAGATCTCAACAACAGTGCTGTCTGTCTAATTTACGTTCGCAAGCACATGCCAAATGTAAAAACCCCAATTTTGAGGAGTGTATAATTACAGGGAGAGAATGAATGACTATAAATACCCCCATCATTACTAGTCCCTCCTGAAGAACATGATCCACACTGAAGGATAATTAAGGCAAAATATTTCTGATCCTCCAACTGACTGTACCAGGAATGTGTGCACGGGTACTCATGCTGGGTTTGTGTGTGTGTTGGAAATAGAGAGTGTGTGCGTGTGTGTGCATGTGTGTGCGCATGTGTGTGTGTGTGCGTGCGTGTGTGTGTGAGAGGGAGGGGGAATCATAAGCCATTCTACCCTAAATATAGTAGTGTTCTGGTAGCGTTGCTATGTACGGATACTTCAGGGGAACTCAAGACAGCTTTAATTGGTTTGCGCAGTCATTAATGGAACAGAAGCGCAACTCGAGAACGTGTGTGTGTGTGTGTGTGGGGGGGGGTGAACACGAGCACCTATGAGTGTATATTGGACCCTGTCAGTGCCCTTTAAACAAAAACAGACACGGGGAAATAACTTTGATCAACAAACATGTAGCAAACAAGAAGATAATAATGAACCTCTGTGTTCAGCCCAGGTCTCTTAAAATAGAGCATTTCAATGAGGATATATCAGATTTGAGGATAATATTCCTAGATTAGGCCAGCTAATTAGTGCACCAATATTTGGCTCGGCACTTTGACTGGGATCCAGATAAGCATATTGTCCTCGTCGCAGAGGAGTGAGAAAAGACAGCGTCCCTGTGTTCTTCACTCAGAGAGTCAGAAAGAATGTTCAACTGAGACCGAGAAAACTTTACCCGCCTGCACTCGCTGCCTCGCTTTGTTATCTCCTCCTCTCTTTCTTGCCCGATCAAAACATGAGAATGTCGCTTTGAGTGGCCAAATGAAAGAAAACCAGGCAAACATGAGCGAGAGACCGTGTTTATTTTGAGTATATCTATAAGCCGGGCCAGGTTTTTGTGTCAGCAGGGGTCTGCATGGGTTGTTGAGTTGTTGTGAGCTGCTGCTGAACCGGCAGCGAGTCAGTCAGCCAGCCAGTTGTCAGGCAAGTACCAGTTCCTTGTTGCTATTTGTGTTCGAGTGTAGCCGTGCCGAGAGCCTCCCTCCCTCCGTTTCCCTTTTTTTCCAACCGAATCCTCCAACCTCTTCCTGTGGCAAGCGCCGTGTCTTACAGCAGCCTATCGCTTCCCAAATGAAAAGCCTGTGACCAAGGCATCCGTCCCTTTCACTGCTATTGTGTTGCTGAAACAAGGAGCAGGAGCAAAGTAGTCAGCTGAACATGGTGTAGCAGGGGTTGGATGGTGGCCCCGCTGTGGCCGCTGCTGCCTGGGCTCCACTGACTTGTTGTCGCTTGTTGTTCCGTGTGTGTGTGTGTGTGTGTGTGTCCCAGCTGGGGCCAGGGCCGGGGATGGCTTTTGTGTCATCGTGCGACCGGTGCTGCACTCATGAAACTAGATAAATGGATTAGAGGGGGCGCAGATATGGGGCGGGCATCTTTGAGAAAAAGACAAGGGAGAAGTTGAAGGGAAGCGGGGGCTGGAAGAGGAGGGTGACGGGAAAGGAAGAGGCAGAGACATTTGTGTTGTTGGGCTACACGGGGTCGAGTCTGTCGTAAGAATAGCCCGCTTCTGCCTAAAAAGACAAGACAGTGATAAACTTTCCTCCCCATGCAGTCACCCCTCTCCTCCTCAGTCTCCTTGTTCCACACACACACACACACATACGCACACACACACACACACACACACACACACACAACCTGTCACAGTGCATAATTCACCACTAAAATGAATGGGTTGCCACAGTGTGACACGTCTCAGTTGCAGGGGGAGATGGTCCTTGTTCACCAACAAAAGACGGTGGTGTTATGGGGGGTCACAGCCTGCGACAGAATGCTAAATTGTTTTAGGGTCAACAACTTATTGTCTTTGCATGAGCCACAATTTACATATTACCCGAGAAGGTTTCAGCAGTCAGTTGTCAGATGCAAATAGCAGAACCTCCTCTCGCCTTTGAAGGAGTCGGAGCCTTTCAAAGGTTACTGGAAATAGTTTTGATAGTTGTTTTTTGTAATCTTTAAAAATAAATATAAATGTGTAAACAGCAAAACAACTCTCTTCTAAGTCTCCTAATGAGTAAATAGATTTATGATATAATGTATGGTAATTTTTTTTATTATCATCACTTTAACCATTATTGGGCAATTACCATAATATAAGCATTGTTTACTCTGTCTAACAATGGAGCGTTTTTTAAAACCACATAACATGATGCTTTTACCTCTGTTATCCCACCGAGCACTGTTCTTTATTCTCCATATTTACATTTAATTAATTTTTCTGCTTCTTTTTTTGGGGTTCATGGTCTTTATTTTCTTTCCTCCCCCTGCGTCGTGGCCCAGGGCATACGGGGTAGAAATGGCTGGAAGTGACAGCCTAATTATCAGCTCCAACTCCACTCATTACCCATTAGACAATCCACTGTACATCCACTTACTAAATGAATAATTTTGTATATATTATGGGAACACAATGTTATGGCCTGCAGCTAACGCCTTTGCGCTAACCTCACGCTGTTTCAGTACAAAAGAAATAAATGGGACACCGAGAGGTTATTTAATTTTAGCCCCAAAAGCCAGCTCATGAGACGATGTCATGTGCAAATGGAGCACGGACGGAGATGTGTGTGTGTGTGGGGGGGGGGGGGGAAATGGAATTTACACACCTGCCTTTTTCCATCCTGCAATATCAGAATCATTATTGCCAAAGCACGTGTGGTAGCATAAGTGAAATTGGCAGGAGTGAGTTTGGGCTTCACGTGGCTTAATATTAATCTAATTTCCAACGAGCAATATCTTCTGATGTGAGGTGGAACACGTTTTTTTGTAATTTTTAATTTTGTTGTAATCTCTTCACATTCAAATATGTTATACCAATTGAATGAGTGCTGCAAAAATAAGAACGGACGAAAGAGAAAAAAAGAGAGAGAAAAAAAGAAAGAAAGAGTTGAGTTAATATTGACACGTCACATGACACGTCCCTCTCGGACTGTTCCGGTGGGATCATTGTGGAGTTTCCTTGTCGCTCTGTTGAATGCTCTTGAACTAAGTTTCGCCTATTTGCATATTATGATGTATTTGTGGTGTGAGTTCAGTTGTGTTAATGTTAATGTGTTAATGTAGCCACAAAAGCGGAATGACCCTGCTCCTTTCAACAAAACCCTCAGTGACCTTTGTTAATTTTTCCTTGACTGCGTGACTATTTAGCGAATGGCCATTTAAGTGACACAGATTTATGCTCATAGACCACACGGTCTAGTCAACGTTTACCAAGCCTTAAACAACAAAAAGATTAATCACTTTTGCGAGTTGCTGTTATATATTTGCAATTACTTAATTTGGAATTTATGTTTTTTTCACGATGACTGCCCCAAACAGCGCATTATTTATTGCAGATTAGTATTTTAAAATGAAAGATGATTCTGGCCCCAAACGAAAACAAAATATTTTTCTCATAATTGTTCATGTGGATTTAGTGTCACAATATTCCCAAACGTAAAGTGACTTATAGTTGTGCTATTTGTATTACTCTGGATTCTGTGACATCACAATTACAGTCAGGTATAATGGGTTCAAATCAAACCGTGAAGTGTAATGCATGATATGCGATAATACAGTTACAGTACAAATACTTTCCACGTGAGTTATAGCTCTTTAGAAGGTGAAAGCTGCTTCAGGCAATATAACACTCGCCGATAGAGGTCGCTGTGATATTGCAAAACAGATGTGCATAAATCACTCCACAGGTTTAAACCACTCAAATAATTGACCTCAGTTCGCAGATTACTGCCATTTACAAAGGCGCTCTAATCCCAACAAATAGCATTTCCTCCCATTAAACTCAAGTTATTTTAGGATAGATTTGAAAAAAATAAAACGTGGAGTTGTACCCAGGCTCTAACATGCATTATACAATTGGAGGCAAAAGGCAAACAAAATAAATAAATTAAATATCGTCATATATCCAAGAAGATCGTTACAAATGTTACTTTTACTTTTACTATAATATCTTTGCTCCCGGTAATGAAAAGGGAAAACAAAATATCCCATCACCTCCCATCACTGCTAATTACTGCACTTCCCTCTTATTATGTTTAAACCCCATTAGACTGTTGTGGTAAATCAATATTTGTTTTTAGTTACCGATTGAGGAGCAAGGAAGCTGCTTTTATGGGCTAATGATCACTATCAGCCGCGGGACAGAGCGGCCCAACACACTGACCCTGCTCCTCAAGGCCGACAGTGGCAGCTCCCCTCCTCCTCCCAAAACTAAAATATTAATAATTTATCTTTGAATCGACTTCGCTCTCGGACAGATTAGATTTTAACCATTTGATTTTGTTTGGACTGGGCGTTCCCATATTATTACTTAATGACCTTCCCAGCTGCTCCTGTCCATTTTCTGTCACCAGCAACCATCTGGACACTTATTAGCACCTCAATGCATCCACGCTGCTTTCCTCCCAAACTTGAATAAAATTATGTCTGGTTGCAGACTGCCAACATCTTTTTTCCCCTCCCATTCACACCCATTTTTTAAATGAAATTGGTAGAAGGCCAGCGTTTTATAATATCAATTAAACAAATAATAATAAATAATTACGAATAATAATAATTATTATTATTATTACGAATAATAATAATAATAATAATAATAATAACACAATGTAAAAAGAAATATAGGCTGAGGATACTCATGGGTTTTGTCTATAATTTCATTTAGTTTATTAGGCAAAATATACGATCTGGACAAATTCCTTCAACGCTTCCTATTTACAAATTTAAATCACTTGGTATTTACATTAAAGAAAGGACACCAAAAACACAAGATAGAGACAAAAATAATAATTATAATAATTATAAGGTAAAAAGCCTACCAAAATGTCCCAGCCTGCCTCGGCAGAGTGGAGAGAGAGAGAGTAACATTATAGGCGCGATTATAGGCTACACAACAATAGAGGAAGTAATCCATCCATCCACAGGATATTACCAAATTACGCCATTTGTTCTGTACCGACTGAATGCTACGCGGCATTATTATTTCTCAGTGTCCTTTTTCGGGAGTGTAAAGTCTTTTACAGTCTTCTTTTTATCATTCATCTTTTCTTTTTTTTTTTTCCAAGCACGAAAAAAAAAACTGTTCTTGATCAAGCCGAGGAGAGAGCGGTGAGGACTCGTTGCGTGGCGTCTTGCGGACTCCTGGCGCTGGAAGGCAGAGAGGATCTGGATAAGAAGAAGAATACAGAAAGGTACATAAATACCCCGCCGTGTTTGGACAGCGGGCTCCAATATGCATCTCAATTGTCTGGCTGAACAGCTTTGATTTGAAACAGACTGCAGTCCCCCTCTCTCCAATCCCCTACTCACTTTCACATATAATAATAATAATAATAATAATAATAATAATAGAATATAATAATAATAGTAATAATAATAACACTAATAAAAATAATAATAATGATGATAGTTATAATAGTTATAATAATTAATATTAACACAAATATTAATAATACATCTAAAAAAAAAAACATTTATAAACTTTATATTTTCACAATATATTCTTGTTATTTCTATATGGTTGTTGCACACAAAGGGGGTATTTTGTAATAGGCCTACTTGAGACCGAGGTAAACTTTTTTTTCCCCTTGCGGTAAGAGCGATCCCCAGGGCTGCGGGTCTCCCATGGGTCTTTAGGGAAAGCACACAGCCCAGACAGAGCCCGTTTTACTCGGTGACTTGATAAGTAGCCACACTCTCCCCAGAGGGGAGGAATTAAAGGGGGTGTTGGATGGGAGTCAAGACCCCTGTCACCCGCAAAGCAAACTGTGTTTTATTTATCTCTGTTTATTTATATTTCGTAATTTTATCATCGTTGTTTATTTAAATAAAAAATGACAAATAAAAAGGTAGTCCAGACATAAAAGTTAGAATCGTAAAACAAGTTGTATTTAGTTATAATTGTATATTTATAATTCCATCAAGATCATGGGCCTTCTCTAACGTTCATGCTGTATTTTAGTTAGTTTAACAACAGCTGTTGTATACATTGCTGAATGTATAAATTGGTGCATAATTATTTGAAATGTTGCAACAACCACAGCATTCTAAATGAATAATTTAATATTTAACGGGGGTTGGTATTTTTTTAAATAACAGGGTCTTTTTAAAAAAAAAAAACATAAAGCAAAAAAAGTTTTTTTTAAAACCTGTCTCACCTGTCATGGATAGGTCGAAAGGAAGACTTCAGAATCTGTGTTGGAGGTGAATCGGACCGTACACCGTTTTCATGTTCTAAAATAGGAAATAAGAAAAACACTTATCAATATGCTGTATGCAGATATAGGCAGATATATTTTTTTTAAATATATAAACATGTCAAAAAAAATACTCCACTGTTGATGTCTTAATCAAGTATGGGAACATTGTATAGGTACGCATCTGTGTGTGTGTGTGTGTGTGTGTGTGTGTGTATGCATGTGCACAACACTTGTTATTATATTATTAGTAGACACACACACACACACATATATATATATATATATATATATATATATATATATATATATATATATATATATATATATAGATATATATATAGATATATATATCAGGCATGAGATGCAACATTAATGTAAAACACGCTTTTCTGTATATAAAATGCATGGCGCTTCAGTTGTGACATGCATGCGCGTGCACGCGTCGAGGCCGTTGTCCTACCTATGTGCTTGGGACTGTGGGTCTCTGGTGGGGCCTTGCTGTCATTGCTGAGTGCTGCCGCGGCCGCTAATGGCGACACCACCACTGATGTCGGCTGCTGCTGCTGCTGCGCCTGCAGGTGGTGGTGGTGATGGTGCTGGTTTACTCCCAGAAACGACCTCACGTTGAGGAGGGAGTTCTGACCCAGGAAAGCCCCATTTGTCCAGTTGTGGAACTTTCCAATCTGGCAAGTGTACAGTCCATGACTGGGGAGGAAGGCCGGGTGGGTCTGGATCTGGTGGTGGGGCGCTGATGGGTGCGTGGTGGCCCCGGGCCCACAGGGGGACGTGGGCTTCTGGGAAGAACTATCGGGGCTCGTCGCGGTCTCTGCTAAAGACCATATTTTGGGCTTATTGTTAGACGGGAGAGGAAAGCTCCCGACCCGATCCGGGGACAGCACCCGCGTGGTGTTGTTGTTGCCATCCGAGTTCTCCTTACTCCCCGGGAGAACAGAAAGTGTGCTCTTCGATTTGTCAAAGGCCTCGTGGGCCTGCAGGGCGAAGGCCCGTCTCTTCTCCAAGCTGTCCAACTCCCCCCCCGCGCCCACGCTGCCCCTGTGGTCCCTGCTGCCCTCCGTGGACCTGTCGTCGTCGTCCTCGTTGCTCTGATCCCCGTCGTTGTCGTCGATCTTGTCTATGTCTATGCTCTCCAAATCAATCTCCTCCTCGTCTTCGTTCTTCTCCCCCTCGTCGCCGCTGCCGAACAAGTTGCCGTCCTCCCCGTCCTCTTTGCTCCTGCTTCCCCAGGTCACCTTGTTCTCCTTCTTGAGCCTCCTCCTGGCGTTGGCGAACCAGGTGGAGACCTGCGTCAGCGTCATCTTGGTGATGATGGCGAGCATGATCTTCTCCCCCTTGGTCGGGTACGGGTTCTTCCTGTGCTCGTTGAGCCAGGCTTTCAAGGTGCTGGTGCTCTCCCGGGTGGCGTTCTTGGGCCTGGCCGGGTCACCGTACTGGAACTGTCCGTACGGGTAGAAGGCCTGAGACGCGTGGGCCGCAAAGCTGGCAGGATGGACACCGGGACTGTCCTTCAGTTCGTACTGGGACCCCTTGAAAAGGAAGGAGGGAAGAAAGGGTGGAACTTTTAAAATACACACGTTTGACACACTGAATTATATATATATATATATATATATATATATATATATATATATATATATATATATATATTTGATTTTCAAATATTGTCTTGCAACGAATTCAAATTAATGTCGGTCATTGTTTGTATTTGCAACTAGTAAACAAGTAAAAATGGCCTCTAATAAAAAATAATTTTGAAGAGTTTCCTCTGAGCTTTTCCACAAATAAGTTTCTTAACTTGCAACATGTCACATGCGTACAGGACCTGCGTCACCTGCGCCACGCACACAGCCAGGCGCACTGCGTTCATGAGCAAACATGTTGCATGCGTGTTAAAAACGGAATAAATGAAGTCAACAGGGCGGGAGCAAATCCGTCTGCGTCGTCGTGCGCACTCAGACATGTTTACACGCCAAACTCTGCTCTCCACACATGCTCATATGTCAAAGCACTTTTAAGGCCTCGGTGAAGTTTCCCCACAGCCTGACACTCTTACTCAATCATTGCCATCAGTTCACGTTGGAGTTAATTGTTTTATTTTTTCTGGAGAGGGATAATAGCTTTTGTTTTGAAGCTCGAGCTCAAAGCATGCCTGTGGACCTGATGCACACATTTGCCAACACATTAACACATTAACACACTGCAAGTTAGTTATTACCACCAGGTGTGTGGGCTACTTTAAGCCAACTGATGTCTGATAATTCTTCATCTAGACACATTCAAAGTGTGGCATTAAAGCAGGTCAGGAGGACACACTTTAACACATCACAAGCCCACGCGGTTATAAATTATTGCATGTTGATACACGATGATAACACTTATTCTTGCTGCGGTAAGAAACAAGTAGCAACTTTGTATGCACTTGTGCTTACATGCTCAAACCCAGATCTTCCTACTGCACTTATTTCTTTCTCTAAACTCAACATTCCACTGTGGTTTGTGTAAAATCACTATTTTTAAAAACATATTTGGCTATGTGGGAAAATTAGACATTTTGAGTGAATTTTGTTTTCTTTTTTTCTCGTGTTTGTCACAGACAGCTGACACGTTGCGCATTTCTAACTCGGCCAAATAAAGTCTCCGAGCTGTCAAAAAAACGAGCAAATATCCACTACTATTAAGAAATAGATCATTTAAAAAGTCGGATATACTGAAAACACATTTGTACTTCTGTCAGAGAGCGGTGAGAACTTCAAAGCACTCTGCTATACATCTGCCAAAGCCGAACACACACACACACACACACACACACACACACACATACACAGCAAACAGCCAAACAACATGAATTCTTACCATTTGTGAGAAAAGAGCCAAGTCCGCGCTGGTGTAAGGTAAGAAAGCGCTGTAGTTGTGTGCGTACGGGTTGGCGTACATGCCCAACACCGACGACACCGCCGCTGCGGTGGCGGACGGACTTCCCCCGATTTCTGTGCTCCCTCCCCGGGACGAAGGCGTAAGCACTCCCGGTCTCTCGCTTCCGTACACCGCCTGGGAGGCACTTAAGTACTGCGGGTAGCCGAGCTGCGGGAAAGACATCTCCGCCGCCGAATGGTCGCACGGCCGCGCAGTCCGACAGAACTGTGTGTACAAAAAGAAGCGTGCGAGAGACAAAAAGAAAAAAAAGAGAACCCGCCGGAGTGAAGAGAAAGTGTTTTCGCCAAAGTCACAGCTACTACAGACATACAGAGGTATGCAGTCAAAACAACCCGCTCCTAAATCTCGGCTTCCTCTCTTTTCTCTCGCGCAAAGTCCGCTGGATGTGATCTGATCAACAATTGCGCTCCGACTGACGCGCCTGGCCCTGAGGTCTCCAGGCTGATCTCTCAGATACAATTTGAAGTTGATGCTTTGATTGGCATCCCCTACTTGAGCCTGCAAGCTCCTCCTCGTTTGGAGCAATGTGGATAATGTGAATATGGAGTGAGCACATTGGCTGGGGCCTCGCTCTCTCTCTCTCTCTCGCGCGCGCGCTCTCGCTCTCTCTGACTCTCTCTCTCGCTCTCTCTCTCTCTCTCTCTCTGACTCCCTCCCTCCTTCTCTCCCCCCCTCTCTCTCTCTCCGTGTTTGGACTTATTGTATGTTAAATGTTCAAGCATTAGAGTCCATTCACCGAAGGCTTTGATTGTTGTATGACAACCTGTCTACACGATTTTACAGCTGTCCGACACAGGGGGAAGTAAAAGCGTCAGAAGGAAAAACTAACTTTGAATAGATTTAAATTGTAATTAACGAGGGAAAAAGCCTCTCTGCAGAGGAATTAGTATTTTGTATCAAGGACTGCTATTTATTTAATTCTTAGTTTCTTATTTAGAGTTTGCAAGTTAGATTTATTCTGTAGGGTTCATTACCTTATTTATTTTTTAAACACACGGCATTACTAAATCGACGTAGTAGCTTAATTGTGTAGCTTAATTGTGTTCGTGATAGGGCGTTCAAATATAGATGCTTTACCAAATAAAAAAAAACATGAATAAATTAAGCATTATCTAAATATTATATTTCAGCTTGCGTTGTGAGTTTGACGTTTACATCTCCGGCCTCTTTTCCTGAAAAAGCCAAAGCAGTTAAAGAAAACCATATGATGTATCAATTATGTATGTTTTTATTGACTTCTGTTTGGGTTTCCTTTGATTTCTTCATAAAGGTTTAATCAGCCAAACTCTCTCTCTCTCTCTTTTTGTGTATTTCTCAGCCTCTTGCCATCTGCACGCGTGTGCGCGTTTGTGTGCGCGTGTGTGTGCGTGTTTGTGCGTGTGTGTGTGGACTTAAACCAGATTGTTGTTGTCCTTTGTAACAACATCGCCACTTCACGTTTCCTTGTCGTAAGTGAAAAAGAAAGGAACAACTCAAATACCGAGGCACCAGGCGGTGAATACGCGCGCGCCACAGGATATTATTCATACATTTTGAGTTCCTAATTTACTTTGCCTTCATTTTCAACAAATAAACCTATACAAAAAGTAAGAAAAGAGTTAAAACAGTTCAGAAACCTGTTCACTGACTTCTGTATTTCGAAATAACACAGATTCTAAATTGTATATTTTTATTTTATTTTATAAATTAGGCTATCGAAAAATACAATCCCACACGAGTGGATTTAAAAGAAGAAAAAATATAATCCTGTAGCTTTTGGTCACCGCCTCTTGAACTGCTTATCCATTTTCTAGCTCAGTCCAACAAAAAAAAAAGGAAGAGAAAAGGCTCGGACTCTAACCTCTACTTTCCTTCGCTGTCCACTCCTGACACCGTCATGTGGCTCGCGAGAGGGGGCCGTTCATGTTTTAACAGTTCTATTTGATTAGATTCTTATATCACCCACCTCCCGAGTCAATGGGGGGGTTTCTGTAGATCTAGATTTAATGCCTTAACGACTGAAGCCCAAGAAGTCAGTAGATTTTGATCTGCACCAGATGGCTCCGAGTGGATATTGCCGAGCGCGGAGGATCTGTTCAAAATATCTGAGGGGCACTGATGGTAATCTGGGTAACACATCAGAAAGGAGGGGAGGAATGGCAATTGTGATAACCCGCTGGAAATGTGTGCAGGGGGCTAAATATGATGGTTGCGGATGTACGGAGACAATTTCTCTAAATAAAGACATTAAAGAAATAGAAGAAGAGAAACAAATCCACCCGTAATTGACTTGATTATTATATTGGTAATTATTTAAGATAATAATACAATTACCTGATTTCTACAACGCACTACATTTACGTTTATTTTATTTTTTTTGCTAGAGGAAAATGTTTGAAACATTTGAAATCTGACTCCCCGGTAAACAATGACACGTGCTAAGGGGAATAAACCATCACCGTTAACTGATTTATTGGGTCTTGTTAAACTCTCATTACTACCTCAAGCTCCTCAGCTTCGACACAGAGAGAGAGAGAGAGAGAGAGAGAGAGAGAGAGAGAGGGGACTTTGTTCCGGATCCACCCGCCGTACATCCCACAACACGTTCACTTCGAGTGTAATTCCTCGAAACAGACTGGCTTTCCGTCGATTTATGACGCGCACGAGCATGCGCACATAAAGGCGCGCGCACGCGCGCACACACCCTCACACATGCACACACACACACACGATTTTTAAATACTCGCTCTCCCTTTGAAAAAATCAAGAAGGAAAAAAAGAGATTCTTCCGGCTGCTCCTATTAGAGAGTGTTATCATGTACATCTACAGGAGGCTCTTCATAAGCTGCTATGCCTTAATGGCCACATTCTAATAAGTCACTCAGGTGGTGCATAGCTTCTTCTTTATTTAACAGCCCGTGTTCCACGTTTTTAATTCCCCATTACTTATTTCATCTCACTTTTTTTTATATTCGTAACACCTCTGCAAAAAAAAAACGAAACCATGTGTTAATAGTGTGTATGTTACTGATGTGTGTCTAATTTGAAATGGCTTGTAAGCTCAGCTACACCCAACTGTCACCAACACCTACAAGAAAAAAATCAGAGGAGAAGCTCTTTTTTCTCTCTCTTTCTCTCTCTCTCTCTCCCTTACTTATATATAGTAAGGAACATAAATATATTATTAGGGCATGGACACCTTGCTCATTACTCATGTCTAAACCAATCAGGTTATCAATGAATGAAAACACAAACACTTCCTGTATTTCATTCAGGGGGAAACAAGAACATACAGACAAATCAAGATTTTTGATTTAGTTCACAAGAACATGCATCTTGGTTTTGTAAACAAACATCCGGTTGTGTAGCACAAGCAACATCTTTTGTCTCTTTTTATCTTTTTTGATCAACATTTCTCCCACATAAAGTAATTAACAAAAAACCTGTTGCACTTTGACAAGAGTGTTTATATTTAATTTATGGTTTCATTTAAAACAAAGAAGTTAGCATGGGTTCCATGGCATTGTTGTCTTAAAATGTAACCTTATTCAGTTTAATTGGAATAAGTATATGCTTGAACTCCCGTTTTTTGGGAACTACGCCAACATATATACTTGAATGATCTAATAGGAGTCAAAGAGAGTGAACCTGTTTTACAATAACAGCAGTTATGTTGACAGTTGGCTACCACCGCAGAGGTCAAGGGTGTCTCTGTGAACTAATAACTGTGGTGAAAGATACTCCTTTCCTGCCTCTGGGAGTGCCAAAGTTGAGGAAAGGTTAAGAATCTGCAGAATGTCCCATTTGTGCTTTTCTTGCCGATTATCAAATTAAGTGTGGAAACTAAAACTCCCCTTTCCCCCTAAAGAGGGGAGATTAGATGGATATCAATGATATCAATGGATCATCGCAATTGTTAGACCTCTTCCTTCTAACAACGCGCACACGCATGTAGCCTCACGCGAGGGTCCGGGCGTACTCCCTGAACTGCGTCAGAGCAACTCAACCTCTTAGCTGTGGGTTAGAGTCAGAGGACCACTGGTGTTCCTGTGAGACATTTGATACACAGACAACTGCACCACACCTATAGGTAAGGAAACTAGGAATTTCCTGGATAATAAAAGAGGTCTATTCTGGGTCTTAGAAGGTCAAGACGTTATGCACTTGACAGCTAAACACTTGGAGGGGTGGCGGTCCCCAGTTTAGAAGTGACAAAGAGCTTCTGAGCTCTAATTGTTTCAATATTAAAAGGGGATTTGCAGTAGTTTTGATGTAAGGTTTCTCTAAGATTTTTAGTCCCTCAACATGGTACATGGCTCTATATAAGTTGACCTATAATTATACTATTTATAATATCATACAGCTTGGTCCCACAGAAGATGTTTGTCTCTATTTTTTCTACTCAGTGAATGCCAACAATATAACTGAAATTCAGCAATTTTACCCATTTATTATAATTTCTGTATATTTTTAAGAGAAAATAACATCACATGGATTTTGTTTGCCAAAAATCAATTCAGGGAATTCAAGCTGGCTTTGAGACAACCATGTGCATTGCATAATGGTCTAATGTTAGGAGTAACTTCTACGAAAGTCATCCTGACTTTTCTGAATGGCCTACATTTCTTACACAATATTTTGTTGTTGTTTTTGAACCCCTTGTTTCAATCTTTACTGTTCAAATGAGAAACACTGTCTGACATATATTACTTGTATATACTACAAACAGTTTTATAAAAACGGGGCTATGCAAAATAAACTGAATTGAATTGAACTGAAACATACTTTGGCATCTTCACATGTTTAGATTTAGGGCGAAACACACTTATTAGTTGGAGAAAGATGGTGTTTTCAGTTAAATGTTCATAAGTGAACATGTCCTGTCTTGTGCTTCACAGTTGTCTCTTTAATTATCAAACCAAGAACCCGGCATTAACCGAGTGCCAAAAGATGAATCATGCTTTAGTGTTCATGAGAAGAAAAAGGGAGGGGGGTGGGGGTGACATGCAAAATGCAATCACTTGGCAGATACATTTATTAAAATGTCTCCATTATGTTCATACAACAACATAACATGGGGAATTAAAAATTGGAGGTGGACGAACAGAGAAAGAGTTGAAAAGGGTCGGTTCATTGAAGGTTACTCCCACTCAGC
The DNA here is from genome assembly GCA_036178185.1 of Liparis tanakae. Lineage (NCBI taxonomy): Eukaryota > Metazoa > Chordata > Actinopteri > Perciformes > Liparidae > Liparis > Liparis tanakae. The sequence continues at coordinate 12,161,989 of CM070092.1, forward strand.
AGAAAACATTGTCCTGCACTGTAATTCAATAATGATGGACTACTGCAGCCAGAGCACTACAACCACCACTGCAGCGGAATGTATAATGTATATATAAAAACACCAGCAAAGACTAAGTGCTGAGGGTGTTACCTCATCATGATTGTGCACTAATACAGATAAGTACCACTCGCTGCAAAGTTTTCACACACTATTTCATTATTGAGTTGAGTTAAGTTAAGTTTCTTTTAACTCATTCTGGATTCTCACTGCTCACGGTACAAAAGGCAACAGCCGACGATCTGACTCCCGTGCTCCCCGAGGGCGTTCTCAGAGGTGGCTAATGAACGGGTGGACCCGGATTCTGATGTGGTTAGGGGCCAAGGGGAGAGAAATGTGAGAAGGGGTGTTAATTGTTTTGGCTCTTTGCTGGGGAAACATATCAACATTAGATCTAATGGAGGTTAAAGACTCTCATTGCCATAGGGGCCGGAGCTAATGAATAGCTATAACTAGCCAAGGAGAGGGAGAGAGAGAGAAAGAGAGAGAGAGAGAAGAGTGAAAAAGAGGATGCCACATTTACCGGCCTTTTAAAAGGTTTTAACTGCATTACCCTGAGTGTTTCATTGCAGCATTTACCTGAGAGGATTAACATTAGGACTCATGAAAGTATTTTTTTATGAAATGTAGTTTTCTTTTAATGGGACATTTACAACTGTAAGTGTAGCTATTTGCCACTACCGTGCGTGACCCCCAAGGACAGCTTTAAGAGAACAGAATATTCCCCAGTCCCTTTATTTAAAGTATTGTCTTTTTAATTTACTTTAATTAAATACAGACACTTTTTTCAACTTTTAAACCTGTCGCATATAGATTTACACACACTGCACATTTCTTCTGCGGCTGCAGCAGATATTTAGCCAATTGGGCAATTCATAAACTAATTCTATTACTTGGTAGACTTAATTTCTCCGTGAATAATCGACTCAATAAGCCAAAAGGCTGCGAGCCACAGACTCCTGGTTGTTACTGTACATCTCCACAATTCAGTTGCAGATGTATGCAAAGCACAGTAAACGTGTGAGATGTACAAAAGGACGTTGGACAAAGAAAACAACATTACCAAAGTCTTCTTTTTGTCCCACGTATAATTTTATGGTAAATCTAAATGAAGGAGACTCAAACATTGGTTTGTAACACTAGCTTAGAAATATTCATAAGAGTTTTAGTCTCTCATTGAAAATGTGTATTTGCTGCCTTAGAAACAGTGGGAAAAAATGAGCAGCATGCAAATCTGCTTTCAGATTATACAATTCACATGTTTATTTATCAACAGAGTTAATTGAAATTTAAGGAAATGTCTTCTTGGGGAAGAAATGTATTGTACACTGAAGTCTTTTTGAAATAACAACCTTTGATATTGGTGTAAAGGATAGATTTAAAGATACAAATGATCAACAGAAAGCATGACAAATGGATTTTAAATGAGGCAGATTCTTTCATCTGTTATCATGGTGTGCATCTTGCTTGCCGTGTCTTTGTACTGACGGTTCAGAGTCGTCCAAACCTGCTGTTTTTACTGGACACGCCTGGACCTCTCACTCCTAACAACATTGCTATCATCTTGATGACGGATCAGACCAACTCTGTTTCAGTTGCTTTGTGGTTGAACTTCCTGGAGTGAAACACTCAAGCCTAAAAAGAAAAACAAGTAGAAGAAAAAAAACACATTTGAGATGCTTTTTCCTTTTATTAATTTCATGTATAAAATATAAAAAAAATACACAACGTGTGAACATTTCAGTGCACAACTAACTTTCCTCTGATCTATTTGCATCACCGGATATTGTTCTTGACAGCTGGGGGACCAGCAACTGCTGTTTGGATTGAACTTATTGATGTCATCATGGTTCCTGAGTAGGGTAACCATTGGCCCCACCCTCTAGCCTTTGGTGTTATGGGGGTCACAGATGAAAACAGCAGTCTGTCAAATTCACTTATGCAGTAATGAGTTGTAGACACAATGGTCTGGGATGGGAGGGGGTTGTTAGAGGGCAAGCACAACCCCAACAAAATCTGGGTTCCAAAAGGGTTTACAGGCTATTGATGTATTAGATTAGCTCTTTGTGGCAGAGATTAGATCTCCCCGTTGCAGCTGAGCAGGGACAAACATCACAGAATCTTCTTTTTCTCTGTTTAGACAACCATGACAAGCCTCGATATGAGCGAATCAGGTTGCCCGAGAGTATACAACCTCAGATATGTCATGTTGTGATGCTCAAGACATTGCTTTGGCTCGGACACTGTTGTTCTTCAAGATGGAAAAACAGGAACCATATTGATCCAACAATTCAATGTCTACAGTTTGTATTGGTCTGGCCTTTTATTTTTGTAGCCAGGTGTCAATCATTGTGATGTCTCACTCAGAGCGAAGCATCTATTAGCTGAATGACAGATTTATCATCCCGCAGTCACATTGCTTGGATGTCGAAAAGTAGATGTGTACCAAATCGGCTGTATTTTGCGTGTGTTGCGCCCCATAAAAGTGACATGACGAACAGCATGACTTTCTGTCTCCAGTGTTGATTAGTTTGTTACGTTGCACCTGCTCTTGTTGGCACTGTCAATAAAGGTCACTCAAAACACAGCCAGAACACAACGAGTGACATGGTTCATGTCACGCTTGCAGTATATCATAGTGCATGGAAATCAGCAGAAACTGATATTACACTTTGCATGCGGGTACTTTTTATTTTGTATTTAATTCTTTGCAATGGCTGAACCTTTCTCTAGTTGAGAAATAATTCCAAGGACCTCCAAGCCAACACATTTAACCATTAAATACAGAAGTCTGCATTAGTTTCGCAATTGTAACATCTTTTAAAAGTCTCATTTATAATTATCTGCACATTCTAATTAAGAGTATGTAATGCTGTGATTGTAATGTTTGATCTCATTGTTTAAAGTGTCCAGTCACAAACTCATGATTATAACATATATATTAAAGATATGAGCCCAACTGTATAGGAATAAAACTCACTTAAAGATGTGACTCGTTTTGTATGGCATAGTTTATCTTCTACTTACCATATTAAGCTAAACCAATTCAGCTATTTCATATTCAGTTGGGAAATTGCATGAAAACTCTTCAACATTTTTGTGTTAGTAGATTATTTGTTGTGTTTTTGTTTCATGTAAAATATATGAAACATAGAATCTGATGTAAAGTGTGTTGGGCAGTCCAATTAGGGATGGACAATCTAGAGAAGATTTAATCTAATGATACATTGCACCTATTGCAACACTGTTGACTATTTGTGCTTTTTATAAAGTATGAATACAATTATTTGTTTGATGAATAATTATCAGTATTGTGAATGTAATGTAATGTGTGGTTGAAGACAGATAATAAGTTCAGGAAATGACATCAATGAACTCTAATGCAGTTGAATAAACCGAAAAAGTCTTACACTTATATACTACAATATATATGGCAACATAATATTGATATATTGATCATCCAACCCAAATGTTAAATCTTTTATTCATAAATATATTTATTTTGTTAAATATCATGATTGCAAGAACAGAAAAAAACAATGTCTGTAGAGTGCCTCCACTGTGGAAAGGTTTACCTCCACAAGGGCAAATCAAATAACCCTTAAAGGAGCAAGGGTGCACTCTTCTATTTCAAGTGCAGTGATGGTGTTACTCGGACTGGGTGGCAGGTTGCAACATGGCTTTTTACATCACGCCCATTTTGAAGCATCATTGATCGCAGCTGAAAAAGAAACCAATCTGGACAATGAAGTTCAATAACAACTGTCCCCCATCTCAAAAGGGCCCAGCTGACCTGGCGCAGTGTAATGCTTTAGCATTAGTGGCACTCAGCTGTTTCTGCCAAACACTGGCCCACACCATGAAATCTCTTGTTAAGAAGAGAGAAATAGTGTTCGGCTTGTAATTGAACCGTTTTATACCCCCCCCCCCCCTCCTTCTCCACCTCCCCGCTGCCCCTCTATCACTCTACCCCCTTTTCCACCTTCTTTCCTTCTGTCCCGTCCCGCTCGTCCCCATTTGTTTTCCGCTCACCCCGTCTGAACACACACACACACACACACACACACACACATACACACACACACACAAACACACACTCCTTTTGTATGAGCAGCAGCACCCATCAAAATCTGGATCGATCCCCCGGTGTCATTGTGAGGAGGTTATTTATGTGGGCATCCAATCTGCACCTGCCGTTGTGTTTGAGCAAGAGGGGAACACAGCCAGAGTTTGTTAACAGTGAAAGGGGAAACATCAAAGCTGAGAGAGAGAGAGAGAGAGAGAGAGACAGAGGGAGGGAGGGGTTGGGGGTGGGGGCAGAGAGGGAGAGAAGGGGAAGAGCAGCCACCTCAGAGCCCCATGAGTACCCGCCAGCTCGCTGCCTCGTCTCTCGTGAAATGAGCACTTTCACAGTCAGTTAGTCTTTAAGTAATAGATATATTGAGTTCATCCCTTGTAACGTTAGACAACTAATTTATTATTATTTTTTCCCTTTTGCCTTCACCCTTTGCAGCCCTCCCCTTCCCCTTGTCCCCTTCCATCTCGTCCCCCTCTTTTCCTCTGTGTCCCTTTTTCCCTCCGTTTCCCATCAACACGGGATTATGAAGGTTAAATAAACTCTGTGAAAATGAATGAATATTGCCGCCTCCCCTCCCACCCCGACTGCAATCAAACCCACACCACCACCACCACCACCACCCTCTTTCTACCCCACCCTCCACCCTCATTGCCTGGAAAAAAAGAAAAGAAAATAAAACTCACGCCCAGGCTATCTGGCGGCAGAATGAATGATCCTATTTATGTTAATGCATACATGAACGTTACACAGGTTTTCCCCCTGATAAGGCGATAGGTTAATGAAATGCTCATTTCATTTTACCAGTTGTTTTCTCTGTGAAGTTCCGATAAGTAGCAAACCAATGAAGCTTGTAATTACAATCTTACAGAAACCCGGCCAATCTGTGTATAAATCTCACCATCCAATTACAAGATGTAATAATTTTGCAGTCAAGCTGGTAATGAGGTCTAATACTCATGCATGTGATAATCCCCCCTGGATGCTGACTCTATCAGATGTTAGCTTTGTAATTATATGAGCTTGAGAAAAAAAAAATCATTATTTCATGTTCAAGTAGAAAATGAGGTTGGTGGGAAGTTAATTTTCTCTATGCTCTGTGAAGCGTAGACAAGAATTTAATGATTTAATTACAGTTGTTAGCCCTTTTTTGCAAGAGGCTTAAATTGAGCTAAGCATTTTTCATAGCCCCCGACATCAAGAGTCGGGGAACATCAAAGATTTTGACAGGATACAAAGTGATGAGCAGGCCCAGTGGCCCTGAGATTATTTATGTATTTTACTCTTTTTAGTTACCTGAAAAAAAGCTCCCTTACTTTGGGTTCCTCTCCTATTCCTCTTTATCAATTCCTTTCCTTGTGGCTCCTTTCCTTTCCTCATCGTCAGGGTAACCACAGCCCAGGGATACCAGACCTGCTGGATAAAAGCAACATCAACAAATATTAACCGCTCTGGCTTTCACCACCGGCAGCTAATCCACTGTATGTGAATTTGTCATATCAGATTACTATGACAGTCATGGTGCAGCGCAGAATGGAAAGCATCCTCCTGCATCCTCAAAAGGACAATATAGTTTTACTCCCCACCTTCTTTGAATTTCAAAACAGCCCATGAGTGGTGTCTGTAGTCCTCTGATTTCCATACAGCCTTTATATGAGAGAAAGAAACTGTAAATACATTCCTCAGAGTAATCCCTAGAAAGAGGACTGGCTGCTTTTGGCACTTTAAAAAAGCGCTTTGAGCAATGTAATTCAACTTCATAGTAACAGTGGCTACTTGGTTATGCAGGGTGGTATGGTGTGTGTGTGTGTGTGTGTGTGTGTGTGTGTGTGTGTGTGTGTGTGTGTGTGGACTGCTGTCAGCCATCCTTTTATCAGGTTTTTGGAACTTGGCATCTGGGGAGTTATTGATTCCGATTTTAATGACTTATTTAAGTTCTTAAACATGAAATGAGAAATGGTGAATTTATAAATAATTTGTGACAATTTAATAGTTCATTTCCCCATTATGGACTTTTTTAATGTTTGTAAATCACAGAATAAGATCAAACAAAATGCAACTATTAATGCATGTATTTATGTATGTTTATGAGCACTTTTCACCAATGTATATAGAGTGAGTCACTTGAAGGCTTTGCTGCGGGAACTGTTGCCAGCCTGTTTGGACATTTTAAAATATATTCACTTTGCCATGGCAATTACTTGCATCCAATTAGACCAAATAATTTGTTGTGTATAAGGTAAAGTGTGGGTCATGGTTTTATGTAAAAAATAAAAATCCTAACGGAATCCACATCTGTCATAATGTGCTTTAAAAAAAGTTTTGAGGCAAACTCCATATAGTACGCTGGCAAAATGCATCATGTCTAGTTTTGTTAAAATCCTATTGCTGCTGCCCAAGATATCATGGAATTTAAGAGTGTATATTATAGCACTCTTAATAAGGAGGTTATTGTATTTATTCGTTTTTTAGTATTGCAACTCTTGTGTTTCAATTACCATATTTGTTCCAGACATTTACGTCTTCCAACTTAGTTCCACTATACTGGGACAAAGCCCGATTTAAGATTATACTAAAGAAAAGTAAACTTATCAGAAAAATAAACTGAGGTAAAAATATTTTTTATAGCGCTTTTTAAAAGTATTTAAAGAGACTTAATGAACTACTGCAATTTAAACTGACTTTCATCAACAAACTATTATTTCCTTTATCAACAAATCTGACAATTATTTTTTTCAAATGAGTTGTTTATTGTTTGGTTTATACTGTGCTCAAGTAGAACGGACTAAAACATATACAGATTATTATCATAACATGCACAGAAAAGCAGATAGAATTTACATTTGAGAAGCTTGAACAAACTTACATTAAAACAAAATTATAACCAATTCATTAACTTTAAAGAAATGTTAATTTAGAAATCAATTAAATGGCTCACGGTTTGGAGTTAATTAGAATGATGATGATGATGATGATGATGATGATGATGATGATGATGATGATGATGATGATGATGATGATGATGATGATGATGATGATGATGATGATGTAGATAATGATGATGAGAATCTAGCTATTGTGTCTGCAACAGTACATTTATTGCATTTGTTAGTAATTTATCCTGATAAGAATTTATTTTTATAGGCATTTCACTTACACAATTTCACCATTTGCATTTACTTTATTAAAAATGTCATTTTGTACGAGGGCGTGAAGTCACTCATGGCTTCATGAAAAAATAATAGCTTTTAGTCCCCATCCCCATCCTCTCTCCTCCAGCTCCCTCCCTCATCCACAAGTCCCAACCTCCCCTCCTGACCTTTTTTAATCCCTCTGCCCCCTCAGTCCTTACTGTGTGCTTGGCCATGTCCTGTTAAACAAGGACCGTGTTGCGGTGTTGTGACCCACAAATGTGGGCAGCTTCACGGCAGGTTTTACGGCCTTTTTTTCTGCTCTGGTGTCCAGTCTGCCTCCATCTGCCACTGCCTCACCACAGTCCCACTGGGGGAGCTGGGGCTAATTTTGCAGTCAATTAGCAGAAGGGCCGCTTTTGTTCTCTCACTGGCTCCCATGGGCCCTATCTGCTCCACTGCTCCCTCACTCTCTCCCCAACTCGATGTTTTTTACTTTCTGTCTCATTTATCTGTAAATGGCTCTCTATCTCTCTTTGGTCGTGTCATTTCCTTTGTTTCATTCTGTTCCCTTCTCGTTTTTGTCCCCTTTGTGTCTTTACTTTGTACATCATATTCTCTTACTCTGTTCCTGTTTCTTCCTGTGACGTCACTTCTGTGGGGTATCGAGTGTCTGCTTGCCGTATTTCTCCTCCCAGCCCACCCTCGCTCAGTGACCTTTGTGACATTGTTGGCCAAACGACGTCTCTGGCAATCATGAGTCATAAAAGAGATGGAATTATAGGTAAATAGTCCCAGACTGATTTTGATTCATTGTATCATAAACATTGGCTATTACTCTAAATGGCAAACCATAAACAGCATGATACAAATTAAGCTAACATGCTGTGAGTGTTGAGTGTTGTGGACATAATTCCATGTGTTGTGTGTGTCTGTAAATATCCCTGTCATTGTTTAAAAAAAAATACTTCTGTTGAAGATAGGTTTATCGTCATACTCAAGTCGTATTATATTGTTATGGACACGTCGGTTTAAATTAAGCAAGTTGCAATCTCCAATTGGCTTAAATGGAGATACAAACTGAAACATTTCCCTACTTCACTCTAATTAGTGTTCAAATGGTAATTTCCTTTTTTATAATAAGGGAAATTACATTTAAACAGAAAAACATATTGTCCCTCCCCCACATGTCATTGGAAAATCTACCCAAGAAAAGAAAGAAATGTTGTGAAAACATGCACTTAAAAATAGGTAGAAATCATTGTTCACACCCTGTGAGTCTTACCCCGCTGTTGTCCCCGTGGCTCTACCTGGCCCTACTGAGCTTTACCTGTCTCAAGTTAATAAATCATTTTGGCATTATAAAATATTCAAAGCAAGAGGGGGATCAGGAAAGGCCAGGTTAAAGCATTTCTTAAATTTTCATGGCATGACAGCCTGTTCCACAACCCCGACCCCCTTCAGCTGTTTCTTGCTCTGGGTTGTGTGAGAGAGTGTGTGTGCGTGTGTGTGTGTGTGTGTGTGTGTGTGTGTGTGTGTGAGGGGCTTGGGGTTGGGAGGATCGCCTGTGTCACTCTAATAGTCTAGAATTACACTTGTATCAGTGTCACAAGCATATGGGGTCTATGTATACCCTTAGGCCCATCACACTCCCTTCCACCTTCCACTGTCATGGCATTTAAAATGATACCATTTGGGCAAAGCTAGTTTTGACAGAAAAAGTGAAAAGCCGTGTGTTTCCCTCCTTAGCCTCGGCGACAGAGCTCCAGCCACCAGGGGCCCCTGTCACTGAGCAGCCAATCAAATGATATTTCACAGGATAACGATGGAAAGTAGGTTTGCCTCCTTAGTGACTGCTCTGTCTCTCTTCCCGTTTCTTCACCCTCTCCCCTCACACTCGTCCTACCCTCCCGGTCCTCTATGCATATAGGGATTTAACAAGAATCCAACGGTGACATCCCGAACGCAATCAACATTGTTCATTGACGATACTGCAGGAATGCAGTGGTATCTAAAGTGAGATTTACATTGCATTCACACCACTTTTTAAAACATATTTCATATGGAGAGGAAGTGCTTGCAGTTCACACTTAGCGTTTTTGCTTTATTTTGGGAACATCTTCGTTAAGAAGTTGTTATGCAGTGCTTCTCAGAAATCACTTACGATGTGATTTTTTTTTTTATCGGTTATTTTCAGAAAGATATTAACCAGGCGTAAAATGTCTCAACGCAGACCACACACAGTCATATGCTTTATGTTTGCAATGTGAAGCTGTAATTCTATTGTTTACCCACAAGTCATAGCAGAGGACCCAATAACTGTCTCTGGGATGGCTGTCTAGAGATAGCATCTTTCCACACAAACCTTCCTGAATCATATTTAATCTGAATCAATACGCTCCAGTTCAATTATTATATTTTTAACACTGCACTTTGTGTACATCACCATTTCATTAAATGTAATGTTTCCTTTGGTTGTTTAGCCACGATGGTTATCGATGCTCATATCAACCTCCCGGGTAATTTTCTTGATCTACCTATCATTAAACAAAGGACATTCAGCAACCTTTGTGTGATTTATCAGATAACGTTTACTTATGCGATTTGTTTGGCATGCATGCAAAACAAATAAACCTTCACAGAGAGAATTGTATGCATATCTTTAGTACAATTGTTTTTTATTGTGAACTCGGGCCATAAAATAAGAGCAGTATCAAATTAAATATTCTCTACTTGGCTGTATCAAACAGCTGTAGAAGCCTGATGTGAGTTAGCCTCACAAAGGTTAAACAGCACATGAAATAGTGATGAATCTGTGGAGAGAGGGACCAATTAAAGCTCCCTGCAGTACTCTCCCATCTCTCCCTCTGTCTCCCCTCCTCCTACCCCTCTCGCGTTTACTCCTTCCTCTCATCCTCTCTTGTCATACCTTTCACCATCCCTTGATCCTCTCTTCCGCCCCACCCATGCCTCCTAATTCCATTTTTCCTCTCCGACATTCCGTCGTTCATCCCCATCCATCTACTCGTCCTCACATCCTCTCGCAGACAGACAGTGCTTTTGCTGGCTGTGTCGCTGGCTGCGATTGATTCCCTCTGGATAAAGACTTCACAGTTGGTAATCTGCGAACCAGGGCAGGTGAAAGGTGTATGCTACCATATAAAGAATGGTATTACGTGTCGGATGCAATGTGGAAGAGAATGTACGATTTGAAAAGGATCCCCATGGTGCCAACTGAGGACCTGACATCCGTTCTACAAGAGGCCAGTGGCCACATGGGAGTTGTGACCACTGGCCCCTCTTCCCTTTCAGCATGCTGGAGTATATCATATCAAAATTAAATGCAATTCAGTGTTAATGAAAAAAAAGCACTTATTTAAATGTAACGTTATGTTGAAAACAAAAAGGTCCATCCCATATGGCATGAATGGTGGACATGGTGATCACATGGTGATGAGGTGCTTGCAGCCAGAGAGCTAGTTGTTAGCATCAGAATGGCTCAGCTCGTCCGTCTATAGCAACAGGTGATGTACATCAGAAGATGCTGCAGTTACTCCAAGATTATGCTTATATGATACATAAATTATGTTTGATAGAGTCTCATATACTCTCACTCTCAAGCAGCGTCAACTGGATTCTCATCTCCAGAACCTACTGCTTTACTGATATAAACAGATACACATGCACACACCTACACCCACACACCCACACACACACACCTGTGTATGTGCACATTTTATACACATTCTTGCAATATTTACATGTATTTTCTTTTTTATCTTCTCAAATCTCATCCCCCCCTTTCTGCCCTAGTTTGACCTCTCTGAAATCCCTAATATATGGCAATAATTGCACATCAAATATCAATGCATTATTTCAACCACAAGCTCTCCCCTAGCCAATAAACACTCGCACACACGCACATACACACACACACACACACACACACACACACACACACACGTATACCTCCCCAAATGCATTCACATAGAGTACATTCTCGCATGCAAACACACCTATAAATCTGTAATTGCGTGTGCATATACAAGCATAGATAAATACATTTGCACACAAGCTTGCAGGCCCCGTTTCCAAGTACACACACACACACACACACAATACAGTTTGCTGGCCTGCTGATGGTGGAGGACTCATGTTTTTTGATGATATGAAAGTTGACCACATTTACATGCAAATCGAAGTTCCAGATTAATAGGGTCCACGTATGAGGGCGAAGGAAGACGCCATGGTAATATGCTATTATGGCTTTTAAATACATTTACCGATGTTTTGACGCGGAATTAGCATGGTCCCAGCACAAGGAAATCATGTCGGACTGATAGCAATTTGGTTTTCCAATTGGGAATACAATTTCATCAGGTTCAACTGTCATTTCTAATAATGACTCAGGTTGTGCTCACTAAATTGAAGATTCTTTTCCTTGCTTTTTTTTTTTGTCCAACCTTGGTGGATGAAAGAACAAACACGGTGTTAACAGAGGCTCTTGCAGCTCATAAATTACTTGTTACAACAATCACACTTGAGATATAGTACACACAACTGACTGTGACTCTGTTCATGCATGTGTATTTGGAGTTTCATGTTTCATAAATCTCTAAATTATGACAAGTTTAGTCTTTGAACTTAAGAAATACATAATCTGAGTTATCGTTGGACAACAACGCAACGGTGAAAATGACTCTCTGGCACCGATGAAAGTCCTTCTCTCCTTCTCAAAAGAGCACATTTGCATATTTTACGTAGAGATAATCTAGTCTGCACTCTGTCAAGTGATGGAGTAAATATGACTAGTCAAATCATTGCTCGTCAGCCACAGCAAAATGTCAATCATCCCTCAACCCAAAATGGTCCTGACAGCTAAATACAGACCTCAATTTTCCTGCAGAGAATTCATTACTTCAGAATAATAAATGACAAAATAGATTGTTTAATCTTTGCATTTATTTGCTTCATCATTTTGTCTTCAGCATGATGAGTTTCAGCATGAAGGCTGTTGACAAAACTCTGAGTTCTCGTTGTCGACCAAAGATTAGACTGTAGATTGACCTGAAAGCGTAAACCGAACGCTCTCTACTCTTATTTGCCTTGTTTATCAACTTTGTTGTTAATTAATGTATTCAACTGTATCATGGTTTGATTTCCTTTGAGCACATGCAAACATGAGACATAAGGAAAGGGAAGCATAAAGGGAGCCAAAAAAACAGACATCATCCTCGGGTGTTGGACTTGTGATGTATTTCCTTTAAGTTTCCTCACTCAAGAAAAACAAATAATTAACAGCCCCACGGGACATAACACACAAATAGAATAATGTATTTGTGTCAGTCAAATGCCTTTCCATAGATGGGCAAAGAAAACATAATAAATTAATATGAAATACGTAAACAGAGCCTGGATGCCATCCAATTAATAAAAAGCATTTTCTATCGTGTCTTCTGGGGGCTAAGATACTTTTGAAAAATTGTAGCATGTCTTTTGGTGTCCTTGTCAATTTATGTAAACAGCCTGCAACCATTCTAGGGGCGAGGAGCACAAGGAGATCATAGATTATTAATGGAGTTTGAAAATAACAAAGGCTGTGTCAGCTGCATCCTGTGCCATAGTATCAATGGCACTCGGTCGCTAAATGGCACAGAATGGTTCCTCGCTGCACACCGCGGGTTAGATATCAAGTATTCCTTGTAGTTAGTTATAATCCTTGAGAAGCTGGAAAATAGACGGTCTGACCAAATATACAAGTAGAAAGAAAAGAGGCTTAGAATAACCTTTATCTCACTCAGGCTCTGATTTGTTAAGGGTCTTTTAATTTAGCTTGGCTGGGAGGGGGGGTTCGGGGATAGGGTGCGGGACTCCTGGCTGAGTAGGCCAGAAATGTTAGGCCTTTGACATCAAGGATCGATTCCACTTTGAGAGGGAGAGAGAAAAGAGGATTGTGGCGATGCATGCCCCTTCTCATTAGCTGACCGTGGGGGAGCGGAGGCGTTAACTTGGCCTCCCCTTTGGGATTCTAAATGGGTCTAGGGCCACCACTGATTGGGGGGGAGTTCACAACCACAAAACTAGGTTCATTATTGAATTAAGCTAACTTTGTTTTTCTTCAGCAGACTAGCTCGGCTTCTAAGTACCTCATGCAAAATGGCCAGGGAAACAAAGTGGTGATACATGAAACAAACACTGTAGGTATATGCAAATGAAGATGCACTCAAGAGCACAGATAAGTGCTCACACATTAAAAAAAAGAATCCCAACACAACAAGCGCACCTCTTTAAGAATAAGACATCACAGCAGTTCAGTGGAAGAGATTACAGTCTTTAGTTAATTAATCCCAAACACCCTGTCATTAAACCACCAGGTAGCCAGGAAATATTAGCAGACAAATAGGCTGTTTGGACGAGCAAGGTTGAGATAAAGGGTTGAGATAATGAGGGACTAATCATCCGCAACAGTTAAGTCCATCAGACCTAATTCCCCGAAAAACAAAAAAGCGTACCCATGGAGCTAATCTCCACAATTTACTTATTAATTTCCCCACCAGAGGTTCAACACCACACTAATAAGGCATAACACAGCCATGCAAGCATGCATTCTAGGTATTATGAGCCATGGACTGCAGAACAAAGAGGGTGAGATTGTAAGTAGATAAAGAGTATACTCATAAAGAGATGCAGCTCTTAGGATAATGAGGCATTTGGGGCTTTAATGAAGGAGTTTCTCCTCATTCCTCATCCTCTTCCTACTGATGCGTCACTCTTTTTTTTATACCTTTCTGCTCCCCTTCACCAGTCACTGTGTTTAATTTTATATTGTGTTAAATACTGGAAAAAAATATGCAGTGCCTAAATACCATCCATATCATTACTGCTGCAGGCTGAACAGTAGACTTTGACATATTGCTGATTGACACTTGAACTCTCAACCTTTATTCTAGAGTGTTATGCTTATCGGCAAATTAGACAAATTCTCATATATTCTTAAATTCTTACAAATCTGTCCTTGGTTAGGGCCCATTGTGTTAAGCAATTATTTTCACCAGTTGTAGCATAACTGTAAACCCCAGTTATAAAGGAGAGAGGCATTTGCCTGTCTCAAGTGCTCTAATTGGCTAAGCTTGTCGTTCTCAGTGGTCTGCTCTGTCTTTGTTAAACTGACAGATTTAAATAGAGAGTCCGAAAGAGCAACATGAGAGAGAGCAACAGCCCTCCACTGGAACGAGATGTCTACAGTCTATCTCGACACATTTTTTAAACTTTCATGGCCTCCTGTTTGGCCTCTTTGCCAGCTACGTCTCGGAGCGCTCGCCTGTCAACGTAACAGAACACTGAAGATTGTGTTGGTCTTGAATAAATAATATGACATCAATTAATTAGGGCACAACACTCCCTTAACGCAGAGTATCTCTGAGAAGCAAAGCAAGCGAGACCTGGAAAATGAACAAAGAGTTTTGCCATTCGTTGGCAAGCATCATCAGAGTTGAAGTGAACTTTTTCTTTTTTTCAAAAAGGAACTGCATCTCACGTCGTACATTAAAGGCATCTTGCAATCCTATTTATTAAAACACATGCATAGGCCCACAGATTATTCCTTGGAAGATGAGAGTATTTTTTCTCTCTGACTTGAAACAGATGTGGATCACAGCAGATCACACCTTGCCTCTTTTAAAAAAGGGAAGGGGGTTATTTAACGCTGAGAGACTTACGCTGTAATGCGAGACAATATTCCACGGCAAGGGAAATAGAAGAGAAGACCCATCAGCAACATGGGCTAACAATCACCACTGGAAAGCTGCACAGACCACCAAAGGCCCAGAGAGCACAGCTAATATGACACCCCAAGGCCTAATCTTCTTAGTGGGGTAGGATAAAATGAGTATCCATTACGGAATCAACCTTCCTCCCAACCCTCTCTCCCCCATATTACCACCACTACTACTCCAGCCATCTTTCCTCTACTCCATCCACCCGCCTCCTGCCCTCCCTGTAGAGCCAGTGCTAGCATTGATAGCCAGCATTGAGACAATTGGCTGACTCGGGGCCCTAATCAGGTATTAGCCACTAAAGCTGTAAGGGAAGGCTGCTAATCTCCATACTCACTTCATCTGTAGAGGCAAGGCCCCAGCAGCTTGCTTTCCTCTGGCACAGGCCGAGATCAAAGATGGCTGCTGGAAATCAGATTAGAGTAAAGAAGAGAGGAGATGGTGAGAGGGAGCAGGGTGCGAAGGCCACAGATCTCTCGAACCTCCCTCCACCTTGCCTCTTTTAAAAGCTTTTTGCATAATCACGGGGGGAGTAGGTGACTTTAGCCCCGAAAAGCCTCTTAGTCGCAGATGAAACAATAACATGCAGGGGTTGAAAGAGAGGTAGCTTATAGCGTGAAAGGAAATGACCACTATGAGTTGCAGTTGTGGAAGAAGAAGAATTTTGGGGTAGTAGCCTGATTTTTTACTTTTGTTTTATAATACAGAATAGGCCTACTAATTTACATTAATGAGTTCAATTAAATGAAAAAAAATGTTTTGTTCCATTTCAAACACACCATATTCGATGGTTTTAATCTTTGTCTGTTGGGAGTGCCAACCTATAGCGAGCTAGCTAGCTCGCCCTACAGTTAGCAAGCTAGCTAGCTGCTGGAGCTATTGTGACAATAGAGCGCCATAAGCTTTACTCTCTATGTCGCCAAGCTTTGGGCACCACCTTTTTGAGAGGACATGCCGTTGAACTTTGCTGTCTCTTTTTCTAGTGAGCGGCTCTTTCGTGAAGGGAGGTTATCAAAGCACATGGTTTCTACTTAAGGGGCGAGGACGAGCAACAACTTCCCTAGGCTCCTCCTCTAGATAAAGCCATTTTCATCCCACATTGGCTGGAGCAAATTCTAAAAAAGGCTTTCACTTCTAAACTCTTTATTATTTTTTTGCGTTGGGCACTGCAGGACACCGATTCACCTTGAATTGACCATTGTTAGGGTTTGCTTCTTTACACTGACACACACTCAACTCTCTCTCAGACGCAGACATACACACGCTCACACATAGTGAAGTAAAGTGCACGGCTATTGTTATTGACTTGAGTACATTGGGTTCACACTTTCCCATGATCGATTCTGAGGTGGAGGTGGTCCTTTAATTGTGAAGGCAGCTGCCTGAGTGGAGCAGAAGGTGTCAAGGGAGTTCTGTTGTGTCGCCTCTCCTCTTGAGGATGGTCAAGGGCAAGCTGATGCTGGAACTTCACACGCACCCCCCCCACACACACACACACACACACAGTGCCTCTATGTATATGATTGCTTTAACACATATTTGCTTCAGTCGGTTTTGGTTAATTGCGAGTGAGAAAATAGACATAGAACGTTGCTATGACACAGTGTGGAATATTTATCTAATTTCCATATAGCTACAGTAGATTCTGTTTGCCATGCTCAGTATGTTATAAGTTATTGCTCCGCACACCGTGGTACTACAGGAACATACACGGAAATGAAAACAGATTACAGCTCACCAATGTGCACACTGTCCCTGCATTCTCCATGGGGGACAGCCTGTCCTTAGCGAAGCAGACAAATGTTAATTCCCTTCAGTGAGCACAGGTCTGACCTCCAGACTTCTTGAGGAGAGCACACACACACACGCACACACACACACACACATCCTACACACGCGTACACACACAGTCTTCTCAGAAGGTCACAGAGCAGATGACACCAGCCTGTTCCCTGTTTCACTTCGATTGGCCCATCTTTTCTCCTTCATTACCGCACACAGCTGTGAATAAGAGAGTCTGCGTGTGTGTCTGTGTGTGTGTGTGTGTCTGTTTCCCCATCCTCTGAAATGGCTAAGTGCTGTTAGTGCAGTTTTTATCAGCGAGGCCACTGGCGAGACTCAGGGGAACAGACCGGGGCTATCTCTCTCTGCCGGCCCTGAAAATTGATATTGAACACGGAGGAGGAGTAGGGGAGAAATCTCACATGCTGGTAGCAATTAGCTAAAAAGGGATTTGCAACTCTGTGATTCATCACACCAGAGATCGAAGTCATTTAAAGACAGTTTTCTTCTTCCTTTCCCTCACTCTTTTTTCTTTTCTTCTCACCTTCTCTCCAGCTTCTCCGCCCGCCTTCACTTACGAGACACGGTTTATATCTCCGCACTGAAAACCTGCACTATGCTCAAGCACAAACACGGCCTTTGATTGGACTTGGCGTGTGTGTTCATGCCTTACGTGGGTGCTAAACTGACGCAAGGCTGCTGCCGGTTTGCTTCGTGAGTTGGTAACGCAGTGTGACACACTGTCGACAGCACGGTGAGGGAAACACACCATCGCTGAAGGGAGGGGAAATGGGACAGCTTGAACAAACTTTCTGCCACAGACCCGAGGCTTCGTATTTATGGCATTCGAATCCTGTTAATCTTTGTTTACACTGTGTGCTTTGCAAATACTTTGACCAAACCGCCAACTTCAGGATATGAGGTGGAAGTAGTAAAGCACACTCTTGCCACCACACTGGCAAAGTTCACGTTACAGTGGGAAAGAAGAGGCGCATTCACCTCACTTTGTTATCTTAACAGCTTCATGTTTGGAGTGATAGAGAAAGTCTATTTCGCCTATTCAAACATGGACTTAATGAAACTTGCACACACTGGACTGAGAGAATGTATGCAATGCAGGTTTGTTTGGACTCTGTGTTTATGCATGTGGTGGGGATGAGGTCAAAAATGTCTTAGGGTGAGGGCAAAAGCTCATTGGACAGCAGGTATGTGTTTATGCACGACACTATTTGTGTTGCTTGAGAGAGAATAATGCAACTTATACCATGCTCACATTTCAATGGCCACACTTTGTAACATGTGTTGTTTGTGTCAAGTAGTCAACAAACCAAATGGACTATGAATATTTTAAACAATTGACAAAAGCTGATGTATACAACAGCATATATCTATATATAATATCTATATATAATATCTATAATATAAATATAATATATATAATATATTTAAATATATATATATATATATATATATATATATATATATATATATATATATATATATATAAATATGTATTTATGTATTCATTTATATAATGTTCCTCAGGTGCTGTAGATGCAAACATCATGAAAACCATATGTTGCAAAACAATGATTTCTTCACTTATGTAAATGTAAAAAGATAAAATGTAATGGCATGCAAAGCCTTCTAGGGCTCTCCAGGCATAAGCCCTTTGCTATAAACTAATGGACAAAGTCTCTAGTGACAAATTAAACAGCAGGGTGACATGTTATTGCAAGACTTGAACCTGTACAACTGGCAGAACTCTGTTCCATGATAGTGGCATAGCAACATGGTGTTAAAATGTGTAACAGTGAACAATGTAAATTGATACAGGCTGCAGACCAGATGTGCTAGTAGAAAGAACCTCAGTGGCACAGTGGATGTGGGCAGCGTTAATGTGAAAAGATCCACGTTCCATATGTGACTCATGATGTCGGGGTGAAATGAAAAGCGTCCGTATAGTGGCTGCTCTCTGAAGTCCAGCGGCAGCACCATATGTTCTGCTGTGTGCACTGTTGCCCAGTGTGTGGAGTCCACCTGCCCGAGTACAGTATACAGCTTTACTTGGTTGCTACACTTTTTACTACACACTCACCATATTTCCCAAAGCATAGGCCTCACAAAACACCAATCTCACTTATTCACCTCCTCATACACGTCCAATACACAAAATGACACATTCCTCATAAAGCATATAGAGGCAGCAGGGGAGCCTTGCCCCAGCCAACCTCTACAGTTTAAAACCTGAGCTGCAGCCGTTAATAGAGCCAGAGATGACGGATGAGTTCATATGCCATGCAAGCAGCCCTAGACAATGGCTTTAGTCTGATGACAGATTGCCTGACCGTAACCCAGTTTATGTTAAACTCATTCTCGCTGTTCAATTTCACAAGTGTAATTTTGTTGGGCTGTGCTGCATTGTCCTCGACTGTGGGTGAAGTGCCGGGGTGTGCTCTAAAACTCGCACAGCCTTCTCCGGTAATGATTCCCCCTGCTCTTTTCTATTGTATTGTTTTCTGCATAATCAGGTTGGTAGTCAAGGGTTTGGGTGACACAGCCATCTGTCAAGTTCATTTGCTCGGTGAAATGCAAAGGAATAATGGCCCATCCTACGGGAGCCTATCTGTTATCAAATAGGAGAGGTGCCCCCTGTTTATGGCGCTGCTCCACTGTACACCCGAATGGGATTGTGTTAGCACGCACACAGCAATGCAAGTGCACACGCAGATGTATGTGAATTCACACATGCTTGTTTTTCCTTCCACACAGGCCTTTGCAGACACACAGCATGGATACAGCCTGGCACATACTGACACGTACTGTTGTGTATGCTTCGCTTGATCAGCTCATCTTACTCTACTACAGTTGTATAGGCATCCTGTGTTATGAAATCTATAATTCAGTTAACACTGTGAGCTGTTGTCCATCTGGAGCTCTGCGCCAGCTGTTTGTCTGAGGACTTGTGCTCTCAATGTGTGTGTGTGTGTGTATTGTGTGTGATGGGAGAGTGGCATGTGTTTGTTAACATCCAATGCATATGCAATAGTCATGTGTATGTGTGTGTGCTCATTTCATGTTATTCACAGACCTACAGTATGTCGTATCTTTTAACCTGTTAGCACCGTGGTACACATTTAGATGTAAAGTATCACCGGTGACACACACACACACTGTACTACTGAAATGTAAAATAGATGATGAAACTTGAATGATCGTTCTTGACAACACTATAGGCTGTTTTACAGGAAACACAAACAAAACATCATTATCAGGCAAGCAGTGTGTACAGCATGAAAGCCCCACTTTATATCTCCAGTGCATTATGGTTCCTTCTCTTTGTGGAGTGGAGGGACTGTGCAGCAAATGACAGGTAAATGACTCCTCAGTTGTTAATGTGAGTCCTTGTTGTTCAATTGAGATGGAGCTATATACGACATCCCTGTCCCAGGACCTCACATTGGTTCAGAAAAAAATCTCCAAAAATCTATTCACATGCTCAATAGAACTGCTACGATTATGATTTGACCTTGATTAATGACACTTTCAAATCCTAATATATGTTTTATTCCCAGAAACACTATATGTAACTGGAATGTCCAATTTACTTTAGATGGCTTGAATACACTTGGAGAGCAAGCTCTCACTAGTGTATATGTATGCATTCTGACACTCTGTGGAGAGGGATTAAAAAAATATTAACGGCATAATTACATGTTGGAACGAGAACACCTCGACCCTCCGGCAGCACGATTCAGAAGTTGAAGCTATGCCAGATCCACGGTCCAAAAACTGTAAACACGTCTAGTTTGCCGCTGTGAGCACTGAGAGCCATGCAGGGAAAAAAGTGAACATCAGAGTCACATGAACAAATGTCTGGCAACAACGTAAAACTGTCAGAGACACACCAACAATTCAAACAAAAGGTCTTAGGTGTGAAACAAAGACCAAAACAAAGACACCGGTCAGAAGCTAAAGGCCGACAGAAAGATTAAAGCACATTGTGTATGTTTCGGCTCACACCGATGTTAACTTCACCCGAGCAAGCATCCCCAGAGGAGCAAAATGTGAAAGAAGCACGAAGACGGCACAGTATGAACTCTGATCTGCCTCGGTTCTGTTTGCATCCTTTAGCAAAGTATTGATTAAACTTTGATCTCTGAAGTCAGCAAATAGACACAGGCACCTCTGGTGTGATAGCCGGTGACGGATTGATTTGGAGTGATTTGTCAGGTGGGATGCAGTTCATGCAATTATTTCAGCTATGAGGCGATTATTAAAACCACATGACAATAATAATGTACTGTGATTTTTTTTATTGGACGTACCTTTAGAATGAATGTGTATCATGGGTCTCTATCTCTGTGGAACATGGCATGTTCAGTCCATCGTCTGACCTTATAGAAACAAACATGATATAGTATTGAATTTCTAGGTAAAGTTGAATTATTACTAAAATAATTGTAAATACATTTTCATATAGTTCTTTTTTTTTTGGAAGTCTGGTTTTAATTCTATTCCAACAGCCTACACATAAGCGAGAGGTGAATTACAGACGCTGTTCAAATTAATTCACTATACAGAATTCCAAACAATGATCATTACTCTATGAATTAATATGACACCTGAACCCTTTTCATCTAAATGTCTCCTCTCAGTTTTTCTCTCTTCCCTCCATGGCCCTCCCTCCGCCCGCTCTCCGCTCTCTCACCTAAACCATTACTGCATAGCTTGTGTGAAAAGGGTAATCGCTCAAATCATTCAAAAGCAACTATCTGTGTGTGACACTGGGGAGCATAACCATCATCACAAGCAGCCGCTAATGGCTCTCTCTGGATCCAGCTAAAACGCTCCGCAGCTCGGCCTCGCGCAACACAGGGCAGCGGGGCCAAATGCTGTGGGCACTACAGAGCTGCAGCCGGGGCCAAATTTTACCCTAATGAATTTGGACCTTGCCAGGTTATTGCAAAAGGCAGCCACGGCCGTCCAATACCCTCCTAGATGATCTGAAGCGACTCCCGTGGCCACTGTTCATGCCAGGGAACCCGGTGCCATTTGGAAATGGAGGGAGGGGGGGGGGGGGGGGGGCGCGGACTGTGGCTGTTTTTGTCTTTGGCATCGGTCCGCTCAGCTCAAGCGTTCATTCCTGCACACACACAGTGGCCTACAAACAAACACAAGCATGCATGTATCAACGTTCAAGTACACATACAAGCATCTCATACACACAAACAAAAGGGGGAGACTTCATGTGCACTAGCTCTTGTACGCATACACACACAATTCCAAAACACTGGCACACTAGCTGTAATGGAGCCTGAAGAAAATGGCATGATATCCTATTATTTCCAGTGTTCCAAATTTGGAGAGAATGGTTTTGTTTTTTCTCCCACTGATTCACAATGAGCATATTGATTTTGTTCTCCTCTAAATTGCTTGGAAGCTTTTGCATATTGTATATTGAGCACTGATCCAGTCCACATTGAAATGCACACTGTTGAAATGGCTTTTGGGAGTGATTTGAAAGGCTGGAAATCCCTTGGTTAGTGCTAATTTTTGCATGCGTTTTCCCTGTTAAAAGCAGATTATACGCGGGTATTTAGAGACCAAATTTGTTCAACTACCCACAATGCTGACAGCTAAACATCCGCGGGCCTTTAATGAAAGAAGCACCAGTCATGCTTCATTAGCGGGTCACTGTGACTTTATTAGAATGAATTAACCATGTACAAACTTCACCATGATGTCAGTATAATATCTATTCATAAAAGAAGCACCTCTTCTTCACGGTTCCATTTCTTTGTCTTTTATCTATCAACCACCTTTCCTTCATTCCTCCACTTCCCACGCCTATCTTCCTTCATCGCTCTGTAGCCTATCTCCTTTCCTCGACCATTTTCCTGAAACACTCCCTCCGTTCT
This sequence comes from Liparis tanakae, assembly GCA_036178185.1. Lineage (NCBI taxonomy): Eukaryota > Metazoa > Chordata > Actinopteri > Perciformes > Liparidae > Liparis > Liparis tanakae. Next base: position 12,184,712 of record CM070092.1, read on the forward strand.
TTCATCCCTGCCTGTTTTCCTCTGTCCAATATGCTCAAGGCCCCCCAGCTGTGTTACAGGTAGCGAAAGTCTCCTTCAATTAGACATAATCATCACTCACGGTCAATGATTGTGCTAAAGGCTAACTTCAAGTCTATGAGGGGGCCTTCCCATCTAATGCACTGATTCAGCTGGTCTCGGCCAACTTCTCTGTTGGCGGAAACCAAAGCAATTTATTCGTCGCCCAAGGCTCTTTTGGCAACAGCCAGTTGAGCAAGCTAACAGAGAGACAGATAGGGAGACATGAGGAGGGATGAGAGAGAGAAAGAGAGAGGGAGCATGAAGGTGGGGGAGAGCTGTAAGGAGGACTCTCTTTTCTCTCTCTCTCGGAGATACAATTTAATCAGATACATCTGTGCGCAGGCAGCTTTTCCTTGGAGGAGACTTAAGCAGAGTCTTAGTTAGGGGGCTGTGTTTGAAGTGCAGGGGGAATTATCACTTTCTTCCAATAACAGTGCCAGGGATGTAGAGAGAAAGAGAGAGAGAGCATAGGAAAACAGAAAAATCTAGTTAATCTGCTTCATCCCGGTGTGCCGGGGTGTGCTCCGGACACATGAGAACCAAATCCAATCATCAGACAGGAAAGGCACACAGCTGACCAATCAAGTTACCACCTCGCTGGCCAAATAGACAAGGCCAGAGGAAATTAAACACTGTCGGTTTTAAAGCACAGGGGTGGGGCAGGGAATGTGTTTGTTAATGTGTTTGCTCATCAGTGATGCTTCAAATAAGGTCCTATGTCATCCTCAAGTGTCCCACAGCTTAACATTAGTCTGCATTCCACGCAAGAGTGATAACTCCCAAAGGGTTATACAAAACTATCACATTACTAACAGCAGGCATCTGCATTCACATTTGATTTCCTCGACAACTCATTACTCTTAATTGCCATGAGTCACAACTCAGAAATACAACATAGCTTCTCCCGTCGGCTCACTTAGTTCCTTCCCCTTCGCCGTCATCCCCGCTCAGAGTGGCCGAGCTGTGAAGAGCCGTAATTTGGGTGAAGTCTGAGAGCGGAGCGATAACCGCATAAGAGTGGGGGGCGAGAAGGTTAAAAGGAAAGATAGTTCTCGCCATCAAGTGCTTTGCTAAAGGGCAAGTGATGTGTGGAAGCACTGTGCATGCATGTGTGTGCACGTGCAGTTAGGTGCATGTGTATGCTCATAATTGTCCTGCGTGTGTGTGTGTGTGTGTGTGTGTGTGTGTGTGTGTGAGAGTGTGTATCCTCAGCCCTCTTGGGTATCTTAAAATAGCCAAGTGATGGAAGCTCGACAAAGATACGGACCTTGAGCAGTTTCAAGTCACAGTTCAACAAGGCTAAGCGTTGCTAGACAGCGGCGTGACACAGTCACATCAAAGGAATTGAGTTTCTTTTCATTTACATTTTTTTTTTGTGACTGCTCTTTGCATTCTTTGACGGATGTTATATGATTAAACCCCACGATAACTGTAAGAATTAACCACTCCGATGTAAACTCCAGTTTAACACCAGCAGAAATCCATACATTGCTATGTATTTATTTCTTCCCTTCAGTATTCTCTCGAGTGTGGTCCTTGGCAGAGTTTGATCTCAAGTGTGTCAGTAAAACTGGCAGCAAACAAAGAAAGCATTCTGCTCTACCTTCAGGCATCATTCACGTAGCTCATGATCTCATTATTGAGCTACCACGATCCACCGACATAATGACAAAACAAAGATTTTCTTTAAAGAGGAGAGCAATAACTTAAATACTTTCCGACATTTATACCAACCTGGGAACAAGCCGAGTGAAGGCGGCGCGGGGCGCAGATGACTTACAAAGCGAGTGGTATATCAATCAGGCAGATTGTTACATTCACCTGAATCATAACAGACACATGCCAAACAATGATGAGGTTCTCTGTCTGCCTCACGCACACACACACTCACACATAGCCTGTGATTACAACTTGGGAAAGTAGTAATTTAGTCCATGATTACAATCTATCAGGCTGCCTGGGGCCAGACTCTGAGAAGTGTCTGTCTAAATGACACTTTAATAAGACGCCGTCGAACACACAAAAGGTACAGGCGCACATGCAGGCACATGCTCACGGAGACAAACCCCACACGCATTCACACACACGCACACACACACACACACAAGCACATTTAAGCATCAAACATTGCTGCACAGACACACACACAAATGAACAAGCTTGCAACAAAAGCATACACACTCTGAGCCCTTTTGCATGCACACACACACACACACACACACACACACACACACACACACACACACACACACAAAGATGGCATCTAGAGTGATTACTTTTATCACTCCCAGTGTGTCAGCCATGCATCATTTCAGATGAACGTTCCTCTCTCTCTTTCTTTCACTGGCTGACACTGGATAAATTCAAATGAAGTTTTGGCGGAGCAGATCTCACGCAGCAAAATTAATAATCTAGCTTGGTTTTGTTGTGTTTCTTCAGACACTGGTCTAAGTGTTTCAACTCTGGAAGCTGTCGATTTCATTCTCACACTGTCTCAATACGTCTTCAATAAGTAGCGGTTATTGTTAGCTACCTAAAGGTCATCTGCACAGTGCAACGCTGTGATAAAGCACAAACGAGAAGAAATAACACTTTAAGTTCAATAGCTGTGGACACATGTAATAACCTAAATACTAATCAATATTATTTTATATTATATTAGTAATAACTTGCCTCAGTTCTTAGCTAGTATTCACTGGTCCTGTTTGCGACTTATTATGCTTAAAATTATTACATATTTAAACGCACAGATAACAACAAGTACATTGGACCTCAGTAATCAGATTAGAAAAAAAGAATTTCAGAGCAAAACTAAAATCCTGAGCAATTACTGTGAAAGACAATTCATCAAGCAGGCGTCTCAGATTTCACAGGTGTTCCTTCGCCCACACTAGCACATGTTTTACATTTTTCGCCTTGCCTAACAACCAGTTGCTATATTTGTAATGTTAATGTCATTTCAATTCAATCACTTTTACACATAGCATAGTTGACAGAGCAAAGGCACGTGTGGTTCAAAATAAGTGCCATATGTTTTGGAGTGAGTTATATTTTAATATCACCTAAGTCACACAACACCTCGAGTATACATGCATACATTTTTAATGTTGGCAAAAATACAACTTTCTTATCTTATCATGCAAGCCATGTGTCCACTTTCTATGCTTCAATAAGACTCCAGCAAGTGAATCACTTCAACACCAAGAAGTTCAAATATTTGCCCCAGAGGGATAGACATACTGAAACACATCAAACATGCTAATGACTAAATGAATACACAAGCACATACTGAAGAAGGTCAGGTCGGTGGTATTATGCAATATCAGTTGTTTTTCTTCTCTCTTGCAGCTGACATCTAAAAAGCCATCAAATCAGTGAGTCATCAAAACTAATCTTAAATTCACAATGTATCATTATAAAGCTATTCATTTCAGTGTAAACAGAAAAAGAAGAAGAAGAAGAAAAAAAAGTCTGACTCAGGCAAAGGTATAACATGTAAATAACCATTACCAAAATCCAAACTTCTGTTTTACCCTACAGAGGTGTAATTAGCCCTTGTAATACACCTGGTGGTCCTTTTTGTTTCCATGTCAGCAGTGCAGTGTAGTTATAATAGTGAGGCCTTCTTCACACATACTATTCCGGAGCTCACAGAGGTTTGCTGTGCAATTAATAAACAATCACACACACACACATATATATATATATATATATATATATATATATATATATATATATATATATATATATATATATATATATATATATAAATATATATATATATATATATATATATATATATATATATATATATATATATATATATATATATATATCAAAATATATATTAATGCACAATACAATAAGATAAGATGTACCGTACTGTCATTTCACTCTGACAGAAGCTGTACAATGTATAACAGTATTTTGTTTTCATTAGGATGGCACTGAGCGATTACACTAGTGCATGCTTATCATACATATTAATCAACTTGATATAACATATAAATCACCAAGGATAAGTCAAGATGATCCACACTGTGAGGCCTGTTTCCTATGAAGCACTCACACAGCCCCCCCCCTCCACCCCCCGCCCCAGCACACACACACTCACACACACACACACACACACACACAAGCACACACACACACAAGCACACATATACACACTACTCTACAAACTCTACATACGTGTTCTTTATTTCCCAGTCGCTGTCTTCTTCTGCTGTCAGCCCGATGCATGGAGGCATGGAGCCTCTCTCACTCCTTCTCACTCTCTCTCGCTCTCTCTTTTCCTCTGTGTCTCCCTGCCACTCAGATATTCATGGCCACATCTGGGACAGTTTAATGAGTTAATGCCAGTTAATTACTCACTCTGGTGCGGCTGACCGACCAAACTCTGCAGCTTCCTCTCTCTCTTTTTTCGCTCACTCTCTCTCGGTGTACTGCTTTGTCTCTCTCCCTCTTTCTCTCTCTCCTTCCCTGCTGATTAATGACAGAGAGAGAATAAGAGGAAGGGAACCAGGAGCAATCAGCATCTACGGCCATCATCAACATTACTGATGTCTAGCTGCATTAAAGCTGGACGAGAGAAAGGGCCTCAGTGTGTGTGTGTGTGTGTGTGTGTGCGTGTTGTGGGCTGCCGAGACAGAAGACTGTTGGACCACTAATTGAATAGAGATGATTCCATTATCAAGCAGTGTGTTTGAGTGAGGAAGCCAGTTAGTTATCTGCTGGGGAGAAAGGAGCGACATAGACGACAGCAGCTCCCCCCCCCCCCCCCCCCCCCATTGAACTGCATGTGAAGGGAATGATAGAAAGAGTGAAAAGGAAAGAGGAAAAACTAAATGAGTGAGGGACGGAGGACAAGAGAGATATAGAAGTATACACACATCTTTGTGTAGGTGAAAGGTTTTGACATACAGTAAAGTCGGCCTTCATTATGGGATCACTCACAGACCACAACTAAGCTCACACATGGCTATTAGAGATCTATATGCACACGCACACACACAAGACAAAACATAAGCACCGAGAGAGAAAGCTTTATGGGAAGTCAGTGTGGAATGAATACCTTCTTAAATCGCACAAATTGATAAGAGATTATCATCTTAATTGCCTCTAAACAATAACAACACCTGGCAAAAAGCACATACAGTTCCTTTTAATCTATTGTATTCTCATCTCAGAGGAAAAAACAAAGACAGCTATTAGAGTTTGGATTGAATTTGCCGCTCCGCTTAACAGACGCCTTGCTATCTTAAAGTAACTCCCGTTCCTGCACGCACAAATGAAACTGTATTAAGATTTACGATAAGAAAACAAAAGATGGAGCACAGGAGAGAGGGATGATACTTGTTTTGTTCTTTTCTCTTTTTCCTGTCTCGCAATTTGTCTGCGGGCCCTAGAACCAATAATTCATCACCTTTGGTTTTTACAGCCATCGATTTCACCCCCAATGACCTCTTGCACAAAACAGTAGCCTTTTAGTTAGTGTTTGCGTGTGTGTGTGTGCGTGTTTGTGTGTGTGTACATGTATGCCTGAGTGTGCTTAAGAAAAAAATAGGACAGTGTGTATGCATTGTATACTGTGTGTGTTTGTTCTGCAGGTTGTAATGTGAGCCATTCAGAGCACACACTGTTCTTCCTTTGAGCACTGAAAGGTCAGTCGGAGTGTAAGAAAGATGGCCCGAGGTCAGAACAATACACCAGGAGACTCTTGCTGTATATTTATCTGTTTGTGTGTGTGTGTGTGTGTGTGTGTGTGGTTGTTTGAAAGAAAGAGTTCATGTAAGGATGCATGTGCAGAATTATCCACTCAAACTGCACAAGTACCTGAGTATGACAATCTTATTTGTCTTCATTCCAGCAATTATACACACCAACAGATCCATATTTGGTGGCTTTGCATGTAACAATGACGTGCCCGGCCCTGGTGGCATGACGGTATCAGGATGCATGTGATTTGTGGTTCTGTGTGAATGTGTAGGTGACCCAGTGAGTGGTGTGGCCTGAGTCACTTGTTGTTGCAGCAGTTGCTACTCTTATTCGACTTGGCACTTGTGGGTTTATGGTCAGGGCTTAAAGTTGACACTCTCATCTTACCACCGAGGACACGTTGTTGGGTAAGGACAGGAGGGAGGAAGTCTGTGAGGAAGGAAAGAGAAAGAAACAGGTATGGAAAGAGGCACATTAATATACTATCAGTAGGATAGTAGAAATAAATCAGTATTCCTGTCAAATGTAAAAAGAATAGTTTGCAAAATAATGTATTTAAAATATTTATTTGACTAACATTTTAAGAATAAATCAATGTTGCTGTCAAATGTCTAATTAGGTGTTAATTGTCGCAAACATCATCTTGCACTTAGGGCCATGGCTTCATGATTTGTTTTCTTGTTGACATCATCTTTTTACTTTCTTTTGCTCACATCCAACATATTCAGTTGACTTTTAGAAGCTTAGTGCAGTAATTTGATTCTGTAAGCAGGGAAATCAAGTACTATACTTGTGTAATAGCTCTGTTTTATTCTGAAATGTTTCACATGGTCAATGAACCTGCATTTGTATAGTGCTTTTCTAGTCCACTCAAAGTGCTTTACACTACATGAGGTGGCTCCTCTTATCTGTCAGGGCCAATGTATCTGGTGTCAAGTTTGTTCTGTAAGTCTAAAATGTGTCAATTAATTTGTGTGTATGCACGTTTGACACGTTTTTAAATGTGTGGACGGTTTACTGCCGCTTTAAGAGGGAGAGGACAGAGCGTCAGGCAGAAAATAGGATGAAAAACAAAACAGACAAAGAGAAAGGAAATTAATGACCCTTCATATATTGTCTCTTTGTGCTTTTTGGAAAACAAAAGGATGTCAAATTAAAATACAATGTACAAGAAAAAAGTGAAGAAAACTGAAATAACGAATAATAATAATACAGAGACCATGACCAGGAATACGGGGTTGTAAATCCTACAAAACATTAACTTCATTACATGGCAATTACTAGCTGCAAGTGACAAAAGAGGGAATTTCACTCTCTCCTCATTATTTAGCTATCCACTCCACAGCACGTATGTCTTTTGTTGGGGGAAGGTCAAACCATTATTTCAAATTAAACGAGCTGTGTGTCCTTTATGCTTTAGCCGAACTTGGACTCAAAGCTATTTTCATTGGTGAAAAAACAGCACTGTTATAATATGCAAGTTATATGGCAAGACCAGGCTGAACTGAACAAACAATGGGACAGGTGTGCAGCTCAGATGTCACGTGCACCTTAGAGCTTCAGCCACAGGTTTGATAGCAGGCTTGTTTTCATAGCACGAGCATAACCTCGTCAGGAGATGATGCACAATGTTCATAAGCTCACAAAAGCAACCGGTTCTGTGGCCAGGTCTGCGGTCCCCCCTCCTGACTGCAAACCTGTTTTGAACCTGTGCATTGGTTGACCTGTTGGCCTGCGTGCCTCCTCTACCCATGCCAACAGGTTTAACAGCATACCTTATTGATAGCGAGCTCCATTACCCGCGAGACAGCATCCCCAGCCAATGTTTACTGTCTACCCAGAGCTTCTGACATTGGCTCAAATCTGACGGTCATTGGCATCAGGAATCAGGGAACCCAGGCACACACCACCTTTAGCTTTACTATCATCGCAATCCATGTCAGCGCCACGAAACGAGTCGAGTCTTAAAGTCTAGCCAGGGTGTTTGAGTTAACCAGAGAGATGAGTCGGCGTTGACTTGTCCCTGGACCTTTTCCAGTGAGAGGTAATGGTGAGATAGTCGGCTTACATCACTGAACTGCTAGCTTGCTCATTTTTGTAGTGAGCAGAAATGAGTTTTGTTGATGACTTGCCTCAACCTGCCCCAACCTGCTAGAAGTGGATGACCTTCTCTCTACTAGAATAGGCACCACTGTTTTATTCACGAATAAAGCTGTTTACATCAGGTTTGATTTAGCAGACTTAGCACATTGAAGGTCACAGGTGATTGCTATGCCAGCTAAATTATGGAGCCACTTTCACCCCGGCCATTCATGCCTTATTACAGATGTTTTGGATCTGGATCTTAAACCTTTCCTCCTGTCTTTGTTCCTGGTGTGCACAATGTCCTTGTGTGTCTCCCTTTGTGCTTGTCTCCTTTCTGCTATCAATGTGAATCGTGTGCGAGAGTTTTGCATCTTGTTGTAGTCTGTCCTCTTTCCACCTCTCTATGGTTAAGAAAAGGTCCTGCGGCTCTGGTCCTATCTGTTGGCAAACTGAACTGAAGTAGAATGGCCCAGGATTGACCTCTCCATGATATTTATTAAAGATAAGCGGGGAGTGTTGGGATAAGACAGGAGTGAGTATTCAGATCTGATACACTTGTTATCGTGTTTAACGTTAATGCTATAACTCAATGATAAACACAAGTTGTACAATAGCTGCTCAAACACTGACATGGAGAAGTGGCACTCTCCCTGCTCTTTGATGGTGAAACCCACACTTTGATGTGTCATGCTGTATATGTTGTGTGCAGATGTCGAGAAGAAGGAAAGCCAAATGTCAACAGAAAAGCCAAAGCAATGTTCACATTCTGCATTTCAGTTTGGTTTGGGAGTTGTAAACTAACCTCATTCTTCAGGCTTGGCTTTGTGTTCTCGTGGATTTCTATTGGTAGCTTGAATTAATATCAGGTTATTCACTAAGTGAAAGATTGATTTTATGTGGAATGACAGCTTTGTTGTTTCCCTTCTTTGACGTACATTTTTCTTTTAAATATGGTGAAAATCAAGTAGTGAAATGAAGGGGAATGTAATCATATTCACTCAAATACTGTACTTAAGTATTAACTGTTTTATTCTGAAATTGTTCATATGGTAAATGGACCCGTACTTGTATGGTGCGTTTCTAGTCCGCTCAAAGTGCTTAACACTACATGACATCATTCACTGATGGGAGGAGCTAAGGTTGCACCTGCACATCAGCTTCATACACATTCACACACCGTAGGCACAGCTACGGTAGACATTTTGGGGTTAAGTGTCTTGCCCAAGGACACATCGACATGGGCTAGCAGAGCCGAGGATCGAACTGCCGATCCTCTGATTGAAGGATGACCCTAATCAACACTGACCCACAGCACCACATACTGTAAAGCTTTTACTTTTGGTCATACAGTTTATTTTAATGCTAATAATTTTCTACTTCTACTGAAGTATTAAATATCAACCCTATCATGATTCTCTGGTTAAATATAAATGCATTAGATGGGCACAATATTTTGAAATAAACATATCATATACGTATTAAAAAAGTAAAAAAAAAATGGTTTCATAAAAGTGAATACTATAATTACTTAACAGCAGAATAATTAATGTTCCATTACTCAGACCAGCTCTGTGAAAGGTGCCTTAGACCAAGTCTCCACACCCAAATCCTATTTAGAGTGTGGGATTAGAGAGTGAGATGTTTGGATTGACAAGCAGCCAGCCTTCGGTTTGGAGATATTGACGAACCTTCAAGCGCTAGCTTTGCCTGGTGACTGCACACTCATGCGTGCCGACAGTGTTCACAGACCCTTCATTTCTGACATAAATTCTAGCTAGCTAGCTAACGATATTCAAATAGAGAGGGAGAGCCTAGCTCACCTCTAGCCCCCGGCGCCACGCCAATGCATCTAAGAAGCCATACTGGAGTTATGTAATGTAAGTTGACTAAATATTTATAATATTCTGAAAGTAAGTTGCAGGCCCTTTTGTAGCAATTAGTATCTCAACTGTCTCTCATCTTAAATATTCTCTCTAACGTGGCAGCTTCTCTTTATCCACACGTTCACCTCAGTAATTGACATAGATTCGACATAAGGAGTCCTCAAGCAATTATGAAGTTTAGTTGGATTGACCTCACCGTTGTATTTCATCAAAACAATCAGTCTCCAACATATTGCCATATGTATGTATGTCTGCAAATACAGGAATCTGCAGCATTCATAAGGCTCACAGCTATTAACATGTAGCACTTTTGAACGGCAATAATGAAATAAAATCTTGAATGCCTATGGCAGAACAAAATTATAATTACATTTGACAAACACATCGCTTTGCCCCAAAATATCCTCCAACACTCTGTAGCACTCAGCTACACAAACACTTTTGAATGGTTCTAAGTGGGTTCAGAACAAAGGGTCATGTTCAACAAAAACAAAACCTGTTAAACCTGATCCTAAAAGGTAATGGTCTTTTCTAAGATTAATAAGAACAGCAAAGCTACCGGTTCCTACTAAAGCCGGTGGAAGGCATGCGGAATCCCCTCTGCATGTAGGTTAAACAATACACTGTCAAATCCTGAGACAAGATAATTATAGCTGTGAGACAGTGTCAACTCAGGGCACACAGAGAGAGAACCCCTTATTAAGAGCTGTGTAATTAGGTGTCAAATAGCCAGCATGTGTGAATGCTGTCTTATCCAAGAACTTTGCTGCTTCTTAAAAGAACGGGTGGAATTATATTTTTGTGAGACAGATCACTTAGAAACCGCCCCTGTTTCCCTTAAACTGAAGCCTTTTGCTAAAGATTTAGTGAAAGCTATCAGTGCTTGATGTCAAATGCTGCTCGGTCCTGTTTTACAATCGTGGTGGCCTTCAGGTTTGCTGCTGTGCATCATCAGTCAACATAAAGTATTTCTGACATCAACATTGTCAAAAGTAATCCACTAATCAATCACTTAATTAATTATTTTGGTGAATAATTGATCACATTTCACAACACACTTCTTCTCTGATGTTTTTTGAAACATGGTGTTGGGGGAAAACCACAGGGCACTAATATATACATTGCTTTAATCAGGCTTTTGATCTTCAGTACAATTCTGCAATAAGTCAATTAAAACTAGGCCTGCCAAAAATGAATTATGCAATAAGTTTATTAAAACATTTATCAGCTAGGCTTATTATAAATGGATGACTTCCAGTGGAAGATAGGCAGATGATATGAACGTCATCAGATTGGCCTCCTCTCTTATTCAACTTGGTTGTTTACCATTTTGCATGCAGATTGTTTTTGATTATGGAGTCCTATATAATCCGCTGTTTTTTGTCTTATTAAACTGCATCCAGTTCAATCGTTGAGTCCGCTGTGCTTGCTTTCTGACATTAGGAAATGGCAGCCAGAGATTTGAAAAGTCATCCTGTCCTTCATCGTCTGCTTTTATCTCCATTGTGTGTGTGGGGGTGTTTGTGTGTGTTTACTTATCAGCAACCGACAAATCCAGATTTGGCCCAATCCGACTGAAGGCTCGGAACAGTCCTTGGGGCATGTGGGGTGACAGGGAGCACGCAAATGCCCCCCTGCCTTGAGGAATTGTCACTGAAAATGCGACCACCAAATCAATCTCTCATGGGCCTCATGAGACATGGGTTTGGGTGGGAGAATAAACACAGGGAGAAGATATATAACAGTACATGTCTTTGACTGGGCTTTGGCCTGGTTTTGGCAAATGCAAGTTGACAAAACAGAAAGTTTTGCCAATCAAAACCATAATACAATATGGTGACATATCCTAGAATCCTGCTAAATAGTTTTTTTTAATTTTGGAGGTACAATCCATTCTCGACATTTTTAGTTATGAATCATTCATATCTTGTTTTGTGTTACTACAGAGTCCCAAATACACCAACACAGCCCTTATTACTCAACAGAAATGGTTGCAGTTTGTTGCTGTTGTTACCTAATTAAAAGGTTCAAGCGAAAACAAAAAAAATATAAATTGGGGGTGTGTGTGTGGGGGGAAGAGGGGGGGCGGAGGGGGACAAAAACAAAAATGTAGCGACAATTATTTTGTAAGTGTTTTTCCTCTGTCTCTGTTTATGTGATTCTTCCGGGCATTTTGGAACCTGTTGACACAGATTATTCAGGTGGAGGCCTGAGGGGCTGGCTGAGGGCGCTAAGCCGGGCCAGTGTGCACATCTCAGCGCTTCTCTGGAATAGCTGCCAGCTCCGTCTGCTCGGCTGTGATAATGGAGCCTCCATTCCCCTCTCTGTGTTGTGTGGAAATGTTTCCATTAGCCTTTGACAAGAAAAGGCCTCTCTGCAATTTAGTCCATCTTTTATGTCCATCTTGTTTCTTCCAGCATGCAGATTTTATGCCCGCCTCCCTCTCTTCCCTCTCTGTGTCTCTGTTTGCTAGTTCGCTGCCTGCTGCACCCCTCGAGCGCTGCTGGAATGCCGGGGCGAGATAAAGAAACGGCACCGCTCTGAGCAGGTTCGAGTACTTTGCTTTTTTATATCAGTGACCTTTTTTTGTGGGTTGTAAACACAAGGGATAAACTGCGGTTTGACAGAGGCTATTCCAATTCTAATCCGGCCTTCCTCACTGGCCATTTAAAAACATGCACTTTGACGGATGAGTTTAGTATGACAGAATCATGACGCATTGTCCTTTGAATGATATCCTTGTTTTCCAAATGTGCTTCCCGTCCATTGACACAGGAACATCTGGACATTCTGATGTGACCTTTATTTGCATTACTAAGCTCATCAAATTCGAACAATAATTCACACATATTTTGGCAAGTGCCTGAAATGAGTGTAATGCAAATCTCATGTCTTTTTTGGAGCACAAATAGGAACGGCAGCCAAACGACTAACAGCTAGGCAATAACTCAGATGTGGAATACTCTTACGGCACAGAGGAGAGGGCTGGAAAGGGAAAAAGAGAGATGTGAGGAGGCCATGCAAAGGCTAAAGCTTTTTGGCCTGGCACATTAATTTGGATCGGTTTGAAACTCTGAGACAAATTGCGGTCCACAGCGACTGTGAATTAAGTTGCCGACAGTGAATTGCTCCCTGAACCAGTCAAAATACTGTATATGGTTGTTGAACTCTAAATTCATAGCATATGACATTGAAATTATACGTACAATTTAATGGAAAGGATGCTTGTAAATATAGATTTAATTTGGATGGGGACTTTCTAATAGAGCGTATTAAGTACTTGGAGCATAGTAACTAATGGAAAAGTGGGCCTGTGTTTTGGCACAGGACTTTTGAGTTGATTCATTTAGGAAGATTTCTGAGTTTTACTTTGAGTTAACCAGTTTTCCATCTTTATAACTAAACCGTGATACTTAAAAGTTATGATTGCACCTGCAGTCCTTTCTTTAGTTTTTACTCTACTAATTTCAACACTATCTTTGCTGTATTGTGATAAAGAGCCAGCCTGCACAATTGTAAAAATGCATCCCACTTTGCATGAGATGCTTTCTTTATTCTTTTTCAGAAACCAACTGTAAAGTTAAGAACGAAGTTGTGGCAATACTGCAAGGGATAAAGACGCAGAGCTCAGACTGATGGAAACAGGTGAGGAGAAAAGAGCGGAGTGAGCCAGAATGTCTATTTGGTCCTCCCAAAATACAGAACTTAACCCACTCTACACCGCACACACTGCAGATTTACCCATAAGACATTTGTTCATGCGTCTGCAAACATGTCCTCAACTAAATCACCTGCTTACATATATTATGATAACATGCATTTATGTGTCAGTATGCATACTGTTCTCTGTACACGATGATATAGGCTTAATAGAGCCATACCCAAATACATGCAGCTGTTAACCATTCATGCAAAAAGAGGGAACAGACAGCATAGCGTGCACTATTTGTAGTACTTCCCCTCAATTCCAAAGCGTTCTCCCTCCTGTAAAAGATATTCACAGCAGTGAAGTAAACATTAAACATCCATTTTTTTTTACGACAATCAATATTGGCAAGTAATTAATAATAACAATAATAGTATTCATTTGAGTTTTAATGTGCTCATTATATTTCTTAATGGCGATGGCTAAATTGAAATAAAACTAGCTTCAAGCTAGCTATGATTCATTCGTACAATGGATCTTCATTATCATCTGTGACTAAACTGTACAGCAGTAAGTAATTGACAATTCATGAATTACTAATGCAACATGCAGCTAATAGCAAGCCGTGGAAGGCTTTGAGCCACAGTACCATTCTATTGCATGTAGCACATAATACATACTCAACATTACTGAAACTATTGATGGGGCCGCCTGTAACAAGTATGCACCTGCAATAAAATGATGCCCCAGTGGGAGGCCTGTTTATTCAATCAGGGCCTCCGCTGGAAGATTTTTTTAAAGCCACTCAGCCTAAACATCTGCAATAATGAATTTTCTGCGCTATTGCACATCTTAAGGATCTTCACCAAACCAATCAAGAAAATGTCTTAGGGCTCTGGTGGTATAGCACGGTGGATGGAAGAAGTGTATTTAAATGTGTGTGTATATGTATGTATGTGTGTATGTATCTAGACGTAACAGCAGGAGGAAATGGATGACTGACAGACTTCTCTTCTTTCCTCGAGGGCAAGGTTGCATGTACTGTTGCATCAGGTGACTGCAGCAGTGAGACTGAAGAGCATATCAAATCCATTAACCCTTGCTGTTATTATTTATCAACCCTCTGAAATCCCAAATGAAGGTCACATATCTACAAATGCAGCCAGCATGTCATATGCATCGTATCTCCCTGTATCACTAATGTTTGTGCTTCATCCCTCATCAAAGGGAGTGTGATATTAATGTGGCTCAGAGCGTGCGATAAAATATGCAGGAATGTGAGTGACAAACATTCAAAGCTGGCCCTGATTGTTGTGGTACATAAAAAAAACTGCTTTCAACATGGGAAGTGACCTTGGAATATCAGTTAACATGACTTTGAACTAATATGTCCTCTCCGGGATTAAATTAGTGAGGAGCCAAATTCTCAACAGTCATTGAAGTAATATGATGATTTGTTTCCTGCTCCATCACAAATGCACTGCTGTTGGTACTGTTGCAGGAAAGCTTTCCTAAAAGTTGAAACCGGTCGCTTACTGGCCTTTTGTCATTGAAAGCCAGTGTGTGTGAGTATTGTTGAAAGTTACCACGCCCGGGAACAGATGTGCTGACTTTTCCGCTCTTGTGGAGCTCGCCCAGTCACACTTAATATAGACACACTGTCACATACACTTCACAAGTGTTTGTAGGATAAGTGCTGGATTTCACCAAGTGTTAAAAGCTTAATCCATCCAAATGTGTGAAACTGAGAAGTATTTTGTTCACACCAGAAGGAGTAAATTGACTGAGGTTTGGTGTCAAGCACTTTTCTTTGCCATAAAAGGTTGGGGTCAATAATGTGACCCTTCATAATGGTTTAACTTTCAGCCAACTGTTTAAGGAAGGCCCACATATACTGTAAACTCTGGAAGAGACACATTAGACCACCACAGGATGCTGCAAAAATAACACTGCTCCATCACTCTGACAGACATGACAAAAGCGGAAACAATGCTCGACTTTCTGTGAGAAAATGGCTGTGGAAATACACTAGAATTACTGCTGAGTTGACATATTGGCTTCCATATAGCTTGAATGAGGATCATGATTGGTAGCACAGTAAAGCATCGGCAAAGTGGCAGGGATTTCAACCGTAGGGGCATGTTTGCTGGAGAGTTTATGGATTTGTTATTGGAAACAACCAGACTCTATAACGCATCAATTTGATTCAAAATAAGACTCCCGTATAGCTTCCCCCCCCCCCCCCCCCCGTTCCTTATCAGCGAACATGTCCACGTCAGTCTCTAAGATTTAGCCACGGCTAAATTCCTCCGTATTTGGGCTGGCTGAATGATATGGACATCTACGCTGCTCCAATAGCTGCAGGCAGCGCCTCTTGAATAGCATTTTGTACATAAGCTTTAGCTTACTAGCCTAGGATACCAGGCCAATGCCTTATCCCTGTTAACAGAGACCCTTCTAAGACAGGATTAGTGGGGGAGATAGTCAGTGACAAGGGGGGACGGTCCATCTCCTGGGAAGCACCATCGCTAACCCAACCGTAATTGCATTTGTTTAGATAAGGAGATCACAGAGAAATGGAGTACTATGTTAGTCCAGCAACGCAATGTGATTTTGAATTCATAGCACCGCAATATGCAGAAACAGAAGTCTATAAAACAAGATGTTTGACATGCTAGTGTGCCGTTTGTCTCCATTATGGCTGGACTGTCAATTGCTTTCATTTTTATTCTGCCATTGAAAATCATTCCCTGTAAATGTATCAAATGTATCATACAAAATAATGATTCAGTCATGCCGTACAGAAATGAATTAGCACTGATGTTATACCCATGCCATATAGATATCATGTATTGAGGACAATAATATGTGCAGGTCAGTGAGCTAGTTTTTCCAGAGAGAAATAACATGAACAGAGACAATGAAGTGAGATGCTGGAGAAGGAGAGGAAAAACAACCTGACTTTCAGGTGTGACCTTCCACTCTTCTCTCGTCTCCCATTCCTTTATGGGTTAACCATCTTTAATGCTTTATGTATGCCTTGTGTGACACTCTTTGCATAAATGATACCAAATAATTGGGATTTATAAATTATTCATTGTGTATTAATGCAGGTGAAATGGCTTTTTGGCTCGGACTGCTGTCTGTCGTTCAGAAAATAAAAGAAGAGGAGGTGGGGTATCATAGATACTTTGCCGGGCAAAAAATAAATACTCCCACATATGCAATCAAAATGCATGAGCCACGCATGGTCAGTGCAGCAACCTCTGTGATATCCTCACCAGTATTTGTTCTTCTCATAAACAATAGCTCATAAAGTCGTTCTAACTTTTAAGTTAAAACATTGATTTACTGCATATCCTCTCTGCATATCTAATCCCATCAATCTAATTCAAGGCGGTTTTGGGAGGTACCTCTTTATTCAAAAAGTAAAAACAGATTACCATATATACATATTTCCATGGAAACACTAGATATGATAGCACGGGGACCGTAGTAGAGGCCTTACAGTGATGTCTTTGTAGCAGCTACAGAGATGATCCCTCTGGTAATAACATTCAAGCAAAAATGTTAAGGAGAAAAGCCACAAACAGACTTTAACCTTTTCTAACGGACTGGGGCCTGTAATAAGTGATCTGGTGCTCCTTAAAGCAATGTGTTCTCCACTCACAGGTCATTGCTCCAAGCTATTGCATTTCAGCCTTGTGCAGTTTTACCCATGAGACCAGAGACAAACACAACAATTGATAGGTTTACAGGAAAAGGGACAAGAGTAGTCTTAATAGTCATTGATACATTTCACATATGACACAGAAAAAAAAGGTAATTCATGTAAAAAACAATGACATCAGGAAAAGAAGCACATGTCCACCCACTCATATTTTTGACTACATGTATAATAATCGTAATCAGAGATTGCTCTCTTTCTCTTATAAAGAAATGTTTCATAAACTGCACTTACATTCTCCGCCCCGGTCGTGAGCTGGGCAGGTCAGGAGTTCCTCTATTCTTGTCCTAAATGCCTTGCATAATATCCTAATTACAGGGCTCGAACACATACTGACCCCCGAACATTTGAAACCGGGATCTTGGGAGGCTCGAAATATTCAGGCCGATAAAGAGGGAACCTACTCCTTCCCTGGGCTAGTTTTAGTGCGACATAATATTTCTTTTGGCAGGGGTCACGGGTGACTCAACGTACATCATCACTAACTTATTAGATCTTGAGGCAATTAGCCGAAAACAAACAGGCCAGACAGACCGGCTATTGAGATGCCTGAACAGGGAGAAAATAGCCTGTGGCGCTCAGTCATTTCAGACCCGCATCAAAGAGGAGTCCGTGGCATCAACAGAAAGAAAGAAACGCATTGTTGCGGTGTAACACCCATACAGTACTGGGGGCTTAGCGCATTATTTTTCCAGTGATTCAGGTTACAGACCTAACTTGCCCCAGTATAATAAGGTGGTGGAGAGAATGTTTCACCTGAACACTATATGCAATATGCAGCATGGTTAGTTTAGGATTAAAAATCCATTTAGGGGCGTCCCCTGACATGGGAAATCAAGCCTGTAGAATACAATGTGGGGGCTGGTGCTCAGTCTGTCACTGGGGTCAAGGGGACATCTTGATGTGCAGTGCCATAATGACTGCAACAAGACTGGGCGCGGAAATCTTAAACCACTCGGCTTCGCTCAAAGGGGGAGATATCACTTCCTCACATAATTGTCTGCAATAATTACAAATTGAGATGGGACAAAGTGAGGTCTGTGGAATGCCATTTCCTTGGTATCGCTTTTTTAAGGAACTATTATTCAAACTTTGGAGGATTTAGAGAGAGAGAGAGAGTTTAACTGTGTATTAAAAAGATGAAACGTGTAGAAGGAGGGAAGAGCAAACTGAGTAAAAATGATAAGGCAACAAATGTGCAGCGACCTGCATTTAAAGTAAAGAAACATATTTTTCACACATGTCGCATGAGTGTGGGAAGCGTGCACCTGTGCACTGCCATCTCACAACACCTGTCCGGATGTTTAATCTCTGTTTAGATCATAGTTAAGTACGAGACGTCCTCACCACATGTCAATTATTCCACAATTGAACACAACAGAAAGACGTTTCAGAAACAAAAGGCACTTTCATCAGCCTGGCGGAGGTGGAGGGGAAGACAAATGGGAGGTTTTGGGCTTTTCAGACTTATCAGTTTCATGTGAATGGCCACAGGAATGCCAAGATTTGAGTCTGTCGTTCTTTCCCACCAGATCTTTTTCTGATTTTTTTTTTTTATTTCTTCATCATTCCCTCCTAAGGATCTGGTTCCTGGACATGATATGTGAAATTACCTGCGGTATCAATTGTGCCACTGGCCATGCACGGTAAGCTTGTAAATTCCACACAAACCCCTCAGAAGGATTTGCCTCACTGCTGTCACTAACTTCATTGTCTTTAAAAAGTAGCGGGACAAAAGAGACGCCTTCTGAAGTCGAGAGCTTAGGCCTGGTATTATCATAACAGAACAACTATGTGCACTGGCAAGATGAGGAGCTGTTACAAATCGAGTGACTCAGATGAGATTTGATCGGGGTAATTATTCATGTCCGAGAGCCAAACGTGTCACTTTATGTGGCATTTTTACAAAAGTTTACATTTTTTCATGTCTTATATCATGGATACAATAACTTAAGACTGTACAATAGACATGTTAACATTGCTACACAACTCAGATACAAGACAGTATATTGTAATGTTACAGCCAAGCAACCCATGACTTAATGGTCATTGTGAAACTGATCTAACTGCGGATTTCATGTTTTGGCATCCTCTGCAGTGTCTCCGCTCACAGGCTATACAACATATGAATCATTGTTCGAAGACATCGCACATTAGAAGCCAGCATTGGTCACCCTTCGTATATCCACTCAGATCAACCATGCATGTTTTGCAGCGCTGCACATTTATCCTTTCCCCAAAATATGATCCTTTGTATACATTCAGTCTCGCTGCTCAGTGAGAAAAATAACTAGCCGTAAATGAATAACCAATAAAAAATTGTGGGTGATAATACAGTGTATTCATATAATGTCAAATAGTTGTGGGATGGGAAACTTTTACTTTGGCTGTTGTCGACGTCAACAGATCTGTGCTGAAACATGGAAAATAAATAATTGTTTAAACCCTTAACGAATGTGTTTCTGTGGTTAGATTATAAGATCTCCTTGAGTTTGTTAATATCATTAAGTAAAACATGTATATGAACCACAAGTGTAATGATAATGGCACTTTGTTCTCCTCAAGGAATTGTCTCTGTCGGATGTCTCATTAATCGTGGTTGTGCTTTCAGTTTATTAGGGTTGGATGGATTGTTTCTTCTTTGGATAGTCTCCAATAACAGGCGAACAAAGCAAAGACTGGGGGTCTGCATTATGTAATTGCACCCTGGTGTTACTATTCAGCATTTATGTTCAGCAGTGGATGAGACTAATATCCTTTACAATATCAGTATACAAAGCTGCTTAAAACAACTCCCATGCTGAAACACTTAAGGAAATTAAGTCTTAATTAGTCTTTATTTCTAATAGCAATTAATATAGGTCATTGTGATTACTATAATTATTTCAAATGGATCCTGAGCAGGAACACACACTTTGTTACAGTAATTCATATATTAAATGAACCTCATTCTACTGAGTAACTTAGTGTGTATGTTTCTTATTGTGCGGTATAACATATTGGAAAAGCAGAAATCTAAATCTCATGTTCGGTGTTGAGATGTTTTTCTCTGTGCACATCATTAGGCAAAACATAAGTGAGACATTAAGTGTAGAAGTATATATATATATATATATATATATATATATATATATATATATATATATATATATATATATATATATACCAAGTATATCAAGTTAGTCATTACCATCATCAGTAAATATATAAATATACAATTCAAATGCAACCAGAAAACTGTAATGGTCACTGTAGAATGAAGACAATGCCCAAGTTGCATGAGGTTCTTATCCACAGTGAGTGTGTTACCTGGTGTAGACGGTGGCCGGCTGGCCCAGTTTAGAGAAACAGACAGCAGCACCAGGGTGGTGTTGCCTTCAGGGGGATAACACACATTGCTGACTAACCGCAGCAATAACATTGCTTTTGAAAGCTGGGGCCATGCTCACCACCGTCTACTGGAGTAATACACATATATGGATTAGTAAGTAAGTAAGTAAGTGAAGTCAAGTGTCACAAAGTGCAGTACAATAGTAAATTAAAACAATAACAGGGGCCAAAACATTTCAACTGTTAAAAGAGCAAAGTAAAATATAGTAAAAGATGTTGCAATAAAGAACAAAGACGAGAAAAAGCAGGCCGTAGAATATTTAACTTTACCAAATGCCAGTGTAAACAGGTATGTTATGAGATGTTTAAATGACACTATTAATTCTGAAAACCTTTGGGGTACCTCATAAAACCCCACTTGAACTATACCTGTACTGTCCCTTTAAGGTATAATTTACAGTACTATGCGACTCTACTGTTTGCTACTCTGAGACACTTGTGCTTGAATGGACCCAGCCCAAAGATTAGATGGCTATAAAAGATTTAAAGAAATAGAACAATTTACATGGAACCAACTTGCACACATTAACACAACACATGCAGCGATGCTTATTTCCATTTACAGCTTTTTGCCATCCATCTCTGCAAACACGTACAAACATGTACCGTCAAATATTGAGCACAGTTAATATATTTGAGATTGCAGCGCATTAATGGTGGCACTTTGTTCAAGAAGGTAGTTTGCATATCGCCGGATGATTTAGATTCCGTGATAAATACCGCACGTCGTACTATAGCGGAGACAACAGCGACAAATGTTGTCTCTGCTTTGCATGAAGTCTCATCACTGAGTCTAATCTTAAGACTTTTTTGTGAGGTGTTTATCTGGTGGTTGTGTGTAGAGGTGGATGATCTCACGGGGGCTGCTGGGTAGGTGGTGGGGTTGAGGCTGGGGCTGGGGGCTCATTGCCTATGCATGACAGTGTTGTAGGGAGATTAGAATAACACTGACTATACTCTGTAAATGAAGAAGAGAAGCAAGGCAAGCCTCAGGAGTCCATTATGGATTTTAATAATACATCAAGGTAGTGTAACTGAATAACCGATCTCAGAGGGAAGAGGAGAGGAAGAGGGGAGAAAACTGCACACGTGACATTTGGCTAATATTACAATGCGAATTATGAAAAACAAAAAGGACTTTTAGTTCATCTTGTCTTTCTTCTTTTAATCATCTTTAGGCATTTTAGTTGTTTTTCCCCTTCTAACTTCCCCCTAAATCCAGAACACGGTGTAAACAAACAAAAGTGGAGGAAAAACAGTTTGGCATCTCTGTAGATTAATTAATGTGCCTGCGACTTGGCATCACCGGGTGGAAATTATGTGCATAAATAATATCACTAATTAAAAAGATGCAGATTAACATGCAAATAATGTTAATGAGGATCTGCAATTCCAGAGTGTATTCGCATAACATCAACAATTTAATGTGTTGGAAGGACTGTGTTTGCATTACATTAATAAAATTCAAAGACCCGTGCATAGAAAATTCTGTTGGAGTCTGTGTTTCCACTTGTGAGTTGTAAATTCTGTGGGCAGTAACAGCCACTTCTTTGGCAGATGCAAAAGTTATTATCTCAAAGGCTGGCTGAAGTGGTGCCATGAGCCAGTACGACCAGCTGTTAGTGAACGGCCAGCCAGAAAAGCACTGAGACAATTAACTGTATTAGTTGTTGGGCTCTGCTGTTTATTTCCTCTCAGATTAATTTCACATGGCTGACCAGAAATCTGCCGGCGAGGGGGGAACAGACACAAAACAAACAAAAAACAACATTCCAACTGGGAGCAAATGTATGACAATCTAGCTCCCCTTCCTACTTAGAGAAGCAAATGATATCAAGAGAAATACTTGAGGATATGGCATCAACATTGTCTAATCCAGACACACTGCCATGTTTCATAATGCCTCTACTGTATTTTACTGTACATTGCTGGAACAAGAGAGGCATAGAGAACATATTCTTATTCAACTTTTTGGGATTATCAAATGAAATAATGCTAAATGCGTTTCAGCACTTGTGTAAACTTTACTTATTGGAAGAAGATTATCCTTACAGCTCATCCCGCCAAACGACAAATACTTTACAAGCATGAGAATAAGAAGAAAAAAAAAACGACCTCAGTGTGTGGACTTAATGGATTTCACAGTAGAAATGAAATGACAAAGTTGAGTGAACGCACCGCTTCCTGTGGGGCAAATGTCTGCTGGATTTGGATCGTTACCTGCAGAATAAACAAGGCCCCTTCTTAACAAGGAAAAATACTGCCCGTGTCTATCAACACAGTGTCGAGCAGGGAAAAGTAAAGACTCTCCAGTCTGCGCTGATATGCATCGACTGTCCTCAAGAGGACATTTAGTCTGAAGCCATTCATTTCACAATGGGCCAAAGCTCCGAGCCCGTTCATCTCACACCGGGAAGAAAAGCCTGTAATAATACAATGTTTCCCTGATGTGTCTTGTACTTATACATTTTCTATATTTCACTATACAATGGGTGATATAGGGAGATGTACAGTATGTCTTCAGGGAGGATGAACATCATGAATGAGAAATGTTAGTTACAAATGAAAAGTGATACTCGTGTTGAACTATCATACAAGAATGGACGACTAATGCAGATGCAAAAGTATATATAGTTGAAAGGTTAACCCAGTATCTCCCCACCGAATACGATGCAGTGTTCACTCATGCACTGTCCGTATCTTATATCGCAGTTGTTTCCTGACCGTTGCCGCAAATTGCGTGAAATTACATTTTGACAGCCAGAACAATTGAACTCTAATAAAGATATGTTTATTGAGAAATCATTGTGCATTTATGACGTCGGAAATGGAGCAGCTGCACAACATAACTCATCTTAAATTATTGGTCAGCACATTTGTCTCCTTTGTTTCCAGTAGCGTTATAATGTGATATTGAGTTTCATGCCATTCAAAGGTTGTCGTCCCTTGCTCGTAAATACATATTGCGTGTTCAGTAAATACATGGAGCAAAGCTGTGAAATAACTATGTTATGATGTGGGCTTTTTTGTGTCCAACACTCTTTTCTTTGTGGGGAAGATGGGGCCTGCTAAAATATTCAGGCATAGTGGATGCAAACGATAGCTTCTCAGGACATACGGTTTGTATTATGTTTGGCATGGACTGTGCTACAGTGTGATATTCTGAGAGGAAAGTGGAGTGAAAAAAAAGAGGGAGAAACACAATGACCTCTTCAGTTGGGCACGGCTCTAGCAGCTGGCCAATAACTTAAACAGGGCCTTGTAATATGCTTGCTGTGGGCTACAGGGAACTGCACAGACAACTCATAAAAATATGACAAGCAGATGATGGATTAGGGTCATAAGTCTGAGTTCAGCCGTACAAACAAAACATCATGATTGTGTGTTACGACAATACGGTTAATAGACAGAAATTAGCAGATGTTGATTGCAGCCCGGATGCTGTCAGCATACCAACAGGCTCTCGGAGAAACACAGGCAGCCGGATTGGCTGAACAGGGTGAACCGATACGTGGAGCCAGGGAGACCCCCCCCCCCCCAAATACACACACACCCACACACACACACACACACACACACTCATGCATGTGTAAAAGCACAACCAAAGAGCTGCCTACATTTTATGTTTGGTGTTCTTCAGTTCTTTTGCCGACTGTAGACGGACATGTTTGAATGTAAAGTTTCCAGCTTTTTATGTTCCCCTCTCATCGCCTGAGGTGAAATGCACATTTCATCAAGGTTATGGAGGGCTGCTGTAGTATTTGCTCCCCTCATGAATGCAAAGTTGTCTTTGCCTCTCGGAAGACTTTTAGTACGATTTTAATGTTGAACTACAAAGCACTTGTTCCAGCAGAGCTTGGCATATTATTATATTCAACCCACCCAGTCTCTCTCAGCACTGGTCAGGGAAGCTTGAGTTTCCTAAGATAAATTGCCGCTTTCCAGAACTCACATTGGTATCCATTTTAACAGGATGTTTTTTTGGTATTTTCAATATTTATTAGTAATGTTAGCGCTTGGTGATTTATGATGAGCATGTTTCCATTTTGGCATGAAACAAAAATAGGATTGAATACATACTGAAAGTAGACAAATTCAGGCCAACATAAATATGTGTAGTTAAGAATAGTAGGTGTTGGTACAGATCTAAATAACTGCGTGGTTTACAATAAGCTGGCAAAACCCGTTATCAAGAGAGGAAACAAAGTATTTCAGATATTCCTGAATTATAAACAAGTTATTTTCTGTTCTCAAATCTCAATTCAGAGGAAAATTGAATAAACCCATCTATTCAGCTTTAACTAATACAGAATTAATAGCACTCACAATGACCAAATTATTTTCAAACTCTAGACAGACAAAAGAGAGAGAGGGAAATTAAATCGCAATTATCATAAAATCCATCATTGTAATTCACACAGGCTGAGTGTTTCAGTGTTTGGATAGGTAATGATTTTCTAATATGAGCAGGCAATTTGCATAAATAGCCCGGAGATGGGTTATCGTCGTCATCATCATCATCATTTTCGATTCCGCACAATTACGATCCCTGCACTATATATCAGAGCTCACAGCTATGTAAAACCACAGCACTAATTAATAAGCCATTTACAGACTAGCAGCTAGTTACAGTTGGTCCTGCTGATGACCTTAGCGAAGATGAGCCGTCTCAGAAGTGCCTGTGTGTAACTACAAACATAATGATGTGCCAGGAGGGAATCATTAAAAATAATTTACACAAGCCTTCATTTACCCAGATCTTTTGATAGCACGCTTCCCCCGGTGTTTAGATCCGTGGCACAGAACCTCCTTACCATTTGGAAAGTGCCGGCCGGGGGAACGAGTGGGGATACCTAAGTGGTTAATTAAGAGCTGTTGGGGCGCCGGGAGAGCCTCCTGAAAAATCTCTCTGATGTCTGCCGTGTCAAGTGTCTCTCCCAGACTGAGCAGCGAGAGGTGGCTGCCACGCTAGGCTAATTACTGGGGAAGGCAGGGAGCAGCTGAGGAGAGAAGCGGAGCCTCTAAATGAATCACTCTCTGCAGAAATCTAAGCATGTGCACACACGCACACACACACACACACACACACACACACACACATGGTGGCATACAAATATTTGGGCAATCAAACACATTTTGAGCCAAGCTGCCAGGACGCCTTGCTCCATTGAGCACAAAGAGGAGGTACCAGGGGTGTACTCAATCTGTGAGCGGTGTGAAAGGGTTAACTACACCTGGATGAGAATGATGCTCTGACAGAGAGGAAGGTGTGTTTTCATGCAGAGGGCGAGGACAGAAGAGATTGGAGGACGGGAGAGAGAGAGAGAGAGAGCTAGAAAGGGAAAGAGAGAGTTGAACAATGGGCGTGTGGCGCTCACGATGAAACAAAAAGCCGGCCAGACAAACAAAGTCCTGCTGCTGTAACTCAGCTGATGATGTCGTCGTCGTCTCCTCGACCGTCTCATTTGCGGCGGAAGATGTTCGGCGCCAAATAGCTGCGTGGCACATATTATAATTAATCAATAAGAAAACATTTGAGAAATGATTGTATTAAGAGCCCCTTTACTCCCATACAAATGTAATGCTACACGGATTGATGGGTGGATAGTAGTTTTTGGAGTGAGTACTATATCGGAATAAGAATAAACACCATTCCTATAATGCCTTGATTAAAAATGAGTACCTTCCCCGAAACGCTCTAAAGTGCCAAAAGGGAGTGTACCAAATATGTTCCCCTTTTAATCTGTAGAATTCCCTACTGGAGTGTCAAAATTCTGTTCAAACGAAAGTGCTGCCAGGGAGGAAGGGGCTGAACGATGCTGCGGGATGCAGGCAATAGCTGCCGTGAAAAAGCCTATGCTGATCATGATACTTTGGACCAGACCCTTGAATGTGCTTTGCTCGGTCCTCCTTCCTTTTGCCTCTGCCTCCCTCTCTCTGTCTGCCTCTGACTCCAGACCATCCTACGGAGGGAGCGGAGGGAGAAAAAGGACTAGCCGGGGGGAAAGATAGACAATAAGGGTTTTAAAGCCTCGTAGCGGCCTACAGCAAAGCCGCTTTCCAGGCAGCGGAGAGCCAGGCAGCCGCGGCCTTGCCAAGCGCTCCAACCACATCAGCCATGACAGAAGGCTGGCAGAACAATCATCTTAACAATATGGCTGAGTCGCTGACCCCACGCTAAATTTGGAGCTATCGCTCCAACTATGGCGAGTGTTATGGTTGGCTTGCCGCTGGCGCTAATAGCTCCACAGCGAGCCAGGCCTCTGGCCAGGCTGGTTGTGGTGCGACGAGGCTCGGGCTAGTTGTCGAGGAATGCCATGGCAGTAAAGGGCTGATCGGTGGCCGATCATTAACATAAACAAGATGACAATGGACACAGCGGAGGTGGTAATGGCTTTAATGGGAAGGATGGGAAGGATGACAGTGATGATGATGATGATGATAATAAATTAAGTCGATAGATAATAGGTCACAAGACATAAGACAAATTGTAATGAACTATTTTTATGGACATATATATATATATATATATATATATATATATATATATATATATATATATTTGAATTGTAAGAATACCTTAACGCAACATCATTATGGAACACATCCGTGTGACTTAGGGACCACACCATGCAGACCTGTGATCCATGTTTGCTCCCCACACACAGACTAAGAAATGCTGTATTAAAACTTACACTCACCAAATGACTGTGTGCTCTTCTATATAATCAGTCGGAAAAAGTAGGAGTTGGACTTCACAGCTCCAATTATGTACAACTGCAAATCCCTAAATGTTCTAAAATACCCAGACCTTGCAGTTATCACAGAAATACTATAATTATTTTAATTGACCGGGCTACTTCTATCAAGCTGGAAACCTGGGTGTACCTTTGTGAGCTAAAAAGCTGGCAATTATGTGTCGCTACAGAGTGAGCTTTTTCTTTTGGGAGAATGCTTCAGGATTAGGGAGAAACAAACGTGCTATTAAACGATTTCCTCTTCTGTGTATGTGTGTGTGTGTGTGTGTGTGTGTGTGTGTGTGTATGTGTGTGTCTGTGTGTAAGTATGTGTGTGTGTAAGTATGTGTGTACTGCTTCCCTTTACATTTTCAGACAACACACTCTTAGACTTAGGGTGAATAGCAACAAAAAGTAAATAATAATTCAAGAGTCTGCTGCAGGAGTAAATGCAGTAAATCAAATCTCAGGTAGAACTAAACATAATATAATCTGAGAAAAAATGTATTTCTTCATGCTAAATAAAAGATATACAAATACTAACTGTCACCTATGATAATATTAAAGCTTTTAATAATCTTGTCATAGTGTTCCTTTTTTTCGGGGCAAAGGAACAGATAAAAGAATAATGGAAAAAAGTTTTGGTTGCAGCATAGTATGCGGTTCGGGAATGATAAAAAAAAAAGAAACACAGACTTCTGTCCTTCCTCTGGACCCATTATTCCCCTGTAATTTTATAGGATTTGTGTAAAATACAGACTCGTTAAATTATCCGAGTCAAAAGCAGATATTTGCACATAGGGCTGAAGTCCTCAGACTGAAAATGAGAGGTGTAAGAAGACATGGCGGGGCCCCAGGGCGTGGGCGCTGTCGCCACCGTTACCCAGGGTGCACATAAACACACAGAAGGGAAAGGAGGTGTCTTGTCATGCTTGTGTTTATGTGTGTGAGAATGTGCGACCACAAAGGGTAGAGCATTGTGCCCAAAGGATCACAGTAACACACACACACACACACACACACACAAAAACACACGTACACTCACACACAAACACTTAACCAAAATGGTAGTTTCACGTTACTATCTGAAAACTAACTGCATTTTTAATTGTAATTTCATCAAATAAAGCAGTTGCAATAACTGAGACCAATCCACCATCACGTAACGATACATTTCGAGTTCATCGACTCCAGAAACCGACAGTGTTAATCTGTCCCCATGTTCAGTGAACGCAGCACCTCTGGCTTTCCGTCCTTCGTTCACTTCACCACATAATGAACTGTTGGTGGGAGTATGGAAACGTGTAAGTATCATACACGCGCTCATGGTTTTGTATTTGCATTCTCCTCACTTTGCTTTCCTTTTTTTTAATGAGATGAAAATGAAGGATTTCACTTTTTAATGCCACATTTCCATGCCTGCCACGCTTCACGCAGCCCTGTGAATAAACACTGGTATCAATGGTTGGCCAGAGAGTTGTGCCATAAAGGCTGCCATGAAATTTGTTTATCTAGCTGCCGAATTGTTTTCAGCTGGGGATATATGGCATAATAATGCAAGAACTGTGGGCTGTGTAATTA
Source organism: Liparis tanakae (assembly GCA_036178185.1). NCBI lineage: Eukaryota > Metazoa > Chordata > Actinopteri > Perciformes > Liparidae > Liparis > Liparis tanakae. The sequence goes on from CM070092.1 coordinate 12,213,539, forward strand.
AGTCTGTCTTCAGATGCTTTCGAAGCAATTCATTAACACAGTCGCTCACTCTCAGCTGAGATGCAGAAAGCAATGCCGTTCACAACGGAAGTCAATTTATTAAAGGATATTTTTTTGTGGCCAACCAAGAAAAACTTTTTCTCTCCAGTTTTTTTATAATTAATATTTCTCATTATGTATTTTGCAATACAATAATTGGTGTTTCAGAGTAAAGTAATTAAAAGCTTCATTATTTATTTTAGTACCAGTTTGTGATGTTTTCCAAATCTTTGGGAATACCAGTTCAAATTACTTATCTTTTAAAAAAGAGACATTCTATATTGTTTTGATATGTATGAAGAGAGTACACATGACGTTGTTTTAAATGATTTTATTTTTCCCCTATCTTTGTTAATAACACAATTTCGGAGTGATTTGCAGGTTGTTTCCTTCACTTCATGCGCGGGGTGGAGTAGCATTGTAGGAAGTACAGTGTACAAGGATGTATTCAATGAAGGCTGTAATTGTAGACTCAGTCTGGCCCCTACTGTCTGTTTGCCTGATGGGAACAGTAGTCCTTGTTGTACCACGTCAAACGGATCATGTTTGAATTTAGACAGCTGCCAAGAGGAAAGCTTGATACCTTCTCGGATGTAAAGGGTTTCTTTCCCAAAAGAATAATTGTATGAAGTTCCACCAGATCGTTGTTAAATGTCTTATCTCTTTTACTGTTGTTGATACCAAATATTAAAAAGGCTTATGTACTTTTGTCCTATCCTGCTAAAACACAACAATCTGGAGGGTGATTCAACTTTGCATCACATAACGCTAAAGTGTGATGTTTAGAATATAAGACGGTGGACTGCTACAGTTTCCACCACTTATAAAAGGGCAATGGAGTAACTTTGACTGAAGACACTTATGTAAAATGACACGTCGGTCCAGTCCCTATGTCATATAAAAACCATAACCATGGCGTGTAAATCACTTGAGCTTCCCCCGATACATAATGCTTGCAATAATTGCAAGATAAGGTACATATTGCGCCATGTCGCCAAGTATCCTCACGGTGATGCGCTGTCAAAAAGCTCTTTTTCCCTTCTTACATTTTGGACACTTTTCAATTTGCCGCAGAGGCTTAGCCAACTTTAAAGTGCCTACAAATTATGAAATGAGGCTTTTGCCCCTATTGCGCTCTTGCCAATTGGCTGCCTATGGCAACGCATCCAAAGCTAAAAGTTGTTTTTTCAAAGCCAGGCCAATTAAAGGATATGAAAGACAACATCATTTAAACTGTGATCGTTTGGCAGAACCTTGGAATGAACAGTGGCCCCTGTAATGGCCCATCTAAGGGTGCTTCTGACTGCTCTGGAGGGACACTAAATATTTCCCATAGAGAGGGGTGCGGGTGTGGGTGGGGGGGGGGGGGGGTTCTGCATCATGTTCTGTTTGCATCTGATGGACTTTCTGGGTCAGCGGTGAGAGAATAATTATTTGCATATTGAGCACACGCTTCTGAACACACATTTTATGAAGTGCTTCAAGAAGGGGAAAAAACTAGCTAATAAAAAAACAATAAAGATAATGCCATGGCTAGATGCATGTCAGTGATCTAAAGCATACTTTACGGAAGGGAACCTCACAGTCATTCCTTGACAAAACAGTCATCTTATTTACAAGGCTCACAATAACCCTACGCAAATGTCGAAAAGAGGAATAAAGAGAGGGGAGGGAAAAAATAATTAGCATATTAATCTTTTTTATGCCGTCATCTCTCAGGTCCAGAGGACCCACGGTGTAATTTAAATCTAAATGCTTTCCCTGGCATTAGAATTCATTTTAGATGGGTCAATTGTTCCATAATAAAGGGATAGAAGGTGTACTTCATGCAAGAGATTTATGTTTGCCATTTGTTCATATTCATGTGCTACTGAATACCCCTCAATTCAAATGGTGATGGCAGCTCATATCAGTCGAGCTCCAGACCTACAGATCACTAACCGGCAGCAATGAATTTCATTTGCGGAGGACACAAAGACGGAGGGAGGAAGAGGGAGAGAGAGAGAGAGAGAGAGAGAGAGAGAGAGAGAGAGAGAGACAGACATGTGTGTGTAGAGGGGGGGGGATCAGCTCCCCAACACAGTTTATTGATTTTTTTCCCTGCTCGACAGAAAGCCTGTATAACAGCTCTATTGCCCTCATAATGATTAGTGACAAAAGTTTAATTAAGCAATTATGAAGCCAATAATAGAGTTGTCTGGTTTGCTTAGCTTTAGACTGTTTAAGACTTATCTCCCTCTCGCACATCACAGCAGCTGGAATGTGCTTGAAGAGATTAATGCCACAAGAACACAGATGCCCACTTTAATACGGCGCCATGATGCCTTTGAATGAAGTTGAGAACACAAGCGTCTCTTTATCAAATTACAAGTCTGCTTTTCATGAATATGGAGGAAAAAGGGAGGAAAAATGGCAGCAATGGCTTCAAGGTGTAATTATAAAGACATACAACAGAAAGACACACAATTCTGCTTTAGTAATCTCCCCATATGAAATATGCATGATAATGTATCACTGAATAAAGACGTACAATGTTCTAAGAGGCTTTGGCATTTTACATTTTCCCACACAATTGGATATTTCTCAATCTTCCTTAATGTTATGTGCAATCCCCCACCTCTCTCTTTTTGTTTTGGCTTTTTTTTCCTTCTGAAAATTGATTAGATTATCTCCCCTCTACATAAAGGCAGCAACAAACGAATGAGCTTTCAAGATATAAACTTTGCATTTAATTCACTCATGGGCAATTTACATTGGTATCTGTGAAAGAAAAGGAGATATTCAACACAATGTGTAAAATGAAAGAAGAAATACCAAATGAGATGTGGGTATATGACATTAAGACTTGTTTGGTCATTAAATTGCACATTAAATCTCACCAAAAGTACTTAAAAACCCAAGCTGTTGACGACCTAAAATGTCCCTCTGTACTACTAATTACCCAGACATTAGCCACTTTTCTGCATTATACACATTGTCTATACTACAAGTGCATTGCCACTTAATCTCTAACTGGACTTATTTGTTAACTCACAAGCTCAGATCTGCGGTGCAAGTGGACTTCAGTGATTCCACCGCATTAGAGAAAAAGCTAAATATGGCATGAAAGAGCTGAACTCACTACAGTCTATAAAAAGTCCTCGGTCCTCTCAGCTTATCCACATTTACTGTGAGCGCAGCAACACAAAGTTGTGTGCTGTGACGGCCTAAATCCTAGAGGAGGCACATGAGCAAATAGAGGCAGCTGCTATCACTAGGGCATATCCAGTATTTATATATGTTCTGAAATAAAACTATTATAAGAAGGGAATCTTAGACGGCTCTGGGACATGTTTACACCGTTTTGGATAATGCCCGCTCTTGCTCTACACATTGAATCGCAGATTAGTCTAATATAAAGTATAACAGTGTGTTTGTATGAAAGGAGGTCAAACTCAGTGGAATTTAATGGGTTTTCTGAGTGTGGCTTTCCACTTTTAGATTATTCACATAGCGTCTGCTCCAAAGTGTAGGGAGGGATCTACTGATCGTGTTATATATCAACCGTATGCATATGCATGTGTGCCAGTCATAATCTTGAATTTGTCAATGAAACTCCATAGATTATGTGATATATAAAAACACAGTTAGATGATCCTAATAATGCATATCAGTAAAGTTGTTGTAATACACATGGGGTTGAATATTTTAACCTAAATTTCATCACTTTTCAAGGCGGAGCTCACTTCAGGCCTCCCTCGCAGTCGGGCGTGTCGGAGGCGAGGCGAAGGGCGCTCGCCGAACGTCACAAAGCAAAGTAGAAAACGAAAGAGAGGAGAAGAAGCGTCGCACAATCAGCACAATGTCCCACACCGCATGCTGCGTTGTGGGATGTTGTGCTCTCGCCCTCCTTTTCTGTCTTTCCCCGTGGCTTCCTAGGACAATGAGATGACATGCTGAAGGTGGGACTGCATCTGGCATCATATTTAAACAGGGCTGCCACATCTCAGGAACACGGGTCGTTGCCAGATTGCAGGCTAATTAAGGAGCTTCTTGGATGACCATCAGTGCCTGTCGGTGGGCAAGGTAGCAGGCTGAGCTTTGCTCTGCCACACTCCCACTGCGAGGCCTTGAAAAGACGAATGGCCACTGAAACCCCCTCGGGACCTCATAATACTATATATTTTACTCCAAAACAAAAGCTGTCCCTTATGGGATTCCTATTTCCCTTTTCCCTGTGTCCCCTCCCCCCTTTTCAAACAAGTGTAAATTACCTTGCCTTTTGGATAAGTGCTCAAGTGGCCTGTCCTCACACATTAGCCAATTGTCGCTAAAACAAATAGGCACTAAAATATGTATTTCACAGATGCTAGCAGCTGAATGCAATAATTAGCTGTGATATAATACGCTGTGAAGGTTATTTAATGACTTTGTCCTCTAATTTTGCAATAAATAATTATTTTGTATAATTGAAGTAGAGAAATGTGATGAAATTATGTGGCTTGGCTTCAGGGGAAAAGACCAAAGCGTTATTGTGTTGACAGATAATCACCCTGTTAACTACTTAAGAGATAACATCTCTGTGGGTGCATTTTGACTTGCTATTAATTGCATTGTAAAAGTTCAGCTTTAAGCAAGGAGGGCTCAAGCGAGAAGAGAAGCCTCTCCATTGTTTTTGTATTTGGCATAATGCCTGTTTATGACAGGCAATATAACATAGCAAAGTACGACCGGTTTGACAGCGAGTGGGAAGCCGGAATTGTTTACTTGACTTCATTTCTTTTCCCCACTTGCTGCCTTTATTTCGTGCCAGTGTGAGAAAAGCGGAGGGAAACAAGATGTGGTTGAAAAAAAGAAAAAGCAGCTGGCTGGCTGCTTGGCTAATAAGATGCCCATCATGCTAGCTAGCACCGCTGATTTGTGTCTCCCTCTAACTCTTTCCATGATTACATTCTAAGAACCCCACCACCCAACCCCCACCCCCTCCCCTCCTCTTCCCCCCCAGCTGATCCTCGTCTTGTTACGTGGCATTAATGACACTTCAGTCATTGTGGTTTTCAAGCAGAGCCCTTCCACAGCGAACAGAGAGTTGACATTTCCTGACATTTTCCCAACTAATTACAGTACAAATAATTAAGCATGTTCCTCTATGTAACAAATGAAGGCAAAAGCCGTCTGTCAGCCCGGGCCATGATTGATGACACTCCGGGAGACTTTATCTGATGGGTCCTGCCATGAGGTACAGAGGAAGCAAATTTATTAGAACGAACAATGCAAATTTAGAGTCATCTCATCCAGTTATGCGCCAAGGCAATATCCGTGTCAAGGTGAATGTGACAATGAAAGCAAAATATTAGCATTTTGTGGAGCGGGCTGAAGGGGAAATCAGAGCAGTGAGATGACAGGCCTAATTATTTTGGCTCACACAGGCCAGGACAGCTGTTTCTGGTGTCCTGAACAAGCCTGTCACACAGGTAACCAAATAGGGCCTGCGTATGAGCCTCTGTATGCGACACTCCACGGATGTGTCTGCCACTAATGACCAATGCTAATGTCGCTGCCATGTCTCTGAAAACGGGAAGCAATGTGTAGGTGTCACAATACAAGTTTTTTTCTCTCTTGTTTATCATTCAACATGTTTCTACATAATTATGTGATTTTTTTAATGAATCCTGCATGCTACCTATCGGTCAGCCATTTTTTATATGATCATTTTGAACATTTATTTGTCTACGACGGTACACAAACACCTCCTCTGCACATGGACAGATACAAATGTATAACACAATTAGTACCATTTGAATTTTTAGATTGTTCAAATTAGTGTATTTGTTTGTATATGTATTTGTAAAAAAAGAAATCTTCTTTGTCCATAAAAAAAGTGGATGTTTTCAGTGTTGGAATTGTATATACTAAATATAATAATGACAACAATAAGAAGAAGAATTATAGTGATGGCCATAATTTCAATGACAATATTCATAATGATAATAATAATGATCATTAGTCTAATAATTACAAACATCTGGTAATTATGTTTCGCAGTGGCTCATTAATGTATGTTGAACACATCACTTTTATATCACAATGATTGAGTTTTATACAAATATATGTGCATACACAATAAACAATAATTAAAGATCAAACGTAAAATGTACTGCAAGTATGTCATAATCTGTGAATTATAGGACAGTCTAATTGAAGTTGTCTCCAGCAAACCGACATGAAAAGATGAAACAAATAGTTGTTGAGGTCAAGTATAAGTGATGCAAAAAAGAAAAGTACATCTTTAATGGTGAATGTGAACGACAAGTATATTCACTGGCATGAGCTCCACTGTTTCTGCATTAGAGAGCTACTTGTGATATATGAACCAACAATGAACAATGAGCTTTAGCCTTGTATGCTACCAAATAGCAATATGTTGTCTGCATACATCTGTGCTTTGGGGAATACAAAGGTGGCCGCCCACACTCATAATGAATCTAGAATGTGTACTTGGGGGCAGCCTCACAATGGCTCTTAAGGGGAAGGCAAATCCGGATGGGTTTGGAAAAAAATCTACGTGGGGATCAAAGTTTGCTGCTTAGTGGCTCGCTGGATGGTTTGGAACAGATGGGCGTCGGAGGCACTGTGAGCCCATTGAGATTCAGGATCCAAAGTGGCTACTGCTGCTGCTCTGTACACACAGGCAGATGATGCCTTTGTGTCAGTGAATCGCTGATATGCATTTAGGTAGGTAGGGATGTGGGCTGTGGAAGTGAAGCATAAGACAAAGCAGCAGTGAAACAGGAGTTAGTTTAAAGCACAGTGCGTTTAGAGATTCACTCACACGGCTTGAGTAAATATGCAAGTTTTATATTCCTTGGTTGTAAGCATTGTAATTGAGTTTGTGTATCTTAAATGAAAACAACAGGCACCCTTTGTACACTTTACCACATCTTTTTTTGCTTCTGTTTTGTCTCTAAAACACCACAATTAGCAGCAGCTTTGTAGGATGTGCAACCCTCTGCGGTATATGTCTCCTTCATAATGACAAAACAAATTGCTTTGTGACATACAATAGCGATGTTATCGGTGTTATATCCAGGTTTGAACACAAAACGCTGGATGAAATATTTTTGGATTGTGCCATCTCCATCACAAGAGTGGATTAAATTAAAATTCCTTTAAGGCACATTTTTATTTTAAGCTGACAGCCCTCATTTAGTGTTTCCTCCTTCGCTCAGAATATATTTAAAGGGCAGAGTGAGACAGTGTCACTTAACTCCTGACCTTAAGACAGATGATGCAGGCACCAGTCAGTACATGCATTAGCTGCACTACACTAAAACCACACACGCACATAGACACACACACACATGTAATGCACTGTTTTTAATTCAACCACATGAACTATCGAGTTGCAGCTTAATTAAATGCATATATTTACATAAGGCAGGAGAGGGAAACCTTGTGAATGAATTCCAGCGCACACATTCCCCGTTCCAGCAGCCCCGGACGTCAGAGCGGTGCCATTCCTTAAATGTTGAGAGCAGTGGAGTTGCAGCTCTCCAGGTTCACTGTTGACAGCTTTGAAATGCCATAAAGTTGAGCAGAGTTCAGGAACAGTGACTCAAAGCCTGACTTTCTGCTTCCAACACGACAATTAGTTCTTACAAGATAGAATGTTGGCACTTCAAGTCGGGGAAAAAGCTTTTACCAATGTAAAACAGGTTTAACATTTTCTGTGATGGTGACATCAGTGATCTTTCACAGTGCTCCGACTCGGGGCTTTTTGTAGCAGCTGTGCACAGTGTTGCAAAATGTTACCTGAGCACAGTAGGTATTAACATAGTACTGCTAATGCAGAATGGCCCATTACAAAATAACATATCTTTGGGTCCTAATTATTAATATATATGTATATATATATATTATTTTTTTTAACTTGAAACTAATTATTATACATCTGCTGGGTTTTATTTAACATTATCATATTGTAATGGTTGGTATACATATTGTATTAATGATCTTAATCTGCAATATTTGTGTCATTATATTGATTAAATAATTGCAGTAGACTAAAAAGTACAATACTTGTCCCTGCAATGTAATTGAGTGGAAGTTAGAAGTTCACGGAGTACCTCAACAGTGTACAGTGTTGAGCAACTGTATTAAGTTACTTTGGACCACTTGTCTTTACACACCTACGCATATACAGGTTAAGATAAATACAGAGCAGGCTGAAGTTATATTTAAACTTTGTTTATTGTTATTTTTACGACCATAGTTCTGCAGCATGTAGTGTCAGGAGCAGTGGGAAGAGATTTACTGAATCCACTAAATTCCCAGGGTTAAATATATTGGCACGACATTAAGCCAACACAGATAACTAAGGTACCTCCGCTAAATGACAATAAATGTCCCTGTTGGATTCCTATGATTCTGAAATATTTGTAATTGTGCAGTCTTGCGGTATAACATCACGTTATGGTTGGAAGAAGAAAAGACATAAGGAGATAGATAGAGTGAAAGCTGGACAGAGAGAGAGAGAGAGTGCCTCAGGGTCTTGCATTTAACCTGCTCACCAATCCCAATCAATGTCGTTACTCCTTCCCACTCCATTTTATCAGCTACTAGAGACTGTAGATTCCTAGAAGTGACCGTTGTTCGGCGCCCTATGAAACAGTCACAGGGCTAATGGGATGAGATGCAAAGAATTATAAATGCTGACAGTAAATCATATTACATCCCTAATAAGCATTAACTGGATAACTGGGTCAAAGCTGTATTATCTTAATTGATTTTTCTAAAGAAACCTGACAGTGAAATGTCAATGCTTGAATATTTCTTCATGCATCATTAAAACAAGATTGGCTTTTAACAAAAAGGTAGGGGGGCAGGATCCTTTGGGCTGAATTGATTCTTGCTCGAAGCTCCCTTGCACAAGTAAGTGTATTACATACAAATCTATACAGGATATTAAAACAACACCCATTCTGCAAGACAGTTACAATTAAAAGCTGACACCCACCCATGCTTTTGTGTCCGCCACTGCCGCCTGCCAACAAATGCATTTCAGCCCTGTGACTCGCTGCAATCAATGGGCGGACTGTATAAACGCCCAGAACTCTTATGTTAGCCGGGTAATAGAGCTGTTGCTTCCTGAACAGTGACAGCCAAGCAGTCCTGCCAAACTGAACTCATCCACCAGCACGTGTATGGAACTAATATCCCCAGCAAAATGAACCCAAAGTGAAAAACATTTCAAATGTCGTGGGTTTGATGTACGTTATATTACAGAACTTCACCTACTTATCAACATGTCAACAGCCTTCTAGTCAATAATTGTGTGGTGGGACTTAAAGTAACAGTCCATGATTAGCATGTGCATTTTTTTAAGAATCTCCAATGCATATAATAATTGTAGCACATAAATCACAGTGCCACCTGATTGGCGGCAGTGTAGAAATAATGTGCAATATTTAAAAAAAACTGCTTTAAAAAAAAGATGACACCAATTAAAAGTGGAATTTTGCCCCGGTGCCTTTAGTCAATTCAAATGAATAATTTAGCAACATACTGTCACTGTTTAAAGGTGAAAACAGCACTCAACATATTTTAGAAACATGATCTAAGCTTGATCCCAGCCGTCTAGTCCACATTATCCTTGAGATGGTAGCCTCGCTATCCGCTATATCCTGTCAAACATCTGAAACTCGCTGTCCATATGAACCGACTTGTGATCTGAGGATTAAGGCAAAAGTGTCTGGTTGTTCGTACCGCTATAACTCACGGTCCAAACGTCAGCAGAAAGCGTCTTATACTGCCGGCACGCAGAGTCACTCATTCCATTATCAACTCGCATCTCAGGCGAAATTCAATCGGATATCTGTGAAAGGACTCTGGGAATGTTTAACGTATTAGGTTACTGCACCTTGGTGGGATGGGTCCTATTCTGAGGGTAAGCAGAGCTCTCTGAGATGATAGGGTCTGAGTGTGTTGGAGGGCTGGCGTGGGGAACGGATTGGACTGGGTCAGTTGGCACGACCGCAGAGCAAATGCTGGGAATAAATCAGTCTCACCGACATGGTGCCTCTCATCAAGTGACATCCCGCGGTGTCCCCATCAGTTACGAACTAATAAAGACGTATGGGAGGAAAACAGAAGCGATCACAGCAGATGCCAAGGTGAAATGCATCCAGTGTCTGGAGAGACATGTCAGGTCTGAGAAGTCCATCAGGATCAGGATGATTACGGATGTCACTGCTTCTTAAATATGGGACCGATACAGCGCGGAGGCTTTTCTATGCGCAATCACTTTGTAATATCATTTGTATTTAAAGAATGTACGTTATGATCTGATTGAAGTGCAGGTGGAGGTCTTTAACAAAATTATTAACAACCATAAATTACTATAAAAGTCAGCAAAGTGTTTGGCAGTCGAGCACTTTTGCGCATGCAATATGGTTAATAGATAGAAAGACAATAACTTTACAGAATTTAGTCTTTAATTCAATTAGACATCTTGGTCATTTATTTAAGATTTGTTTTGCTTATAATTATTCATATTAAATACCTATATTTAGCTTTACATCAACTGTTAATACCACAATAATCATGCAATATATGTGTTATTGTATAAACATGTATTATTAACTAAAATATAAGCACTGTTGCACAATTATATTTAAAGACTTACTCAATTGCATTAAATGGTATAAATGTACAAATGATGTTGTGAGTCTCTCATTTAACTGCAATACATGGTTTATTGCGACACCTTCAGCATGGCTCTATGACGTGTGTGTGTGTGTGTGTTTGTGAGAGAGAGAGAGAGAGAGGAGGGGGTTGTTTGAGAGAGAGGAGGAGCAATGTTGGTATGTGGAACGATGTAATATTCATGACAGTCCTGGAGGAAGTTGACTAGTCTCTGAGCTCCTGGAAAACACCATACACACACACACACATACACCTACACACCCACCCCCACACACACACGTACAGCAGCACAGCAGCACGGCAGCACAGCAGCTCAGTCCGGTGGTGCCCACCTGACATCTGCATATGCCATTCAGAAGGGCAAGATGTGTCTGCTTCAGTGATTTCTAAACACTTTGGGGTCAACAAATTATTAATATTTAGTATTAGCACTGATGACAATGTGGCATCCTCCTGAGAGCCGGGCAAAATGTTGAGCAGGGGCCATTCTCTTGACGTCAACTATGTTTGGCAGATGGTGCTGTCAGTTTAGGTCTTCGTTTATTCTTCCATGCATATGGCAGCATCTCCCCTTTGTTGAAAAACAAGCGAGCAAGCTCATGTATTATCTATGGGGCTGAAAAGCATGCAAACATCAACAGGAATGTATCAGAGGTGCTTAAACTTCTGTAAACAGCCAGCAGTGGATGTTGTAAATGGGATTTTACTGACAGAAGTAGCAGAAACATATGGCCTGAGACAGGAGAAGGGCTTGATACCTGGATGGGATGCACCGAGGCCCACAGCGCCGTGTTAGTCACAGGATGGCGTCTGAAAGACATGGCAGCCATACAGATGACTTTGTTTATGCCGTACAACCTGAATCGCAACAACGCAACCCTGTGTCTTAACCACCTCACACTTGGCAAAATGTCCTCCCCCTCATTTACTCAAAACATTGAAACTACATAAGTCGTCGGGAAGAGGTGTTTAGATACAAGGACAAATTAAAGAAGTACTACAAACGTTTACAAGTACTCATCATAGGTTAAAAACAAAAAGTCTGTGAGTGTTATATTTTCCATTATCTCTGACCTTTTAACATGTAACTCTTTATTTCATTGTTGTAGGTGGTTAAATTTGAACTAATTTACAAACTGTTTGATTATTTAATCTATACATATAAATGTTTGTGGCTGCAGGAGTCAATACATTGAAAGCTGTTTTAAGAAATCGTACGTGCAAATGTATCATACTGGGTTGATGACTTTAAAAATGAAATCATCATGGCTTTATCAAATATACAGTTCAGTACGACACAATAACATTCCCAACTGTTGAGACATTGGTGCATCTGTCTATTTATGAAGCATTTGTAGTTCTATGTATTTTTTAAATTGTTTTAATGTTTTGTACTATCTGGACCTTTAGTCTGAAATAAAAGTCTGATTAAATCTATACCATATAAAACATAAAACATATTTTTTTTAAATCAGAATATGCAAAATAGTAAACAAAGCTGCATAATAAATGAACTGGAGTTAAAAGTATAGTATTTCCCGCCGAAATGTGAAAATTAATTAATTACAAATGCTGTATTGATAAAATAAGTGCCTTACGATTTTGCTCAAGCGTATTACATAATTGCTCAGTGACATTACACCACTCAAGCTGCCTTATGTATGCATATAGTTTGGCTGTAAAGTGGAGCATTGATCTCAGAATCCTTTCAACGTCATGTTGGCATTTAAATTTTAATGTGAGGAATTATCTTCTGTCTAAAGAAACCGTGTCATATTTGTGTTGTATTTTAAGACACATGTTCCTTGAAGTAAAAGCTTTTTGAAACAGTGCATACATATCCTCATCCACGTCTACATTAATGTTACAATTATATATGGAATGTGTATCACTATAAGTAATTAAAGAAGTGGAAAACTAATCTTTAAAAAAAAGTAGTTCCTTTTAGCGGCTTTAAAAAACAATAGATAAATAAATACATGTTAAACAACAGAATGGGCCTTCGGAGGTGGTTCAGGTTTGGCTTTTGGCATTTTCTCTTTTTTATTTCCCCTGGAGAAAACAAGGTGGCTTTCTGGAGGGGACAAAGAGGGAGGAGGGACACAGACCTCGGTTAACTTCTGGAGTGTAAAACAGCGAGGGGTCTTACTCCTGCTTTTCTCCGACACGAAGCCGGGTTGGATAGAATCGACACCGGGGTTGAGCAGGCGGATGAGTGGAGATATGAGGGTCCCTGTGGCGACCTGGCAGGTGCCATAGCAACAGAGGGTGGGAAGATAGGATGGACAGACATGGAGAGAGAGAGAGAGAGAGAGAAAGAGAGAGAGAGGATATCTCGATAAAGAGCGAGGGGGGGGGGTTACAGCACCAGCAGCGAAATCACTTGTAACGGAACCAAACACAGGTCGGCCGCTTTCATGTTGGAGCCTGTGTCTAATCTTTGGGAAAGAAAAGGAGCGAGGGGAAGGGACAGACAGAGAGGGAGAAGCCGTGAGAAGACACCAAAGACAGGAGATCGTCAATAATTCATCATCCGATTGTTCGATGCGGCGGTTGTTTAAATGACAGCGGTTTTGATTGACAGATTTGGAGCATTTGATCTGCATGCTATGTTCTCTTTCGACTTCTCCCGTGCCTCTATTCCACGGAAGTTGTAGCTGCAGGGTAATAAAAGCAACTCCCTGCATTGGAATTCGGTATTTACCAGGTTGCTCTAACGTGTACTTTACAGCTCGTATATCAGGCAGAGGACGGACTGAAGTTTTTTCTAGTGGGGAAAAATATAAAGTATATTTGGATCTGTACTTGACAGAACTAAAGTAAATCAGGGTTTCCAATGAACATTCAACAGTGTAGTCTACAAAGACGTGCAGAATGATCATTTAAATAGAGATGGAAAATCTGGATTTCATTTTAAGAGTAATGCAAAGTAGGTATCTGTACAGCGCGTTAGTGATAGTGTTCCTTCTTGCATTCAGCTTGTTACTTACTTACAAATTCCACAATGTGTAAACTTAAAACAGTATAAATCCACAGGGCATACCATGAAGACCAAAATATCTTAACAGACATCGTGGACGGGATTCTGTTGAAATTGGTTCTACGTGTCCGTCGCCGTCTGCTGATATGCCGCATTGGAAAAGTTATTTCCAGCGTGTAGGATCCGAGGATGGTGGGAGGCCATCATTCAGCGAGACAGTGAGCGTTCCCTGCTAAACAGCGCCTTCATTGACCTAATAACTGGCAGCCTACTCAGTCACCAGCATGTTGAGTAGTATTCATTATTCATGCTCATTAAATTCTGGGCCTCATACGAGCAAAGACTGCCAGCTTGCTGCCAAACTGTGTTGGTTTTGTGATGTGCCCACTTGAGACTTGGGGATTTGAAACCAGGACAGCACTTCTGAAAAAAAACAGCATACAAATACACAGAATTCATTCCGCTTCCAGTTTAATTTGATCACATTTGACAAAATACACAATTATGCTCACCTCCATTCTTTCGCCATGAATAGAGGATTTGTAATTAATAAACAGGAGAAAAATGTGCAAACCCCCCATGAAAAGAGATTTGGAGTCATACTCTGCCTTTGTGCATATGCATATTCATAGGTAGTTGCTCCTATTTTTTTTTTTATGCCATTCCTCATCATTTATTCTGCAATGCAATTGAGCTTGTCAACAAAACCTTTTTTTTCTCAATGAAAGGCCTCTTTGATGCATTTAAAACACACACGGTTGCCTCGCATCTACTCGGTCGTTTTTCATTGCAGACATAATCGGCAGTCCTCCCATCTTTCTGCATCACATTTGTGATTTCGGAATGAAAACAAAGCGCCAAAACTCAATATCTCAAAGCACACACACAGCATGTGCATCTTACGTTAAGTCGCTTTCAGCATGGCGGTGATCCTGAATAGACCCGCTGTTTACTTTGTGCACGACTCCAGTGCTACTCCAAAATGTTGATTTGTCATGATCTCAGCAGACAATAAAACACAGATGGTTTGACACATGCTTGGAAGGAGCCATGACAAGATGAACCTCAAATGGAGCACTCCAAAGAAAGCAGGCTGCTATAAATGCGCATGCTGCTTACAAAGAGGAAAACAGCAATATTGTATGCCTATCAGGGAAAGAAGCGGCGGTTTACATGCATTCTACATACAGAGCAAAAGTGTTACAAGTGCACTACGACACAGTTCTCAGCCAGCACGGATGTGAAAGGAGGACAGATAGGAAACAATTATTTATCAGGACACGCATCCTTAAAGTACCAGCATCTGTCTGCACCATTTCCAGGACCGCAGGGCAATCCATATTTGTCTCTTCTATACTCAAATCCCCAAGAAAAATACCCACAGTTCCAGCTCAGAGAGAGGATTACTGCTTTCCCATATGTTGTCCTGTGCAGACACAGCCATATCAATCTAAGCCTGGTCAGTTGCTCTTTCATATACTCCTAATGTACTGGAAAGCCTTCCACAGTCGGCTACCCCTCACTGCTGGTCCTGAACAGGTCTCAGTCCCAAATTCCACAATAGAGAACAATCAGGCTTTTCTGTTGGATTAAGAAAAAGGGGGGATTGAAAGCCCCCGGTGGCTGATTGTAGTCTGGTAAGGTTATGTTTTAAGACTGAGACACTTCAGCGCTGCTTCTTTGTGCAGAGGACTGTGTCAGAAACAAGAGGTCTAAATAAACAGTGAGGCCCACCGGAGCCCTTTCATTCATCACGGCCTCCTCTGACAGCGGCATGCCGAGGAATCATCTGGAATCATCTTCTGCAGGCCCCAGCGAATGTGAGCTCCCTCTCCGCTCTCCTCCCTGACCTCGAAACTGAGGCCAGCCATGTGAGACACACACACACACACACACACACACACACACCTACACACAGGAAGAGCTGTGTGGTCTGTGAGTGCATGTGCTGCTAATGTGTGTGTATTGTTCATATAGGTTCAACATATAAATAAGTGCATTATTAAACCTTGCAACAAGCATCAAGGCTGGCCAAAACCCACAACTGCAGACATGTTGAGCGTATAATGAGACTTCTTTGAGGCGGCGTTTGCCATGTTTGCAAAAGATCAGCAGTTACGCTTAAATCGCTCGATCTATCACAAGCGGATTCACGATGACAGCACACGTTTTTATGAGTCACAAGCTAACAATAGGCTCACTTGTGAGACATGAGCTCAAACATTAGTTATGAGCCTGTTCTTTGAATTTCTGGGGTTAGTTTGGATTACTACCTCTAATCTGTGGGAATTTCCTGGAGTCAATGAGATGGGAGTGTTTCCGAACAAACAAGACTTCAAAGGGCGTGTGCTCTGCAGAAAGGTGAGGTTGAATGCAAACATGTATTCATTTAACTTTTTTTTCTTCTTCTCTCTCCCTCAAACCATCTCTGTGCTTGGATCAAACGCGTGACCTTTTGACCGTGGAGAATTCTGTTGCTGGATTTGATTTGTTAAAAGAAAAGTTTTTTTTCAATCAGCAAACTCAATAACTGCCTGAAATGCCACTTGTTTGGAGATGGACAGGAACAAGCTACTTCAGTCTGAAACAACAACCTCCAATTTGTTCTACTGCATGCACATTCCTTTGTAGAAATGTAACCTACGCCACTTAATGTTTACCCTTATGTGTGCAAGCAAATTGTTGTAGTCCTATAGTTCCCTTTAAATCCATGCAAATAAACATATGTGAATTAACATTACACAAAAAATGTAACATTGACGGAAATATATACATACAAATATGTATTTGTATATATATATATATATATACATATACATATACAATATACATATACATATACATATATATATATATATATATATATATATATATATATATATATGCAATTATGAATATATGAGGCATACTTAGTGCTACTGTTCTAAGACAAAGAAACCTTTTTTATTCCTTGTTTACGAACTCTGTCTAGTTCTCCGGACATTTAATTGAAATTCTGTCCTGTGGCTGGTTGCTCAGGGCAAGTCATGCGAGGGCTGTAAAATCCTATTTCTGGAAACTGGTTCTTTCTTTAAATGATTGCATGGTAATGCACATAATATAATTACTGGATAAGCCTGTAATAACCTAATGACATGCCGCACTAATGTTTTATGATCTCGAACAGCTCAGTTCCGCCTTTGAAATAGATGATCTTCTATTGTGCTGTTTTTAGCCAACTCCACACATATTTTGGGTGGGCAATAGTACAAATCCGGGGGAGGTTCTGAGAAATTTATAAGAAATAATTAAGAACAGATTTGGTATGCTAAGCTCCTCCAGTTGAGTTAATGGGATATACATGTAAACCAAAAAGGCAAGATAGGGTAAATGCCCCAAAACATATATATTGAATTTGCTATTCGATAGGCCTAGTGTCAGCTGTTTGTTTCGGCTATTTAAGTCAAGAGAAAACAAATGAGCTGAATTCCAATTGATTTTTTTCACATTTTAACTGCTTCCAGCACTGCACATAAACATTTTCATCACTATATGAGAAGGGATTATCATCATCAGCGGGCACAAATTGTGTCCTAAACATCATATTCAGCTTGTTGTAGTCCGTCCAAAATACTGCATTATATCATGCACAGCCAACTTTGACAAAGAAATGTAAAGAAATCATTGCTCACAGCGTGCATCGTAAAACATATTGTACACGTCCTAGTTCTGGTTATAGTCAGACAAACAGCCATATTCTTTGTCTCAAAATATGAAAGCAGTGACACCAGATATATTTCAACAAAGAGCAATGTGTCTGTGAAAGCAGTGTGAAGACGAGTTCAATATCATACACACAGTTATCACACTGTAGCCCATATCCAGTAATCTAAGATGTCACAGGCAGGAGCAGTTTCACATGTGAGACAGCCGTGATCTGTGTCAGGCAGTTTCCGTCCCCAGGCGAGAGGTCACGACGGTTGACTTCATCTCCCTCCCCTGGCTTCCAATCACTCAAACATAAATCAATACTGTTAATAACTGTTTGAACGATGTCTAAATGGGATATCTTGGCTTGAAGCGATATTAAAAGATATTCCCTTACCCCCCCCCCCCTTTTTTTTTACACCCTCACCCGCTCACACACTGGAAAGAGAAAGAAAATCCCTGAAAAGTGAGCTCCAGTCTCAATTTATTGCATACTGTCTTTATTGTAATATCTCCATTAGCTTTATTAGAACAGGCTCTATTTTGTTTGCACTGATGTTCATTTGATGCAACACTACATAGTTCAGAAATTTGATTTTATAAATGGCCGCGCTATCTTGAAGATGGGTAATTTAATATAATGTATTGCCTGAACTAAGTTGTCTGTATTTGAGGAGAGTAATAAATATGAATATATATATATATATTTTTTTTTTTTACTTGAAGCATACTCATTTTTATGAAATATGTGAGGAATGATAAAGCTTTCACATTCAATTGCAATACGAGACTTATGGTTTACCAGTCTTCACAGATGACTACCCCTTTTAATATTGCCCTTCAAGGCAGAATTTCAATTTAAGTCCGATCACACATAATAAGCAGACATCATACTGATGATGGCCCGCCTCGGCGAAAACAAAAAAAAAACAGTGGCTCCGGGTGAGAAATGATGAGGTTTGCGAGGGTCAAAGACGCCGACTGTGTGAGACGGGCCTCTCGGAAATCATTCAAATTATCCATTAATTAGCTTTCACACAACTGTGGTAATAACCTACATGCTCCGGACATCAGCAAAAGCACATTAAGTGTTTTAAAAGGTGTTTCTGCACTCATGTGACCTCTATCTCATCTTGCTTTCATTTTATACGGGGGTATGCATCACTGGGCTAAGAGTATTTACTCTGATAGCGCTGCCACAATGGAATTATGTGAGCTTGTAAATAGAGTTAGCAGTCAGCTGATCTCGGCTTTTCATTATGAAGCGGAGGCTCTGTGAGAGAACTGCAAACTGTTTTGCTTTATGATCCATTCTAAAACCCATTGAAATGATGGCCATAAAATAATGCCATTACCACTATGTATAAAAACCTTACTGCTCAGCGAAGCAGGATGGTCATCAGCACGATTTGTAGGCTAACATTGAAGTAGCTGCAGCACAGCGGAGGTAGAATGACGCATGAGGGCGATGTGGGAATGTAATGCCCACAGGATGACAGCTCGTGGGACAGAGGAAGACGTTTTGCTCAGTAGATTCTGGTCATGACATGTGATCCAATGAGGTCTACATTACTTACATATTTCATGGGAGAATAAAATGTTCATTGCGGCATTTCCCTACATTTCCCAATAACCGTACAATGTAAAGCATGACAAAATCCACATGAGTAGTGTGTATTCATAACAACATATCCTTTTTTATCCAACATAAACCTTTTCCATACTCTGCAACATATTTGTACGGTATGCACGGTAGTCTAAAAACACTGCATAGCCCTTAGATTCCACAGAGATTGACTATATAAAGACATAAAGCTTCTGCCAGGCACTAACAATGTGATCATCAATGATGAAAAGAACAGGTAATCTGTTATTATTATTTTTTTGTTCCAGAAAGAGGGTTTATAAACACTCATGCAAGCGCACACACACACATTCAGACACACACACACACACACACACACACACACACACACACACACACACACACACTTTAAACCTATTATGCTGTCCTGTACAACTAAGCAATGGTGAAACTATGGTAACAAATACTCTGTTTTGCTTCAATGAAAAGTATGTATCCTGGTGGGAGTCAAAGCCGGGATAAACACGGAGGGAACCCTGAACAATGGGCCCGGAGCAGGCCTGTGTCCAACACTCTGCTCTCTGTGCTCCCTGCCATCCATCCCTGTCCCCATGTGGATCTGGAAAATTATAATCCATTACCTTAAAAAAAAATGTTTTTTTCAAAATGTGGTGGATTTGCTACCTTAATGTGTAACAAAAAGCAGATGTATGACAATGTTTGACTATTACATTCTCATTCTTAGCCAAATGTTAGGTTGCTTCCATTGTATTACATTTCTCACATTGGCATTGTATTTGATGAGTATTGTTTTACGTTTTTATTTCATAATATGGTGTGAGGCATGGTCCAGTTAGTGACTAAGACGAGAGAGAAACGGAACAAAAGGTGCACTAAAACAATGAATGTGTGATAATTAAGTCAAGAACACACACTTCCTCTTCCTGAAGTCTGGAAATGCTCCACACCTAAAAATGGACTTTGAAGAGAGCCGCTGATTACATTTCTTACACAACATATTGGCCTTGCCCCCGAGAAAATGTATCATAATTTAATCTACGGTTCAATCGCTGCATTGATGTGATTATTAAGTTAATTAAATGTGATGACAGCAAATACATCCTTGATGTCCCTAACATACCAACCATCATTTGCTGTCATAATTCCCATTTGATTCCTTCCCTAGTATTCTAAAAGCTATCGCCATTATTGTAATAGGTTTAAATCCCCATTTTCTACGAGTGTTACATTTCATAAGCACACTTCCTGTGGATATCAGCCACCTACCATGGCCAAAAGTAGAGAGGCTTGCAAAATAAGCAGCTGTGTTCTCCAACTACCTTAACTGGATTTGAGTGTCTGGGATGGCCCTCCTCCAAAAGAGAGAAGCAGGAAAAAAGGCTCGAGCACATCTATCAATTTGCAAACCGACTTAAAAGTGTCAACAGTGGCACACACGCCGTACGAAACGTTCTGCTTATCCTCCACCAATGCACCCCTTCATGTGATGTAATTTCATTCTCTACAAGATTCCCTCTTTTTGCCCCTCTTCTTCTGTCACTATTGCACAGAGGGGAACAGAGAGAGAAAGCCAATTCCAACAGTGACAGAAAACTGCCCACTCTTCCCCCATAAAATTAGAAAAGCTGTGCGTGTTTTTTTATTTTTTATCTTTCAGATTTCCTGGGTTTTATGGCTAAATACTAAAGCACTGGAGGCTGGTCATGCTTTAAGCTACTAGAAAAAGTTAAGCTTCAGCGTTGGGCAGCAGAGATATGGGCTATAAGCTGACAAGTAATTAAACTGGCATATCTGTAACAACTGTCATCTCTTATTTCTCCACAGCCTGGACGTAAACCAAAGGCAAGAAAGCCGAAAAGGATGGAGTAAAAAGAAGAAGAAGCAGAAGAAGAAGAAGAAGAAGAAGAAGAAGAAGAAGAAGAAGAAGAAGAAGAAGAAGAAGAAGAAGAAGAAGAAGAAGAAGAAGAAGAAGAAGAAGAAGAAGAAGAAGAAGAAGAAGAAGAAGAAGAAGAAGAAGAAGAAGAAGAAGAAGAAGAAGAAGAAGAAGAAGGAAAAAAAGGGGGCAGTGGAAGAGTAAAAGAGTGAGTGAGAAAGAGAGAGAGAGTCTTTACATTGCTGGGCAACTGCAGGGTATATCTCCTGCCGAACAGTTTAGCAGACTTGGGCATTTAGGGGATTGTGGAGGAGATCAAAAGGGTCAGGGATCCTTTTACCAATTAACAGCAGGGAGACGGACATCAAATAAGGTGTAAATTTCAGCTCGGCACTTTTCAGTGAGCCGAGCATGAAATGCATTCTAATGCTCTTTTTGAGTTTAGAGGCGGCTTTTGAACCACCAATGATGTCAGCGCGGCTCTCCCAAAGACCAGCTTAATCGCTTCTCAGAATGCCGTGTAGCCCTCGTGTCCACTGTGTCGGTGTCAAAGCGAGTGTCGAGTCAGTTATTGATATCAGCGGGACAATATGAGTCTAGATTTGGAGGAAATCGGAGGGGAGACAATACACTTGCAGTGACAGAGGTTTGAACCCTCCGGCTCGTGTCGCAGTATTAGGCTGTTATTGATAAATCTGCAAGCTCCGTAAATGAGTGATTACTTGAGTGATTTGTTTGGATGAATTGAAATGTTCGGTTTAGCACTGAAGGCATCTCATATTGGATTTTCATACCGCACAGCGGGGCAGCTGGTATACACATTTCCCAGATAGCCTGATGAAGTGTTCATGGAGCAAATTGTATCCAGGGCAGAGCATCACATGTTTCTGTAAGAGCGTTTGCTACAGTTTTCCTCTCACAAAAGATTATGTGAGAGTTTTGACCACATGGTTTGTTCCATTATGTGTGGTTAAACTCCTGGAGATCCCATATAACACTATAATTAAACTCTTAAAAAGTGTTTGTAAGCATACCACTGTGGGATTTATGAGCTTCAGCTTGGATTAGAAGCAACAAGAATATCATGATTTATTGAAATTAGATTGACAGCTTAATACCGAGCTGTACCGTTTCCTTTTTGAAAACATGTATTTGGAACAAAGGACTTTGCTTTCCTTATTAATATTGCACAACACCTCGCCATACGGTGTTGACGGATTCTGCAAGCAACTACTTGAATTTAGTTGGTGACTAACAGCTTGATAGCCGACCAATGAGGAACCCTTCCAGCGAGTTCAACTAGAGGTGCTTGTGAGGTGTTCAACTGCCTTTTTGAATACGTGTGTGCACATATTGTAATATCACAGACAGGGGAGAGGCAGCAAAGATCACATGGAAGTTGGTGGGTTGGACTCCAGCATGGCATATGCATATGGACTTGTCGTACCACCACACCGATTGAACTGACATTGTAAGGCTTGTATTGATCAACCAATGTGACCATTCAAACAATGTGTACAGTGATCACTTACAGTTTCAGTCCCCAAAGTCCAGGACTAAGACATGTTATTATTTTGGTGGCATATGATAGGACCGATGAATGTGTGTTAATCAAAATGCATGTGTTAGACATATTGTTGAGAGGCTGTATTTAAGAACAAATACATGATTTGTATGCATGGATACTGAATATTAAAGGAATGGGAGATTACATATCATCTGCCGATATGAAAACTTTCCTCCAGTGTATAATTATACACATTCACTGACAGTTTACTTAACAATAACCCTCAGGTAGCATCATTAAAATCATCATTTGTATCGAGATGAACATGTCTGCGGTTCACAGTCACAATCACTGGAGCTCCTGCTCCATCTTCTTCCCTTTTTTTTCATTATGCATGCGCCGGGTAGCAGTAAGTAAAATAATCGTTTGTAATTCAATAGAGCAATCTTAACTCATTTACTTGTGCTAAAGGCTGAGTGAGGGAAAGACAAAGAGCCTCAACATTTTGCCACCGTGCTCATTATGCAATGTTTAAGACAATTTGCAATTCAAGGCCACACAAAGTGGAGGGGAGAAGGAGAGAGAGGAGGTAGGCGCCTCGGCTTCAAAGGCTGCTGCCAGAGAGCGACCTCGTACCCCACTTCTGGGGGTCGCCACCTCTGATGAGAGCCGGGACGATGCAATTAAAAGAATTTAAAAACAATGTGCAACCAGAGATTGTGGTGCTTATTATCCTATGGTGCCTTGCAATATCAGTGACCTTAGCTTTTTGTAGCCCCCCGTTTCTCTCCATCTCTCTCAGGGCACTCATCTATTGAAATATCAGGGCAACCCTTTCACAGGGGTGCAATATTATTCTGGAAATGTAGTCACGCTCAGGCTACTAATTGTGTAAGTCATTAAACTGTTCAGGTGTCATGCTCCTCACATGTGCTTCAAATATATGCTATTACTACATCTCTAGAGAAGTACACAATTCATTGTGACACATCAGTTCATACACACTATTTAATTGATCATGGCAACCCACACCACACACACACACACACACACAGACATTTTCAGTAACACTGAAACCAACAGTTCAATCTTACCATCATATGTTTGCGTTACAGTTCCTATGAATTATAGGATTTCCTCATTATAGGACGTCCTCATTGTCAGCGAGCGGTGCACCAGCTCTTAGGATTCAAGACACAATTCTCACACTACTACAAATCAGTTCCTATCAAATTACATTTTTCTGCAAAACCCATTATTTCTGTCCTCACATTAAATGTGATATCTGTCTGTACAACCCATGTCAGAATCACTTTGGTGGAACAGTGATGTATTTATTTTTAGGGGATGTGCTCTCTCTCTCTCTCTCTCGCTCTCTCTCCCTCTCCCTGTCTGTCTCCCTCACTCGCTCTCATAGAGATATTGCTGAAACAAATGCAATCAAAATGTCATTGCAGGAATGAAAAGGAGCTGTTTAAAAATGCATCAGCAGCCCGCCACAGAGGGTTCATTAATTCTACTCAGGCGGTGTTGAGCAGTCTTGCTGAAAGCACTACTCTGGGACCCTAAACATTATCCAACACTCCCATATCTTTATGGTGTAATTTCACATTTAGCGAGTTTGCACCAAGGGAGAGGAGAGCCCAGTGTGGCCGGTCTAATTGGTCAAACAAGAAAACAAAACCAAAACAAGCTCACTTACTTTCTTTACAGAAGTGTCCACATTTGAACTCTCATAGAAGCTAATCTTAATTGTGTATTCGAGTAGCCACAGGCAGTGGAACAGCTAACCTTGTGCATGTATAACCCACATTGACATAATGAATTTTAAATGCTGTCACGTCACTGTGTGAATATATAGCCGCGGATGTGATATGACTACTTTGTCAAGCCCATCAGGAAAGATAGATGGTCACTTCATGACAGTTTGAGGAAACTATTTATAAAAGTAATTGAGTAGATTTGACGCCATCCACATTTCCTCACTCACAGTATCAGCTTCCTATCACTAAAGTGATAGAAGTGAAATTACCATACACATCATCAATAACTGAAGCAGGGGTGTCACTTTATGTGATGGATAACCAACGACAGGTGGCAAGCTGCTGCAGGTGCTCAATTCAGCCTGCTGTTGTGCCAAACGGCCCTATAGGTGACGCGGGCACACACGTGTACATTTTCCTTTTATGTAGAAACATGCCATCCCAGTCACACAGACGCCCGCGGCACACACGTGCACATGAACCCACTTTTAAATATAAAATAAGGAGACGCGCACTTTCTCGCACACAGATTGTGCGCAAGGTAAAGAGGATGAGAGCTATTAGGCCGGCTTGGTAGTGGGTGGGTGAGTCTGGTCTCGTGCACCGTATCAGCACCAGGCTGATCTCACTGTTCTGACACTGACACAGGCGATCCATCATGTCATCAGCCCCCGCTGGAGCGTCTGTGTCTCTCTGTGTCTGGGGGCACGCATGTGCTCTTGTGCGTATCTTCTCATGTGCGCATGTGCACACTTACTTGTGTGTGTGTGTGTGTGTGTGTGTGTGTGTCCATCCATCTGTTTGTACACACACACAGTGGGGTGTTGGGTCAGAGGGGTTTATGTTTGCGAGGAAGAGAGCGGGACTATATCCCCCGACCCAGACAGTCAGTAGTGCTTAACTCCAGCCTGTCTTCCCGCCTCCTGCCCGAGGCCTCGACCCATCAGTCAGTCACAGCCAGGACAAGTTCACGGCCAACTGACAGCAAATCCATACTAACTCTCACAATCTAGCATCAGGACCATTTCACCACACTGTAGTTGCATGGCCTCCAATATCATGGCAGGTGTAAAGGAGCAGTGCGTCTGTCCGATGCCATATCATTCAATGTGTTTGTCACGCACACGTGCCAGTTCCTGAGTAAACAGCTCGCAGTATTAACTACAACGTCATTTACTTGATTACATGTGCTACTGAAGCTGACTTTTTAGTCATAAATAAATAAAATACAAATCACTTGATATGGTTAAAATGATCCATCTTCATATGAAGAATCACTCAATTTACACCAGTTTCTATCACATAACTGGGATTTGCACCCTTACTTTTTAATTGATTATTTTACTTACAAAGAAGCACACAGAAGCATGTGTCTGTATGTTAGTGTGCAGTTATGACACACAAGTTAATGTGCATGTTATGATGCTATGCCCAAAGACTATGTTTAGCATGCTCTAACATTTGTAATGATTGGTCGAAAGTCTTGAAATCCGGTTCCGACAAGGTAACATGACAACAAAATCACACTTTTGTCAAAAGTCAAGTCAGGATATTTTGTAAAATTAGGATTTGGTTTATTTAATGTTTTCCATATAACTTTAAATGTTAGTATATCATAAATACTAAATACTTGATTGCAGTATTTTTCATAGTTTTGAATGTATTTATATATATATATATACTCCTGATTATTAATATAGTTGGTAAAGAACAGTTTGACAGCTTTTGAAATGTCAAAGACACTTCCAGCGATAAGGGAAATAAATAATTCTGTTGCGGGCTTCAATGGGTTAAACTGTATTTCAACAGCAGACAGGTAAATCATTTAACATAATTATCTCACAATAGTGCCACGAATAAAATAATTATTACCTTCTTATCCTTCAATGGTGGAACTCAAACATCTCGTATTTTATGCAGCAAATGTAATTGATGATGTCACTTTAATCTTCGTAAAACTCAGCTTGCTCTGATTATTTTTCATCCAGCGCAACTAAAGTAAGCTAAAACCATTCATCTGATTAAATAAAAATGTTTTTTTGCTGTATTAGTTCAAATGTGATTTAAACATGTGTATTTTTGGAATATGAATCATAAATATATCGATGCGAATGAAAAAGTTAGCTTTTGTTTCGGAGAATTTATCTGTGAGGGTTCGTTGCTGTTCTTGATCAATATGGTCTGAATGTAAAATTGCCTGGAAAGAGATAAGAGAGAAGATTAAGCATCTTATAGTTTTGTTTTTCTTCGTTTTTAGAGATAGGCCACCCTGGTCTAACAGCGGTGTGCACACAGACACATACAGAACTGTTAAAAAAATATGCTTCCATGCACATGCAACCAACACACACAGTCCACGTCTCAGTATTGTGGCACTTCCTGTTCAGATGTCTCGGGGAAACAAATGTGGCCGACTGCTAACACAAGCGAGGCCCAGCTGTGGCTGGTAGATGCTATCAAGTGTTGGTCGGCTTTGTTTTTATTTGAAAGACAGTGAGAGAAAAGAGAGACTACAGTACGTGTGTGTGTGTGTGTGTGCCAGTTTTGAGGTTTGTGTCTGTAACTTACAAGTCAAACGCTATGAGCGCTAGATGTTATCTGTAAATGCAGCCAGTGTAAAGTGGAAGAATAATATGGCTCCTGTTGTTTGGCGACTGGCTGAGGTTTGTGTCCGATACGTAACAGTCAAAAAGCTGCTGGCCACATGCTGGTCCCAAAGCACACAACAGGCACGGATAGAGAGATAACGTTTCCAGAAAAGAATGTGTGGGGAGTGATTGAAAAGATACGAGGAAGTCCTTAGATGAGGCAACATCGTGCAGCCGCATTCTCTGCAGATATCTTGAAGCTAATGTAAAGCTTTGAAAGTAGTAAAATGTTATTTGTTAATAATGAAGAAAAATGCTTCACATTTTGTGAGCCAAATATGTTCTGATCCTATCTCAGGAGGAATGTAGGTTTATTTGAGGATCGGAAAAACAGTTTCTTCAAATGGCACACTTTCTAAAGGGGGGAAGAAAACATGCACTATCAAAAGAGGAAATAAACAAAACTGAGACAAAATTCAAACAAATTCATTTCATCTGTGGCATGTTGAAAATGAACACTGACTTGTTAAATTATTAACAGCTCTTGCATATTCAGACTAATAATATAGAGAGTAATACAGTGTGAATTGCAATAACAAAATGTGCATAAAGTGAATTATGTATAATAAAATGTGTTTTTGTATAACAAATGAATAACATTTCTCTATTTCTGTCCCACCATCAGATTCAATTTGTGACAGAATGTCATCTTCACAAGTTTTGTTTCTCGTAAGCATTGTTTTGTTTGTTACTTTGTTCTTCTCTCCCTATGAAGAGATCTGTCACACACATTTGCATGACAAGTATCTCAGTGTAGTGCTTTGAGAGCAGTTTGCTAACAGTATTCTGTTGTCTTTTGATGGTGTATGGCCTCCAAATTTCAGCAGTAACTTTGTGAGTATATGTTCAATATACATACACTTTTGTAAAATTAAAATACATATACTAAAACTGCAAAATGAGAATTAATGTGTAATGGAATCTATTTATATAATTTCACTATTTAATCTGATTACTTCTTTGTTTTTGTACATTTTTTACAGGGTTCTTTGAACCTAAATGTTCTATAATTATTATGATTGAGTTATTTCATTATTTTACAATGAAATCTGTTTAAATGCGTAACTTTAAAAACTGCCGCTGCAAGTTTCAGGTTGAAAAATCTTTATGTATCCATGTGTATATATTTCCAAAATACTCCTACTCTTACACATATAACATGTTTATATAAGACATGCAAATAATGATGTTACATAATATGATACTGACTTAAAATGGACAAACGCTCACACACTCACACACTCAAACTCCAGGATTATGTCTAAAACAGCATGCAAGCCCACTGTTGCAGGTTGTTATTTTTTTGTGAGTACTGTACCATTGCAAAAATAACAGCCCACTGTGAACACTTGTCTTCCCCGGCCGTTTCCCACTGTTAACCTAATCTTTATGATTATTGCAATGGCTTTAGCAGCAGGCCATGTCTGTCAGCAGACAGCAGCTCTCACTGTAGGGGAGACACCACACACACACACACACACACACACACACACACACACACACACACACACACACACACGCTTAGCCTTCAATCAATGAAGACAGACAATTAGCTGAGTTCTCCATATTTTGCATGGCAGTTTTGCTTCATTAGATTGTTTACAGCGACGAGTCAGAGGAGACAGGGGAGAGAGTGAGAAACAATGAGAGGGGAGTTGACTCATGACGGATTATGATGAGCACGCCTTAAAATAAAATAAGGCAAAGATGCTGTTAAAATGAAAATACCCTAAATTCTACTACAATTTTTTAGGTACAGAAAACTAGGATCATACCATACGGGCGTTTCGTGTGACATATAAGGTTTGACGTAAATAGTAAAAAATGAAGACATTTAAAAAGATACACTAGGTAGACAAACAATTCAAAGTTTCAAAGAATAAATGAAAATAATAATGAAGCTACGAAAATACAACAACTTTACTTACTATATTGACACATTAAAAAATGTATCTGTAGTATTTCCTGTCCTGTCTAAAAAGACACAAATTACATACGTTTTGTAAATGTTGTGTGAAACAATAATATAAAACCACCTTCATCCAATTCCTCCAAAACAGTGCAGATCATTATTAAGACATGTATTGTTTTCATTAACCCTGTTCGGCAGTGGATCTAGCTCTCTGTTTGCTTATCTCTCTGAGTACCACAGGAGGTGTCACACTGAAAGAATTTCTGCCCAGGGCCTGTGACCTCTGAGGCCCTTTTAGCACAAGGCAGCACCACAGGAAATCACTGAAGATGGTTTCTGCAGCATTTAGTGAGATAATACTCCTCCCCCCCCCTCCCATTAGAAAAAAACCCAACAACAAACAGCAGACTGAGCTAAAACTAAAAGATGGCTGATAAGGTTATTAGCAGCTCACGCTGAGAACAAAGAGGGAGGCTCACAGCTAAGATCAATAGCAGATGTTAGCAGGTAGTCTTAAATAGTTTTCTATTACAAATACCCCCTGTTAGAGCTGAGTAATGCAAAACAAATCTTGTTAACAATCCCAATATGTGTGTGTGTGTGTGTGTGTGTGTGTGTGTGTGTGTGTGTGTGTGTGTGGGTGTGGGTGTGTGTGTGTGTGTGTGTGTGTGTGTGTGTGTGTGTGTGTGTGTGTGTGTGTGTGTGTGTGTGCGTGCGTGCAGCATGTGTTCCCCTACTGGGGAATTCGGCGAAACTTGATACAACACTACACTTAACCACAATAAATTGAAGACATTAAAATGAAAGGGAAAGAGAAGTTGACTGCTTAAGTCACTCACTCTCCGTGTGTTTGCACATGTGTTTCTGTAACCGTGCGTGTTGTAATGTATAGGGCGCCTGTTCTCTGCCGCTCCCCATCACAGAGCCGCTTTTCTTTGACAGCGCTCAG
The DNA here is from genome assembly GCA_036178185.1 of Liparis tanakae. Lineage (NCBI taxonomy): Eukaryota > Metazoa > Chordata > Actinopteri > Perciformes > Liparidae > Liparis > Liparis tanakae. The sequence goes on from CM070092.1 coordinate 12,243,186, forward strand.
TCGGGCATCAGCTCGCATTAACCAAAGTTTAACATCATTCAAGAGCAGGAGATGACCTACTGAGGGAAGTACATGAGTAGATGTGTAGCAATACAGCGCTTATTACTGTTCACCCTCAGGCAAATACCTTTTGCTTAAGCCCCACGCATGGGAACATTTTGTTTTATTACCTCGCAAGATAAGTCGTGAGTGAAGACAGAGGGAGTGGGGGGAGGGAGGGGGGGGGGGTGCTCTTGAGTACACCTGGGGAATTAAAATATTCCGGCTCATCATATCAGTGTCTTAGTTCTTGGTTTTCATGTGAGGGGGACACGTAATTATAACGGTGTTTCAAAATTGAGCCCAGAAGAAAGATGAGTTCAAGTGCAAATTCATTTCAGATTACCACAACAAAGACAATCAATTCTCAACGAGGATGCCTGCAAAATGCTTTTAAAAGGGCCCACGGTCTCTTCCACACACACACACACACACACACACACACACACACACACACACACACACACACAGACACACACACCTATTAACTCAAGGAATTTGTGAGGAAAAAAAAGTGTTTCCTTAAATTACACTCAAGATCTAAAGCCGTGTCCATGCTTACCTGGTACAGCTTTTGACTTTGTTTTTCTCCTCCTCTCTCATCTAACCCCCTCCCTTTAAAACCGCCCTTCCCTTGTTCCACTAGCGTTTCTCAATGTCTCCTCTCTTTCAGATGTCTCTCTCATTAACAGTCATATCACCAGTGGATCATACAAGGCCTCATTAAGGCAGCCTGAAAGCGCGAGTGTACCTCTGATTTTAAAAGTCAAAGTAAAGGAGGGGCAGGTGGTGCGGGGGAAATAAGGGATGAAGAGTCACCGTGGCCTGGCAGTGTAACACAAGGTCACCGACAGGAATAGGCCGTCTCGGATCTTTTCATCAGGCTAATTTTCCAGATAAAGTCAGAGACTAACAGCATCAACAGAGTTGAAAGGAGAGCAGAAAGGTTGGTGCTATCCCCACTGTTAACACGCTGACTTCAAACTCTTTTCTTTGAGTGAAGTAGATTTGAATGCAAGTCTTTTGCAAATAGCTCAATACACTAAAAGCCAAATCATGTGTTCTTTAGTTCTGCAGTGAAAACTGCTCTTCGCTCTTCAACTATTTGATAAGATTTTTGTTTTAGTTTTTGGGACACATTTTCGTGAAGGCGGAGGACTATAACAAAAACATTGCCAACGGTGTTCTAATCATTGATATCCATGTGAAAGAAAGAAAGGCCGTATTGCTCCCAATTTAGCAATGAGACATAATCTGTTAGTACAGTTTCACTGGGATCAAATTATCCAACCTGTCATCTAGTAATGACAGTCAGACGTGCCCATACACGTCTTATTACCCCATAATTTGACCAAACCATCATAAAGTATCTGTATAATAATTTGTACTACAATTTATTTCATTCATGTTCAAATATTTGGTTTTGATACCACTGGATATGATGGGCTCTTGCTAAGCGTCCATTGATTATCTCGAGGAATGGTCTGGGCCAGCAATACTCCCAGACAATCAGATGCTGGGCCTGTGCATCATGCCATTTTTATCTTAATGACCCCAAAAGTGTCCCGTGGGTTATCAGCAATAAGGATCAAACAACGTTTCAAGAAAGCAAACCGCAAGAGAAAAATGCCACAGATGTGTTTCAAAGACATTCATATATTTGTCACACGGGTAGAATAAATATTTCAAATTCTGCACTATAATGATGCTTTAGTAACTGAATAGGCACTCCCATGTGCACCAAGTCATTATTTACACTGTTATGATTGGCCACTAAGTGGATGGTGCAGTGCCACGACAACCCCTCTCAGCAGAGAGGGATGCATTATGTGTGATGTGGTGGCATTTATGACAAACGCCTAACAAACTACCACAAGTGTTTATGAGCTCTGCATCCTCATTTAGTAGGAAAAGGAAGGGACAAAAAAAATCTAAAACCTCTGTGTGGGTACCCACACAGAGGTTTTAGAAAATATGTTGAGAGTTGAGAATGCTCTGAAGACTTCCAAACAAACAATGAAGAAAGTGCAGCGCTCGCAGTGATATGTCTAAAGGCAAGCATCACTTCTTTAGTGCTTAAGCCACAAATCATCACTTTTAAATACTCTTTTCACAAATGATTTGCCTTCATTATGCATTCATAGAATATACAGTAATATGCAATGTCAATCCATCTCTCTGTGGCCTCCCACTTTTACATGACTTGATTCACAGGGCAACTGTAACTCAGTGCTGACCAGGGTCGTCCTCCAATCAGAGGATCGGCAGTTCGATCCTCGGGTCCGCGAGTCCGTGTCCTTGGGCAAGACACTTAACCCCATAACTGCTCCCGTAGTTGTGCCTACACTCTGTGAATGTGTGTGACTGTTAGTTACTGCTGATGGGCAGGTGGAACCATAGCTCCTCCCATGAGTGTATGAATGGGTGAATGATGTCATGTGTCAAAGCGCTTTGAGTGGTCAGAAAACTAAAGCGCTATACAGGTAGAGGCCCATTCACTAATACAGGCTACCATGATAATATGTCTGAGGATACAGTATTAGAAGTAAGTGATGGGCCATGACCAGCTTAAGAAAGGATCACATGTTCACACTGAGCAACAGTTTATAGTCCAAATCCTTGTGACTATGTAAATGTAACTGTTTAGTTCTGCCCCTGCATCCATTTCCTTTTCTTGCCTCTTCGCTCTCTGCTGCCAAACCACAACATGCGTGAACATTCACACGGTCTCCCTCAACTGCCCACCTCTCAGCTGTAAAAAAGGGTTATCCACACTTGTATGAATAACCTGCCCCTCTCTCCCGCCATCCTCTTCCTGTACACTTCCTCCCCAACATCACCTCCCCTCACTCGCTCAATCATACCTTTCTTTCCTTCGCTAGCGCCCTCCTACCCTGACCCGACATCCCTTCTGCCTTTGCCCTCTCTTTCCTCTCTCTTGCGCCTCTATCCATCAACGCACCCTGTGTAGAGAGGCCTAACTATAGGCTTCTCATCCTGCCCGCTTCTCCTCAGGGAACCTGTTGTGGGGTAAAGAGTGGAATGGCTGCGAACGCTGAGGAAAAAAAGAGTCAAGCCTCATTAGATTCTCATTACCTATTGCAAACTGAAAGCAACCGAGATTTTCTTTTTACCACATAATCGCAGCCACTGAGTGCCCTGGGAATCGCTATGAACCCCTTCACTACCGACTCTGCCCCCCTCCACACACACACACACACACACACACACACACACACACACACACACACACACACACACTTCACCCTCAATCTTTCCTTCTACCCACCACCATTTCCCCCTTTTAACGAGTGCACAACGAAGCATACAGATTGGCTTAGCAAGGGGACTTGAAGTAGCACAGTAATCCCCATCATTAGAATGGTCCCTTAAAGTAATGCATGTCCTGAGTGTCGCCTACGGAGTCAATGTACAGCCCGTTCAACAACAAGTGGCAAGTTTTACAAACCTGTCATGTCTTGTTAACAACATGTACACATATAACATCTCTGAAATGATATAATGATCTCCCCTCTTTTGTTTACTTTTCAACAATATTCATCTTCTGCTCCTCAGACAATCTCATCTGCATTTCCACCCCATCCCCATGCGTCTCCCCCCAACACACACAAACACACACACACACACAAGGGATCCAGTCTATGTGTCTAATTGTGTGCTTGGACTCACATCTGGGGAATCCCCCCACCCACCCTCTTTCTTTACACCACAACACAACAAGGCTGCTATACTCAATACTAAGCCAGTGTGTTGAAACTAAGTGAATTAAAGCATTTTGAAAAACGAGGCATTGGAAAACCAGCACAGCACCATAATTACAAATACCCAGAGGAAAGACATTCATTACCAAAGCTCAGAGCTGATATAAGGAATAAAAGGATTTGAGATATGGAGTTGTTGCTGATATGTCGAGCTGCTGGAGGTGGCAGCATGCATGAGCGTGAACTCGTTTGTGTGCATGTTCAAATTCACATTCAAGGGTGAGTTGCTTGTATAAATAGCATTGGAGTTCACAATTAAGTAGGTTGAAACCATTGAATGGATCACAGGGTTGAATATATTTGACGATTTGTTTGCAGTACAAAAGACAAGAGGTAGTTATTAATTGGCACACTCAAAATGCCAGCCTTCAAAGGGAAAGTGCCATATTGCAAAAGCATTGAAGTTGAAAGCCCTTGATGTAAACAAACGGAGCCATCCAAACTCCCCCTCACACACGGAGGAAGAAAAAACAAACACGAGAAGTGACATGAATGTCATATTGTATCTTATCACTAAACCATGTTTCCTATCAGACGCCATGTGGGACAGGCCGATGCTTTCCTTGAACTGAGCAGTGTGGAGTTCTGCTGTGGATCGAGAGAACACAAGTGGTCCCAGTGCAGGTATCAAAGAGGAGTTGATTCAATTAGTTTGTCATTAGTCTGACCCTGTGTTTAAATCTGTTTGTACTTTACTAGGATAGCATGACGTTTCAGAGTGCAGCCATCTCCCTCAACATACATTATAATTGTTGGACTAAAAACATGTATTTTCCTCAAATGCAATTTAGCTCGACTGATATGGATGTAGCCTTTTGGGTCCTTAAATATCATAAATGTATAAGTCTAATATATGTTTCTTAACTCAATTAGGTCCCAATTATCGATTTAACATAAACTGTGACATATTACAAACTTCAGTAAGTTGTTGACCTCCAGCTCTCTTCAGACTGGCTTTCTGCAGAATCCTTAACTGGAGAAGCTCTTTAAAATGGTGCCCAGTAGTTTGCTGCAACCCGGTATCAAACCAACCAAATCTTTTAGTTGACTCGCTGTTGCTAAGATACCTTTCACTTCTCCCAATATGGTCCCATATTGCCAACACAGAAAGAGAATTAAAGGAGAAACAAAGACGGTTACACGTGAGAGAGCAGGAAATAAAGGAGAACAAAAAAGACGGAAACAAAGCGCCACAGAAAAGACACGAGAGACAGAAAGGGAGAAAAAACCTGCAATACAAGTTCAGCTATTGTAACTAAACAGACAGGCTGGTAGTTGTTGGGATGGTAAATTGAGTTTGGGTTCTTTGTGAGGTATCAAAATAGGATTATCCCCTTACAGTTCAAGGCTACCTTTCACTCATTCTCTATTTTTTTTTCTTCTATTTTTTTTCTGGACATCACACCACTCAAACAGCCTGTTTGAAAGGAGATCTCTGTCCTGTTTGTTCTGCTTCTTTGTGAAGAACCTTCAGGATCGTGATCAGTCCCATATGCTGAGGTCACATTTAAACATGCTGTGCCCCCAATGTAGTCTTTTGGGAAATGAAAACAAAGTCTGAAACACAAATCAAATTATGTCATCGCTTTAACAGAAATTGTATTATGGAACAATGTTTTTCTTGGTTAGTGAAAACAAGTACTTTTCTTCTGTATATATCTCTGAACTTTTTGTATTTTTTTTTTCTATCTGGTGATAAACAGGGGAGGGGAGTGTTCTCAGCTCCAAATTGATATCAGTGCCTGGAACCCAGCGAACCACAGCCTATCTAGGAACAAATGAAGAGAGAGGGCTATGTGATTAATGAAGTGGCCCACAATAGCAAACTGACTCTGATAACAGTTTCTCTTGCAAATAATAAATTACAAACCCTAAAATTCCTCTTGGAAAAATAGAAGGGAGGTATGAGGGTACATGAAGAAAGCGGCCGAGCCAGACTGAGAGAGAGAGGGAGTTGAGGGTGATAAAAAAAGGGGGTGGAAGGGGAGATAGAGGAAGACAGAGTGAGAGAGAGAAATACATAGTTAAATAACAACAACAAAATGAGTAACGACACATTTGTAACAAGAAAAAATAGAACAATACATATTGGTATAAGAGTTCATTAAGCATTATTTCTCTTCATATTTCTTTCTCTATTTCCTTTTCTCTCTGCCCTCTTTGTCTTTTCTTGTCATACTGCTTTTGCGGTCCGGAACAATATATTTTCCATTTTTTGTTTCTCTCAGGAATTTGCCTCTTTCTCCAAAGCTAGTAGAAAATAATACTAAGATGTCTATGTATTGGGTCCATGTTGGGTTTCTTCCACAAGCGATGGCATGACTCTGGATGCAGTTTATGGACCTGGATGTTGTCTCTCAGGGTGACGCTTAGCCTCAGAACAAATCACGTATATGCTTCATTCACAATGAAGGTGACGAAAGGTTTCAGAAGGTTTCAGTTTTCAAAAGTTTACCAATTTAAAAAAAATAAATATATATATATATATATATATATATATATATATATATATATATAACAAATAAGTAAATATTAATATTTTCTGCAAAACTTGGATTATATTGAATGATAATATTCTTTTTAACTTCCTCATATCTTCTATACCCTGATTCTTCACACTTATTTTCTCTGAATGTAATTATTGGTATACTGGAGTGAAATAATGTGTTCACGCCATGGTGACTGTAGTGTACCTTGATGCATCAGTCACGATATATTGATGGTTTGTCATCGCCTGATGGTGCTGACCCTATCGAACTGGGCATGCAGTAGTAAAAAATATAAATCGAAAAAGTATAAAAAATAGAATGAGGGGAGGAATGAAAGCAAATAAAGACAGATTTTGTGTTTAAAAAAAAAAAAAAAGCAACTGTGACAGCATCACCTTCGGCCCTCGGCCCCCGCAGCACACAACGCAGCTGCAACCAGAGGAAGTTGCCAGGCCCACAGAAGCCTTGGAGGTAATTAATCATTTGAACCTGAAGCCTGTCAAGATACCGCTCACTCTGTCTCCCTCCCTTTGCTGATTTCCCTGTCAATTATCTGTCCGGGCAATTCGACAACCTTTCAGTCCGTCCATCGGCCATTCTCTCTCTTCAAACTACCATCTGTAATTGTTTAAAAATGTTACTTTCAACCTCCCGCCGTTGAACATTTTTGAATGCCGGCCTTTTCAGTGAACTTCACTTTGCTTATAAGAAAAAAGGTGTGTGGTATTTTTGTTCCACCACATGTGTAATAAATTAAAAGTAACACTAAAACAATAGTCACAATGAGTAGTCCATGTGTTCATAACAACATAACAGAAACACGTGTATTCATTAGTATTACTACTCCACTCTTAAAAGTATACATATATATATATATATATATATATATATATATATATATATATATATATATATATATATATATATATATATATATATATATATATATATATATATATATATATATGTATATATATACTCTCTGGAGCTGTATTTAGACGATACACACTATCACAAGAGATACAGCAGCTTTTAGTGTATTTCAAACACTTTAAATGTATATTTGCTTCCAGAAAACACAACTAAAATCTCTTGAAAATAGTACTAATCTTTATCATCCCAATCCGTGATGTGTCGATGTTGGGCCTCTACAGCCTGCCGTGAGCTCTTGTGTGACGCGGTGGCCCCCCTTCTTCCAATTACCGCTTACGGACGTACTCAAAACCTGCGCCACCGCTTCCATATTGCTGTCTTTCACTGCAGTGTGGTTCTTTGTGTGGTGTGATTTCTTTCTCTTCCTCTATCCTTTTCACTCTCTTGTTTTTTGTTCTCCCTCCATCCCTCCATCCCTCCCCTCCAACCACCATGCCTACATCCCTCCTTGTCCTCCAGGGAGCGGGTGCAGTACTCGTGCTGCTGCTTTGCTTGCCAAGAACAGATGTCCAAGAAATACCAGCCCAGCCAGAGAAAAGGAGCGAGAGAGAGAAAGAGAGAGGAAGCACATGGAGGCAGATTATGTGAACCATAGGATCTGCCGGTGCCGTCTGGAAATCTGGGATTCCATTCAGAGATTTGAAAAGCTGTGTTGCTAAACTTATGGGTTTCGTGTTCCTGCAACATTTGGGATTATCATTTAATTTGGTCACATGCAGTCATGAATGACAAAGGTTAAAATAAAAAAGTTGTTCTTTAGTCACACACAAACCCAAACATTATATGTGGGGACAAATATACGTGTATATATGTTGGAGGCAAACAAGCAGAGTTTGCAGCTGACCAGGGAGGTCTGACATCTGCTTACTTGTGTAACAATATGACTCAATTACACGTACTATATGTTCTTTTTCCACATGCAATTTCTACGTATGTGTTCGTATTTGCCAAATCCAGATCAACAGCTCTAGTTTTCTCTTTACAGACGGATGAGCTTGGTTTGACAGCCAAGATTCATTAATTTGTTTAATTTGCAATGACACCTTGTTCTCTTTTAAAAAAATATGTCAGCCATCGCACTTCCACACGCATCATTGGTTGTCTAAACTCACCCAGCAGGCCAACAGAGTGGTTGACAGCAAACCGGCAGTAAGGTACTACACACTGTATCAAGCGACTACTCATACAAATAAAAGGGGAAAGTTGAGGTTGAAAGCGACTTTGAGTGCCTGGAAGGAGGTTGAGTTAAAGGCAGAGTTGACGCATTGATCCTCAGCTTCTTCAATCCACATGTTGAAGTGTCATTCAGCAAAACACTGGACCCTCGTTTCTGGCTAAATTGTTCCTGTTTCCAAACTTTGGTTACATCTCTCTTATTCTGTCATTTACATAACAAATGGTTTAAGTTTTACTCAACAAGAGCACCTCAAGGAAATAGTTGAATGATACACTCTTCTACCCTCTCTTAACTAGAATACTATAAAGAACAGTGTGTGTGTGTTAAAGTGGGCTACTTTCTATTCATGAGCTTCACAGGAAAACCACTCTGAATTAAACTTTAACTTTTTTTTTTTAGGTGACTTTACCTCACTGCTCTTTTAGTCCACCGATCCATTTGTGTTGTCGTGAAAAAAACAGGTTCATGGCCAAAACCATACTGTCATCCGGAAACCTAATGGCTAAACTGCTCCTATCCACACTAATCCATGCACACTGAGGATCCATGCTTAAATGTACTTGCAGTATCCACCCCTGTGACCCTAAAATCTATAATCACACACACACACAACAGTAGACATTTAGAGAGGTGTGAGAGTGAGAAAATTGCAGAATAAGGGAAAGAGAAGAAGAGTGAGAGAAAAAAGAACAAACAATGGAGTGCCTACCGTGGAACAAACCAGTGACCCAAGTAACCTGGGTTCCTCCCAGCAGATTATCATGGGCACTGCGTGATTAAGGCTAGCCTTATTAACATAATGATTTCCCATCCTCCCTATTCTTTTCCTCCATCCCGCCATCCATCCCTCCTTCCCTCCCTCCTTTCCTAGGCCTGGTGTTGTTAGCCACCAGCTCCCAGTGCTCCTCAAGTACTTTAAGCTTGTTAATAATCATTATGGGTGTGCAGTGAAGTGGGGGAAAGGAATAATTACCTCACCTGAGCCAAAGCAAATTAACCCCTTTTCAATTTTTTTTCTCCCTCTTTTACCGTTGTCGGTTACCCATTCCATATCCCCACCCACATGCCCACATGCACACACTCACACATAGCATTCATCAGGGACCTATTAGGGTTGTCTGTTATTAAGTGCTGAAATAATAAATGCTTACACACACCATTTGCTATTCGGTAACAGAAGTACCTGTTTAGATTAAAGCTTAAGCATCTTCTTACACATTGCAGAAAAGAGTCAAACCAGAACATGGTTTTGTCCATGGTGGTAGAGAAGAAATGTGCACTTATATCAAAATAATTATAATAATAATAATATAATAATTTAAAAAAAAAAGTTTTTAGAATGCTAAATTATGAGCATTTAAATATGTTCAGTAACTGTCTGAATGGATGTTTTTCTGATTTTTTCTTTGAACACTGATAACCAAACATGGGTCTATTAAACATTAAGATAAACACAGTCTCCATAGGAGACAGAAGAATCCTATGGAACTTGCTATCGCGTTTCGATGGAATCTTTTCTCCGTTTGAGTTTTAAAAACGTCATCATGATTTGAATTCATCAGGAATAACAGGGATAACCATTTTCTTGATCACCTGGGTGAAACTTCTGTATTTGTTTGGCACATTCTCCTCCCTCTGCGGACACAAATTATAGGTGAGCCTATTTTATTCCTGATTTCGCAATGCTCAAATATGGAATTGAACTGTGATTTGGATTTTTGCACAACACAATAACAATAACCGGCTGCTTCTGCCAATATCACTAAGAATGAACAACTAATTTGTTCACTGCAGGTTATGGAAAACAGACATTTTCCATGATTGTGTAAGCAGCTGTTTATGGAGTCTCACCTACAAACATTTATTTGTTCCCCTTTTACCGTTGCAACGTTACAGACATGTTGGAAAGCAACATACCCAATTTGTTCCGGGGCCTTTTCTTCAATTGTTCAACCCCATGCCTGTCCACTTAAAAATGTGTTTGCACACATAGCTCAGAAACGTGGTACTCCACCGTGCATTTGATGAAACGCTCACTTTATGACATGCAGTAACAAGTGAACAAATCTATACAAGTTTTTCTGGTGAACATTTAATTCCCTGGAGTATTTCGTCAGTCATGAATCCTATTTCCCCCTCTCAGCAGACGGTAGACTAAAGACATATGTCTACTATAACCTGATGCTCCAATAGAGACAGACTAGGGGCCATACGAAATGAAAGATGTTTAAATCGTTTGGGGAGAGAGATGATATTTTTCATATTTCACTGTGCATATATCAAAATGACATAATCTTAAATGGGAGGAAACAGGAGCGAACGCTCGGTACATATTTCTCATTTGAGTCAGCTGGGAAGTCATAGGTTGTAATATAAGGCTGGCTTAACTGTATTTAGAATAGTAATGAAATCCAGATGTTGCTCCGGTTTTAATGTCAGAAATATGAAGTTTCCTGGCAAACTACGACATAACACCTTTGAAAAAATACATCAATAACATGAAGAAACCCCCCAAAATTGCAGTTTACAATCAGTTCATTTGAAAGCACCTCATTATTGACATGGAAATACTTACTCAAAGTGTAATGTCATGTGATGTCAGAGCTGTAAAGAAGTGGGAGCATCACTGTGACGTCACACAAGTACTCTTAACAGTGATATTGAGTGCAGAGGTCTTCAAAGTTAATAATTTTACTCTGTTAAAGTCTAACATCTCTTGCTCTTTACACATATGTTGAGTTCTTTGAAAATGTCTACTGACACATCTTTGCTGGAATGCCTGGACAGAGTAAGGGGGGGGGGATCCATTATCATTCTGAATAGCATTGATTAGTACAGCTTTAATACATCTATTTAGCCAATTATTTATTCATGTCTACAGGATTGCTGGTAGGTTTTATGTACTCATAAACATATGTCAAATAAAAATAATCTATGTTGGTGTGTCTGTTGGTTTCACCTGCACTTGCTACAAATCCGTTTGAGAAGAAATCCAGACAGACAGCACGTTTGAAGTGCAGTGTATATTCAGTGTGGGTATTTAAAGCATTGAGACAAACTATTGGTAAGGACTGGAAGTATAATATACAGTATGTATTCATATCTACTGTGCAAACAGAACGCTTGTTTACCAAACACAAGCTATTAAGAGTTTGAAAACCCCCTGGAGCCCCCGCCACTGCTCAACTTTGCAAAACAAAACATCAGCTCCAGAAATGATCTGCTCTAAATGCCTATAAGCACATTAAACAAGGGTGTCTCCACTGTCCATCAATGACAGCATTCATGGGAGGGGTGCGTAATGAAAGACTCAGAGTACAGAGGGATAACGCTACAAGCAGAGCCATCATCACTCAGGTGTGTGGTTGAGATGAAGCATCAAAGGCAGCCTCTGCCACTGGCATGACTCCGCTGTGCTGCCGGTCCTGCTGCCAACAGAAATCACTGGGTTCATAACAGGGAGGATGAAGTAAGGATTAAGAATAAAGGAATTTTTTCAACACACAACATCATTTACACAAGAAACAACAAGCTGGATATGTGGGAGGCCTTCTGTATTTCAATTTTAATGCACGGTATGAGGGAGATGCTTGGAGTGAAAAGGTCTGAAGATGCACCGACGACGCAGTCGAGGAGCACTTTTCCACTCGGATTCATAAAAGCCTGCCATGATGTGGAGGTTTGAACAAGGTATGGCGGTGCGACATTTTTCTGCTGTGGAAGCCGGAGTTCACAGACATGTCAGCGAGTGTTCTTGGTAATCCCTCGTTCACGCCGAGAGTCATTGAAATGTGATTCTCTGTCTGAAAAACAAAACATACCTTTTATTATTACATTTTTTATAAGCACAAGCCTCTGGTGTGTGTTTATCGTTTGTCCGCACGTGCATGGGGAAGTGTACCTCCTCACGGTGTTTATCAGTAAGGATTTACGTATATGCAGCAACGCCGCGGGCCAACTCCCATTTCCTCCCCCCCAGCCAATCAACCACACTTCAGACTCATTCCCATTCCTCTCCCCATCTCTTCATCCAAGCAGTTAGGATGTTGTTTCACAGGCACAAGCCCATGTTTTGTTTTGTTTTCTCCCCTCTTTGTTTTTAATTGCTACCGTGGAGGTCAATTAATTTCACTCCCCCCTCTCTCTATCTGCAGCCCACACAGCTGCGACGCCGTGTGTTTGTTAGCCCATCTCCTTCCAAGCCCTAATGCCACACATCACTTCAAATGGATTAATCGAGCCACTTTGTTGTTTAATCTCGCCTCGGCAGGACTAGGGTGGGTTAGGGTGTGGGTTGTGAGTGGGAGGGGTGTGATCAGAGACTCACAGGCTGGTCTGTCTTTGTCGTGGAAAGGCGGACTGACGGTCAGACAAATGGATGGACAGGCGGTGGGATGGAGGGACAGAAGGACCAGAGGAGAGACAGAGAGAGGGATTGATGAAGATGAGCAGCGAGCAACATAGTTGGCAATCACTGACAGACAGAAAAAAAAAATAGAGTCGGTTTAAAATGATGTATTTACAATTGATGATTATACAATTGTATATTATAGTGTCCTCAATATCATCCGAAACCACCAAAACCAATGTGTGTAAAATGTTGATATTTCTAATATTTTACATTTACACAGTGTAAACAGCCTGGGGGCAAATTTACCCCAAAGAACGCCGATGCGTACAAGTTGTGTACAGGACATTTTATGTTTACCCAGTTGTCCCCAATAAATTAGGAAAAGTCATGAAATATGAAGCAAAAAAAAATGTCATTCATTTAAAATTGACCTCAAAGGTAATAGGAGGGTTAAACGTTGTCTCATATCGTGTGACAGGTCAATAACTTGTTATGCATTTGTGAGTAATAACGATTTAGTGTTCTTAATAGACTCATGTTGAATCAGGTAATCACATGTATAAAAAATAAATTTAACCACACAGGCCTAAGGGTGCACACGGCAACAATCACAGGCCTGCAGACTCACACTGACAAACACACACACACACACGCACCTAGACACACACACACACACACGCACACAATTAAAGGTCCCGTTTGATGTTTGGATGCTTTCATGTTCTGATGACGGATTCATCAGAAGGAGGGGTCGGGGTGAGGGGGCAGCGTGGCTCGACCCTCCCGGCTAAAGGCGCACAGACATGCTGCCACCTTACCGCCACATTTACACACACACCATGCAGATGCACATACATGTACACAGACACCTCCCCGCTATACCGGCAGTGCTTGTTCTCTCTTCTCCTGACATGCTGAGTCAGCCCGAGACCCTTAAGACTTCTTGGCTTTCTGTTACCAGATATCAGAGAGAGAAAGAGTGCAGACGGGGAGTATATGATGGGAGAGAGAGGGGGGGAGCCGTCTAGGGCCAATCCAGAGACCTTTGTAGTCGCTCTAGTAAGAAATCACTTGGCTGGCAAGGGGAAGAATGGGGACCACTGACCTGACATCGGAGTCATTGTGTGTTATAAAGCCATTCCTTGACATTTTGAATTTGTCCAGTTAGTTTTGCTTTTCACTTGTCAAGTTGTGTCGTGCAGAATAACTATATATATATATATATATATATATATATATATATATATATATATATATATATATATATATAGAGAGAGAGAGAGAGAGAGATGTATTGGTACCATTGTCAGAAAAAAACCATTCAATAGGGGAATTCCACCAAAGGTCTTATGCAGCACTATACTGCACATGTGAGAATGTTGAAAAAAAGGCGTCTGTAGGAGCTGTGTTAGGTCTGATAAATTGCCTCTAGTGATGACACTTGAGTCAGCATCGATCAGAGCTGGAGAGCTTTAGAAGCAAGAATAATAACTTGAAAACAAAACGTGCTGTATTTAGAGCATTGCGAGAGCAGAAAACAGCTGTTGCCATGTAACGATAGAGGGTAGTAATGTGTCTCACCCTCTGTGTGTTGTTATCCTCGCTCCTCAGCCAGGCTGGCCGTGGAGTCGTTGCAGTGCCTGTGAGCCTCTCTGCTCGGTCCCACAGCGTGGTCACAGAGCCTCCGGTTCCCTCTCAGGTAAACACTGTTCCTCTGTCGCCATTGTTTGCCCCGTTGACTCTAGGAACGCTGTTCGCTGCTCCGCGTTGAGAGCCATGCGAAGGCCATATGCTGCCAAGATCCGTGTGGAGAACCTTATAGCAGGTATTTGTTCAATGATATTTTTGACTGTGAGCTCTGTATTTGTGTATCTGTGCTGGAGCAAAGCTGACAGAGCTGAACTTTATCAAGTAACACCTACTTGAATATCGGCTTAAATTGATTGCGCGATTGCGTTAGTCCAAAATGTTTTAAAATATCAGAGTTTCCATGCCAATCTTCCACCACATGATACTCTGTTCTTTAAACACGTTCACTTCTTGGTCAAGAGAGCCTCCTTTCTCCTGTCCTTTCTTGTTAGCCATGTAAAAATGAATTTAATTTAATTTTAATAAAACCTTTGCTAAGTTGTTGATCACTCTGTTTCTGATGAGCATATTCTTTTTTTTTAAATTGAGGTCAGAAGCTCTTTAGAGGAGTGACCTCAGGGTTGAAAAGGAGCCATCATACCTCAATATTGAGTGTGTGTGTGTGTGTGTGTGTGTGTGTGTGTGTGTGTGTGTGTGTGTGTGTGTGTGTGTGTGTGTGTGAAAGTGCGCGCTAGACAAACGGACACAGACAGAGTGTGGTTTCCTCAGCTGTAAAAGCACGGCTTTGGGTGAAGCCGTGAATAAACGGTTGTCAGTTGGCCCAAGATGGAGAGTTCCTTTACTGATAAGAAGAGCTGGAGAGCTGAAGGGAGACAGCAGCTGAGAGAGAAGTGAGTTGGAGGGGCCACTGCGGTTTCTACCCAGGTGACAGTTGAGTAATATCACTGTTGCTATTACAAGAAACAACACCACCGACATGCAAAATCAGGTCAGAAAGGTATTTCAGGATGCAGATAGCTGTGGAAAACAATACAGATCTTTCTATTTTTTCATAATTTGCTGTCATAATAAATGATGGTGTTCCGTAAGGAACCTGTACATTATTTAGCAATAAAAGATCATGTGTTAATATACAAAATGGGCTTTTTGATGTTCAAATCCAGGACACAAAATATGGTTGAACATAATACATTTGTAAATAAGAAAGATAAATTATTGAAAATAAATTGAAAAATATTGTAAGTCACGCTTGATTTCCGCTGCTCATGGATTACCTTTTATTACCCAGAAACCAGTGCTTAAATTAGCAAATAGCCCCCTATAAAGCACCGTAACTTTCTAATCTGTTTGTAATTAGCATTTCAATGATCCTACACATTAATGTCTGACCTTCAAGAACTCTGACCCGGCTCTAATCAGTGCTAATATCCGATCATTGCCATATATGAAACTAGCCATGACCAAACAAATGGACCTCAGGTACAGCTAATTTCTAGAGCAATTATCTTTTCATGTTGAGCGATTTAGCTGATTATCTGCGCAATTTCACACAGTTTTTTTGTTTTGTCCCTGTGAGATTCTAAATGACATTACATTATAAAAAAAAAAATGTTTAATCACTTTGCAAAGCGATCACTGTGCAGAAGCTCTTCAGATGCTTTTCTCTTACTGTCTGGTCATGTGAAACTGTGCTAAATGCCCTTCAATTTAACTGCAGATGTATGGGATGCCGCAGTTTTTTACGAAGATAAACACATATGGTAACGGCGGTAATATTAAAATGGTATTTTTAAATATTTACTCAGGAATAGGAGAAAATCAATGTGACAACCATTAGTGCCCGAAGAACAATCATTTATGTATTTATTTAAATGGCATAACGTGAACAACGTGTTTTACTTTGGAGTTTTTCATAGTTTGTGGCATGTTTTATGAATCTCTATTTGGATGGAAATAGACAAAGACATTGCTGAAAACCAGCTGGTCTCAGATCTGTTTTCCAAGTGCTCACACTGTACTACTACGCTGCACTGAACTGGACCAGGACTGCAGGATAGTTTACATTCCAGCATCAAAGATGGTCACACTGTAATTCAATGTACATCAAGTCGTTAAAGACATCGGCAGGCTGAGAACTCAAAACAATGATTATAAGGCGAGAGTGAGGAAATGACTCCAGCATATAGGAAGCTGCCTGTGTGGTCCAAAGAAACTGACTCAAATGTCCCCATTAGAGCTGGTCACCAAAAGCACAATGACAGTTTGCAGACTGGGTATAAACAGTGATTAGATTACAGGTGCAAGTTACCTTTGCACATCCATCAAAGCGGGGCACTGGGAAATATGGGAATTGCTGTGGGGTTCTATAACTTAAAGAGAACAATGTTTTAGAACATTGACAAAAACAGTTTCCATTTCACTCTGAAGTGTTCCCCTCAGCTCCACCCTCCGCTGGGTGTTTCTTCATGTTAGCAGATATGCATGACGGCGGCAGTGTGATTTCTCTCCAGAAACACTGCCTTTAATTCAGCGATTTTCAATAATGAGAACATTAATTGTAACACTTTGAATCACTAAAGCTTTTCTGATCGCTAATCTTATCAACCCTGCACAACACAGGGTTGATCAAATGAACACATTTCCTGTGGTGGGTCCTGCGGGGGGGAGGGGGGATTACTAGATTAGAAACAAAAATAAAATCAGTTCTGAGAAATGAAAGATAATGAAATAAACAGTGATTTAAGAAAATAAGAGCAACAAAAGGTTTTTTTGAATTCCAACTCGGCTGCTGCTGGGTTTCATAGATGCAATGATCTGATCCCTCAGCTGTTGTGTTACTTAAAAAAAATCAGAAGAAAATACAGAGATTTCAAATCAAGAACGGAAATTACATTAAGTCCACATTATTTATATTAATGTACATTTATAATAAGCATGGTTTCTCGAGAGATTCAATGCAAAAAAAAGAATATTTCACCTAGCTTTTTAAATAGGTTCATACACATATTATGAAGCTAGAGCGAGCACAAGTAAAAGAGAGGGCTTTGTGTTGGGGGTGGGGGGGGTGGGATTCACTTCACTAAGAGATCATTTAAAAAAAATGCATCCTCATAAATTGTCATCCCATCCTCCACTCGTCCAAATGTGTATTTTTCTAATGCATGAGAGGCCATATTCAAATGAAGGAGGGGAAGACCTTTCACACCACACCGGGCTATAATGGGGAAAGCTTAGCATAACTTCCGTCTGATTTCCAATGCAAATATTAACAGTCAAGTTCAGTGTGCGGTGGCAGATTATAGTTTATCCCTCTCACACACCACAGACTTCTTTTACGCTCTGGAAACATTTTTGCTTATCAGTGCAACGCAATGATCAACTCTCCTCACATCCTCTCAGTCAGCCTAGGAGACTTCAAGTGGCACTGGGGGGTGGGGTGAGAGGCAATGATATGTGGGGGGGGGGAGGTTAGCAGCAGAAAGAGAGAGAGAGAGATGAAGAGGGAGAAAGAGAATAATCAACATTTAAATGTAGTCAGATCCACCTCAAACTTCAGCCACCACCCGTGATTTTCTTTCTTCCTCTCTTCTTGTCTGAATCCATAGTGCTTAAATCCCTAAATTAAACATCTTAATTGCTGTAAGCCCTAGTATCAAATAGGGAATTACAAAGACCTCAGAGGAGTCTTCCCTCCCCCACTCCCCCTTTCCCTAAACTCCCCCTCTCTACTTCTAATAACGTATCACGTAGTATTGTTTATGTAATTACGCTGTGTGAGATGCTAGTATCCTCCTATCTTGCCCTGCTCTTCTTGTTTGTGTAATAGTAGAAAGTCAGCATAGCCGATGAGTCGTCACATCAAACACTAGATGGAGAACAGCACAGACAATTCTATCTGCTCATAAAGTTTGCTTATCGGGAAGCACTTCCATGTCCGTGTTTCTCTTGAACGCTCCATCCATCTCTGGGACAAAACACGCTGGTGCTGCTTTTCTGACAACACGTTAGTTAAAGGAAGTGATCGCCTCGCTATGTTATGTGAGTCGATAATATAGTACCGCAAAACATGTGTTCTTTCATACAAATGCTTGTGACCTCAATTTAAAAAAAACAGTATGCAATAAATATATTGATTTACAAATATGAAAAAAAGTATTGTATTCATGTTCTAATGACCTGATGAATGAGGTCAACAACATTCTCAGTAACACTCTCACCTCAACACCTGCTCGAACATGGTTGAGCATGAACCTATAGAACCGGTTCATTACGAACTGAAACCAACACGTAGGTACATTATTTTTATTTTCCGTGATTAATCAATTTCTTTCTGGATCAGTGAAATGTAAAACCAAATAAAAAAAAGAATACCATTGCATGTTCTGAGAGGGAGAAACAACAGATTTGAAATAATTTCATCGCCGTTTTGTGATTTGTTGGTGAACTACTAACCCATTAATTGCGTAATTTTTTTCAGGTTCATTACAAACAAAAATAAGCAATAAAGCACATGTGTGCACGTGTCTACACTTGATTCACCTGCCCTATGGTGACTTGTCGTCAACAGAAATTAACAGTCAGTATATTTCTAGGGTTGTGACTTATTTTCCAGCAAGAAAAGTAGCTCCGTCTGTTTTCGTCAAAAAAAGACATGTAGGTAACATTGTTTTCACCTGAAAAAGAGTAATTTGCATAATGTATGTGAGTGTTGTGCTTTCAAACAAAAAGTAGTAATAGATGAGTAAATAATAGAGCAAGGAGAATGAAGCATGTATTTGTTTCGGTGGATTTCAGACAAGGCTGCAGCACTTTTGTTGGACTGTGTCGCACTAAACACCAGAGGGGTGGGTGAACACAGAGAACCGTGTGGCAGCACAGCCAATTAGAAGTTGCTTAAGGTCAGGCCAAGTCCTGAGGGAGTGGAGGAAACAATAAATAATTTGGAGGGTAAAAAGCAAAGTGTTGCCCAGTACAAAATGCATTGTGTTCTTTAAAGTCTTTATTTTCCCAATGAATTAAACATGTGAGACTGCTGCAAACATGCGTTGCCCAGTGAGGGGGAGATAATCTTCAATCTTTGTAAGTACTTCAACAATGGTGTGTATGACAAACACTGGAAGAGATTCGGTGCTGGATGGAGACGTGAAGTGCTCCCTGTATTGTAACGTCGCCCGGCAGCTTTGGAAAACAACAATCCAACTGCACTCATCCTGAGCCAATGTTTACCGATTGTTTCCTGTAATGGAGGAAATACTGCATTATGACACTATAAAAATCCATACAAAAATACATTAAAACTAATAAATCTCTGTAGGATAAAAAAAAATGTGTGTCAAAATGTATTAATTTGGTTAAAGATCCTAAGATTTTAAGACAACCGCAGCATTTTGCCTAAGTTGACACAAACACTGGTATAAGTTGTCTCGTGTCTAGTGAGAGGAGTAATCAGTTTGCTGAGTGTAAGCTGTGGCAATTGTGTATACGGTCCTGAAGAGCAGCTTTTGTATTCAAAGTTTTCAGCTGTGAGATTAAAAATCTCCAGTTGGATATATTACTGGGAACCTTTCCTCAGAAGCGTACGTATCCTTTTCAAACCAAATCCAGTCACGCAGAGCCATTTGAAGCATTCGACTTTTCCCTATTCTTGTTTTCCAAAACATTAGTCTTACAAACTCTAATGCGTGCAAATGCAATGATTCAAGCAGGCTGCCTCTCTCTCTCCCTCGCTCTCTCTCGCTCTCGCGCTCGTTTCCTTTCTTTCCCTCACACTTCCTCTCTCTGTTTAGAAGGCGTTGAGTAAATCATATGGTCAGGCTTGTGTAAATCCAGAAAATAATGGGATCATATTCCCCCTCTCTTCTGCCTATCAAAGTTTCATACAAAAGCACAAAAAAAGCTTCTAGTTTCAATACCCAGTAAATTCTAAAGACTCTGACAAATCAACATCCCTTGACAACTAAATAATGTATGACTTTTAGTATCCAGCATGTGAAGCCCCATCACAGCCTATGATAGCTCCACTGACTTACCTACACACACTGCCAAGCCCACTGGAGAGAAGGCGAAGCGTCGGAGTTCAGTTTACAGTGTACCACAAGGTACTTAAAAACACACATGAATCTACGGACATCTGCTAAACAAGCTTTGATGGACTTGTTCGATTTTGCCAGAAAATATGTATATGTTTTTTTGGGGACTAAATAATGAGTGTAGAAAACAGCCTCATGAAATATTCACACTTTTGTCATTTGCAAATCTGAAACATCACATCTCTCCCTTTTGATGTGGCACATGCATTGTTTGTCTGTTTTTTTTTTCGTCAACAACTCCTTGAGTAGCCTCCAAATGTTAACAATTCGGTTTTGATATCTCTATCTGGAAGAAGCCACCGTTTGGCTGCACTGTAAGCAGTCAACTTCTGCAGAGATGCTTCCTGCTGACTGATAAATAGCCAGACAGACTCCCACTCCAGCTCCACCTACATAATGACAACTCCTTCCAAAAACAACTTCTCTTTTTCTTTTTTTTTTGTGTCTGAAGTGTGTTTTCAAGGACATCTGGAAAGCAGCACCATAGAAAAATGTTACAGTATCTTTGCATGGTTGCACTCTTCCCGACAGCTGCGGTGCATATGGCGGAGCGTAGAAATCA
Source organism: Liparis tanakae (assembly GCA_036178185.1). Taxonomy (NCBI): domain Eukaryota; kingdom Metazoa; phylum Chordata; class Actinopteri; order Perciformes; family Liparidae; genus Liparis; species Liparis tanakae. The sequence continues at coordinate 12,264,198 of CM070092.1, forward strand.
TACGGAAATCATAACATGCCCGGTGCGGCGATTGCATTGTAAAAATGCCTCCGTATACACACATTGTCTCAGAATAACCGAAAGAAAGGACAGTGGACAGAAACTGCAGCAGGAGCACAGCGATCCCCACACATCGGGTTAGACACCTAATTCCAGTCTCCGTATGATTCCGTATATCATAAATACGTCGGGGTCTTGCTCTTTACTCATGCACACTCCCAACATTTCCTGGGGTCAAAGTGGAAGTGGGTGGAGGCCATTTCCAGCATGAGCCCTCTCTATATTGCACATGCCCTGATGGGGTTGATTAATCCGCAGCAACTATGGTTTGTCTTCTCCAGCTGAGTGAACAACTTCATTTCAGCTGATGAGTTCAAGCTCAGGTCAGGGCGGTCCTCATCTGTGACATTACAACCGCCACACAATGAGAATTAATTTGTCTCACTCTGAAAACAAGTACGAGGAGCTCGAGACCTGGCTTTTTAGATATATTGCAATTAGGATCAAACCACTCGGAGGAGTTAAATACTGAAGTGATATCACATGTGTGTGTGTGTGTGTGTGTGTGTGCAGACAAAAAAAATATATTTTCTTTGTGGCTTTGGTAATGTTGGTCAAGTGTAAACAAATATGGCTTTTTTCCAGGCTTTCTCTGCATTTGACAGATGATTGTTTGGAGTCAGCTCCTCTGTAGTTCCCGTCTCCCTGAAATGAATGTGCTGAACACAAACAGGTGAAGCAATCTGCAATACTCATTTTCTCTGAGGGGCGCTGGGGAAAGCAACCTTCAAGCGATGTCTGTCTTTGTTTCAGAGACCATCCGTCCTGTAGTATGGGTTCCATTTGCATCTAATATTACGACTGCGAAATCAAAGAAAAGCGAAAACTATTTTTTGATTTCTGCATGGTTTGCCATCTGTTACCATACATCTGAATTCTACGTCTCGAGTCTCCGAGGCGCTCACTCACTTTCTCTCTAATTCACAACCATTTATCTTTTTTCCCTTCTCTCTCTCTCACTCTCTTTCCCCCTTTGCAGTCAATCATGAAAAAAAAAAAGCCAACGTCTGAGCTGGCCTCTCAAGCGTCTCAATGTGCAGAAGGCTTCGTCAAAATATTTAAACATAAGCAATATAAACCTGATCCCGGTGTGAACTTTTAGTTTGAAATGAAACAGCCTTTGCATGCAAACAGAGGAAAGGTAATGCAGGAATATACTGTGTATTTCACTGATTCCTGGACACAAACATACACAAATATGGGGTTATGTAGACTGAAGGCATGGGAAAAATGAAGTGACTTTTAAATGGGTGAGCATTAATAAATCAGCAGGGTTTTCTACAGACTTTGTCCTGTTTTCGCTCACTGCCTTTTCCACCTGTCTGCCGGGGCTCTGACAGAGAGAGTGCTGGTATTATTACAAATAAATATTGGTTTGAATATATGACCCTGTCATATATCTGTATTATGGTTATGGTTTCAGGAATAATTGAATCTGTGTAGATTGTGATCTTGGTGAATTAATGGATTGTTCCGAGGGGCCCACGATGGGAATAGAAGGGGGTCCAGGTTTGTCGTGGTGATGAGTGGGAATACATTTCACTGTTTAGCAGCACGGAAGGGCATTTTGTAAAATGGCAGAGAGGTGTCCCACGATGTATGTCACAGTCAGGTTTATCATGAACATTATGATGAAACTTGTGTCTGTGGGGTTTGAAATAAACGCTGTGTGTTATCTTTGCCGTGGAATATTCATTGCGGCAATTATTCAACCCTGCGAAGCTCCTGTCTGCATTCACATGTTGTGGAAAAAAAGGAAACGATAGAGTGCATGAAAAGTTATTTGCAATCGTCTGTCCATAAATCAGCATCACATTATGAAAATCAACACACGGCAACATAAAACCTCACCGCTGATAAGAAATGCTACGACCTCCGAAGAGACAGAGAATTCGAGACGTACCGGAGTTTCACAGCCCTCCGAAGTCAAATCAGCTTTGATAAAGTTTTTTTCATTCCGAACTTGATTTTAATGTTGCGAAAGAAAAAAAAAGATGGTAAAAGAGAAAGAATGTCGCCAAGATTGAGACGGTGGATGGAGCACATGTCGCCTGGGCTCCATCCACCTGCACTCACATCAAACACAAGTTGGGCGTAGCAGAGACAAAGAGCTTGTCTCCTTCAAGCATGACGGAAGACAGAGAGAGAATATGTAACCATCCTTAAGTAATTTTGTTTACTGGCCGTGGATCCTCTGCACTCGGGGAAAAGTCTCAAGGCACTCACCCGTCTATTGAACAAAACTCAGCAAATTGGTACCTCAGGTTTATTTCTCTTTGAGCTCTCTCTCCGAGGAGTCGGGGGGGAGGGGGGGGCGGAGAGTATTGCCTCGTAGGCCTGAACTGCAAACAGCTTCTCTCTGATCTGCTCCCTTCGCCCTCACACTATTTGAACTGTGTTTTCCCTCGGCATTCTGGGAAGCGTTTGCTCTCTTTCTCTGTGTGGAGAAAAGAAAGAGGCTGTGTTCTTCATACATTTTTAAAAGTCTGGTGGTATGTTCCCTCATGCAAACCCAAACACACACAGACACACTTCCTCCTGTGCACTCGCTGATGCTTTCAGGCCAGTTCTGTCAGTATACCTGGACCGAAGCTTCTTCTTTTTCTAAAGCCAGCGGTCCACCAACTCGCCCCAATTTGTTAACACGTTTGGACGACACGAGCGCATTATTGTCGGTTCCGTGTGAGTTCAGAGTTAAGAAATGCCAAGTACGTCCACAACGCGGCGCTTTGATGAAGCTGTCAACGATCAATAATTCATCTCAACTTTGCGTGGTTTTTCAGGCATCTCAATAACTTTCAAAGCAAACCAGGAATGAATCGAATGAAAGTGGAAAGATCAGAAAAAAGGATACACACGCACACACACACATACAGACACACACACACATACACACACACACACACACACACACACACACACACACACCGTGTTTATATTTAATGGCTTTTTGCTTTTGGAAATGCCACAACGCACTTGGTCAGCATGTTGAGACAAGACCAGAGGAATGAAGAAGGATGGAAGACCAGAGAGGAAGGGAGCAGATTAATAACAAAAACGTTGTACAGGCAGCTCTGGTTTGTTCTCATTTTGTTATTTAGCTAAAGAAAAAGGCAAAAAAAATGCTTTGGCCACCATCTCGTGGTATTTCCCACTAATCCCCACAACCTCCTGCTCAGCGGCAGTGTGTGCGTGTGTGTTTGTGTGTGTGTGTGTGTGTGTTTACATGTACATATGTGCACCTGCGCGTATGTTGGGGCTCTAGTTTCTAGTGTGTGTGGCCAAAATCTAAATCCATGCCAGGACAGCAATCCGGTCTGAAAACACAGCTCCTAATCCTTTAACCTTCAGAACAAGAGGAGAGGGAAAAACAGCTGAAGGGCCCAGCATGGTGAAGCAGAGACACCCAACTAAGACCCAACCAGACCAGACCAGGAGTCCCTCCCCCTCCCCTATGCCCCTCTCCTGGAGGCAGGAAAATGGATTTCTATTTCTGGTGGCTTGATATCGCTGATCATGGTTCATAGCCCCCTTTCAGGGCCTGGAGTTAACATCGCGGGCTGATGTCAGGATGGAACACTGATCAGAGCCAGGGAGATGGTTCCTGATGGCCTTCCAATCTGCCAAAGCTGTGATGGCTGCTTTGCTGATACCATCACAGTAAATTCTATCACTGTCACTCTCTGTTTCTATCCAGAAGCACTCAGAGTATGTGTTGGCACATCTTAGTGTGTGAGTTTGTGTGTACGGGCCTTTTTCCAGCTGTCCGTGACTGACAAGTTATCTGATGGCGTTGTGCTCCGTGTTATGTACTGTAGCTTAACCTCAATGATGCCTTTTCCACGAAAGCTTGAGGAGTTGAAAGAACAGGTGTGATGACATCACAAGAATATGAGGAATGCAATGTTGTAATATATACACTTGAAGCTATGGTAATGATTTTGAAGAATATTTGCACAGCTTGCATACATTTTACAGACTGAAAAGATGACTGGCACACAAAACACAAGGAACCATTTTGTGTTGTTTAGAACCCAAATTATGTTTTGTTGATGTCTCATTAAGTTTAGTAAGCAGTGAACTTGTTAAAATCCACTGCAAACAAACCTAATTTTTAATAGTTTTTTAATGGTCATGAAAAACTAATTATATCTTTGATAACTGTTGTTAAGTTTTTACCTGAAGTTAACCTTAGATTGCTATATCTGAGCATACGGTGGTAACCAACTGCGCTGCATGTATCACAGATCAACCCCTTAATATCTCCATCATTTTCCATGCTATTAGAACTCAAACCTTCCCGTCATTTCAGATGTATTTATATTCATTCTGAGTGATAATTCCTGACAATAAATAAATGAAATGTTCCTCCTGCTCTTCTGTGTCTGTATAGCCTCCAGCATATTCCTGGGGCCTCAGTCTAGGAAGGGAAATACATAAACAAGAAAAGATCTGAAGAGACTTAGCCAGGGGCACTGCTGGATACCCACACACAGAAAGACACACACTCACACAAGGGCACTTCCACACACAACTTATGCATCACGCGTGCACTAAAAGAATGTGCACATAAACTGTGTATGCACCGTTCCAGCCACGCCTCCACACACACACACACACACACACACACACACACATTCATACACAGACCCCCTTGATCGTTAATGGTCAGTGAGCCAAGTGTTTTAAGTAATCACAGGCTCCTACGATGAGTTCTGATTCTTCCCGAGACGAAAGGCATCGGCTCCTGAAGGCAGGTCGTGTTCATTACACCTTTTCTTATATTTCTTTCCCAACTTCTGCCAAACTTTTGGGTTAACTGCTCAGCCAGACTTTCTTCTTTTTTTCATACCATGCTATTCAATTATACATCTAAGATGAGAGGTGAATTTGTACAGGGTGGAAGAACAACACGGTTCTGGAGTGCAGCTGCTGGCTTTTTGATAAAGGTTGCTTGTTTTTTACATCTCCTTCAAGTCTCTTTTTTTTCAGACGGATTCATATTAAAGTGGCAAAAAGGAAATCTGAGAATAAACATGCAGGAACATATGAAGACACACGCAGGAGTCTATTGAGACCCCTAAGAAGTAAGTTCTCGAATAAAATATATATGTACATATATTTGTATATATGCGCTCTTTAATGGACACACTCACATTGTGAATGTGTAATTCATACCTTATAGGTAACAGTCTTCTGCAGTACAGCAATGCATGTAAATCACTATGCTATCACAGAACTACATCCTCCTCCTTAAACCACTAAATGTGTAACTGTAAACCTGTGCACACTTGTCCCAGTAGACAGACATTAACATAGAGACATATTCATGAGCTGTTCTTATTCTTCAGAAGTGGTGCTACCTTTATGTTCCTGAGAGCAGCAGCAGCGGATGAAAACAGATGACGTGCCATGGAGAGAGAAAAAACACCCACAAACTATATTTAAACTTCTCATGTGATGAAAAAAAAGCGTTGGTTATCGGGTGGTTATCTTGACCAAAATCTAGTTGTACTATGTGTGATCCAACAAACTATAAGCAAAGAGAGCACTTACTTTCGGTGGGTTTGTCAGTGCAGAAAAAAACAGGTTCTCCTTTGACTTGATATTTCTATCCTAGAAATGAACATATTCACTTCAAGTATGTGCAATGTTCACGCTGTAACTCAATATAATTCACCATAAAACCAGATAAACACCGTGTTCCTTCCCTTGTTGCAGGATGCTGCTCCATGCAGTGCATTACATTTCCAGTGGCAGGCAGTTTGCCTCGTCCTCCGTACCATTAAGGCCATCAATGTTGACAGGATCAATACCTGTGTTTTGGCCCCAGTGCCCCTGCAAGAGATAGCATGTCACTGCTGACAGACAAATATCAGCGCTTGGCCCTGTGACGGAGGGGAAATCACAGTACTGTTCTGTTAAGATCATCCAACATGGTATTGATTTGCCCTGTGCTAATCATACATCAGAGCTGAATAAATGGCTCAAAGGCAAACGTCCCATTGTTCACGATTGGGAGATGTAATAAAAAAGAGAGACATTTCTTTTATTGCCTGTAACTCGGGGCTAGTCATATAATCGTACCTTGATGGGAAAAGGCCTGGTTAGATCGAGCCCCGTCAAAGTGTTGTCGGTACTTTTTAGTGATGACCCCATTGACTGAGGCAGATCCTGATTACAGTGTGTGTCTGTGTCTGTGGTGGTGTGTGTATGTGTGTGTTTGTGTATTGTGGTGGTTGCAGAAAAAAAAAAATACATCTCCAGAATGCCATACAAATCACGGCTGCTTTTTATTTTTGCGTGGTGTTATTACACGACCGATTATAATAGACTTGGCTTTGCTTAACGCAGGTTCTGTTATTGGACAATCCAAGAGTATTACTGAGATAATAACACATACAGAGTTGTGGCTCGGACTAAAGAGGATCGTAATCCTGCAGCCTTTATTCACTCCAGTCAAGGCCTTGCAACAAGAAAGGTTTGCCAGTTGGGCACCAGTCATTTCTCACTTGTGATGCTGGCAACGAGCAATTCCATCTCGAAGACAGCTATCAGGAACACTTTCAGAAGTAGCCAATGTCAAAACTTCTGATGAGCCTCTGAGACTAGAACTGCTGCAGTGTCCAAGATACACGGATTTGACTTCAAACTTAGCTTGTATTTCATTGTTTCATCCACACTGGATCATAGTCAATACATCACAATCCACTGAGCAACATCAAAATAGGCAAAGGACAACAAACATTCCAAATCCATATTTACTTGTCTGTAAAATCAGTTAAACCCTTCAAGCTATTTCCAAAGCAATAGTCCAATAAATCTACCCTAGCGCCAACCGCTTTGAGTGCAGCTGAACGTGTTGAAAGCTATATGGCGTGTTAAAGGTTAGAAATAAATCTGTTGCTATGTGGAGAAGGTGCAATAATTATTTGAGAAGCTGCCGTTCTTGATCTCCTGTTTCCTTCCATCTTTTTCTGAGTACTTTGTTATCTGCACTATTCCATCAAAAACCACACTGATAACAGACTGGAGAACTCAATTGACCTTGACTGAGTGTAGGAGAGGAGACACTTGTAGTACTGAGGAGGAGAGGGTGAAGGAAACCACCTTTCTGTCTCGCTGTCAGACAATCTGTTTTCACATTTTAAAAATATAAAACCCCTATCGACAGGACAACGCCATTTGACTGGCCAACAACGTTACACATCACTGCTGAAAAATGAATCAGTTTTATGATGTGATGTTTGGTTATGTTGGGAACAAAATCCCCTTTTGTAGCTGTGGGGAACGATCTGGTTTGGCATAAGATAAATGAAATTGTTACGGTAAGGAAAAACTACTTTCTTTACTTTAGGGGACCGCCGTTGTCATGGTTACAACTATAAACATGTGGTATGGTTTGGGTATCATTTTAGTCATGTGTAAAAATAATATATCAAAGTTGGTCTCTTGTGTTAAAGGCTAATGTTTCCTTGTGGTTGTAGCACTTGTTGACTTGTGAACTGATGATGTCATTCTTCTTGGCAAGTCTTGTGAGGTCATATGAGGTGAGACAGTTAAGTAGCTAATTGTAAATCATATATATTTATGCATCATGTGGTGTGCAATGCATTATGAGGCGAACATTTAGCCCGAAAGTATCCTGACGGCACAACTCTTAAAACACATAATAAAATCCCTCAACGGTTGTCGAAAGCAATAGGGATATTAGACAGGGGTAATTATCTTTACGACAACCTGTTAAAGCAGCTTCCGTGGTGATCGACTGCTTTCTGAGCAAGGAGAGAGAGAGATGACCCAGACAGAAGCTGGCAGCTGTCAATACAACATGAAAGTGCCAAATGCACACACAAAATCACAAACCTTCAGCGCCTGCCACATACAATAATGATTCTCCTCTGACAAAAAAAATGCTGACTGGTAAATTATTTATATTCATGCTATGAATAAATAAAATAAACAGGCCCCGCACTCAGTCTACAAATCTAGGAGGTATTTGCCCATTTAATCATCCAATTTTAACACAACCTGCAACACATTGCATAATCACTCAGGACTCCTGGGACAGTTGCAAGCTTGACCAACTGCCAACAAGTGGTTGTGCTTAATTTTGCCTCCTATCTGATTCCTTTCCCACCGTGTAAAAGCTGCCTCTCTCGCTCGGTCCCCTGACAGTTCATGTGGCTTTGTTTTGTACAGCGCAGACGCACATCCATTTCTAATTAGCACCAGATAGAATCTACCACTAAGACACCAAATATTTTAGAATAGCTTAGTGATTTTTTTTGTTCAATGTCAATAGTGCCAGCGAACCACCACTAAATGAATTTAACGCCACACATGCCTTGCAGCGCCGTTCCTAATGGTTTTCTTCCCCACATGTAAATGACCTCCTGTCCTGGATCTTTGATTGCAGATCAATGACTGTTTGCTTTATTCCAACATTCAGCACCAGTGAACCACAACGCCACGGGGGCAAATGTTGAACAGAGAATTTACAGGTTTGCTATCGAGCACTTTGAAACAATAAAGCTGCTAGTGAGCTATTAAACAAACGAGAGAATAAAGTGGCTGCTGTGGACCGAGATTAACACGATAGATACAACGTGGAAGGGTGTAATTATTCTTTACTGACACAAACGTTTAGCCCCCAGAGCGGAACAGTGTTTACCACAAATACCACCACCACGCTTGACCTAATCATGGGCTGAGATTTACCTGACTGCATTTCAAATGTGTTAAAGCTGATTTGTGTGTTGGAGTTGATAGTTTCTAGCAATCACAAAATGATGTATACTGACTGTATACTGACTGTATACTGAATGTATACTGACTGACAAATGCGGCAGCAAGCATTTGATATCCCAAATAACTGCGGGACCAATTATATGTACCATTGTATTGTTTAGAATGTAGTCAAAATTAATTTCCACAATAAAAAGTATGAATGACTTTCATATCAGCATTATACATATTATATAACCAAACAATATATAAAGGTTAAACATGAAAGACATCAGATGATAAGAGCATTTTTATGCTGTCTGATTTTAGTTTTAGTTTTAGGTTTTTTCCCGGTTACAAATATGGGCTCTTAAAATCATATTTTTCACTAGTCCGGGTTTGCGTTAGTTTTCTTAATTTTTTTCTTCACACAACATTAAGTAGGATGTACATATTGAGCAACCTTTCATCAGGACTTGTATCAAGTTAAGAAAATATTCCACATTAAAAAATCTTTCATTTACATTCAATGCAAAGGGAACTGTAATATTTGTTCTGGCAACGATCTCAAGTAAAAATTTGTTGAAATGATATTGATCGAATCCAAAAGCAACGAATATTCATAGATAATTGTAATATATTAGCATACAATGCATTATTTGTGCAACAGTGGATGAAATTCATCCTTCTGAATTCAAGTTAAAGCACCGAGAGCTACAACAACCACAGTAAACTTTTCTTCGACCGCATTTGATTCTAATTTTGTTTGCCAGAAATAATATTATTAAAATGTTTTATTTTTCTTCGTTGTGGGGTCAGGAGAAGACATATCTGCAGAAATGTTGCTTCAGAAACAAGAGTTGAAATGTCTGCACTGCAAGAATAATCAGAGAGAGCGCAAAGCACGCAATGATAAATAATGCAAGATTGATGATAATTGCATGGCGAGTGACTCCAAAAAGCGTACACATCAACACGCATCCAGACCAGCCGGGACAATAGAGGACGGACTTAGCTGTTACTGCCAACTCCTGTAGAAATATGGCAATCTCTATATTGTCCTGCCAATGTATTAAAGCCATGAGCTGCATTCCAGGTCTTGATTATGTGTGTGATTTGTCTGTTTGTGTAGGTATTCGGTATGTGTGTGTGTGAGCCTATCCATACGCCTGACCAGTGATGTTGCACATCTTGCGCACGCACTGATGTGTGTGCTAGGTGAGTGTACACATGTGCCTGTGTGCGTGCTTGTGTGTACTCTTGCTGGCATGTCAGCTGATGTCCCCAGTAATCCAGCAGTGGGCCTGTTGTGGATTAGTAGCAGGCTCCAGGGGATGGGAATCCCATTCCCATTTACAGCTCTCCCTGGCAGGAAGAAAGGCAAGGATGCCTTCTCTCTACTGCCTTCACACCGGTTGGAGCCTGAAGGTGTGTGTGTGTGTGTGTGTGTGTGTGTGTGTGTGTGTGTGTGTGTGTGTGTGTTGTTGGGATGATGTGGATGTCAAAGGGAAGATGGCGATTGTGTATCATAATATATAATGTTTAACATTAAATTCACCTTTCTCTCTGTCTCCCATTCTTGCTTCTGTAAAATCATTCATTAATCGGATTACCTGGTTGATTGTGTCACCTTTTGTACGAAACGATGCATGAACCTAGAAAACAAAGGACACAAGACTTTTATGTGGTGTAGCTTTTGTGCATTTTTACTCAATTTAAAATTGCTGATACTCAATGACATACATAATCGCCCTATTAAATGAATAATTCAGAAAAAACTCCCAAAACTGCCTTTTTTTACGAATACTATTATTTTGTGTATTGTCGTGAGAGTCACGTGACATGTTGTTTTTGTTCACCATTCTTGCTCATTTTTCAAATGAAATGTGGCATATGTAATGCCTGCTCCTTCCACGGTGGAGACGAAAAACAAAACAATGCTGCCGTATCAGTTTGGCCTTGTCCAAAGATATTCTCCCTGAGAACACGCTGTAGATTTGCGGTGGCATTTCTATCACACCCCGTGAAAACACGTACGGACACACGGGCCATTACGTGACAACAACATGGAATGTCATCACGGATTTGTTTTGAAGTCCCTCGAACACCATCCAACACAAGGGCTGACCTCTTGAACCTTGAGATACAACCGTACCTTATTCCCCAGTGACAATTTAAATGCCACCTTTCTTCCACTCGCGCAGAAAGAGAAAACATTTTTTTTTGTGTGTGTGTGGCTTGGACTCAAGGCAACTCGATAGCACAACAAAAGAGCTGTGGTGGCAAGTCCCCATGCAGACATTATATGTCAGCATCACCGCCATACTGTTAGCTTGTCCCAACTGTACAAAGCCGTCCTCATTCAGGGCACCTAACCAAGGTCAGCCTGGATTAGCCGCTAGTAACCCTATCAGGTCCAGCACAATGATTACAAAGCCCAGTGACACTGGCTGTCAGCAGACTCTTTCTAGGCAACCCTATCTGCCCGACCCTTGGCTACAGAGCCACTGGAGAGGGTAAGTCCATTTCAAATTGTTCCCCCTTTGTGTCTCCCTTTATTTCCCCCCTTTGATTTTCGGTGACTCGTTTGGTTCATCAATCAGCCTGTCTGGATGTGTGTGTGTTTGAAACCCATGCTGCACATAATTCCTATAATTTGTGGATTTTTTTTCCTCTTCTTCTTCCCCTTCAACATAGCCCATTATTTGTGCTTGTTACTTCTGAAGCCAACAGCCATCCCACCTAAATCCCCCCCACCCTCCACCCTGTGGGTGAATGAGCCCTGTAGCTGTTATGCTATAGACCCAATGATGTGTTCTCAAACAAGCATATAGAATTATATTTGGTTTATACTATAGACCCAATGACGTGTTCTCAAACAAACATTTAGAATTATATTTAGTTTATACTATAGACCCAATGATGTGTTCTCAAACAAGCATATAGAATTATATTTGGTTCAAACTATACTAGATATAAATGTATGACAAACTAAAATGACAGACTAAAACTATTTGATCTCAAACAAACATGCATATTTATTTGGTTTATGCTACAGACCAAATGGTTTGTTCTCAAGAATAATAATAGCAGTCATGGTTGTGATGCTCATAGTCCTGGTGTCCTCATCTTTGAACTCAATGTAACACTTTATCTCACACAGTGTGTACTTTTCTTTCTTCTTAAATGGTTATGTTTATGGTTTTCGAGACGGCAGCTCGACAAAAAAGGTTTTCCAACCACGAGCTGCGAGGCAGACACCCCGTTCTCCCCGTCTTTCCAATTCAGACAACATGTCAGAATGAAGCAACTAAAAGACTCACTTTTCACTTCCAAGTGTGCTTCTTGTTTTCCTTCTTTTTTCAAGAGGAATTACGCTTCAAGCCCATCGGTTCACTGCTTCACTTTGCTCACGAGAACTGTTTCCCTCAACATCCATGTCAGTTAGCAGCATGTTCAACAAATCAAATCGAAAGACAGAGATTGCCTTGTGATTTAGTTATTTTTTGGAGAAACTATGACAAACCAGTACAAGTACAACAGCAACTACAGCGCTAGCAGCATAACATATTCAAGGCAACGAGGCAACCGATGTTCTCCACTTCAGCACATCAGAGGCGTCCCTGCACCAGTCGCCCTAAAGGTACCCGTTTACAAAGTGATAGGGCTTAGGGTTTTTAACTCGGGGCGAGAAGCTGATTTGAAACCCCCTCTGCTGCCAAGCACATGGACGGCTGCTGATTAGAGGAGGGTTGGCAGCAGTGGGCAGATGCCAGGCGGGGAGAAAGATGACGGCCTGTCGCCAGTCTGCCACCCAACCCCTCACCTCCCCCAGCTGCCCCCTCCCCTACTGACCCCTCCCCCATTGTATACACACACAAAAAAGAAAAAAGACCAAAGACATTTCAGCGACAACCCCGAATGGGGGGATGGGATGAATTGTAGTACTGCTTTGTATCAACATTCAGCAAATGTGACTCTGGTGTGAAGACAGATAGGCAGACATGAAACATATTTACTTTGTTTTTTATAGATCTCATTTGTTTTGATCATATGAAGATGACAATAAGTCTGATTAAGTTGCACAATTGAAGATCACAATGCAGTCCTTCTTATTCCATCTTCAGGCCCCCACACAAACATAACACATTGTGCGAGTGTGGGATATTGAACATTTCTTTTATAAACCCACAGAGGATGAAACGTGTTGTGCTATTTCTGTGTTTCAAAAATCCAGGAGAGTGAATAGTCGTGTGGGGAAACAAAAATGTTCTGTTCTCGATTGAATACACCTCGCTCAATATGAAACCATGCGGGTGAGTTCAAAGTTAAGAGAGAAGGTATAAACTGATTTTCAAGGTGGAAAAACTCAATGCACCTTTCTAATAAGTGTCAACCGTGTGTGTAGCCAATGGTCACTGTGAACACTAGTCTGGGTCCGTCAGGCTTTAATCATTCTGCTATATTCCTGACCGTATTGATTTCAGAGCAGCTCAATGTGACTACATAACTCGTCCATTTTACTGCGACAGTGCCTGCATCTGGCCATGCGGAGTTAGAGTGTCAGACACACACACACACACATGCAATTACACATTTACTCCACTTGCCCCTAAATCTGCCCGCATACTTCAAACACAAACCAATGCAAGTCATGTGAGTTGATGAAATACAAAAGGGCCGCAACAGCTGCACTGCAGAGCTCCAAACCTCAAACCTGCATGAACAATCTGAAATCAATATTTATTTTGTCATATGTGTAAAAAACAAAGGCCATGACTTCAAAGCTATATCCTTCAGCTATTTAATTCAACTTTGGGCAATTTACTTTCCCTTAAAGGGTAAGCAGTTAGCAATCATAAGCCAATGCAATACAAGCAACTCTGCCCGTTTGATATTATTCAGTGGTAAATTCTCCTGGGAGAAAATAAATGAGAAATCAATAGCTGTTTCCTTCATTCATGAAGGATGATATTTTTCATAAAACGACTGTTATGGAATTATATAATATGAGCAGAGGTAGAAATCCTGCTTTTATCCATTCATAGTCATACGTGTTCATATTATGAGATCAATTAATTGCAGGTGTGTCTGATTTATTTTCCTTTTAGAAAATATTTAAAGCAAAATAATAAGAGGCAACTTGTTTTAACTGTAACTACACCGGGCCAAATAAGTATGTGCATAGAGAGCCTTTAAACTCTCCACATTTAATGAAAGCCACAACTTTTTATTAATATTGTACTTTCATTAACATATCATTGTTAAAGTAATAATCCAGTTCCTCCTTGACATTTTAGCTCATTTTTAATATTACGTCAATAAAACAAGCACAGACTTTTTTTTGTTTAATCCATCTTTATAACTCATTACCACTCACCTCAACGTCATCATCAACAAAAGTGTTACACCACATCGTGTTGAGTGTCAGCACAGCTAATTCCCATTCAGCTAATGTGCTGATGAGGTGATGCAGGCATCTCTATGTATGACCCTACATCTTCTTACTTCCTGCCTCTCTGTCTGTCTGACCTGATGCTTTTCTGTCTTGTTTCCTCTGCCCGCCTAACTGTCTCTATTCTCTCGTTCTCTTTATCTGTCTGTCTCTCCTTTTGCTTGTCTTTCTGCCTGCCTGTCTGTCAGTCCCCTGTCTCTCTCCCATCTCCTATATCTCCTATATCTTCTATATCTCCTATATCTCCATCAGCCTGGGACTAAAATATCCTAGGAGCTCCTGCCTGAAACTGAGACCTGGAATGCACTGCAGCGGAGTTCATACACACACACACACACACACACACACACACACACAGACACGCATACACACACACACACACACACACACACACACACACACACACACACACAGTTATACACCTTAACAGACCGACAGGTGCAGTGACGGGATGCCTATGTGCACCTTGAAATTCACATGCACACTCATGTACACTTACCATTATATAAACTTACACACGTGCAAGTAAGAAAGGGGTCCCCATGCATACACACGCGCACACACATGCACACACACACTGTGATAGTACAGCACTGATGCCTATAGCAAACGGTCTGTGTGTAGTGGAGACAGTGCCCCCTGGTGTGGGCCAAACAGTACTCCCAGCCAGCCACATCTTGACCCAGTCTATATTTGGAGCGCTCTAATTTACACTTCTGGGATTGATTAGTCCTGCCTGAAACAGAGACACCACCTATATTGTCCTGAAAAATACAAACCATGAAGAGAAGACAAACCATTTCAAATAAAACAGGGTACAATATATAATCAGTGTATCCAAAAAGATGTAAAACTTACTTTGACTTTTTACACTGCAGTGAACAATCTTTCGCCTAACTCTGCATATCGAGGGTTAACTGACGTATATGTTTCATCCCCGTGATGACGGTGTTCATAAGTACTAAACTGACTTCAAAACACTGTCCAGCTCGGGCAACTATCGCAGGTATATAAGTTGTACCTATGCCAATCTTCCAAAATGCTATCATAATTTATAAATGTATTTGATATTGTATATGTATACACCTGCACTATTCTTATAGGTAAAGTCAATATATTAGATGTACATTATGCAATATTTTCAAATCGTTGTTACGGTATTGAATATAATATTGTATTGGTCATAAATTTATTTACAAAATAAAGACAACAGTTAGATTGAAAAAAAGCATCACCAACAGATTATTTGTTTTAAATATGTTTTAATACACTCACGTGGGTGTACTGTACGCAAATACAGTACCCTGTGAACCCTGTCACGGTCTAATAACACTGTACTTGACACATGATGTGATAACAACAAGGTGTAATAGTCACAACATACGCATGTCCCATTTTTAGTAGTTTAAATAACAATGTCATCGTTATGTCTGTAATTATATATTTTTTAAACAGGCCATCTTTGGATATTCATTGTGTTGAACTAAAATATATGTATACAACTTTTGGGCTCTTTTTGTGCACTATGTATTTGGGTATTTAAATAAATAAATGAATCAGTCCTGCTAAAAGGCGAGCTGTAGTGCACCTATTTAAATGGTGCTGTTGCTGTTTACAACACTGTCAGACCACACTGCAGAAGAGGAACAAGCACCTGATGGATGAGCACATTCATTCCGATGCATACTGATGAGGAAGACTGCTATAGGCCACTCTTCTTCCCAGCAGTGGCCACCTTGACTGCCCGTTTTCAAAACCGCTGTCACAGTTTCAGGTTTCCACCACGCTGTGCTGTATCGCTTGTCTCCAACAGAGGTCATTAAGCCTGTAATCACAGTAATAAAGGACAAGGCTATGCCCTGTTTTGCATGCAGACAAGTCCAAAAGCGCGTTCACAGACACACGACAGTGTAGACAAGTGAGTGCCCGTACACACTGAGTGCAGAGTGCGTGAACAACAAAAAATAAACTGTCAAACTTGTCGAATACAATTGCGCACATGGCACGGCGCCGCTGGTTGGTTGTGTAGGTGTGTGTGTGTGTGTGTGTGCGTGTGTGTGTGCGTGTGTGTGTGTGCGCGCGCGCGCGTGTGTGTGTGTGTGTGTGGAGGAGGGAATGCCCCTCTCGTGCACCGACAATCACCACCATCAGGTCCATTGTTCCCGATCAACGTGATTGTAATAATACAGGGATGAGTGTATTTGAGGTGTGTTAAGTGGTAGAAATTAAGGAGCCGGGTGGGCGAGCCTCTCGCAGACCAGAGCGCGCACTTTCCTCACGAGCGCGCACACTTACCGGTGCTCGCGTACCCACGTGGACGTGTCCGCGTCTGATCGCTGGACTTGGGAAATAACCAGCTGAGCACTGACCACGTTAGACTCCCTCTCTCTCTCTCTCTCTCTCTCTCTCTCTCTCTCTCTCTCTCTCTCTCTCTCTCTCTCTCTCTTCTCGCGCTCTCTCTCTCTCTCTCTCTCTCTCTCTCTCTCTCTTACACCCACGCACACACACACACACACACAGTTGCAGTAACAGTTGTGTGTGCACAGGTGTGTGCATGTTTTGATCACACAGAAGCGAACCCGACTTTAAAACAAACACAATTAATAAAACCGTCGATGCAAAAACAATATTGCTTAAAACAGCCGAGCTAATCGTGTATACTTATCCTTCTTGTCGCCCTGTCAGGCTGCCGCTGCAAAGGTAACAAGAACAATGCTCTGTTTGAATTGGCATAATGACATTTAATTAAAGAATAATACATATTCAGATACAGATCATCTTTGTTGTGAATGTCCCTGAATCTACTGACAAAAAACGGCATAACGAATCCATAGATACATTTATTTGAATTTGCAATGGTTACATTATCATCTCATCTAGTTGGTAAATGTGTTTGATTTCCTTTAAAAAACAATTAAAGGTGTTATAATCACGTTAAACTAAATAACGCGTGATGGATGGACCCTACTTTTTGCAGTGTGGAGTGTTGGTTTTGTTCGGAGGCTCCATATCTATATGGCAGGAAAGGGGGCGGGGATGGGATATTCAGATGAGCCGGAGTGACAGCTCCAGTTTCCCCCAATGCTCTGTGTGTCTGAAACTCCACTGGCTCCTTCCCTCCTAACTCCTCACTTCATAGTGCTGCGTACTAAAAAGATCGGACGCTAGGGGATCAAGACGCATGCCACATTGCCTCTATGTGGGCACTTTAACAGATCTTTCGGGGTTTTTTTCCCAGTAAGGGGGCTGCGGAGGGAGGACTTTTTATTTTCATTGTCTGATGACTGTTTGCATGGCTGATTATTGAGTTGATTGTTTACTATTTTGGCTGCTGTTGATCGCCGCCCTGCGCGTTTTTTTTCTCCTCCCGTTTCGGAATCCGCGACCTATCCCGCGCTCACCAATGTCCTATCCTCAGGGTTACCTCTACCAGCCTCCGGGCTCGCTGGCTCTTTACTCGTGTCCGGCGTACGGGGCCTCGGCTCTGGCTGCCCCGCGCAGTGAAGACTTGGCGAGGTCCTCCTCTGGCTCAGCCTTCAGTCCTTACCCGGGATCGGCTGCGTTCTCCGCCTCGGCTGGTGCAGGCTTCTCCAGTCCACTGTCATACTCCACGGATCCGACTACGGGATTCCCATCCTACATGGTAAAAATGCATTCATGGATCATTCTGTATGAGGAGAGAAATTGTCGGCGATGTTATGTCTGCAAGTGCGCACAATTGCGATTAAACGTGTGCAGCTTAGCAATGTTTGTTATGAAATAAATCTAGTGCCCGACTCGTGGGGTCCTTACTTTAAAACCGTTGTGGCTTAAGTAGGATTGTTAAGCATGAGCTTCAAATTGTCATGGCTTGACCAGGCTGAGACCTCGCTGCACAGCTAATCATGTAAAACATCTTAGGTTTCCATGTGAGCTTTTAGCCTCTAAGCAGTTAATGTGTGTATTGAAAAATTAATATAACGCAAGCTATTACTCCTCCATCCTCAGCAGTCATTAAACTTACCAATGGATGAAGTCGCTGACTTTATTCTGAGTTGAATAAACGGAATATGATCATGAAAAGCAAGACTCGCAATGCTAATGGCACAGGGCACTTCAAGCGTTTTATGAAAGGTGCATAGCGAGTGATTTGCTAATGGGATTTGTAATGCTGCAAAGAGGAGATATGTTAACACATTGGAGCTGCCACCAAACAAAAAGCAGCCACTGCAGAAAATGAGGAAGTTTAATAGGCGATTAAAGAAAATTGAAATGTCATTTTTATTATCTTAACGGCTTTATTAACAGGATCCCTGTCATTAGTTAATCTGCTAATGATCTTAAACATTATAACTATAAGTTTATGCTTCTCTGCGGCCTGCTCTTGCTCAGTGTGTTTACTAATGTGTTTTAGATGTTAGTGTTTTTATTTGTTACTTAGCGAGTATAGTTTTGATTAATTATCAAGGCACAACATTACATATTGATTGTTTGTTTACAATACACTGCACGTTATTATCAAGCTTAGATGATTTATACTAATTCAGGACATGATATGCCGGTGTATTTTGTCATTTCTAACCTGTTCTGAAGAAAACAACACATTACTTTAATTGTAATATATATTGCTGCGTGTTTTAAAATTATTTTAAATGAAGTGCTTGGTTCGTCACGTCGCATTTGAAATGGAATAACATTTTTAACAACGCTGGAGAAAACACATCCTGACTTGTTCAACTTTCCCCCAGAGCTCTCCATATGACGCGCAGACGTCGGGCATGGCCGGGGCAATAAGTTACCACCCATACGGGAGTCCCGGGTACCCTTACCAACTCAACGACCCGGCTTACCGCAAAAACGCCACCAGGGACGCCACGGCCACCCTAAAAGCCTGGCTGCAGGAGCACAGGAAGAACCCGTACCCCACGAAAGGGGAGAAGATTATGCTCGCCATCATCACTAAAATGACCCTGACGCAGGTCTCCACGTGGTTCGCCAATGCCAGGCGGAGGCTCAAGAAGGAGAACAAGATGACATGGGCGCCCAGGAATAAGAGCGAGGACGAGGACGAGGAGGACGGGGACGGGGAGAGGAAAGAAGTGGAGCCCTCTGAAAAGAACCTGGAGAACAGCGAGGCTTCAGCGGAGGATGAAGGTGGGGTATAATCTGTCGACCGAGCCAATTGATCCATTTAACAATTCGGGCTATAGGATGGGGCTTAGAGGGGAGGGACGGGATGGATCCCCCTCTTATCTATTGCTCTTGTTGTAGTAAAATAAAATAAATAATTAATCATATTTAATTATGTGTACAAATAATCTACAAATTATATATAAATATATATATATATATATATATATATATATATATATATATATATATATATATATATGTGTGTGTGTGTGTGTGTGTGTGTGTGTGTGTGTTTAATGGAAACCAGGTTCTAAGACTATAGGTGAAGGTTTTATTTTCTTTAACATGATTGATGGCAGGTCACTGGCAAAGTACACATAGCATAGTAATCCTCATGGGGCCTTAATGTAATGTTATTATCCGGGTGACATTTTTGTATAATTATGTAAAATAAGGAAATCGTTAGTGGTGTCATAGGAAATCATTTTAACTATTTAAATTGATATGACTAATAACATTATACATATTCAAGCCTCGTTGGTTGTAAAATATTATTGATTGCTTTGAATACGCATGGACAAGGAATATGGGCTATACTTCTACAACACAATTAGTTCTAGGAAAATGTGTATTCTTTATTTATTTAATTTCGAATATGGCTCATTAATATTTAATGTGGTATACCGTTTTTTTGATTATATATTGGATGTTCAGGTGTTCCTGTCACCGTGTCTTTATCTAATTATTTATACATTTCAATCATTCTAATTATTATCATAATTGTTCTCCTTCTGTCTCAGGTATCAGCCTGCACGTCGACACCCTGACGGACCACTCCTGCTCGGCGGAGTCTGACGGGGAGAAGGTCAGCTGTCGCGGGGGCGAGCAGGGCTCCGACCGGGCCGGCGACAAATGCGACGAAGACGGCGAGGACCAGAACCACGAACCGCGAGCATCGATCTCGCCCATATCCGTCACGTCGTCGCCTCCACTAGAATCTCCACTTCTCGGTCACCACCACCTCCACCACCACCAGCAGCAGCCGCCACAGCACCACCAGCTCCATCACCTCCACCATCTCCACAGCCAGCGCGAGGATTTGGCCCGGAGCCTCATCAATAACCACATTAATACCAATAAATCGTCTTCCGGCCTAGATAGCAGACCTTCGCCCCAGAACCCTACGGTCAAGCCCAAATTGTGGTCGCTGGCGGAAATTGCTACCTCGGACCAAAAGCAGCAACATCAGCAACCGGGGCAGAATGGGCCACCACATGGCCCCTCCTCCAGCGGTGGCCTCCTCACCCCCCCTGCGTCTTCCACCACCTCCCCGGCTGCCAGTTCCCCCTCCCTCTACACAACCCCCTCCATCCTCGGAAGACCTATTTATTACACTTCTCCCTTTTATAGCAATTACACAAACTATGGCAACTTCAGCCCCCTGCAGGGCCAAGGGATCCTGCGCTATACTAATTCATCCGGAGTGAGTCTGGCTGCTGCTGCGGCCGCCGCCGCCGCCGCCGCTGCAGCAAACGAAGGTCTGAGCTCCTCTCAGCAGACTCTGGAGTCGAGCTCACACCCCAAACACAGACCAGACTCTCCCCTCGTTAAAATTAACCCGAACCAGATTGTTGTTGTCGAGCAGCAGCAGCATTTCAGACACGCACATTTAGAAGCGAAGAAAGGTACGTAATAACAGCGATGCGTTCAAAAAAAACAAAAAAACGAAATGGTAACCATTTTTTTTGGAAGATTAATTTAATCTGGTGAGGAATCTTGAGATTGTATTTTCTCTTAAACGCGGGAGGGAGGCTGCTTCGTGGCGGAAGTCAAATGAGTCACTTGTTTTCAATGCAAATTAACTGTTTATTTATGTATTTATTATTATGTGTTGTCACTTTCACATGTCTTAGTAGTCAAAGCATTGAACGCAACATTAACAATGCTCGCAAGCTTGCATGAGACATAAGTGGCATTATTTTACACTATTGCCGAATTATTGCTTGTTTTAAAATGACTACAATGTGACGACTGATTATGATACTAAGTTACCTTTTGACCCAGCAACGTCAAAGCGAATAAACACGTAGGTCTAAAACGTGTCTCTAAAACGTGTCGTCAGCGCAGTGCATTTTCTGGAATAATCAATTAATTATCATTTACATATATTTTTTTAATAATACATGTATTCGACATTAGACATTAACATTGAAGCTGAGGAAGACAGCGCTCAAGTCAACCTACACGCACGAGCTCACGTTCAAAAACGCGCGTGCACACACAGTGGCAGTTCCTGAATCCAATAAGTGGAGAAATGTTGCCATACCTTTGACCAGGAATTCTTTGTTGTATGTTTCCTCCAGTGTGTGTGTGGGTGTGGGTGTCAGTGTGTGCGCGCCCGCACAGCAGGCCCCAAACTTTATCTTTCAGTTGGATAATTATAATTACACAGGGTCAGCCAAAAGCAAACAAATCACAGTTTGCTCTGTGCATTCATCGGGAAACTTTACATATTCGAATGTCACTTGCGGGTTATTGTTTTTTTCTCCTTTCTTTTTCTTTCTTTCTATCTTTCTACCGGTAATTAGGCAGTGGGGATTTTAATAAGCACTTGCAGTGCAGTATCGATATGTTTTAAGAAGAGCCAGCCTGAAAGAACGTTGTGTTTCCTGGGGGGCTGTGGAAGGAGTCGGTCGTGTGGGATTTATATTTCCACGGTCTGCAGGTAGGTGTCACAATTGCTTTGACTATAAAGCGAGTAAAAACACCACCTTTTGGCCCCATGTTTTAACCCTCACAACCTCTACTTCATACCGGATCTAGTGCCACCACAGAGTCGAAATGAAAGCTGCTACCACTTCCTCAGCTCCGAAGAGACTGAGATGCTCTCCACCATCACGTGTTTGTGATTATTAATGTATTATTTCATTGTTACTTTTTTTCTTTCTTTGACGCATTGTGGATAATCATTACATAATGCTGGTTTGAAAAAGAAATATCTCCCGCTATATGTGATGTACATGTTATTTCTCAGGTTCCTATAGTTTGCTTATTTGCCACGGTATATTATTTCAGCATATTCACGTGTGAAAAAAAATGATTTGGCCTTTCTGTGAAACCATATGTGTTTAAGGAGGTGTCTTGGAACGCAAGGCGAACGGGACTGAAGTGTACTTGACGACTTCAAAGTGGAGAAGCCTACATTTGATATTTATTTTTTTAAGTGATGGCGAAATGATGCCTATAATTTATGCAAGTTGTATTGCAAAAATGAGAAGCTGACATCGTCTGTTTGTTTGTAAATATATAAACATATATATTATGGACGGTTTTTATTTGAGACGCATTTGGGAAGAAGCTACACAATCTTGTTATCAGGAGTACTTTTACTAATTTATATCTTCGAATGTAAACGAAATAAAACGCGCTGGTGGAGTTGTACTGGCGCGCTATGATATCCATTATTCAAAAGGAGAAAATATTAAACTGTTTTCCCAACTATATATCCATCTTGGAGAGTCATTTTTTATTTACAACAGACCTGTACTGAGGCATTTGTTTCTATTTACTCTGCTCATTGTTCTTTTTTATTTCGTCAGTCCTACGCAGATGGGGAATTCTTGATGAGTATCGCCTTTCATAAATATTATGAGTTTTCACAGATTGCACAATCCATTCTTTCTAAATGGTCCATCATTTTCTTTTAGGGCCTCATTCTGGTCAGGGAATCTCCCTCGGCCACATATTCACGACCTTGATTGGGATAAACGACATACTTATTTCATTTTTCTACCCTTTTCCTCCCTCGCTCTGACACACATTTATTTTTCAGTGTGATTAATACTGCCGTGGGACGCATCGGGCATTACGGGCTCCCAGCGGGGCCCATCCCTGGAGCTTTTTAGCCTGGTTCAGGATGGGTCAGTCCTGCCTGCTTCATTACGACACGGCATTGAGCAATCCATAAAAGTCTATCTAAGCATCTGCCAGCTCCAATGGGCTGTGTGATGGGCCCTAATCGGACAGGCTTTCCTCTGCTTCTCATCACGGCTTGGCTTTTACAGCGGCTTTAGGACACAGCTAATTAAACAATTTAGAAAAAAATGCTTATGTTTGAAGACATTCATTTATGATGTGTTGTTGTTATAATAATATTAATAATAATAAATATAATAATTATAATTAAAACAATATGTTTGATCCATATCCTTATTATCTATTTAACATTTATTATTATTAATATTATAATTATTATAATATTTATTATTATTATTATTATTATTATAATATTTATTATTATTATTATTATTATTATTATTATTAGTAGTAGTAGTAGTAGTAGTAGTAGTAGTAGTAGTAGTAGTAGTAGTAGTAGTAGTAGTAGTAGTAGTAGTAGTAGTAGTAATATAGTGGCATTAACACTTTTAGACACCATCCATGTTTTTATTGAAGAGAAAGAAATGTATTTCCAAAATGTTGTCACCCACACTTCCTGTAGAGTGTGAAACACTCAAAGATCAAATATATAATATTCCCATCCTCTAAGACGAGGCCTCCATCATCGCTCCCAGACAGACTAAAAGCTAATCCTTCATTTTCCAGTTGAATTTGAGCTTGAGTGTTGTCCAGATCTCAAGGGACTCCCTTTCACCTTGGTTTTCCTCCTCCTTCTCCCCCCTTGCCTCATCCAAGGAAGTAATATGTGGCTGCCATCAGGGATGTAGTGGAGGGCAAACCCACCCAAACTCAGTTAACACACCTTTACTTTATCACTAAAGTAAGGAGAAACATTTTCAGAGAGGACTATATTGTTGTTTTTGTTTTTTTGGGTGTTCTTCCTTTGATCTCCACTGCTTGAAACTGATGTTTTGTACCCATTCTTATTTACCTTTACTTCACTTGCTGCCACCGATGGTAGTCATGCACACTAGCCCTGCGGCCAGCTTCTTCTTCTTCAGTCCAAACACTTTCATTAGAAGGTGATTTATTGAAATGCATGCTCTATTCTCAGGTGGGTTCCCCCCGGGGACTCAGCACTGTTGTCAAATAACACCAGAGGCGCTCTCTAAAGCACACAGAGGCCCTCCCTCCCTCCCTCCCTCCCTCCCTCCCTCCCTCCCTCCCTCCCTCCCTCCTTCCCACCCTTCACCCGCTGCTGCACCCTCCAAATGTCAACATTTGTTCTCAATAAAAAGAGTTATTGTTTCTGTTAAAAGAAATTGCTCAGCAACCGGTCGCCTTTGAACACATGAAAAGAAACTTCCACCCCACCTCTTTGTTTGATTAAGAGCAATGGTAGGTGAAAAATGGGAGCAAGGCGTCCATTGCGCATGACAAACCTCACGCTGTGAAGCCGTTATGAAACGATTGTGAATTTATGCCACAATTAGTCACAATTGTGGGGATGCATTTCCTGCCCTTTTGAATAACCCACTCTTTGCCTCACATTCCTTTAACTCTTAGCAGAAAAGACCAGAGTGCCCTTGAGGGTCTAGCTATTGATCCTCAAGGGCAAAGCAGACAATTTACAGTTTTGCCAAATCTACTGAGTATAAGACCCAGCTACGCCTATGCTTCAGAGAGCGAGGGGACACTTTTAACTTATCGAGATATTCTTTCATTCCACGCCTTGCATATAAATACAGTCATAATCCTATAATATAGTTTACTAAAGAGGGTGTGTTCATCCCTGCTAAGGACTAGTTGTCATTGCAAGCTAAATTGATGATATCTCAGGGCTCATAGCTTCATGTGAGTGTAGACTGGAGAGCAAGTGGACTCATTCCCCTTATCGTTGATCAAATAAGCAGCGCGTATATGCAGATAATTCATGAGCTCTTTGTATCCTTTATCCTCCCATCAACCCTTTCTCCTCCAAAATGCTTCAGACATTAATCTCTGACGCACACCTGTGCGCCGCTCCAACAGGCAGTTAATGCAGCTAAAGTTTTATTATGGCAGTAGAGGGATTATCGTGTTCTGCAAACATATATTTTATTAGATAATGGGGTGCGAAGTTAAGTTAGAGTGGTAGGAATTGATGTATTTTCTACATACACATTCAAAGAAAAGTAGCCTCCAAAATTCCACTGGCATATTATTTCACAATCTATGTCAATAGATCTCCGCTCATGTCTTTAGTGGGCAGATACAGTCTGACATAATAAGCCTTTTTATCTAATAGATTGGATGGAATTCAGAAAGGAAATTATGAAGGGAAAAAAACTTTTGGGAATAGATCCAGAAAAATCTCTCATCCAGTTGAAATTCAAATGTATAGGTATTGTATAACACAATGCTATGAGTAACAATTTAAATTCCAAGAAGTTTACCCTTTGAATGAACCTTTCTTTAATTCCACCCTTATCACTCCTCTAACTTTCATGCTAAATCCGCCCATTAAGCCCCAGCCATAAATACTGCTGATGTTCAAACTTAAGGATAAGCAGCACTAATATTCAGGGGAGAGTTACAGACGAAAAAGCGAGGGGCGCCCAAATCAGGTGCAGGTGTGTTTAATAAGGCACATCAAAGTGGACGGGGACTTTAAAAATGAGTCCGGGGTCCTGTCCTCTCGTAAAGGTGTCAGGTGAAATGTTCACTACTGTGGATGATCAAGAGGAGTAAGCCGTGCAGGATTTTGACACACACACACACACACACACACACACACACATACACGCATAGACACTGATCCTCACTCGCTCCCACACAGACACACTCTCAGACTGAGAGACGCTAATGCTTATCCACACGACAGTCTAAACAAGGCCATTAGGAGCCATGACTTCCACTCCTAATTGACAGTTGTGTTTAACGTGTGCGTTGAGTGAACACTTCAGACTCCTGGACCCAACCTCTGCCTGTAAATCAGACAAAAACTTGGAAGCCGGTGCTGGATGCGGCCGTGTAAACTCCTGTAAAGGTGAACGTTACAGGTGAGGCACAAAATGCGTACAACGTGTTTGTGTTTGCGCATGTGCGTGTGTATGTGTGTGTACATCTCAGGAACTTATTTAAGTCCATGTTTTATAGTTACTGACTTGCACATACAATGTAGTAGACACAATCATTTTGTTGTGGTTTAATTCAACATCTTCCAATAAATCACAGGTTCTGTGTCTCGAATATTGTCCATAATTCCACAACATGTGCTTTCAATGCACAACAACAATAACAAGTTTAAAGTGTAAGAAACCATCAGAAGGGAGAGTAATGTGGGAAACTGTATGAATGACAATGTGGCGGCAAGAAGAACAATACAATGATGCGTTATGGAAGTGCCTCTCTCTGTCATTATGTCATATAATGACATCACAACACACATACAGTGAATATGTTCAGTGCAGTCACACACTACACATGCACACAATCCAACCTGGATTAGACGTGTAAACGCAGGTTTTATAAGGCAGACAATGCAGCCCGGCATGGAAACAGTGCATTGTTCAACTACTCATTTCTGTGGGCCAAAAGAAAAGAAAAGAAGATAGTGACTGATATTGACTATCATGAGTGAATCATGAGGTCAAACAACTTGGCTGGAGTGACTCTCATTTTACAGATAATGACAAGTTTAAAATGCAGTCTGAATGTAAAATATAACAGATATGTAAATATAATTCAAATAAAATAATCACATCCTGCAACATACTGGATCATATTATATAATAAGGAAGCTTTACATGTAATGCTTTCGCATGATTTATTCACCACCCGAGATGTGTTTTAATCTCAAGTGACTGCTTATTGTTCACTTTTTTAAGCACACGGATAATAGTCCTGCACCAGTGTGACTGTGTGTATTGCCACGTGTTCTTTATATTCATTGTACACCGCTACTTCTCTACGTGCTGTGATGTGCGTCTCAGTGCAGTTATTACTCAGTTAAACCTCCATCCTGGATTGCGAACTGTCAGCTTTGTAAGATCAGTGAGTCCAACAAGTTGATGAGCCAGACATGAGAAAACGTTGGTTTCCTCCTCCTGTCTGGCTGGAGTGTTTTATAAATGAGTTCAACCTGTCTCCACAGAAGTGTTTTCTTCCCATCACATCCTCTGCGAGACATATCAGGGAAGTGATTCATGTTAAATAGCATCTGTCAGACTGGTTGGCTAATTAAATGAAGCTTTGCTTTAAGCGTACACTTTAGTGTCACGACTTTTCACTTGATTCTACAGCATTCAACCTAAGCTACTTTCACTGAGTAATGGGAGAGCATTCAAATCAGAATGCATTAAATATGAATGTATCGAAGAAAAACTGTGACCCCGAGACGCTCGTTTAATGAAAATAAGCCAGAAGACATGCCTCGAGGCACGGTTCGAGGCACTATATATCTGCCAAAATGTTCATTTTCATAATATTCTTTAAACATGTTGCATCACTTCAAATTCCATTTCCATGTAATGAATCAAAGGCAGCTGAAGAAGTCTCTTGGATGAGTTTGGAAAAGCTTTCAGACCAAAGAGCTTTGACTGATGTGAGCTGGATAACAGGTGAGCAGGATGCATTTCATTCTATGCAGAATCCAATTATTAGACGTTACCATATTAAAGGTGCTCTGAAAGGAATTTAAAGCTATTGCTCTCAACATGTTGGGTTGGGAGGCGGCGTTACCAGCGGTAACCGCCGTATGAAGCCAAAGACTTGTTGTTGTTTTTAGTTTTATTCACGTCCAGTGCCAACATGTTTAATATGCACCCTTCGTTAAGGGAAGTTAGGGAAATATTAAGGTGCATGGCAACATTGAATATGTTATGATATGGTTAAGTTTAGGCAACTAAAACCCTTGTTTAAGGTTATGGTATGGTTAGGTTAAGACAACTAAAACCCTTGTTTAAGGTTATGGTATGGTTAGGTTAAGACAACTAAAACCCTTGTTTAAGGTTATGGTATGGTTAGGTTTAGACAACTAAAACCCTTGTTTAAGGTTATGGTATGGTTAGGTTTAGACCACTAAAACCCTTGTTTAAGGTTATGATATGGTTAGGTTTAGACAACTAAAACCCTTGTTTAAGGTTATGGTATTTTTAAGTTTAGGCAACAAAAAACAATTGTGCAAAAAAGACAAACGAAGAAGACGAAAGCTGGTCGCCTGCTCGTGCATCCTGGCCTTCACACCGATTCCGCCATCAGCGCCGCACTACTCTCTGCTTCAGAACTGACCATTAGCGCTGGATGTAAATGTTGAGGTGCAGAACACTTCATTCCTTGTAATATAGCTGGTTTTGTTACTGTTTGCAATTAAGGTTTATTTTTAAGAAAAGCTGTGAAAAAGAAGAAAAACAAAGCTTGGAAAAACTTAAAGTAAGTTGAAAAACATGCTCTGAGCTGGTCAAAATTGAAAATGGTTGAATGTTGGCATGAGACACGTGTTTTTTTCTGCCATTTCTATAAAAATTCAGCTTCTTGTGTGCCCGGCTCCTTTTCACCAGTTATTCTCGGTGCAGTTTTTTGAGAAGGGTAGACAGCAATGTGTCTCCTTCAACAACCCTCCACATCTTTTCTCCACCCTTTGCCACCGGAAGGGAATAAAAATAAAAATCCCGTAAACACAAAATGAAACCAAGGGCTGAACCCGTACAGCTAACTAAAAACATCAGATTTTCAGCATGTCAAAAGATCATTTTAGAAACCCGTGACTACCAAATGTGCAATTGATAACTAAAACGAGGATAGGGGGGAATATGTACCCACAGGAGGAGGCACCTTCTGTCAAGGGAGAGCGATGACTTTCCCACGCCGGTGTGGTCGCGACTGAGCTGCTCTCTGTTTCTATGCAACTGTAGCTGGTACAACTTTAAATTTCCTGCGACTTGTATTGCTAATTTGTTTTTTAATGGGCCAACAGGACATTCAATATGCAATAATGATATCAGAACCAATACCACTGGGATCGACATCCAATCACAGCATTCAGAGTTTTGGAAGGTCACACCCAAAGTTCCTC
The DNA here is from genome assembly GCA_036178185.1 of Liparis tanakae. NCBI lineage: Eukaryota > Metazoa > Chordata > Actinopteri > Perciformes > Liparidae > Liparis > Liparis tanakae. Next base: position 12,293,504 of record CM070092.1, read on the forward strand.
AGTGTGCCTCCATCATAATCTACACGACACATAATCTTCAAGCCACTGTGCCTCCACCAGCAGCACCACACGCAGGAAAACATCTCCCCTTACTCCTTTCCCTTCTCCAACTGTACTCCTCCCTCGGCTGTAATGAGGGGTTCTTAGAACTGGGTGACTGCACTTTGCCAGGTGTACCCCACTTTATTCTTCCCTCTCTCACTCTCCCTCTCTCTCTCTCTCTCTCTCTCTCTCTCTCTCTCTCTCTCTCTCTTTCTCTCTGAGGACAATCCTCTTTCAAATCTCAACCCACCCAGGAATATTAGTCTTATTGCGTTTAATTACTGAATCCAAGCACCAAAAAGATTGCAATTCATTAAAGGTACTCAGATATTCAGGCCAGCTGCTTCCTGGCGACTGGCTAAAGACAAGGTGGAGACAGACGGGCTGTATGTGTACGTGTGTGTGTGTGTGTGTGTGTGTGTGTGTGTGTTCTCTCTCTCTCTCTGTTTCTGTGGAGACAGGGCAACCCAATCCTCAGCAATGCCCTGGCTGTGCTCAGCAAAATTCGACGACAGCTATACCTAATCACACGACACAGAGGTGGTTCTGCTTAGTACGTGTGTGTGTGTGTGTGTGTGTGTGTGCTTATGTGTGTGGGTGTGTGTGTGTGTTTGTGTGTACTTCTGAGCTGAAGGAACATGTTTCGAAGAGTGCACTGTCTCTGTATACCTACAGCAGTGTATGCATGTGTATATGTGCACACACACACACACAGACACACACACACACACACACACACACACACAGCTTTGCGAGGCTTTTAGGAGAGAGACTGCTGATCCTTCCACAAGCAAGCGAAGCGGCTTACATCTTTCTGTTACAGAGGATTGGAGGTGCATTCTAATACAATTACGCTGATGGAAAAAAAAGTGCTTGTATAGGAGGAAGGAGGGGCCGTCCAACATCTGCAGCTTGAAGCTGTACAAAGGCCCCTCACTGGTGACATGTAGACAAAGATGGAAATGTGTGGAACAAGGCAATTGTTGCAGGCAACGGAGCTGTGGCTCAGAGTGGACATGTGAAACCACGTTTGGAGTCCGTGACAAAACAAAATTGGACTTCCTTTCGTGTGTTTTTAGGCTCCTTCACTCTGAGCAAGAGGATGTGAGAGGCGTGGTTAAGTGTGTGTGCCTTTGTGTGTCTTTGTGTGCGTGCTAGAGTTCATGTGTCTGTGTGCATGCATGTGTGTGTGTGCTCATCTTTATATTAGTCTGCGTGTGAGAGAGATGCATTTGCACATGTCCGTGTATGTGTGTTTGTGTGTGTGTGTGATGTGCCCATATGCACCTGTACATGTGAGTCAGTGTGTGTGTCGGTGTGTGTTTTATGCAGAATATACTCCACAGACCAGATGGCTGCAGAGTGGCTTATGAATCAATATTTAAGAGGAAAACATACCAACAATGCATCTGCATGTGTTTGCTGTACCCCTGTGATAAAATATTGACTCTCTAGTTTTTGCAAGAATTATCGTCTGTGGTCAAAAATAGGATCTGCGGCTTACCAGGGCTGGAGCTGCTTTGTTGAAGCGGTGATGACGGCTACACATTTGTGTCAAAAGTGGATGTAGACAGCCAGTGTGGATGTTTGTCATGAAATACTGCCACCAACAGCAGATGTCAAAATGTGTTGCTGGCAGTTGCTGTTACTTCTATTTGAATGAACAGACGTCAGGAGAGAGGCAGAGAGAAAGAGAGAAAGAGAGAAAGAGAGATGCCTCAGTCAACTGTTCTAACTTTTCATCTAAAAGGGCTTTTAATGTGCCAGACTGAAGATGGTTGTCATAATTCTGACTAAGGACGGGAAGCTAAAATGTCTTTAAAACTCCCAAACCATCATTAATAATTTCTTATTTCTTACAATATATTATCAGACATATTGCTACACCGACATGGAATTTATAGTACTACTAAATATAAAACAAATAACACCAAAGATAATAATACATTTATTAAGACAGCACTTGTATGTGTGTATTACAAATGTTGCAAATGTATGTAAACATACAGAAACATATCATCGAGACGCAATGAAAAAGCTTTCCTACAAATGTGTTTTTAAATGTAAAGGGGATGTTAGACAAAAAGCTACTTTTCCCTAAATACATTTAGTTAATTATTAAAAGGACTACAGAGTCAATCCATTTTACACACTGCAATATTTAAATGCAGTAGTTAAGTAACCAGCCAATACACAACACTACTGGACTCACATGTGCCGAGCATGCAAAGCCAGCAATGTGTACATTAAACACCAACAGCTCAGTAAACTTGATAACATCTCAGGCTCATTGTCAAGTGACGTGCAGCTGCGCAGCAACCAAGCACATCGAAAGAGTCTTGTTTTGAAGTGGATGAGAAAAAGATTTAAAAAACATATATCATGTATTAACTGAGGATTATACACCCACCCCCGCAGTACAGCACACGCTCTGTCAATGTGGGGAAAGTGACCGTATAACACAAGGTCAACCACACTGTCGGCCGTACATTTCCACCAATGCAAACCCGGACGACCACAAATGTGACATTCCTTGGAGAGCACACTTTGCAATTGAAAGTATCTTCACCGGAACCCGATCTGGCTTCTCTACTTTTTATTTTGCGACGAGTGAAACCGTACCATCTTTTATTTTGTGTCAACAATACAGTATGTGAATGAATGGCACAGCTGATGGGGTTGCTTTGACATATCGGAGATTTCACAGCGCATACAGATTGAGTTCTCCCTCTCATGAGAAAGTATGCAGTTCGGACATTTGGCCTTCGAGGGGTATGACTGATATGACCCACGGACTCACATCTGAGAGGAGACCCACAATCAGCGAGAGAGACCACCGAGACGATCGGATATCAAGGAAACATAAGTACTTGTTACCCTTCCACAGGAGGAAGAGGAGGAGGAGGAGGAGGAGGAGGAGGAGGAGGAGGAGGAGGAGGAGGAGGAGGAGGAGGAGGAGGAGGAGGAGGAGGAGGAGGAGGAAGAGGAGACAATTTATATTCTTACGTCAGTGTCTGTCATGGGCAAAAGCTGAAAATAGCTAAACTCGCTATCGACGGATAATATAAGGTGGTAGTAAAGAATAAGAATATGCATATCTTTTATTTTTTGCATGTATTACATTTTTATTTTTTGGGATCGTTCCTCCTATAATAATACTTAATCCTTGTCTGGCTGTACCTCTGTATTACTGTCAAGCAAGGTTATAATAATGCTTTCTCTGACTTCCATTTACACATTCATAAACACATAAAGCACATAATGACTGAATTTGCCTTAAGGCCCTTTGAACAGAGATGTGTGGGAACGCTTTGATTAAAAAAGCATGTCAGTGCAACCTCAAGTGAAATGTCTTCGCTTGACTTCAATCCTTTTAGCCCATCTTAGTTGTTTGGCTTCCAGGTCGATAGTACCTCACTCTTAAGTGTTTACTGTGCTAAATGAAAACAAATCTCACTCAGGTTTGCTTTAAGCTTTGTGGATAAGAATAAGAGGTTACAGAATAAGATACAGTGAGAATTTCAGGAGGAGAAAATGGTAGAAAGAATAAGAAGAAGTCCTCTCACAACAGGCAGACCCCCCCCCCCCCCCCCCCCCCACGCACACACACACACACCACTTGTTTCCGGCTTGGAGTCATTGTGCACTAGCAGTCTCCGTGAGAGACAATAAAGTGCCTTTCTTTACCACGTGTCTCACCAAAGCTTTAGAAGTCTCAAACTGTGTACAGAACAATAAAGATATTCACTTCAAAGAATTTAAAGCATTTTCAGTCTTGGAATGTGGATCATGTGACACATAGCTGACGTTATTTTGAAGAATTCCTAACGCTCAGTAACACACAAATAGAACTAGGACAATACAGATAAAAGAAACCTGTCAGATGCAGGTAACATGGCTGACTGGATAATTGTGTATTTCCATGAAGGAACTGTAATGCATACAGTCAGACTGGCTTGTTTTTTTAACAATGCCAGAGAGTACACACTACACGTCTTTTCCCATCATGTTGCCTTCGCAGTTGTAACGTACCCGATATTATGGACATTTAATTAAGTGTGGCGCAAGCTTATTATTGAACATGTTGATTCTGTTACTAATTTCAAATGTGTTGCATTCCTCTTTTTTTCTTCCTTTTCATGTGATGGTGATTCTTAATGTAGTTTGGAGCTATTTTTTACCAAAAAAATAGATTAAAAGGATAGGAGGATAGGAGGATTATATGAGGTTATGGACTGTCATGCATTACCGTTTCAAAGTCGGACCATCCAGGCTGACCCTTTAAAACCCCAACGTCACACACTAACACAAACAACTAACCCATTGAGGTAACGGCTATGGATAATTATAGGTTCCCTCATAAATATCCAACTTCAAAACAGTCTGAACTATCCCTTTAATGCAGACAGAAACCACAACAAAAACATTTCTGTACACAGACATTTTTGGTGGCAAATAAATGGGGATTAATACAGTTTTCCCATCTAATCTAATATAATCTCAACCTGGTTGGCACCAATCTAACACTTTGATACCTTGGATACAAGTTGGGGACGATCAGGTTGTCTGTTTGACTTAACATGCAAATCTATATATATTGTCATATAAAATGATTTTTCATGGTCATAAACTCTAATACGTCGTCCTTTTTGGTTTCTTTCCTCTGTACTTTACTGTCGTTGGACCGTGCGGTCAAACATCAGCAGGATAACATGTGGAAAGTGAAGATTGGTTTAAGTGAAAACATTTTACTTTCCAGATCCCGCCGTTGGCCTCACATGTATGCAGCCTCTCGCTTTAGTTATTACACAGTTTGCACGTCAATTTAATTTGTTAATCACGTAACAGAGAGGCTCTGACATTAACGTCACATTTGAATTACACGCTGACTTATTTAACGCGTACGTTTGAAGAGCCCTGTGCCCATAAGGGGCAGCAGGGACCTCTGCACAGTAATGAGAGTGGAGTGGTGGTCTCCGAGGAGCCCGTCTTTGGGTCCCTCTGCCTCCCCAAACAGTCCGTGCGACCGGGCATGGCTTACAAGATCTGATTAGGTGTAAATTAAAACTTCATTAACCGTCAGTGCCGATTAACAGACTAGCGGAACACCTTTGTTTAACTACATTATGTTTAAATTGTCTTCTCTATAATAATGTTTGCATAATTAGATAATATATAATTTATATTCCTGTATGATCATCAAACCACACGGTATATTTTATTTTTTTATTATTTATGGCATATTCACGGTAATGGGGGTAAGCAGGTCAAAGTTCAAACAGAGCCCATCGCTTCACTCCAGGACAGATTTAGAGATTACAATGTTGCAAATAAATGGAAAACATTGGATTTGCCTTGTGATGAGTTATTATCTTTGGAAAATACTCCAAACATTAAACATGATCAAATCTGATTTGCAACTTGCATCCACCTACATTATAATATAAGTACATTAAAGGGAGCAGATAGCTGTGTTTCTGCCCAAGATAAACGTGTGTGTTTCCACGCTGAACCTATTTCAGAAAGTCAATGTCAGGAATATTAATTCAAATGTTCACGAGTGAAGCCCATTATGTGAAGTTGTGCTACAAGGCTCTGAGAATAGCATGGACGATATCTGTGTTCATTTCTTCAAACACAATCCAGCCTTAGAAAGCATCTATTGGACATCCCATGTGCCAACCCCCCCCCCCCCCCCCCCTGAGGATCTCTGCTGCTTCTCCTCTGTCAATTACCAGCACATATATGCAGATGGAACAGGACACTGTTTAAATCCTCTCCGCCTTTATTTGACACACAAGATGCACACACAAGTACACTTACACACACACACACACACACACACACACATACACAGATGCAACTGAGGGATTTTGGTTTTCCCCAAGAATCTACAGGCTGGGGCCGATAACATAGAGTCCTAGCTACCCAGAAGTGTGTCTGCAGGCATGAATTAAGTACTTTGTATGTGTGTGTGTGTGTGTGTGTGTTTGTGTGTGTGGTGTGTCTGTGTGTGTGTAGGAGACACTAATCACTACTATCCCATTGTCCTCTTCCATCTCCATCTCCTCCTCCTCCTTCAAAGAAACAACATGGGATACACAAACACAGATTCATGCACGCCCAACCCCTTGGTAGAGTGAGACACACATCATCATCATCATCATCATCATCATCATCATCATCATCATCATCATCATCATCATCATCATCATCATCATCATCATCATCATCATCATCATCATCATCATCGTCATCATCATCATCATCGTCATTGTCATCATCATCATCATCATCATAATCAGTTTTAGATCATGTTGTATCATATATCTCATCTCATTATAAATGTGTACATGTAGCTGAAATACTTTGGGTACCAAATACACTCTCCAGCACACACACACTTACACACTGTACCATGGTCCCATGTGTGTGATGTAGACAAACTCTCTTCAAGCAAACCAATGCTGGGAGGTTTCTCACTGATCAAACGTCATTATGATTGTGATGTGTGTTATTGCTAAAGGTGACTAAATCACAACTGTAGCGATGTTACCCTCTATGATTAACACAACTGAAAGGTATTTTCTAGTTCACTTTTCTTCCAACCGCCTCAAGCCCTTTCAATTAATGCAAGGTTTAAAGCAAGTGTGCATACACATGAACACATCAAAACCTGTGCTTAGGGGTTCTGCTCAATGACAGATAGGTTACAGCTCAGTAAAAAATAATGATGAAGACAAATTGGAGCAGCACCTGGCCAGTGATTTATCAAAGCCCCGAAGCAGAGGAGAGGTGTTGCTGTTTTGCCTGCGAGGGAACTCAACGCATTTGAGTGGGAAGTGTTTTAAAACCACCACAGAGGCCTGGAGAGGAAAGGAAGAAACACACACATTTATTTATTTACTGGATTGTAAATAGATATGATTAATAAGTTAAACTACTGTACCTTTGAATCAAAGTGTAAGCTTCACTTCAACATTGATTACACGTTTCCTCCCTCAGGAGGGGAACAGCGGATAAGAGTAAAGACCGTAAAAGCATGCAGTGACACGAGAGAGCAGCAGCTTCCTTTTTTTCCCACCTGTAAAGTTATTAATAATATTCTTGCCCACAATTCATTTTGACAAATCACTATGCAGGGCATCAGGGTAGTTTGACTGTGTTGAACATTGCCTCACACCCAGAGTTTGATAACCTCCCCACCTGCACACGCTCTACCACCAACACTTCTCCTGCAGGATATTTGATGGAAAGATTAGCTCAGATGGCATAGATACTTTCTTTTCCTTTTTCTCACAGTAAATTTATCTAAAACAGGCAAAAATTCTCAGCACGATAAAAGAGACTTAAAAAAGCATGTGGGAGGAGCGGTTACCACACTTTCCGTCTTGAACTGGCTGTCAATCACAATCTTTGATAGGGAAAGATGAAGGGGCCGAGCTCGAGTGAGAACCTTTGAAATCAGAAATGGCCAATTAGTGAACTGTCAGCTGTCGTTTTCTTTTACCATACTTCTTCAGTGATTTTCAGCAGATCTGTTTCTTGAGCACTTCAGTGATGTTCAGGGTTTTGATGAGGGCCACGTTGCAACTTTTTGACATGAAAAAATCACTCATGATGGTGTGGAGAAATGAATCTTACCGAATGGAGTCTGGAGTTAATTGAACCATTTTAAAATGGACTCTGATGCTCTTGAAAGGATCATAGTCCTCACACCAGACACTGACTGTGGTGTGATTGCGCTCCAAAATCATTTGAAGGGATCATCCGTAAGCCAAGCAATAAAAAAAGCGCATAAGCAAACAAGTATATGTTTCAGCTCCATCAACAAGAGGACGATTGGTCTGATCTTCACATGTTCCTTATAGTTGTAATCATAAAAAAAAAAATTGGTTGATCTTTTCATTATTGAACGCGTACACACATCAATGAAATGTTAATTTGTTGTCATTAAGTGTTTCTACTTCTTTCTTTTCAAGTAAATAAAAACTGGAAGCACCAGAGTCTTTTTTCTTCATTTGACTACAAACTGCTTCTCTGTGTACTTTATACTGCACTTTCACACCATAATCTGAGTCCTTATATTTGCAGGTTCTTATCATAAAACTCAGGGAGCGTTCACATTGCCCCGGGGCCACTCACTGTCGAGATGGTTAAGTAGTGAGTGAGATCTTTGATTGATGAGTGAGAGGACCAATATGCTCCCTGACCCTTTAAATACACCTGGGCCAACTGTAGGGTCTGCTGTGAGATATTTCACACAAAGCCGTGTGTGTGTGCACACATAGACACACACAGCAGGAGCATCTTAGATGATACTGTTAATGTCAGAGTCAGATTAGTCTACTGTGACTTTTCCTCAGGCTACAGGGTGGCCCCTGAGAAAGACTCCGACGGTGCTTGTAAGTAGCCGTGTGTCTGTGCTGCACCAATCCTCACTGCAGTCCAAGTATCATGGATTCCATTATTCTATGATGATCCACACCGTGCTTCACAGTAAGTCAAGTCGTGTTGTTATATATATTATTAATATATTATACTTGTGTGATGGCATCTAGATGTTGGTGTACGTTTCAAAAGACTAGATTAGTTTGTTCCCCTGTTCAGTCAATCTGATTAACTTCTTATTTGTGTCTAGTCCACTTCAAAGGGACCATATACAGGAAATATGCACACTACTATAGTGTGTGGTGTACCATAGTTAGCACAAAACTAATTCAATTAATGAAAAGTATGTTTATAAAACACAAAAAAAAGATAAACAGGACACAAATCACACACCGTATTAGCAACTCCATTTCCCTATGTTTGGAATGGTTACACAATAAAAAGTGGCATTTTCCATTATAGATACATTTAATCTGATATTGTTTTTTGACAAAATGCAGATTAATTTGATCAAATTAACATAATTAGATGTAGAGGGGTGATAGCATACTATACATGGAACATATATACTGTAGCTTGCATTTTAATATGCATCTGCCCATCACTTTAAAGTTAATGCACACTAGCCCTGGCCATAAACACACACCCAAGTCCTCACACCAGAGTGGCTGAACACCGAGTACATCACTAGAGGCAAGGTTACCTTTGTTGTTTTGGCTCTCCTTGCCAGATGCCTTTTGTAGGTGCCTCTCCCTCAAGCACTTTGCAAATGCTGGACCACACTTTTGCACACAGACACACACACACACACACACACACACACACACACACACACACACACTAACTGGGACACTGTGCACTCACTTGCTGATGCACCCAGACACATTGTCACGTGCAAATAAAACCCACATAATACGTTACATCCAGGCTCACTCATACACACTCATGCACCACCTCCACCTTGTGACTCTTCAACACACATGCACATAAATACTCACAGAAGCCCACACACAGTAAACCCCCACCACCCCTGGGTGATGAACAACATCTGCTTATCCGTCCCTCCGTCTCTGCCCCTGGCATGGCTGCTGGCTTCCTCCTGACTGCACTGCCACAATGTCATCTTGTCTGCCTCTCTGTCAGCCATTACTAAAATGTGTAGTGACAATCATGCTTTTTTCCCCTGCACAGGCCCTTCCTTTGCATCAGCCTGGGACGAGTAGTTCAAACCTGCATATGACTGAAAAAATGATGTGGTGTCAACTTCCAGGGCTGCTGGGAGTCGTCCCATGGTCCAGGACACGACTTAACATGATGGTCCTACTTTATTGTGAAAATATAATTGATTACCTGGTATTGACCTTGTTGGGTCCCGCTAGACTGTGGGACATCTGTTCATAGTGTCAACTGCATAACCTATTTTTTCCACCACACCACTACCTGTAGAAACCCCCCAAAATATTATATTTTGGCAACTATTTTGTCTCAATTTAATCCCTAAATGTGGTTATGTTCTAATTATTTGCAATGAGAAGGAATTAGCACGGCAAGAGTATGTAGACAAAAACAAAGGTTGTGATATTGTATCCATAGTTCTATGAGCATAGGCAGAGCTCCCTACTATAATTCAATTCAATTCAATTCAGTTTATTTGTATAGCCCAATTTCAGAAATTACAAATTTGTCTCGAAGTGCTTTACAATCTGTACACATAGACATCCCTGTCCCAAAACCTCACATCGGATCAGGAAAAAACTCCCAAATAACCCTTCAGGGGGAAGAAAGGGAAGAAACCTTCAGGAGAGAACAGAGGAGGATCCCTCTCCAGGATGGACAGATGTAATATATGTAATGTGTACAGAAGGACAGATTTAGAGTTAAAATACATTCTTGGTAAAGGGTTCTCCTTGTGCTCATAGGACAAGTGTCTCAACATCGTAACCTTCATTTGAACTCACACAGGCTCCGCCCTCTACTGTACTCTATGGGTACAGTGCTTGGAGACCAATTGATTGCATGCCTTGCTGTGACATAACATCAACCAAACCACAATGACCCTGATCCTGGTTAGTCACCACAGCCACAATACTTCTTTACAATCTATGTCACCACAAAGGAGAAGTAGGGGGCCTCAGCCAACCCGGCTAGTATGCAATTGACCTGGGTAGAGCCGTGATCTATGGATATGCCTACTACGAACTATTCATACACTCTGTCAAATTCATTGAATGTATTTTAACTTGAATGTGTCCTTCTGTACACATTACATATATTGCATCTGTCTATCCTGGAGAGGGATCCTCCTCTGTTGCTCTCCTGAAGGTTTCTTCCCTTTTTCCCCCATGAAGGGTTATTTGGGAGTTTTTCCACAATATAAATGTCTTTCCTGATCCGATGTGAGGTTTTGGGGCAGGGATGTCTATGTGTACAGATTGTAAAGCACTCTGAGACACATTTGTAATTTGTGAAATCGGGCTACACAAATAAACTGAATTGAAATTGAATTGAATCTAACCCTGTAGGGGTCAAGAAGATAAGTGGCAGCCACGTTTGCACCATGTCTAATGCACCATGGCTAGATTCATTGCAAAAGCAGAGAATAGTACACACTCATACACACTCATGTAACACCTCCACTTTGTGATACACAACACACAACAAGGGACCACGCCTCTTTTTCTTGCACAATAGCTGGAACCCTGTCGGCTTTGTACCAGGCAATGGTGGACCCCCTTGAAGCCTTCTAAATGGTCTGTACCACCTGTGCAGACAAGCCAACCCTCTTCAGCTTGTTCCTCTCCGGACCAAGCCTTGAGAGGATAGCCTTTGAGTGGGCAGCATGCCAATTGCCTATACTCTTGAGTCAGAGACCGTTATTGCTGGGGATGGTCCAGTGCTGGGACACCATTATCGGAGTCATTTCTGAATACCACAGGGCCGAGCACTGACTGGGGCTAGCAGAATGATTGACAACTGCTCTGGCCCCACTCTTCTTCAAACAGGGGAGGGATGAGATGAAGCGTCATGGAGGCATAAAGCAGCCTTCTTGACCGAGGCACATGTGCAAAGGCATCTACCCCTACGGGGGGATTGTGTTGCCGTGCCAGGGTGAACCATGGAGCGCAGTGGGTTTTGCTTCAATCCAGGAATGTGGAAATCCTTGAAAAAATCCCACAGGTGAGGTCCACAACCACAGGCTCTCCGCTCCCAACAGAGAAATTGATGAAATCTCCGCCCTGCCTGTTGGTTTTGGCCAACATGGAAGAGTTGTCGGTCCTCACCAGAAAATGCTTTCCCACGTATTAGTGGCCTGAAGCTGAGCGCCGCTCAAGATTCCACACGAGAAGCCATGGGATCTTTTCTGAGGCTTTGCTGTGCCGCTTCTCTGCAATGAGAGCGAGCCGGAGCTTGTCAATCCCATCAAGGTCCTCACCCCAGCCGCCAGCCCTCCACCACTCCACCAGTCATCTATACGGAGGTACCGCTTTCATCCGCAGATGATGATTATGACTACACTTCGGGGACGTCCGGTACATCAATGCAAGCTTTTGTCTTTAATTATTAAACCGCTTACTTTAATAATTAAATTACAGCAACATGCTACAGACTTTTTCCTAATCTTCAATACGATAGAAAACATCCATTATAACTCCACACATTCCTTTACACCTGCATGCACAAGCTTTAATACCCTCTGCCTCACCACTTCTGCATTTGCTCTGGCTCCAAATAAACTACGGTAGCTGCAGGGGACAGGTCACCGAGGATGCTGCTGTAGAAGCACATTCTCTCTCTCCCTCTCTCTCTCTCTCTCTCTCTCTCTCTCTCTCTACCTGTCTTGGCCAGTGGGTCTCTGTTACTTACAGGTCTGCAGGCCTGCAGTCTCTTGACACAGACAGATGACATATTTATTAGCTTGTCAGATCCTCCTCTGCCCTCCCCCTTCTTCACACACACTCTCACACACACACACACACACACACACACACACGCACACCTACTCTCTCTCACGCACACACCCACATGCAACAACATTGATATAAAGACGTGCACTTAAATTTACATACACAAATAAAAACATTTTAAAAATACACTCTGTTTTCTGTTTCTGTCTATATCTCTCTCTCGCTCCTTCTGCCTTTCTCTCTCTCTCTCTCTCTCTCTCTCTCTCCCTCTCTCTCTCTCATATACCTAAGCTAAACAAACACTGTTGCTAATTGGGACGGGCTCCCGTGGTGAGGTGGGCAAGCGCTTGATGAGGCGTAAAATGATGATTAATTAATTTACTGCTCAGTTGGTCATCAAACTGAGAGCTTTATGAGACTCCCAGCAGTCAGCCAGCCCAACCCAGCCACACACACACACACACCCACACACACACACACACACACACACACACACACACAAACACACACACACACAAACACACACACACTCACACACACACACACACACACACTCACACACACACACAAACACACACACACACACACACACACACACACACAAACACACACACACAAACACACACACACTCTCACACACACACACACACACACACTCACACACACACACACACAAACACACACACACACTCACACACACACACACACACACAAACACACACACACACACATTCATAAAAAACAATATAAATGCATTCACAGCTTTTTGATGCTGCCAGCCATCAGCCTATACACTCACTCACAAACACACACTCACAAACACACACACACACACACACACACACACACATGCGTGCGTCAGTGCTCCCCGTGGTCAGAGGTTTCCATCGAGTAAGCAGCTCTGCCTTTGCAATGACCTGTGTTGGAAACTGACTTGAGCATGGAAACACAGGTGTGTGTTGGCACATATTCACGTGTGACTACAAAGAACTGGTAGTTCACATTTTGTGGGAATCAATTGCTGAACATTCAAAAGATCTGGTCATTAGTATTCAGTCAAATGTCCCATTTGTTATCTCTATACACTATAACCACAGAATACTTTCTAATATTTTCTCAGTAGTCGTCCTGAAGTGATGACACTTCACACATGATCGTATATGTATGACTTGTATAATATAATCTTGAAATTTGAAAAAAATATTGGGGCCATTATTTTTAACTTAAGCCCCTAATTTACTAATACCTCCACAGTTTATTGACATGATAAACTGTAAAATAGCTGCCATACTATTTTTTCATTGCACATGTCAGTCAAGCTTTTCTTCAAATACTACAACAAGAACTGTATGTTCTTCATGTAACTGTTTGTATTATTTAAAGGGACAACAGAACAACAAAGATGAAAAAAGGAAGTGAATTTGGTATCTAATGAAAGGGAGGGGCTGTCAGTTTGATTATGCCTTTAACTGTGCTTGCACATTATTTGCCATCTAATTATTAAAAGCTATATCTGCTTTAAGAGTAGAACAAAAGTGATTTACAGTTGTGTCTAATAAGGCCGAAACAAAGAGAGAGAAAGAGTGAAAGTGAAGGAGAGGGCAAAAAAAAACAAAAAAACAAAAGCACTGACAGATTAAACAGAAGTGATAAGCATCAGGGAGAGAAAAAACACCTGAGCTCTAAAACAGGCCGCCGCATCCTCGTTCCGTTTTGTTTGTCTCAGCTCTGTCAGTGTGATTGAGCATCCGATACACCTGCAGTGCCAATCCCTCTGAAATACTCTCCTGTCGTACTGCTTTTTCTTCTCACCACCTCCCTACTGATATGCAAATGTGGCAGGGAGAGTCAGAAAGACGAAAAAGGTGCCAAGTTAAAATATTTTAAGTCGAGGCGTCTCCTAATACCCCTCCAGAGCATCTCAGGGTTGCACAACAATGATCGTCTCATCACCATCAAAAGGTTGCTTGTCGGGATTATGCAGCACAAGAAATACGTGGCTCCGTTGTTGTTAGTTTTGATTGTTTAAGACCTCTAGTTATCTTGTATGTCTCTGTGGGCCCACGTTTGAATAGGGATCATGGAATAATGTCTATATGGAGGAATTTTCTTTGTCTTTGGCTTAACAGCAAATCATTGCTCAATCAACAATGACGTTGTTCTGTACTTAATTTAGGTAATTTAACAAGACAGCTCCTTAAAATCCCACCCAGACATTACTGAACCTATAGCTCCATATTTATTTTGTTTCATGCCAAGACAAACAACATGTCGTGGTGCTTTAGTTCATTGTTTCCCACTTTTCCCATTCCAAAATATACATTTAAATGCCGTTTTTTTTACAGTAAATGTGAGGCAATGTGAGACAGATTAGATTTTTTTAAATCTTATTTGACCAAAGTCTTTATTAAAGTAGCCTTTATTTCCAAACATTTAGTTGTGTTGGTTTAATCTGGATGTATGTGCAAAACAAATTATTGTACACATAGGGGTGGGAACTACAGATGAAAAATACCCTCTTCGCTAACTCTGGCATATTTACTGAAATGTTTTTATTAATGTGCACTGTCCCTTATTAAATAAACCCAGTACAATAAAAAAAGCTATATTGACTAAAAGGAATTTGGATTAGCGACTATTATATCTTCAGCTGGATGCTCGTCTATTTTGTTTAATGTTTTAGTCCATGTTGGACTAATTATCCAATTAAATTTAGCTAAACTGGACATTCAAAGATGCTTTTTTACAACCCAGCCTATCGGATCAAACTGTATGCCTTCTGTTCACACATTCTGGCATGGTGTGCAGCAAGTTGCCACAAGCTCATAATTGTAATAAAATGAGGCCATTGACTCCATATAACTGCAGCATGCCTGTGCAAACTAGTGCAACTAAAAACATGAACTAAATCCAAACCCTCATACACATCAATGTGGCCACACAAAATAACCTAAACCACTTTAGTATTCCATTGGCACCTGGCTAATAACAATGGCCTCTAAAACTACCCTATTCCAGTCTGTACCTCTCGGTTTTGTACGAGCGATACAAATAAGACAACCAAATACCTCACAACTCATTACTAATGTCGCCAGTGTGAACCGAAAACAATGCAGAGTTAACCTGTTGGCCAATTCCTCCCTTTTTCTCTCTCCCTTCCTCCGTGGGACTCCTCCTTCCGTTCTACGAAGTCTCATAATTGCTTTAGGACTCTGTGGATCCACTCCTGAATTTAAAGGTGGGGAGTAATAATTGGATTTGCAGCAAACATGCTGAGCTGTGTTGCTCTCACTGTCCGGTCATGTCCTAAGGGCAACACACCTTGCTTTATATATCCGATCCACGCACCTAGGAAAAAGGATATACACCAGAGCCCCATATAGGATGAATGTGAAGCTTTAAAGGGGACAATGTTCGTGGGGCCATACTGGGTGGTGAATATTGGATATTTTAAATGATGGAGGTTGTGTGTCTTAGTGTGTGTGCGTGTGTGTATGTGTCTGTATGTGTATTTGTGTGTGGATGCGTACCCTGATTTTGGGCCTGAAAAGATGTCTGTAGCTGCAGGTGAAGAGTCTTGGCTAAGGCCCTGATGCAGTCTCCTCGGAAGGCTTAAAAACGGCGCCACAACAAGGCTTAAACCCTGGAGAAATGGGAGTGTGCCTTGTGTGTGTGTGTGTGTGTGTGTGTGTGTGTGTGTGTGTGTGTGTGTGTGGGGTGTATGTGTGTGTGTTTATCGTGTGTGTGAGTGTATTCAAGCTTTATGTTTTTATATGTGTCTGGGGTTGTGTTGCTTGTTGTCTGCAGAGTAAAGAAGCAACGCGTCTGTAATTATGTCTTCTTTTACATATTGTATTTGTTGTATCACTGGCAGATACCATTAGCCGTGTCCCAATGGAAGGAACAGTCATCTGAAATCAACATCATGTATCAAATATCTCAGACGAAAGTCCTTCTCTTTGATTCATCTTCGATAAACTAATTTACTGTATAATTATTTGTTATTAAATCTAAATGGTGTTCATATAAATTGACCAAAATATAGAAGCCATACAAATAAAACCAAGTAATAGAAAAGAAAAATATCAACACATATTGTTATTATTCTGTTCTCACCGCTGCTATTCAAACAAAAGGAGGAGGAGGAGAAGGAGGAGGAGGAGGAGGAGGAGGAGGAGGAGGAGGAGGAGGAGGAGGAGGAGGAGGAGGAGGAGGAGGAGGAGGAGGAGGAGGAGGAAGAGGAGGAGGTTTTTACTCAGGTCAGAGACACATAGCAACAACTCTAAATAAATCATTAATAAAAACAAAGAACACAGGTCATCGTGGTTGTTACACGGCCTGTTATTGGAAATGACAAATGGTCATTCATGTCTTCTTAACTTCCGCTGATGTTAGTTCGCCTTTGCTCTTGGGCCTTCCAGGTGCCAGTCCGTTCCATTACGGGGCGTTCTTCTGGGGCCGGGAGGGGCTGACGGACAAGGAAAGGCATTGTACCTCGGTGACCACCTACAGTAAGAGAGTGTTTAGCTTCAGCCCTTGTCCATAGCAGCAAACCTCAGTGGACATCTGTCCATGAAAGATTTAAGGCCAGGAAAGGTCCATCAGAAACTCTTCTCAACATGTCCTGTTCTGGAAGGCGTGCACGGCGGCAGGGATAGAGAGTACGGCGTGTTGTGTGTATCCCTTAACCCTCTGCTGTGTCAGAAATGTTTCACCTTGGCCGAGGAACACACACACACGCACACGCCATAAACACACATTCAACCGGACAGGTGAATGACAAGACTGTACTCTAGACCTTGTCAGTCCAGTTTAAATTATACCTGACAGTGAGTTACATACAGTGCAGCGTCCAGAGACAATTCCTTACCCTCTAAAAAGGACATGGCTTTATGTGTCGACAGTCTGCCTTTGACAGGTGCCATGCTTGTCAGCTGATATTATTACTCCCATGTAGAAATCCATTGCGTTCGATGTGTATGAACTGTATATTTCAGGGTAAAACGTATCGAAGCAATCTAGAAATCAAATTGTGTTTCCCAATCCATAAGTTTACAGTCATTATTTAAACAGAAAGTGAATCAGGAGGTAAACTAATCACAAAACAAGAGTTCTAATTCTGTTTCGGTGTTGCTGTATAGTTTGATTGACGTTCATCTGCTCTCCTGCTAGTTGCCTCGATGACCTCTTAGCCACCGACAGACGGCGGTAAGCAGAGTCGTGCGAATACCAATTTATTTATAAGGTGCACACCATCCAACCTCCCCCCCCACTTGTACTATAATTTGGCTTCATCAAAGTCAGTGTATCTCCCTGTGTTAGCGAGTGCATCCAAACATCTGTGGCTTAAGTGTGGATGTGTTTGCTTTGTTGGTGTTTGCATGAAGGGGTGTGTTTGTCTTTGTGTGTGTGTATGTGTGTGTTTAATAAAAGGGGTTTAACTGCCATATATGGTTGATGCAGCAACAATGGTCCACTAAATTGTTAATGAGTGATTTGATTAGGACCAAGAGGTCCCACTTACTACTGCAGATGAGATCAGTGTCTGGGTCAGAGAAGAAGGAAGAGGAAAGCGGGGTGTCTGACAGAGAGACACATTGTCACACCATCTTGAAGCGCCGTCACTCTGTCGTTAACTGTTCTTGGTATCGTGATGTGTACTTGTTTCTCACATTGACTGGGGTAACATTTTCTTTTGAAAATGACAATATGAAGGGATGTGGAAAGTTTTGGCAATTCAACAGAACTGTATTCAAAAACATCATTTTTTTGACACACACACTGTGCAGGTGGCAGCTATCAGTTCACTGGCATTGATCTGCCAGTTCCTCCCCATTCCTTTCATTACCTATATAACTGTCATGTGCACACACGCACACACACACACACACACACACACACACACACACCTCCATGTCATATCAGTCCAGCTATAAGCTAGGCTGAGCAGCAGCCACAACAGCAAGCACTGATGTCACCGCATCGCCCTCTCTGCTTATTTCCCCCTCCACTCAATAATTCAGTGCAAGGTGTCAGACAAAGCTGCCCTGGCTCATACAACTCCTGTAAAAGACACCGCTACGTGCTTTGCTGATTTACATCTCCACCCCCCACCACCTCCTTGTCACAATTAAACATTTGTCTAAGTGTTTAGAGGTGAATGAATGAATGAATGAACACAGGAGTGGAAAGAGAAATAATGCCTGCTTACTTCACACACTACGCTGGAGAGAAACATATGTTCATTTTTACCTTATTTAAAGTTAAAATGCACATATCTACATATGGAAGTATTTAAAATACAAAATGTATTAAGTTGTATACCTCGTTGAAAGTCAAAGAGTTCCTGAATTAGACGCTTTTTGTCACGGTATGGAGTGTAAACATCATTAATAATGTATGTCTTACTGTAATTGTCCTTGCTTACAATGTGACTTTGTAGTTGTCCTTATGGTCGATGGCCACGTATCACTGCCTTCACTGAGCAAACACACAATGCTCGCTGAGCACAAACAACTTTTTTTTCATTAAATAATGTATGGTGAGAATATAACACTATCTTAACAGCTTGTGTCCCTGTCTCATGTCTTTTTTCTTCTTCTGTGACTAATGGTGTGAGATTTACTCATGTATAACTTACACACCTGTCCTTGAGCAGGTAATTAGATCATGTCTATGACTCAGAGGTCAATCCAGTTATTGCATTCAGGTAAAAATAAAGTAAAAAAAGAAAAAAGAAGCGCAGACTGATAAAGGCATGGGAGGCCAACACAAAGTCAGAGAGAGAGACAGCGGGTCACACGAGAAGACGCGGTCAGAAGGGCAGCGGCTACACATGCGAGCACATAGACGCACACAGTTAGCTTAGCGAAAGCTGGACGGGGCGATACACGCGTAGTTGGGACACGCAAATGCACGTGCATGTGTAATCGAATCCGGTTTAATGCGACGGCCTCGCTGCCCTGAAGGCAGAAGTGATGGCTGTTTCTTTTGGCACAGCGTTGGCCCTTGGCAGGGGAGAGAACACGATGTGTACGTGATGTAGCGGGAGTGAGGGAGATAGAAATAGAAAGAGGCTATCAGAAGAAGAGACAAGAAGAAAAACATCTGTTGTACTCAAGAAGAATTACATTCAACACGTCAGAAATTTGAAGGATTATTACAGTGTCTTAAAACTGTTGGTCGTGAAGCTTTAGCAATGACTTCTCCATTGGACTTAAACACATTGCACTCAATCAAACCAATATTATTGCTGAGCAGTCGCTCTGGCAATAAACTAAAAACATGATTCATCTGTGAGTGCCGGTGTATTGTTTCTTCAAGCTTTGGTGCTGTGCTCGCTGCCACCTCTCACAGAGACTCAGTGCAACATGTCAGGAGAAAATAACTCATTGTACATGAACACTGTGTGCGCTCATATTTACAACAGTATGGTTGAAGTTGAATAAGAAAGTCAGACTAAGGCAATAACTTTACTGATCACATGCTTGTCAGACTTCCTTGGTGAGTACATTATTAGTGTTCATGGTATGAATAATTATCAAAAACTATACAAATACCAGAGACCTTTCGATGGGATCACGCATTCCCTGAGGGCAAATCGAGCATGGGGCTTGAAGTGGGCGAGGCCCCGTCGGTCCACTACTTGATTCCAGATCGGACACAAACTGAACATTTCAAACAACAATGACAACCCCAGCCATTCACTTTGTGTTTACTGCATATTAGCACTCATTTGCGGAAAACGGGCCAACCCAGCCAACCTGGATATTAACATCAGAATATTAACCCTGTCACTGTAAGCATGTTAGCACGCTGGCATTTAGCTCAAAGCACCGCTGTGCCGATAGCCTCTTGGTGCCTCGTGTGGTTTTAATCCCTCCTTTTTGTCATAAATACTACTGTAATTTGTGTTGTTAATCCATGACCAGCATAGCCATAATTATATACTTTGGCAAAGTAGTGTCTGTCCCTTATGGAAATAAATGTTGCCACACAAGAAGTGGAATAGCACTAAGTAATAATCACTCAAAGTGACGACCGTACTCAAACTTAAGTAACTATACAAGGGCAATCATGGCCGCATGCACTCAAACACACAACCTGACTGGCACACTTTCTTCCTCCTCTACTTTCCTCATCCCTGCCTACTCCTTAACACCTAAGCAGAGGCTGTATAGCTGGTGGGACATGGGTGATGCAGGGAGCCACCATTGACAATGATGGATTTGACAAGAGGAAAGTGTTAATGATATTCCCCTTTGATGGCTGGGGCTACTTCACACACATTTGCATTTCCATTCATCATCCCAGCATTTATCATTATGGGGTGGCTGCCAGATCTAATTACAGTCCTGGGCTAACGGGGGTGACGCGCCTGATATGAGGGCCCCCAGCCCCTTACTCATCTCTATTTCACTGTGTTTGTCACTTCCTCTCATTCCCTCTTGTTCACTTTAATTTTCTCATCCCACTCTCCGTCTTTCGGTTATTTGTTATCTTTTTCTCAATCACTATTTTCTTTCATAATCTGCACCCCCCCCCCCTCCCCTCTGTGGATGGGGGAAACATACGTATCGAGGCAGGAAGTGCAGCCGTGTAGGACCAAACTCAATTAACTTCACTCTAAATTAAGTCATTTGAGGCCTCTTCATTAGAATTAGCCCAAGAAGAGAGGGAGATTCTGGGAGGGAAATAAATAAAGGATGAGATTTAGTTTCATAACACTGTTCTTGTGTCCTCTCTCTCTCTCTCTCTCTCTCGCTCTCTCTCTATACTCTCCCATCCTCTTCAGTGGGGTGATTTAAGCAGTGATCCAAGGAGATCACATTAGGAGGTTGGTGATTATCCCCTCATACTTTTATCAACACTAATTATTCGTGACCAATCACTTGTTCCAAAGTAAGCATTGGATTTTACACTGTTATCATCGTATCTGTTAGTATTATTTCCCCCATTTTTTATTAGTCCATTTCAAAAAGAGAAAAATAAATCAAACTTTGTATATATCTATGCATACTGTATGTATATTATAATATGTTAGTTGTACCAGTCATCTCCTGCTTAGTAGAATCATCTCTTTCTCTGCATTAAGCCTTCTTTCATCTAGATTGTTCAGCACATTGTTCATAGTTGTTTGTTCCAGGACAAAGCTCGGTAGTGTTGTACCACAGGGGGCTGCAGGGCCACGGTTGGACCTCCGATGAACCACTAAGACCATCTCTCTCTATTTATCATGCGCACAGCGTGATCGAGGCAAGCCTGAGAAGAGTCATCCTTCAATAGGCCGGCACAAACACACAACACAACACAACAGATTGTCTGCCAACACTGTTCCGTCTACAGCGGCGCATGAGAAGCTGAACATCCTTTGTAAGTACAGACTTCAGGTGTCTGAGCTTTTGGCAGCATTGACTTTACAAGATGCACCTTGTTTGCCAGTATACTAAAAGAACTTCATTCTGTTAGTTGTCAAAATCAAAAGGGAAATTAGGCAATCTCTCCTTGTTAAGAAGAAGCCTGACAAAAGGAATGAGGGCGCACAGGAATGGCAGAGGGATGAAAGTGGACAAGTAAAATAAAACAAAGTCAAATTAATAAATTGCTCACGTCCTTGGTGAGTCAAGACGATGCTTCACTGATTAGGATAAAGCGGCAAAGGAGAAGACAGACAGTGTTCGATTAAAGCATATAGTTAACACACCAACAAAGATATTGACGATGAACCAAGCGCGATGACTGAGGAACTGTAAAAGGCCCAACAGCTGTTTGTTCTTTTGACTTGACCTTTTTTTGCCATGAAAAAGATAAGCAACACGTGCAAAAAAAAGTTTTGACGAATCAAAGTCTTTACTTCCCTGAAACTATTCATGCACTTATCAGCTGTGTAAGATCCATAAGTCAATGATGTAAAAGATACAAACCATTTAATAAGAATTTTCCTCCGATTTAGAAATGAGGGCCGGGTGGTGGGTGCTGAGGATGGAACAGGAGACCTTTGGTGACTCAACCCGTGCTGGACAAATTACCAAAAGACCCAACGAGAAAGATAACGACAGCGTGAATCGAGGCGAAGCCTGGCTTGGAGGAAATGAAAGGTGCCCCGTACGCAGATAACCATCGTGTCGACTTACACAGCAAATTACTGGGCTGGCTGTTATAACTGGCATTAGACTCTCCATCGTTAGATGTGACATGGTTGGGGGAGGGAAGGAACAAAAGTCATGTACTGGAAAACTTCAACCAAGTTGTTTCCTTTGCCTGTTCAGCCGTTATAGCAGACGGGCCTCAGTGATAAGGAGCTGGTAACCTGAACGGCAGATAAAAAGATGTCAGACAAGGGTGCACACACACATAGCCTCCACACACACATGACACACGTACACACACACACACGCAGAGGCACATGCAGCTGCCATATGTTTCAGGAAGTCCGGGACCCTTCAAGATGAGAGGGGGTTCTGAATTATTGATCAGTGATTAGCAAATGCAATAGAAATGTTACCCTTGATGTTGACTGGCTGAGCCTTTTGTGAATGTGTGTGTGTGTGTGTGTGTGTGTGTGTCACCATCCTCCTGCCATTTGGTCAGCCATGGGAAATAGCATGTTCATTCAAACAATAAAGTGGATAAGTAGCATCAACAATGTGTATCATTTGCAATCAGAATGTATGTATGTGTGTGTGTTGGTGTGCATGTGTGTGTGTGTAGGTGTGTGTGTGTGGGGGGGGTCACCACTGCAATTGAAGGGGGATCTAATTCATTATTAAGTCAGGGACAAAACAGGCAGTATGGGAGGCGGGTAACAGTAGGTGATTTCAGGCCCGTATTGATTACTGGCGTCTCCAGCAGCCAAGTGTAGTGTGGCTGGTTGAACAAAACCTGCAGCGCACAAAAACAAGCAGGCCATGGATGTAGAACGGCCATTGTCATGGCCTCTGAAGCACATTGTCCCGGCTGTTTCACTGAGGTGAGTCATTTGGCTCAGGTGGGTGGCAGGTTATCCCAGTCAGGAAGTTGATGACTAGTTAATGTGGTGCACTTTTTGTTTGTGGTTAGGTTACTGATTGGAAACTCTTGCTGCCGTGTGGAGGACAAGTGGACCGGAAGTTGTTGGCATTGTGACAATTAGCTACAAAGTTGCAAGTGGCTTAGATAAAACCGCCCATTACAAAACAAAGAAAGAAGCCTTGCTTGGACATGTCGGTGATGAAACACAAAGCAGCATGTGTAGGCTGCAGACTGTCCACAGAAGAAAAGGGAACAGATGTATGAAGACACTTTGCTTTGTAAAGTAAATGAAGAGATAAAAAAGCCAACACAAATATGGAAGTGTAGGTATGTGTGCACCCATCCGTATACCCTGCATGTATGCATAGGCCTATAATTTGAAGTGAATATAACTCAGATTTGGTATATATATAATTGGGTTAATTGATGTAGTCTGTATATTGTTATAGTCACTTTTTAAACCAAAATGACAAAAATTCCACAGTCCATCACCTTACAAACGCAAATGTTGCGTGCAATTTAAAGATGTTAAATTTAGCTCTTGGAAATTCTAATTTGTCACTCCTTTTCTGACCTTATATTGAAAAGACACATAAGTCAAGAACATAATATGGTGACTAATTGATAATCAAACTAGCTTTCATGGCTTTTTGAACCTTCATTACCATTGGTGATTCCTTCAGGTTAGCAAAAATCCTCCACGTCACATGACCCTCCAGTGATGGATGAATAAATGAACCACGATGAACCAAACTAGATTTCAACCTTACACGTTTTAGTCTATCTGGGCCAGTGGTATGGTGTTTATGTGACTCGTATTAAATGTCAAATAAAATGTGATCAGCGCGTTTAAAGTGAAATTGAATCATGTCCTTAAGTGGATCGAGGTTGACATATGTTTCAGTATCTTCCAGAGAGTGATAAATTATTCTCTGGTCAGTATAAAAACATAATGAAATATAAATACCCATTAATCCTCACATTTCATCCAGTCAGTCACCACACAGCCCGGCTCAGCCTCAACCTGCTGTTAACACTGTGTGATGTCCGTGTGTATTTTGCATGAGGAGAATACAGTTGTGTGTGTTGCGTGTGTGCTGTGCGTGTGCTCGCCGTGTGTGTGGGTGTGTGTGTGTGTGTGTGTGTGTGTGTGTGTGTGTGCGTGTGTGTGTGAGTGTGTGTGTTCGTCTGGTTTCCTGGCCATGAGAGAGCAGTTCACACTGTGAAAGAGTCATCTTTATTATAATCTGCCAGAAGTAGTGGCAGCTTGGGAGAGGAACTGCCACAGCTAGGTAATCGAAAGCCGCTAGGCTGGGACGACAAGGGGCACTTGTGAGACGTAGCAGCACCAGCCATATGGCATACTGGCTTGGTAAAACTGGCAACCCTCCTATTTCATCCAAACAAAAAAATATATAAAAACACCACAGGATAATTCTCCATTATTCTATGTTATACTGTTGGATAGTCAGTTCTTGGTCACAGCATGCACATGATCCCACGTGTTTTTTTCACGGATGCAGTTTACTGTAAATAAAGAGAAAAAAGGAAGAAAATGATATGAAACTCAATCACATTAGTAATACTGACTTTCATTTGACCCCAGTGTACTTGCTGTAAACACAAGGGTAATACAAACCCAAATAAATATTAGCATAATGCTGGGGGCAAGAGAGGGTTTTCCCATAGAGTGATTAAAATATGAGAACAGAACACAACACAATGTGAAGTCCCATGACACGGCGGCAGTTAGCGTAGAAAAGCTAATTTCATGATAAATTAAAGAAGACGCAGGGGCTTCTCTCCTGAGATATCATTCCCTTGTATTTGTTTTATGAAAAGGAGTAAAATTAGCCTTATCATATATTATCTTAAACATAATTAATAAAACATTAATTTCATGGTGAATTCCGATTTCTTTTCCTTTCTTTCTTTCTTTATCTTTGCTGGAGGTTCAACTCTCTTAAGGCATGATTTGCATATTACACAAACACAAATGAACAATTCTTTTGAATGTAATGAAGGCTAACTCAGCCAGAGTACACTGAAGAGTCAAGTTACGACCACTGGCAAATACATCCATAAAATTATTATCATTATTTTAAAACATACAATCGCTATTATCGAATACATACATTTATCATGCATTTAGTCGTTAAATTATAAAAGCTCTACAATATCTTAGTATTCTAGTTATGGAATACCTATATTCATAAATCAGCTAAAAACGGCATCTTCGTCACAGAGTATGTTGACGTCTCTTATTAATTCTCTGCTATTTTATGAATTATGACTGGATCCTGTGCTTAACTGACTCCCTCTACCTACCAGGGTAGAAATGCAGTGAATAAAAATGCAGTCAATAGATCATGGGGGATACTTAACTGCCGACAGGCGTGATTATGAGGTGCGGCAATGTGCCACAAACTTACTCCGGGCCAATATGTATTGCTTATGCTTATAATAAATGTTATCTTTCTGAGGAGAAAAAAAGCTGTCAAGTTGATGAAAGACACAGATGAGCATCTATATGGCTGACCAACCGTGCATAGATATGCACAAATGCAGTTTGCAGTGAGGAAGTGAAGGAGTGGGAAATTATGCTGTTATATGATCCCTTTCAATGAGCATGAGTAATTGTTTTAACTTGTTTGGGTCTTGATTCTCTTAGGATTATGTGAGAAAAGGACAAAGCAGGTGGAAAAATGGGATAAATTACCAATAAGGCATGGACATTTTTAATGCCAAGGTAAGATTATAGATTTGTCTTTATTTTTTCTTCAAATGCGATCTGTTGACTGAAGCTCTATCTGGTCTCCAGTTCCCATGGGACCCTGGATAGAATAAGACGGATGTGAGATGTCAATGTGTTTTTTTTTTTTTTGTAGAAGGAAGTGGTAACTGTAGCAAAGCATGGTCCAGTTTACTCTGATATAAAAACAAAAATAAAGTTGAGACGTTTCTTGGGAGTTCTTCAGTTTCCTGTAAATGTTAAACATGATCCTTGTGGGCAAGAGTTATTAATCTTTTACATGTATGCCTTGTAAAACGGCCCAAACTGTAGCCATGCCGACTTGTAAAATGGCCCAAACTGTAGCCATGCCTGACCAAGTCATGCAATAGTATTTAGTTCTTTAAATGTTATAATGACAGAGCTCCGCCAACAACATCACATCCTCTGCTGCTCTCTGCCCCATTACCTGGGCCGGGATCTTAGGGGTGTTAGAAGCTGTACTAGTTGTTTGTAATGAATATGTCTACTTTGCCCGACGTATCAAATAGCAGTGTTAACATGACGCAGAGAAAACATGAGATGCTCTGCAATCCAAGACCTGTGTCGGAATATCACCGTTGTCATTCTCTCTCCTCACCTGGCTTAAAGGATCATTCATGTAACCTCTCATGACTAATAGGAATTAGCCTTCCCCCTCGTCTCAAACATCCTGTGGAAAGCAGTGAACGAGAGATCTGAAGCCTCTGGATTCAATCATCTTAGACTCTGTAGTAAAAGGCTAGAAGCAGGTCAGTTGTGTCAGGAAGCATTAGCCAGGCATGACGTTACACAGTAAACTAGACAAAAACAAAGTCAGGCAGGGTACTGGATCTTGTTTTGAAGAAGTGTTGCGTAAAGTCGAGATGAAGACCGAGTCGAGATCGGTGCTAACAAGGAAGTGCTTGAGGAAATGCCTCAGGAGAAAAAGAGTGAACTTGTTAGTTCTCCAGTACAATGCATCATGTCGAGTCAACTGAACTTTTTTTGTTGCATAATTTGCCATTTTATGAGTTAAAAATGTATATAACCAATAAAGGTAACTGCACTTGTAAAAAACAAGCTCAATGAGCTTAGGGTACTAGTGACCTTATTCAATTTTAAGTGTGTCAGGGAAGGACATTTTCATCCAGCCTTAAAGGTGCAAGATCCAATATTGGAAGCATTTGGAAAGCCTTTCGACGGCTCTCGGCACGTCGGCGGTAAGCCAGAGGCTCATGGCTATCGGTGCTAACGACACTAACACCGCAAACTACTGCGAAAGTGCTGACAGAGCTAACAGTATTTACTTACCTATCTTATCATGTATTAAAGACACACAGCACATCCCCACTGTATGTTCTTGAGTGTTAACTCAGAGAAACAATGCATGCTGGGAAGTCTTTTGAGTTGCTGATCAGGTTTCTTAAGAAAATACATTCAAAGAACTGAAGACGGAGGATGAACGAGTCAGTCAATTCATTAGTTCAAGTCAAAAGATTTGAAGTCGCAACTTATGCTTGTACATTTCATGGAGCTCTAGAAAAAAGAATCCACAAGGAGTTGAGTTGATTGAAATTAATAAAACGTATAACTCAACATTAACTTAATAACAAAAGATGCCACTTAATTCCTGTATGATGTATTTTACAGTGTATACAAGGATTATACAGGCCATGTCATTTATAATGTGGAATCCTTTAGGTGATGGTTTACTTTGGCAAAGAATTCCAAAAATCTCTTTAGGAGTCCAGGAAACTCTTTAGGTTTACAGAAACCTCTTTAGGATTCCATAAATATGTTTTAGGATTACAGGAATCCATTTAGAATTCCAGAAATCTCTCTAGGATTCCAGAAATCTCTTTAGGATTCAAGAATCTCTTTAGGGTTCCAGAAATCTCTTTAGATTTCCAGAATTTTCTTTAGGATTTAAGAAACCTATTTAGGATTCCAGAAACCTCTCTAGGATTCTACAAATATCTTTAGGATTCCAAGAATATCTTTAGGATTCCATATATCTCTTTAGGAATTCATAAATATCTCTAGGATTCCATAAATATCTCTAGAATTCCAAGAATATTTTTAGGATTCCAGGAATCTCTTTAGGATTCCAGAAAGATCTCTAGGATTCCAGAAAGATCTCTAGACTCTTTGGGATTCCAATAATCTCTTTAAGATTGCAGAAATTTCTTTAGGATTCCAAGAATCTCTTCAGAATTCTAGAAGCATTTTTCTCATCATGTTTTTCTTCGCTGACGACCGACCGGAGGTGGTATAAACTTGTGTGAGGACTCACCCAGAATTAGATGGAACCTCTGAAACATAATGACGGGAATGTGAAGCCATGCACTTAATTTAATTAACTCTGAGCCTCGTTTACCTTGACCACAGCATGTTAATATTAAAGAATATATCATTAATTAACGTAGGTCATATGCATACTATATTATTATGCCGCAGGGCAAAATAGGAGTCCCATGATGATGAATTAAGGCAGTTTTCCTATCTCTCTAGGCAGCCAAGTGTGAAGTAGGACAGGTTGGAGCCAGCTAGGCCATTAACGATAGTATCACATGTCTGAAAAAAGAAGCATAATGTTTAGTTAAACTACACAAGTACGAGCCACATGTAATCAAAATAGTGCAGTTGGCTTTGATATTTAATTTGGAAACCATTATTAATAGGTAAAATGTGAACTTGGATTCACCAAGCTCAGATTTTATTTACAATATGCAGCATTATATAATTAGAGAAATTGAGCAGCATGTTTTCCAGCGAATGCAAACTGACCTAATATATAAAAAGTAACACATGCTAGTGGAAGTTGTGCTACAGCCTCGAATAACTGTTCTCCTGTGGCGTGTCTGCCTCCTGAATGCGCTCCCAGCACTGTAACAAGTGACTCCCTGTCCTGTTCTCTGGTGGCCAGGCCCCAGGCCAGCCCTAGAGGGGCCCTGCTTCCAACATCAGAAGATAAATACATTGTTCCCTGTAGTTATTACTTCTGCCTGAATACAGAATAAATACATTATCTCTACTTCTGTGATGAAAGGAACTTTTTTTCAAAGCTTGGGACTGTAGCTCTTCTATATACAAAACAATATGGGCTTTGAACATCTAAAAACGTCTGTAAAAACATTACAAAACCTCAATCAATTCAGAAATGTCTCTCGATGAATAGGTTATATCCCATATGAATTATCCATATAAAAGTGCACTTAACACTTCAGAAACCAACAGCTGGATCATCTTCATTAATCTTTAAATATTGCAAGACTAATCAGTAAAATATTGATGGTTAGTTCATTAGGAAAGTCTCTAATTCCACAAGACCTGTAAATATATGGCGCTATAGTTAATTTCAGTAAATATAAAAAACATTTCTCCTTCTCTTTCGCTCCGGCTTCTACAATGTATGCCGCAGTCAAGGAACAACATTGTTATTTTCCATGGAATTAATGTTTGTTTGAGATAAACCCACAATACTAAACTACTAAAACAGTTTATAGAGCGTCAGCCCCAGTAATTAACCGCCAAAACTTTGTTTTTGAAGCCTAATGATGCATTGACAATTTTTATCACAATCTCTTCATAATTCTGTTTATTTCCGTCTAAAAGCAGCTGCTCCAATAATTTCTATACCCAGATAAACTCAGAGAAGAAGATAACATGTCCCGATGGAACCACTTTTCTTTGCCTTCTCCTTAATTTGAACTGAAGGGAAGAATGTGTGTTGTCTCAGTATTTGCACCCATCCGGCATCGCGAGTATTTGCATTTTTGTAACAACAAAGCCTGTCGATGTCAGATCACTCATTGTTGGATGTTGTTTGCCGATGTAATGAACATGCCTCTGAAGTTCTGAAATAAGAATCAAATTCCCATTTAGGGAGGGTCTAATTTAACTCATAAAGAGCTATTGTATGTAGATTGTAGGCTGCCCTCAAACAGCATGTGTGTCAGGCTGATGTGATTGTATACAGCGTCTACTGTGTAATTGATGATGGGCTGGAGAGAAATCTCCTTCTTTGTTCTGAAGAAAGCAAGGAAATGTTACATGTGATGTACAGCTCCGTACAAACAAATGTTAAGGGATGTTCAAAGGAGCTATTATTGTTTCTCAGTAATCAGATATTCTTTAAAATATATATATATATATATATATATATATATATATATATATATATATATATATATATATATATATATGGGTTTGAATACAGCCATCTGGTGTATGCTTGACAATTCCTATAATTTTACTTGAATAACATTTATTTAATTCCCTCAAATTGGGGTAGATGTTACTATACAGCGGCATTTGAAAACGAGACACTTAAGCTCTGAAGAATTAAAATTTCTCCGTAGGGGTGTTAAGCATTATTTGGCTCTCTGTATCAAATCCAATTACAACATTGAAAATGATATATAGTATAATAAGACAGCTGAATAATGACATAAAGAGACAGACAGAGAAAGAGGAAGAGAAATGGTTGCCAGTGTCTTTCTCTGTTTAGTCTCCTCAAAATGTGTGTGTGTGTCTGTGTGTGTGTGTGTTTGCCTGCCAAATATCTGAAATTAAGTCCCTCACAACTCGTTGAACAGGTCTTTTGTAATCCAAAATTTGATTTATTTTTAAGCGCACCTATACTTTCAGATCCGGTACTCATCATACGCATCAGTTTCCCACTTACAAAAGGAAGCAGAAATATTCACTACCGAGTGTGACCACATACCTTAAAATGAGTTTCCTCCCTCATTCTGTCAGTCAGGTCGCTCCACTCATCTGGCTGGATAGTTTCAATTACAGCTCTCCAAACATCGTGCTTGTGTTGTTGTGATTGAAGCTACCAGCTGCACATGTTGATAGCGTTTGGTTTAAATGTCAGAGAGAAAACGTGCTGACACGGATTTCAAGAAGATGCATAAATGATTATAACACATTTAAATGCGTAAATTCCATTGATTTAGAAAGAAGTGAGTTCATGATCAGGTGTTCGTTTGTGTGACATGCCACTTCCAAGTCCATACGTTGGAGTCACCTCAGCTCTTCAACAGAAACTCTATTAGCGCACCACAGTCCACACCCAATCAGTCTAAATAATAATCTGAAATGACTCAAGTTGGAAGATGGCCTGGCGACGTTTTCCACATTCCTTACAGATTTGTGGATCCGAGAGAAACGGCGCATGTTTTTTTTTGTGAAGGATAACTATACTTTAACTGCCCGCTTTATCTCAATAATGGAGATAGTTTCCTTGAAATCACAAAGCATAAATAACACAGAAGTCCCCAAACCATGAAAATATATCACATTACTTATACCCTACAGTTTATAAAACCAATCTCTCTACTGATGTTCATCCGGTGATCTGCGCTTTAGACAAGACTCTCCACTAGTGTAGCACTCCTTAATAAATCTGACTGAGCCGTTGCTGATAAAGACATATGCTTTTTATTCCCCCCTTTCCCATTAATTCCCTCAGCAGCTGCAGAGGAAAACGCTATAAACTCGAAGCAAATGCACCAATTGCATTTTGAAAGTGATAAATATTTCAGAGCCGCTGAGAACATATTTAAACTACATTCAAGACTTCCCCCTCTTGTGGGATTACGATCATCCTTTCACCTTTTAGAGATAATCAATGACTCTTGTTATCCCTCTCGCTAGCAGCCTTCTTTGGGTGTTGAATGGTGTAGAACTAAGTGCAAATGTGTGTGTGTGTGTGTGTGTGTGTGTGTGTGTGTGTGTAATGGATGCCCAAGATGTCGGACACCGTGAACACCATTAATCTACATGTTCTAGAAATATAACCAATTGTCAAACAGTTGCACACAGATATTCCATCACCTATGCAATTGGCTTTTACCAAGCTCTACAATTAATTTGTGGTGTAGTGCACCCAATAAAAATGTATTCCAACTGCTCTATTGATTGGGAAATGGCTTAATTTGTTCAGAGACAAAGAGATGCATACCACCCGTTTCGGCACAGAAACATTACACTACTGTCATTGGAAATATCGCTCTTCACCGGTGGGATGTTTCACCTCTGGTGCTTTATTATGTTCTGTAGCACTTTTGGCATTAAGTATAAGTTAAAATAATCAATAACTTTACAATATGTGCTCGTACAGCATTTGTCAGATAAGCACTGGAAAGCCAGAGGGCATCGCCAATATCCTGTAAAAGGAAGATGGAGGTCAACAATAGTGCCCATGTGTGATAACCAATTACACATTTGTGCACTGTGCATTATTCATTTTTTCGACTATACCTTGAATAAAAAAAAAATAGCACTTCAGTGGCACTTGAATGGCTCTATGGTCTTTTTGTAGTTTGGCTTTCTTGAAGACATGTTACCTGCATGATTGTTGTTGTTCTGAGTTTGCACTCATGGTTAAATGCACTTATTTAAGTCGCTTTGGAAAAAAAGTGTTAACTTAATTGCATGTAATATAATGTAATTCAGTCGGAAAAAAATTAAAAATGATTTAATATGAAAAGTCTATTTGGCTAATTATGCCAACATCAGGTTTATTTTTTATTTAATTGTTTAAAATCTGAATGGAATTGATTTTTGGGTTAAATCATTCATGACAAAGTGGGAACTATTTTGATTTGGGATGTGGGTCGCCCTCAATTTAACTATGGCTTTATTATCATCATTCTAATTATTATGTGTTAACTTAAAATGTGATACAGTGGCATGATATGTGCATTGACATGTGAATAGATTTAGGCTAACGGTGTTGTAAAACTGACCGTTAAATAAATATATGAAGAGCAGAACTCTAATTATTTGCTCTTTTAATCCATGTCTTCACTTCAGTCTCCCTTTGCTTCATGCGCCCTCCCCTCTTCTCTCACATCCCCACCTCCTCCCTCCTCCGCTCTGTCACCCTGCCTACAGTATGTGCGGATCATTAGCTCCTTTTCTCCATTATCTGCAGCCATCTAGTGTTGGCTTCGCGCCCTAGAAATGCTGCCTCTCAATAAGCTTCAACAGCACTATATACAGTACTATGTCAATTTAAAACTAGGTTGGTCAATAAAAAAAATTGGGGAGTAATTCTCACAACAAATGGTGATTGTTTATTGCTTTAAAAAAAAAGAATTGCTCATGCAGATGTGATTTACCAGTTCTCAAAAGTATGTGCAGGTGTAAAAGGTGTCGTGAAACAAAGCAAGGTTGCTTCTCAGTAGTGGCGGTTATGGAAATTCCATGTTAAACATTAATTCTAAAAAAACAAAGTGTCAGTCTGTGTGCGTGGAAGGTCAGGGGAAGGGGGGAGCGGGGAGGGGGGAGGGGGTGGGGGGCAGCATGAAGTCAGTCAGACAAACCTGACAGACTGAAGGCTTAACCTGACAGTGAACGCACACATTACATTCACTGATATTTGTGCTTTTCTCTCTCCAGCTGGGACAGACAGTCAGTAATAACTCGGAACACCTGCGCAGCCTCCAGGCTCTACACCCCAGCCCCTGGGGCTCTTCACCTGGGACAGGAGGCCCTACGCAGCTTCCCTGACCGCTGGAGAGCTGCCTGGAGCAGGCAGATTATCACACGTCGCCCAGGAGGGACATGAGGCCTGGAATTCTGTCAAACTCTTTTACATTAATCATCAGGACAGAGTGACAGTGCTGTGAGAATGCTGATACATATCACCAATGTAGCACAAAACCCTCACACACTATCAAAAAGTCAACTTTTCCTAAAGGTACAATGAATATAAGGTAACCTTTCTTATTCATCCCTATACCTTTTATTGTTTTTATTATTTGCTGTATCAAAATGCTTCTGCAAAACATCCTAGGACACAAAATCTAAAATATGTAGCATTTGAGAATCTGTCGGGAACACACACATATGGAGACGTCATATCCTTTAAATGTTGCCGTCTGTTACCGATCGACTTTATATTCTCTCTCATCAACAATAAAAAAAGATGTGTGCATCTTTGTGGGTTTTAACTACAAATGCCAATCACTAGTGTCTTTGTAACGCCTCTGCTCAGGAAACTGCTTGTGTGCATGTGTGGAGTGAAGATTCAAGGCCAAACAAGTTAACATGGGAGATACATTCCTCCTTAACATCAAAGACAAAGCACTTTGTAGACTGATACTGCTGTGAGCCTTATGTTTGACACATATACTCAGGTGTTAGTGTGGGAAGATAACAAGGAGAAGAAAAACATGTTTAACTGACTTACGTATAGGAACGCAATAGTTACAAGAGATGTTTGTTTAAATCAATAAAAATGCATATATATAAAAAGACTAACAAAAATGTTTTTGCAGAGTTAACATAGTAGCCACTTATATAGGCAATAGCCCAATTCATAAATATCTTGCTTATTAAAATGTCTGCCAAATGAGGGTAGCACAACATCAAAATGAACACATTTACTTGGGTATAACTCATCAAAATCCTCCACCAACTTGTTTGCCCATATTGACACAAGGCACTCAGGGCCAAATGAAAAACTAATTAAATGAAAACATGTGCTAAGCTCAGTGGTGTATGGGATTCTACTGTACACATAGGGCTCTGTTAGACATTTGTAACATAATTCTGTTATGTTTCAATTACCAGACGCACCTTTGGAGTCCACAGGAAGGTTAAGCAAACATGACGTAGCATATACTTAAGCTGTAGGTGTACACATTTCCAGCCTAAATGCTCCTATCTGCCTATTTAATTAAGTTAAGCCCAGACTTATGGAAGTATAAGCCTGGGCTTGTTTATAAGGGAGCTGGTAATTTGGGTTGTGGCTCCAAAGCTTTAAGGTCACCAAAAAGTCATTTTCACTAAAAGTCGACTTTGTTACAGTGAAACAGCATCACAACACGGACAATGTTACCTTCTTATCACAGCTGTAAATGTCAACTTGGCTCATATTCAGTCATATTCTACAAGCAAGTAAGGGGACTAATTTATTGTTCAGTGAATATTTTGAAAGTAGTGAGTGAGTGAGTTCAAGTACTTAAGTTTATCACAACTTAGATTAATGGGACAGATAAATATATTTCAAAGATCCGGTGTAAAGTAGGCCATCAGCACTTTATCAATACAAATCATCACTATCTGTAGTGTGATTTTCATGACATAAAGTCTAAACTTAAAGTATTTGCTCAGACATTCATCTCCTTTTTGGAGCTGAAGAATGCCAGGAACGCAGAAGGAAGATAAAATGTGTAATATTTTCGTGCCCCACTCCTGCTCAGGTGTGCCTGCATCACAATTGCAAATACATAGCCATAAGCAAACAATTCAGTCTTGAAACATTGTTATTACTTTGAATAATTGATGATATGTCTGGCTAAGGTAGTGAACCCCCCATTTAATGTTTGGATAGCCTTCAAACCCTCTAACAGGAAATTGGAAATGAGGCACCACCAACATTTCATGATTTCATGGTGTTATATTTGTGTCATATTTGAGAACTATACAAGATAGAAAGAGGCTATAGCTTCAAGACATCACATGTGTGTGTGTGTGTGTGTGTGTGTATGTGTGTGTGTGTGTGTGTGTGTGTGTGTGTGTGTGGGTGTGTGTGGGTGTGTGTGCGTGTGTGTGTGCATGTGTGAGCCTATTAGGCTTCTGTGAGTTGGAAGATTATTAAAAAAATATGTGTGTAAGAGACACAGATGTATAACAAGAAAAGCAATTTTAACAACTGTTATAATTCTTTTATATAAATATTGTATGTTTTAAAATGCATTGTGAGTGGCCTTGGTCCACTGACTCTAACAACGATGAGCAATTTGCCAATGGCCTGTTTGCTATCAGAATCATTACAGCTCAGAGACATTAAAAAGACACCTTAATTCAAAACACGAGATAACTATCATTTCGCTGAGCAAGAGAGTTGCAGCTCAACAATACATGTCAGGCATTAAAGCATATTTCTACAAGAGCAAAATAATCAAATAGCACTTTCAAAATATCCTTTTTTGACCTACTGTAGGAAATTACCTGATATAACACCTCACTATTCATTGTGTGGAGTCTAATCCGTTGCTCTGACTTTTCTTCCCATTGTCGAGCTGGTGTTTCCCTGTACCCCGAGCTAGAGGGGGGAGATAAATGTGATTTAAATTAATAGCCGCTACTAAATAACTCCTCGCCTGGTAAACGATGCATTCATCAGATACAGACAGCCAATATCCTGTGATTCATGGCACTCCTTACCACGTGAAGGATGCCAACAAAAATTGTTATTACTTTTTAATAAAGTGTACCAGTCACTAATCCTCTCATTTATCAGTGCAAGGCAGTCGGTATGAAGCGAGCTGGTGTGAAACGGTGTGGCTGGCTGCTCTGATGAAGAGGAATGGGACCAGCGCTGTCGGGTAAAGATGTAGTGAATCTAGAAGGGCTACTTTATAATGCAACCTTCACTACTGCAGCACTCTGAAGTCTCGGTCAGACACAACATGTCAAAATACTTACAAAGATGGTCACTCTGGGACACACACACACACACACACAAAGAAAGGGATCATCTGAACCCCAGAAAAGTTTGAAATTGTGATTGTGATTATATGTAAATTTGACATGTGTACATGTATCTTGAAGATGTTCCATCTCTATGTTAGTTCCTGCCATTTGAAGTTCAATACCCTGCCTATGAGGCACAACTAATAACTGTTTCCCACGAATATGCCCACTGTGTCCGCAGCATACAGTGGAAGCTCCGCCTACCACTTCAGTATAAAGCCATCACTGGGAGGCACAGTGATTAAAGACTGTGTCTCGACCTTGTATCCTTGACTGAGATAAACCCTCCAAAATTCCCAAAACAAACAAGCCACAGCTCTGTTAATTTAGCCTTCCGGCAGAAGCAACGAGGCTGTAGAAGCAGCCGTGGATGATTCCCCTTGTGTATGGGCCAATGTTAAGCCTCGAGAACAGGTAACAGTCAATCCATTAACCTTAGCTTTTAGCGGCCTGCTTCATGTCCTTACCTCACACACATAGACGTGCACACTGCCTCGTGGAAACACACACACACACCACACACCATCCCCGCCTTGATACATTTCTTCAATAGTTGCTAGGCAAAGACTTGAAAAGGTCAGTGCAGCTCCTCTTGACATTGACTCTGCCATTGTAATAATAAGCTATTTCCCTCTCTTTCCTCTAACATCAACAATTCCCTGAAGCCATCCTTCCACCTCCCAGAGTTGGTCAGCTGGACACACACACACGCACACACACACACACACACACACACACATACACATTCACATACATACCTCCATGCAAAGGAACATAAGCATGCAAACACACACACACACACACACACATGAGAAAGTGGACATAGAGTGGAAACATAGACACCCACATGATACCGCCCCCACCACCCACCCCACCCCACCCCACCCCCATCCCCCTGCCTAAGTGGGTGTCAGCAGCGATCTTCAGCTAGGCGATATGAAAGGGCTTCGAAAGGCAGAGGTCGTGTTAAATTGTAACACAAATGTTATTCCTCAATTATCCTTTTGGGGGAAATGTCAACCGCTTCAGGGGGAATTGGACTGGGCCAAAAGTATGTGTGTGTCTCTCTGTGTGCACCGCCTTAGGCCAAAGAGTCAAGCAAGTACTCATTCTGGCCGCTCTGGTCCTCTCACCCCCACACTGCAAACGCACATCCGCCGTTACTTCAGATCTCCTATTTACAAAGTTACATTACGAGGAAGCCGTAATCCGTGACAAACACAGTGGGAACTATATTAGTGTTAATAAATGTACAGTTTAAACATCTGGCTTACACACTGCTGAGATAATATACAAGTAGGTTCACTATTTCCCTCCCAGCAGCTTATGGACATTTAAACAAAGCGTTGAGAAACAGTTCAGCATTTCTTTCTTAGTTATTTTCAGAAGAATCCCCAATTCCATGGATTCTTGTGGTAGCTCCCCAAATGGGACCTGGGGAGTTTCTCAAGTGTTTAATGAGAAGTTAGCTGTGATTGGCAGCTGAATGCCTCAGCTAACAATGGCTGGCCTCGATGAGGGGTCAGAAGTGAAAATAGCATTGCCCTTTGCCACTGCCCTGCCCTGGCTGGCTCGTGGGATATTACAAGTTACAAAATGTATATTTGCAATAACAAATTGACTCCAATTGGTCTAAGTGGGGATCAGGACCTGGCTGGAAATGTGCAGTGCCGCAAGGAAATCGGTTTGTGGACCTTTGTGGAAACACAGGGTCATTGACTAAAGCCTGAGGGGACACAGGACAGGGGAGAGGGCGGAGAGAAATACACACACATATAATATACGTGTTGTGTCTGTGTACACATACTCATGATCGTCATAAACATTGACACACGTACAATACACACAGCGTTTCTGTATGGCGTATTGATATCTGTATGGTACATCCATGACTTTAAAGTAAACAAATTATGAAATCCAATTCACACTCTCCATCAAATGAACAAATAGATGTGATATCAGTCTTTTATTACAAGTACATAACAAAGAAACCTAATCAAAACGCCTCGCATAGGACTCATGAACCACAATGGTGTTCTTTAGAACATTTTGTAACTAATAGCTGAATAATAGTAATTATGATTGTTCTCCTATCTGCTGCCAGACTTCTGTCATGAACTGATTAATCTCAGCCCTATCCTATCCTCTCTCTTTTATTCTGTCTCTCACATCATTTCTCTTGTTATCACTCTCTCCTATTGTTAGCGCTGTTGGTTCGTCCCCATGGCTACGGCCGATGGTATCGTGTTATCAATGTAATAAAACTAAAGTGCCGTGCAGGAAATTGAAACTGTATTCGTACAGGAAATAACAGTGCTCCGTCATAATCTTCAGTTGAAAACATGTGTTCATCCACGTATTGTCTCATTATCTGATTGTGGAGAAAACGGTGTGGTCAGCCATCTTTTTTCTCCGGGTTTTCCCCTCCTATTGTAGTCTATTGTAGCCAATCAGCGCTTATTATGACGTCCGTGCTATCTATTCTGAAAAAAAAGGTGTTCACAGCTAACTCTGCTCTTGAAATGGTAATCAAACACGGGCATAATATGGGCATGTCCTGCTCTGATATGTCTGGATTTATATCTATATTATGTGTCTTAGTTGAAATACAGCATCACTTCAGTACAATTTGAGACTTTAAAGATTGCTCGATCCTAGAAACCCAATGCAATGAATTAAAAAAATAAGGACTTGTTTTGAAGTTATTTTATTCTACATTTTATGTAACTCCCCTGATTACCTTTTAAATCTTTTAAATCCCTTAAATGATGTCCATCTCTACAGCTATTACACTTAAAGACTGCAGCACTATCCCAGCATTAAACACTATAATACAAATTAATTCCAATTAATTTGTATTAAAATGTTCAAAATGGAAGACAATGAATAATTTCTGCCATGTTTTGCTGATAAGCTTTTGAGAATGAAACGGTCTTCCTCCTTCTTCTGGACTAAATCTCTCAATGCATGTTTCTGATCTCCTGTGTTTCTCAATATCTCTGGCAGAAGAGAGAGAGAGAGGTATCTGACACAAGGCCGCCCTCTGTCTGAAGCAACAGAAAACGCCCTCTACTGTACACGCTGGGTTTCGATAGCGTTCGCTCTCTGTGCCTTTATCAGAGCATTCAAGCTGTGACTGTGTGCGCTGCCGTCGGCACAGGCGCAGATCCCAGGCTGATGCACCTCTAATCAATAATAGTATTTCTTAATAAATATGAAGTTCTTTAAGGACCAAGACACAAAGCCGCATGATATATTGATACATTGGAAACAGTGCGTTCCAGAAAGAAGTCTATGTTATAGATGTGAATGAATCAACACACCCTTACCACCACCATAAAAACAAAATGTGTAATAAAAATACGATGATATTTTTTTATTTCAGACGTAAAAATTATTTCATACATTCAAACATTTAAAAACACTCTTTCTGGCCCATATTTCTCCATCTACATTGTTATCAGATTAATCATTTCCCTCCATCCTCTCTCTTTCAGCGCCGGTGACATGCTGGCCCTCTAATAGGCAGACGTGGTACAGTGGTCCTAGTAAAGTGGCTAAAGCGGTATAGAAAAATATAGCAAAATGTCTCATTTGCATTAAATTAATTAAAGGCCACTCTTTGAGCTATATTTAAACTACGATTGACTGGAGCAACATACATGATTTTCTTTTCTTTGCCACATATTCTCCGTATAATTCTCCTTCTCCTCCTCTGTCACGCACACACTGTCTCTCTGTCCTCTCCCTCTCAGACATGTGTGTGTGCGTCGGTCTGTCTGTGTGTGTGTGTGTGTGTGTGTGTGTGTGTGTGTCCGCTCTACACCTCTTAGTTCTAATTGATGTAAATGGAAAGAGTGGAGAAGGCTTGGCGAGGGCTGACCTTGTTATATCAGAGGCGGCTCACCCCAATTAATCACCAGATCCTTGCCAAGATGCTTTAAGCTAATAAACAGCACTCCGAATCAAAAAGTTTGCGCAGTTGTAAAGCCACTCTAATTGATTGTGCTACCTGCTCAGGATTAAAGCCCACTGTAAATAGAGAGAGGGCAAGTAGCACTTCCTACAATGCTGGGTGGCTGAGTTAGTTAAAAGCAGGCAACAGGCCTCTGAATCCAACCTTTTTTTATTATTTTATTTTTTCAATTCAAGCATTTTACTGCAAATTACAAGTCAAATTACCCTTGCAATAAAATACCCTTCATGATTCCCTCTTTTTTCTGATGCATGAATAGTCATTTTCCATCCATTCCTTAGCCTGTAATTCTTCCTGGGGATTTTAGGGATTATGGTAACAAAATTGTTTCACACATTTTAAAAGGATTATTTTAACAATGTGGGACATGTCAGTCTCCTCTACAACATACAATAGCCTCTCTGTGATTTTACCATTTTGAAAACACTACCAAAGCGCAGACAATTCAAACACAACGTTCATTCACAACGTTAGGGACTACAATGTGCTCATGTCATAATTACATTCAATATGGCATGTCCTGTCCTGACATTTAAAAGGAAGGCAACAATGTAGCATTAAGTTGTGCAATACACACAAATCCCTCTTTGTATATTTACAGTATGTGTGTGGGTGCAGCTGTTAACCATGCATTTGTAATTTCTGTGAATATTTTAAAGGTTAATATATGTGATTTCCGCGTGCCATGGCAGATGCTGTTTGGGTCATATGATAATAGGGACATCCTACACGTTGTGGCATGTCATTTTGATGTGTTCCTGAATACATTCTGTCTCCTTCTTTAAATGCTTATTTCAATGAGACATGCTGTTATTGAGGTTGTCTCAGTATCACTGCATGTTTGTGTGTGAATCAACTGTTTTCAATGCAGGGATTTTGATTGTCTGAGGGGGGTAGCCCGGCTTTCCTCCACAGCTGGACCGCTTAGGCCTACCGATGTACTACTGGTGTGTCATCGGCTCACATTACTCGGAAAAGAGGGAAAGACTAAACGTAAAAAATTAGGAGACAGGTCAAGGCATAGAGGTATACAGCAGGTAAGGGCAGAGAGGAAGAGGAAGAGGGAATGTAGAAAGGGGATCAGAGGTAGCCTAATATGAAAACAGATGGAAAGTGAAAGAGAGTCAACATCCTGGCCAGCATCCCAGGATGCACCAGCTGTTGCTGTAACTTCACCCCACACGCCCCCTTTTTCCAACACATCTTTTTTTTTCCACTGCCTCTTTACTCCTCAGGTAAAGTGAAGTGAGAGTGGTTGACAAGCACCATCTTTGAAGCATCTTATGACATCACAGCACAATTGCAGCACATTTAACAGTATTTAGGAGTTTTACACTTTATATTCTGTTTTTGGCGGAGACACTTTTGGAAAGGCAGCGCGCGACGGGATTAACACCTTGGTGATGAAGGCCGACTCCGTTGTAGAGTGTACCATTG
This sequence comes from Liparis tanakae, assembly GCA_036178185.1. Taxonomy (NCBI): domain Eukaryota; kingdom Metazoa; phylum Chordata; class Actinopteri; order Perciformes; family Liparidae; genus Liparis; species Liparis tanakae. The sequence goes on from CM070092.1 coordinate 12,335,514, forward strand.
AGGAGCTGGAGGCATCTCCTGAGTGGGCACAGCGAGCTGATGAGGCTACAGCACCTGGTTGGCTCCAGCTCACGCCCTGTTCTCTGTGTCCACCGTCACCAAACGATAGAATGCTGTTATCTTTGAAAACGAATAGAGGGATCTGAGTTTGGGCACTTGTACAGTCTGAGCATTGCAACTTAATAGTTAGTCCTGATTTTGCTCATGTGACTCACCACTGCAAATATGATATATTATGATGAAAAGAGTTAACTTTACACAATGTGATTGTATCAGGAATATTGTGTTCTTTATTTTTCCCAAATACAAAAATATTATGTTTTATTTTTCTGAAAATCTTGCTTATTTTGAAAAAAGCCCATTTTCTTCTAAGAGCAATTATTAAATTGTTTATTTATTCAATGCAATACAACATTAAATGTTCTAAAAGCTAATTTACATTATATTGTCATATAGGTCCATTATACAGCATATATTCCTACTTCTGTGCACACAACAACTTCCTATAACTCCTCTATGTGACTTTCTGTGGGTATAATTTTAATATTTATTCTATAATTTTGATAAAAAAGTGATGCTTTAAATAAATAAAATGTACAACATGTAATGAATGTTTTCTTGCAAATTTGAACCAATCAAAAATATGTGTTTCTATTCTAACCTCATGCCTTTTCATCATCTTTCTAAACAGCAAATCTGAAATAAACAGAAGACTTTCTTTGCAGTTTTATTTACTTCAACAACACTTTCGATTACAAAAACATACGTACCGCTTAACAGCTCTGCTTATTAATTTACTCTAAACATCTTCATTCTTCATTTCATTCATTTACAATCATGAATACAAAAAATGGCATCGACTCGGATCAATTACCTTCTGCTCCTCTTGTATACCAGGAAACAACAAACAAACACAGAGGAGCAAATGAAAAGCAAGTAGCTTAACAAAAGGAAACCAAAGAAGTGATTGCAAAATTAATGAACCGCCATAAACGAATTGGGTTGCGAACCATTTGCATGGCGTACATGTGCGTGTGAACCGGTGGAGGTGTGTACAAAGGGTTTCGTGTTTGGAACGAAGAGTGACGCGTGTGCAGCACCTTTCTGTCTTGCCCTCTCTCTCTCTCCCTCTCTCTCCCTCTCTCTCCCTCTCTCTCTCTCTCCCTCTCCTGTGTGTCACATTAAAGTCTGAGGCCTGTTGGCTTGACTTACACCTCATCCAATTAGTCAGCAGTATCTCCGCGACCCTGAAGAATAGCCGTCTCTTTTCGGCCTCCACTGTCATTTGATCCCGGGTAACACAATGCCCAGACCTGTGGACACACACACACCCCTACACACGCACACACACACACACACACACACACTCTCGTGCACACAAACACCTGATACCTGGGGCACATGGTGTAACGATAAGATGAGGCAGGGAAAGGGAGTGGGCACGGACGTCAACGGCATTAGCGAAACAAAAAAACACGAGAGGAGGGGAGAGAGGGCGGAGGAAAGCGGCAGGTACAAAATTGATGGCTCACAATACAACTGGCATTGAAACAAAATGAATTTGTCGCCCCATTGTCTGTAACAAAAGAGCTAATTGAAGCCGGGTCTCCTGTCCCTTGTCTGTTGCTCTTTTTGGCATGTTAAGTATGCTGTTAGATATGCTGGATCTCACTTGGACTGAATTATTTAGATGGGCAAGAAGCTGCAACTGAACAAGGAGGAACAAAAGAGCAGAGGACGCGCCGCGCACACAGGTGTGTGTCGGCGGCTGGGGTGTCGGGGTTGAAGCATGTTGAACGTGGTTTGATGTGGTTAACAGACGTTTAAACGGGCAGAATAAAGATCTGAAATGGCCTCTTTTTCACAGGAGGAAAAACTGCAAGCCGTCTGGCAAAGGGAACACAGTCTGGGTAAATAATTTCCACATGACAAACCCCCATCAAATTTATTTATTTTTTTCTCTTCTTCATTTTATTCCCTTCCTCACTTTGACATCCTTGCAGCTCTCACTCCAGCTACCATGACACAGCATTATCAAGCTCGCAAGGACATCTCGATTCCCTGTACCGCATGTCTGGAATCCAATTACTAGGCAGCAATTTATGCTGTGTGAGGATGCATTACTATTTCAATATTGAGATGTCAAATTACACACAGGGCCTCTAATGCACTCTGGCAATCATAGCCTACTGCTCACACTGCCAGCGACACAACTGTCAGAGGACCTTGTCACAGGGGAAGGGAAATCTGATTCGCTCACATTCTCTCTCTCTCTCTCTCTCTCTCTCTTTTGACCATGACTTCCTTCAGTTATTCAGTGCAATTGGGTTCGCTCTCTTTTTTCTCTCTCTATCTCTCTGGTGTTCCTCAGAGGGGTTTCAATGCCCACAGCTCCATGGCAGGGCGATTGATGAGGAGGCCTCAATCCTCTGACAGTTGACATTTACCAGGAGAGACTCTGCTCGGCATGCCCACGTTGTTGGCTTCACCGCAAACAAACAGACAACCCGACAGCTGGAAATGCCGTAAGAAAAGAAAGGAAACAAATGCCTCACGTAATAACATAACAAATGCCTCATATATGTGTCATAATCAATACATGACAATGAGATCGAGTTTTACATTTAAATGTTTTTTTGTATTCACTTTCTACTGGATCAAGGAGTACGGCGGAGAGGACATGTGTTTTATTTCTGCAATCACAATGAAATTGTATGTTTTCTGTGATCATAATGCAATTTTAACAAAGTTCAGTCATAGAATAAGTCAACAAATATATTTGTTTGACATTTTGCTTTTATCGTGACCAAATAAATCACGTGAACAAAATATTGTTGCGATCACAAAAGTTCACGATCACAAGAAAGCATGAGAAAACTAGTTACACAATGCTTACTGTTATTATGACATCCACGTGTGCCCTATTTGCCCACTGTCAGTGTCACCTGGAACCTTGTCTTGAATTCTTCCTCTCTGCTGGTGCGGCTCTGTCGCTCGCAGCAGCGGTTCTCCACTACAAAAGCTGACGTGAGGGCGGTTTACTCGGAGGAAGCCTGACCCCGGTGAACACGACACAAAGATGGTTTCTGACATCTTGTGAAGTTGTCCCCGTCCCTGGGTGTACCGTTGGGGGAGCGGGAGCTTGTGCGGGGAGCGGCAGCAGCACTGAGGCCATCAGGGCCCTCGATACTTGCCAGGCACTGAATTTTTAATGCACGCGGCCCCCACAAATGCATGGGCAGCATGGTGTTGTCACCTCGGCATATTTTATCACTGATCAAACATTAGTCGGCAGCTGTTGTAAACTTGTAGCTGTCTCGGTAGCAGTGGCGGTGACAGGCTCCGACACACTGCTGAGAGACTGAGGCCCAGCTGGCTGCTTTACTTACTTACATTCTGGCTCGCTGTGGAAATAAATAAATAAAGGAGCATGTCCTCCACCTCTCGTTCACCAAACCCTCATTTGTTCACGACTTCTTTCTCTTTCCCTCTACTGGTTTGCATGTCCTTTTCGTTGTTTCTTCACACTCACTCCTCTCTTTTCATACTCCCTCCTTTCTCTCCATCTCTGCCGTGTCTTATAACTTCCCCACAGAAGACACACGTGGCAGCATCTTACAGCAGCTACCTGAGGGTGATGAAAACATTCAAACAAGTACGAAGAGCAAACATTGCGCCTCCTTCGCTGAGGTCCAAAAGAAAAAAAAGGCTTCAGAGAGACATTTTGACAGCGTGACAAGGGGAGGTGGGAACAAACTGTGACACTACAAATACTCAGTGTGTTTCGTTGGCACGGTTGGCTCTCAGAAGAGTTTAAAATGTGAGTTTGAAAGAGTGAGGGACTGGGGATGGCTACCTGATATCATGCCATCTGCTCCACTCCAAACCGGTTTAGTTATCAGCAAAATGAGAAGTTTAGTTTTCAACGTGCTGGAAATGTAACACTGTTATCAAAGTTAAAGTAATTAAACACATTTGAGTTCATATTCATATCAGAAGGGATTGCTAATCTAATGTGACAATATCCCCAACCAGATTAATTAAATTGCTTTAAGTTAAGTTACTTTTTTTTCCTTCAGAATGTGTAATTGAATTACATTCATTCATAAAAGTGACATCAGCTGCCACCTATGAGAATCAGTACGTGTGTTAGTGTTGTTCTGTTCTACTTCCATGTGGACATATTGTTAGATGATTGTTTGTGCAGGGTAAAACATCATTCCAGGCAAATATATCAATATTTCATTGCTTCATTTATTATGTAAATTCCTCAACAGAATATTTCAGTAATTGGTTAGGACATGAGACCCACCCCCACCCCATGCTCCCTCGCTCCATGTGTCTCCTTTGCACAAAGGCAGCGGTTGGACAGCTCACTGGTGGGAATTACCTTTTGGCTGGCACTAAATAATTTTTATTTCTAATTTAATTCATGACAACCGGCACACGCAAAGGGAGAGTCCCCTCGGCCAGGCAAGAGCCTTGTTGGCAATGATTGATTACCCAATATCTAATTAGCTGAGATCCTATCACTTATTATGCAAAGTGTGGGACAAACAAACTTGAGTCAACTGTCAGCCGATTGATTGATGACACTACCAATCCTGCTTTTGTTTGCTCAAATGTCCCGATGCTTGTTACAACCACCAAAGCTCGCTCGGACAATGCAGTCTGTCACTCTGATGGGGAGTTGCCGGCCTCCCGTCTTTCTCACCAACGGAAACACTCATTTTTAGTGTTTGTGTGTGTGTGGGTGGGTGTGTGTGTGTGTGCGTGAAAATAAATTGTAGGACAGAGCGGGATTTGTCAGGTTGTTGGCCCTATTAAAGACAGGCCTCCTCTCCTCACCTCGAGGGCAAGTTGGTTTTTCGCAAAGGGTGAGAGGGGATAGGGAACCATATCATGATTAAAAACAAAACAGTGATGAATGAAAGGTGAAGGGCGTTGTTCGTCAAGGTCTGCCCGTTCACACATGATATTTTCATATTTTCATTTATGTTAAATGACCACAGACTATGGCTTACACAATACATATATTATAAATAGATTATTTGATATCATACAAATGTAGTCAGATGATCTATGTCTCCATATTTGTTTAATAATTGCACATGATGGTTATAATAAGCAATATTAGTAATAAATGTGTAACTTATTTGCTGTCCAATCTTATCACTGCTGTCCAACATGCTGTCACATGTATATCTACATTGTGTGATCAGATTGTCAGGTTTTCAGAATAAAAGTGTTTCTTTATGAAGAATTCCTCTTCAACATCAATATATAACCATTTATGCATTGTGGCCATGCAATAAACAGCACAGTTGATCTTCTCTACATTCAGGACATATATGTTTATTGTCTTGTTTACACCTTGTTCACTGGTCAATATGTCTATTACCATAATATTCAATCCATAACACATCATTGGTCAATGAAATACAATTTTTTTAATATTCGCTATTATCAACTTGTTTCTATTCTGTGTATGCTTCCACAAATAATACATATGTATAGAATATTAATACTGCTGCATCAAATGGTCTAAATGTTACCTTGTCGGTTATATGCAATATTGAATCTCAACAGTATCCATTTTGGTGAGCCATGTTCTGTAGTTATTTATTGTGTCTACACACAATTTATCACATTTGTATTTGCTTCAACATTCCTTTTCCTTTGAAGAGCAAACAGCAGAGTGAAATGACAATTTGACATCATTAAAAATGCATAGCGACTCAAGGGCCTTAGAGGCTTCCATTAGTAAATAGGGTCGAAAGCTCACTCAAATGTGCATGCACACACACACACACACACACACATGTATACACACACATAGAGGGTTTGTGGGGGTGTTATCCAAAGCTGACATGTCCGAGGTTCAAGGATGAGAGCCTCTGCGATCCAGATGTAATTTATTGTGAGATATTCAGCATCAGATCTCAGTGACAGTAGCCTCTGGCTTCGCTCATAAGAGCTAAAACATCTCTCTTCTAAACCTGTGTGTGTGTGTGTGTGTGTGTGTGTGTGTGTGTGTGTGTGTGTGAGTGTGTGTGTGCGTGTGTGTGTGTGTGTGTGTGTGTGTGTGTGTGTGCACGCATGATTGCAAGCATCTGCATTTTGTGTTGTGTGTCTGCATAAAGGTCGGCTAGAGAGAAAGCAAGGGGGTTGAATCCTCTGACGTACATCAAACAACTAAAAACAGATGCCCGGACAGTATTAATCAAAACTTCCCTATTTCCTAAAGAATTAATCATTAAATAATTAATTTGGCAGCTACAGGCAGCAGTTAAAGGGGGCTTGTGCCTTCCCGCTGGTAAGAATTAGTCCTTGTCGAGAGGCTAGATTGATATATTTATTATTTATCAGATTAATCATTGCTAGAGACATTAGGATCCACTGTTGAGATCATATCGGCTATAGCGTAGGGGGGGAGAGAGAGAGAGAGAGAGAGAGAGAGAGAGAGAGAGAGAGAGACAGGCAGGTGGCAGCTGTGTGTGTTGATTACAGTGCAAGGTGGTCAAGGGTACACTCGAGGGCCTGGACACACATGTGCACATCAACACAATTTAAAAAGTGGTTGGAAGGATGTGTGTGTGTGTGTGTGTATGTGTGTATGTGTGTATGTGTGTGTTTGTGTTTGTTTGTGTGTATACCCGAACACTTCTTGTGTCCAAAGCCAGTGCGGCAGAATGGAGGAAGAGGAGGAGAGAGTCAGAGGTGTCATTGATCCAACGGCTTCACAGAGGTCAGGGCAGGTCATTTCTGTTCACGATAAATGTCTTGAGAATACCCCTGAGGGTGTGGCGACTGACTATCTCATATCAAAACAATGTGTTTCCCTCTCACTCTCTCATTAACCCCAAAAACATTATCAAGAAGAATTGTTCCTCTCAAAAGCATGTGGCGTAAGAAGAGTTATTATTCTATAGAGTCGTGAAGATTTAGCTCAGTGGATGGATCAATTTAAATACCGCATGCCAGAAGTACATTTTGTTTATTACAGCATTCTTTGTTGGCTGTTTTTTGTCTATTTCAGTTGATGTCCAATTCAGAAACTATGAAAAACAGTATCATCATCACAGTATACTATATTTTATACAAATGTACTTCATAAGCGAGAAGAAAATGCATTTTAGAATGCATATGATTCTTGTAAAACTTCTCTCTGGAAAAATAAAAATAAATACATGAAGAACTAATAATAATGATAATACATTTCATTTCTATAGCGATTTTTAGAATACTCAAAGACGCTTATAACTACTGTGTAGATGTATATATAACATTAGTTAATATTCCATCTTCCTGCTACTGAGGTTTTCTTCTGTATACATATACTGAACTGGCATATCTCAGCATATGAAGTGCTTTGACATCCTCTTCTCAGAAAAGGCTTGGAATGGTACAAAAATAATTCTAAACCCAAAAATCTATTGTGGTCATATAAAAGCTATAACCATGTTTATAAACTGAAAAATGTCCCAAAAACAATATACAACCAAACAGTGAAGGCTAGTCATGACAAAAACTCTCAAAATCATAAATATTAATTAAATTAAATGATGAGAACATTTCCAGGTTGAAATAATACAAATATTTGGTGTCTTAATTATTTTAATCGAGTGGATATACAAGTAGTATGTGAAGTCGGTGACAGTTACTTAGACTATGTTGACCTTTGCTAGACATTTCAAAATATAAAAGCTAACAGTGTAAAAGTAAACCATCACATCACTTGGCAATCGGGATAAAAGATAAAAGACAATGAAATGAAGGAACAACACTGTTCCTGTGAAGCTGAAGGGTCTTTATTCACTGTCACAATCATTAAAAAAACAAAAGCAGCATGCACACACATTCTGCATACCTTCACAGCACAGAAATGCTATCGCTAGTTAATGGTGTGCCGATGTTAGCTCCACATGACGTCAAGTAAAACATTTTTTTTGAAGACAGAACTCCTTCCAACATCTCCGGGGAAATGTGTATCACTATTAAACAACATTTAACTATGACTGGCACAAAAAGAACAACACCAGCCTACAAATGAAGAGTATGTGAAGATGAGGGTCTGGACCAGAACCAGATCAAATCAGACCCGGGGCGACGGGTCAACCAAGATTTTAACTAATTAGAACTGTACAGCGTGGCATGTGTTGTTATACGTTAGTAACCGTGTGTAACCCTCTGAGACCTGAAACAACGGGTGGCATTGACGTTATCCACAGGTAACTTCTTAACCTAAAAGAGTTGGCATTTCAGAAAATGCAGTCATGCCAGCCACTTCGGATGTCGCTGACTATTCTTGAGAATGTGTTGGTCTCATTTCTCTGACAATGTGAACTGAGTAGCAGAAGATGGAGAGAGCCGAGCAAACATTAAAACATGATGCTGTAATGTGTGTCATTAAACTGAGGCTAATATGCACATCGCTTATGTCATGGATTTTTTCTATTGATGACATGTGCAGGTTATTATAGTACTGTTCATAGTAATGCAGCCACTCAGTTGCTTCTGATGAGCCCCGGATGGTTGTGACGTAGACAAACTCCAATAATCAGGCTAAAATCTTTTGCCCCTCATGTCCTTACACACTCCCACAGGAGACACATTTGAACTGTTCTGCACAGGAGGCCACTGTACTTGCCACGACGCTTTAATTGAAGCGTAGAGAGTGAAATTACTATTCTACCCCATTCACCTTTCATCTCTTATCTCACAATTGGATCTGGCCAGCAAATTTAGAGGCGTAATTATACATCACAACACAGATATGAGGGATGAGAAGTGAGAGGGCGCTCCCCGTGCTGTGTCCGGCTCGCACTCCCCCGACACAATCAAAAACGGGTTCATGTCGGTGTGAAAAACCCATTTGTGTTCAAAAACAAAACACATCCTGGACTAATAATGGGCTAAATCACTCAGTTATCACAGGCCATGCAAAGCAAGACCTCATCAAGAGGGACGCTAGATCCCGGTTTCCTCTCTCTATTGGAAAGGCCTAGGGGGGGAGCGGTAGAGGGAGGAATGAAAGGTAGAAACTCCAAAAAGGATGCCCCTATTGTGGAGAGGAAGAATCCATTTTACGAGATGATTTGCCTTCAAATCTGCTGGGACTAACCCTTGACATGAAGTCATATTGTGTTGGAGTTTTAGCCCTAAATTCATACATCAATTATTTACTGTCAACGCCGATTGTATAAGTGTAGGAAATTACAAGGGATGGGTATTTTCTCTCAGGCAGAAAGAATATGATACATCCAATACACCACACCTAATGTCCAGTGTCCACGCAGCGTCCGAGAGAAGAATTATTTATGCATTAGAAAACAGTGTGCTGGGGCAACAGGAAGAGAGAAAAAGGCAGACACATTATTTTAAACCTTTCATAACATGCATCAATATTTCATCAGAAATAAATAAAGGATGGCGGGCTTGTTTGGAGGACAGCTGTAGCTTGCTCCGCTTGGCTAGCTTGGAGCAGGGGCTCTTGGGATGCCACGCATACCAGCCCCCAGTAAAACCCCTCCATCTCTTTTTAATCATCCACTTAGAACGGGGTGACTGGAGGAGCTGTCAAGGTGAGCTCCGTCGATGGCATGGGATGGATATATTGTGAGACGGGAGGAAAAGAGGAGGGAGGAGGAGTTGCTTTTTGTTTAGGAGACAAACAAAAAGAAAAAGAGAGGGGAAAAAAACATGTTGCTATAGTCAATTTCTTTCAGTTACGGATGTGTGGACACCGAAGCCACCTGTCTTCACTGTGTGGCAAGGAGAACAGGAAGGTCAATGAAATGTTCTGATTGTAATTAATTGTTGCTGATGGGGGAAGAGAGTTAGGGACAGAGTAATCCACGGTGAGAGCCCTCTAAATGACTTTTACAGGAGGTAAGTACAGTAGTCTTCATTCAGTGCAGAACAAGAGCTGCTGGCTTCGACTCCACAAATACTTTACCATCCAATTACATTTCGTGTTGATTACTTTAACGCTGATGCCTGTTCCACAACTCACCCCTTGACAATTTTAAAGGCTTCGGCAACTCAGTGTCCCTGTTTTTGTTTATCAAGTTTGTAATTACTGCGAAGCAATGTGTTCCTCATTACATAATGGTCTGAAGAAAATATTGTCGAGTAAAGGAAAACATTGGTGAGTTAATAGTCAAATTGATTACAATGCCATGTCTGCCCGTTTCTCTTTGCAACACAATCATTCCGTCCTTTAATTTGTTCCCCTGCATTTGGAAAAAAAATCAATTCTCCCAGGACTGAGAGACGGGGGCCCGGAGAGAGGGAGAAAGAGAGAGAGAGAGCTTCTGTTGCAGGACAAGGTGTAATGTGTTCTATTACAATCCCAATTGAGCCAGCAGGATGCTAAATTAAAGCTCATTTAAACGGTCCACCGCAGAGTGAATTCAAACCCAGGCTCCACGGCTGCTAGCCAGAGATGTGTGTGTGAGTGTGTGCGTGTGTGGGTGTGTGTGTCTTTGTGCACATCAGACAGAGTTTGTCTCCCCCTGCCCGCCTCACATTCAAGTGCCCGTACTGGGAGCCATGGGGCTGTGGGAATGCACAGCATTTTTTCACGCTGACATCTTCTAAAGGTCAGAAATGTAGATAAAGGACCGCTAACACAAGCTGGATTCTGTCCTCTTTGTTTGACAGCTCTGTGCATCGGTTTGCTTCCGCAGGAAAGAACAGTTTTGCCAGGAGAGATGCATTTACATCATCGATTAGGCCCAAGTACCGCTGTAAATATCAAGTAACAACACCAGGGAGAGAATGTAACATTGCTCCTCGGATTTTACTGCATGTGTTACCTCGGTGGAGGAAAGGTGGCACCAGATACTTTATCATTAGTGAGGGTAAAGTTACAGCCTAAATGGGAATGAGCAGAAAATCACTTGTCCTTGACTTGATCCCTCCTCAAAGGTTTTTATTTATATGCTATTTATTTTACCCATATATAAGGGAAGTCCATGTTGCTAGTCAGATGCATGGAGCCATGGTTTCACAATCAGGGCAAACAGTTCCAGATCCACTTGTTTGCTCTCTGTCATTGGTGGGGTAGTTTAGTGCTAAACCCCTCAAAGCTTTTTAACTCCTACATAGTAATGTTACCATGCATTAGGTTAATGCCCCACTAATCTATAGCCGCCCTGGGGGTGTTTGGTGTGACTGTGGTCCCTTCATCTTGGACAGACAAAGACTCTTTTTTTTGCAGCCATCTGTATAAGGAGACCTCACTGCAGTTTGTTTGAGCAGCCTTCTCAATCTTAAAATAAAAAAAGTACCACTCTTGCACAAGCCAATTGGATCAACACCGCTTATCACAGGCAGAGGCAAGGCTTCTCTGAATATAAAACATTTGTACTACTGCCCTCTAGGGATTCGGTAAAGGCACCGAATCTCATTCCCCGACAACAAATGTTATCAAGGACCTTCTTCTGTGTCTTCTTTCTCTGGGGGTGCCACAATACACAGACTCTCTGTAAGGTCTGACGCCAGTGCGGAGAGAGAGGATGTACTTCAAGGGAAATGTGACGAGACCGAGAGGCGTACTCTGAGTGTGTTTGCATGCGCTTGTATGTTTATTTTTGACAAGTTAACACATGTAGCCCGATGCCCACTTGAGAATCATAGCAGCTCCTGACGGTTGACTACAGTACATTGGCATTTACCAGTGTTACATTTATTTTTTACAGGGAAGTAAAACACAAAAGGAAGCCACTGAAACTGATATGAATCAAAAAGTAAAATGTAGAGGGCATTTCTGTAAGACATATGGTAATATGCCAGAAAGTGTTTCAGTGAACACACCATTAGCGTTTTAGTGGACACATTGAAATAAGTTGAGATCATTTAAAACATGCCCCCCTCCCTTGTTGACTCAGCTTTTTCAGTCGTGGCTGGCATTGCATCACAGCTCTATCAGGCTGTACTGGGGAGAATGGATGGATGATTTCTTCACTCCTGGACACCTGAGGAGAATAAAAGGTGCCGGTTGGAGACTTTCAGATCTTTACAGCCTCCTCGAGCGCTGCTCCCCTCACAATAAACTGTCCCTTTTTATGCGTTTTTATTTCACCCACTTATAATCTGGATGAGATAGCTCCCTCTCCATAGCTGTAAGCAGTATAACTCTTCCCTGCCTTGCTTTATCTCCATGTTACTACAAGTTGGCTTGAATGGGGAAACCATTATCTCTGGGCTCACAAAGGAACCAGACGTCCACATTCAAGATGTTCTATACATGATATATTGATCAATTCGCAGAGACTAATAGCATTGTAATGAATGGAGAAGGGGACGGAGTTAATGTCTCCAGGGTTCACGCAAACTGCAAACTGCAAATGAAGCACTCATGTGACACAAAAGGTCTGGTCCGGTGAATTACAATTAGACCCTGGCCTCAATAAAAGTCAAGGGGTTGTTGCTCAGCCCTCGGCTTAATTTACTACCGACTCCGATGACAACATAGAGAAAGGACTGGTTCGTTGAGGGTAAGATGTTTGAGTTCTTTAGACTGTTGATATAATAGAGGCAACCTTTGAGTGCTACATTATGGCAAATGGTAAGCAAACATTTTAGAATCACTCACATAAAAGTGTTCAAGGAGTTGTTCCTTAACGCTGAGCTTTATTGGTGAGTAAATCCACGTTAATAAATTATTGTGAAATTAACCAATTTCAGAGCCAGAAAGTGTTTCCTCCATCCCTAAGGGCTTACGGAAAAGAACACAGGAGCTTGAAGAGTGGGCAGAAGAAAAAAGAGGAGAGAGGTGCCAAAAACAAGATTAGCCTTTCAAACCCTTTGGAGTAGTGCTGCTTTCAAGTAAACAACCGACTGCTGGAAACCATATTTTAAACACAGGTTTGCACAGAGGAGCATTTTGTGGAACAAATCTGGTTGAACATCAATATATTACTAAGACAGAGGAAACAAGTAAAGGTTTCACAATGCAGAATGTACTTTTCACTGTGAGGGAAAATGACCAAGAAGAGAAGATGCACATTCCTGTTAACTCCCAGTCAAATTGACTTGAACATAACTATGTTCAAACTAACTATATTCTGAAATATGGTGTATAAACTTATTTATAAAAAAAGGAATAAAAAAGGAGAATTTTTTTTAATGATTGACGGAAAAAAATAATAGTAATTGTACAAGTCGTAATAACCAAGCACTGTACTGTGCACGAGCTGGCAACACGTCTTGGAATGATGCACTACTCTGCCTGTCATTTGTTTGGTTCATATCAGTACAATGGCACGCACAGTGGATACAACCCCAGGGATATATATTTCTGACAATTGCGAGAGATAAAAAAACCCACATTAGGCCATATGTAACTGCTGTGTCAGCCACGCAGTCAAGTACCATTTCCCATACCAGCCAACACCTTTTAATCTTCTCCTCTTCTTTATGAATAATGCTAAGTATATTACTCACTGACAACAATGCCGCTCCCCTCAATTTATGTTCCAGCAACCGCACAGCACGAGATACAATTTGTATCTTTCTATGCAGGCTCTCAGCTATATGTTTAGAGGCAGGAGGAGGGATCTGTAGGCATCTGATATGCTTGGGTTTAGTAGGTAGGACAATGGGGGCCTCTGGAGTAATGTGTGATTTCTTTTCCTTTCATAGGCCCCTGGAGTAATGTTGTGCGATTTTCCTTTTCCTTTCTGGAAACCACTCGAGGCAAAGCCCACCTACAGCTCGATGTGCGAACACGCCTCTTTTTAATCCGCTGCCATTCATTGGCAGAGAGAACTAACAAAGATGACTTTTGACAACCCGAGAAATCAAACCGCAGCTGTCAGAGCTTTTCTTGAAGAAGAAACACAGAGGGAAAGGAGCAGCCTACACAGTCAGCTCTCTTCACACTTACCCTCTTCACTTAGCCAACACTTACACACAGACACACGCACGCACACACACACACGCACGCACGCACACACTAAATCATTCCTCGAAGCCTCGTCCTTCCCAGCCTTACCTTCTTCTCCTCAACCAGAACTTTTGCTGACACTTCCCTCAATATAGAGGGTAAAAAAAAGGGATGGGATGGAGAAAGAGTAAAGAGAGTGAGAGGGATGCAGGGAGGGGGTTGAGTGAGGATGAAAGAGGGAGAAAAAGCAGCTAAAAGGATTAAATAGAGAATTAGCTCACGTTTCAGAGGGTTCACTTTGCTGATCTAGTGAGCATTTCAGTCAGAGAACCTTTATCCATCCCTATACCCTCCCTTCCTCCCACAACCCATCCCACCCTCCTCTTCTCCACTCTATTTTCCTGTCTCAATAGGTTGGTAGAATTAGTGAGACTCTTGGCAGTCACTCCGGGTGTCACTTCACGGGTTCACTCAGGGCACCGCTGCTCCTTTTCCTCCGGCTCGGGGTCGGGGAGACGATGGAATCTCTGTGCGGTTCAAGCAGAACAATAGCTCGCCTGCAAAAAACGTCTTGCTTGGGGGTGGTGGCTTGTGAAAAACTATGTTGTTCTGGGGCCCCATGCTCCTTGAATAGATTTGTTAAAGCCCCTATGGTTGGTTTATGCTAAACAGAGCACAGGCATGAGCGAGAGGCCAAGGCAAGCCCAAGCCAGAACATCACTACTTTGTGAGCACCACGTCCACCCCCATCATGCAGTGCACACTTTGATGCTATTTTTTGGGTGATGCCCAGTGAAAATCCAAATCTCCCCCTCCTCTCCTCTCTTCTCTTTTCTCCATGCTCCCTCCATCCTCCTCCTTCAGTTCTCTTGCTTCCCCTTTTCTTCTATTTCTGCCATGCAAAGATAATCAGGTTTATGTAAAGTATGTGTGCTCTTTTGACAGTCGGCGATACCTCATTAATTCAATCACACCAAGCACCATTGTTCACAAAGTGTTTGAAATGCGTACCGGGGAAGGGGGCCTTTTTTAATCCTGTCAATCAATGTTAACATTTTTCTAGCTGTTGCCATGGCTGGGGCCAGAGTTCATGAAAACAGAGAATATGAGCCAACAAAACAAGAATAAAGACTTATTTGAGATGGGTCTTTTTAAAAGGACATCTACCATGCACAAAAACACGAGAAGCAAATGTAGACAAGTTTGGACACTATAGCGTGGCTGAGAGGGGGTGAGAGAAAAGAGCATTTGGAAACCAAACAGGAACCATAAAACTTTGACCCGGGAGGGCTCTGGGAAAAACCTGATGAATCGCTCTCCGGAAGGACTGTGGTTTTTCGCCTCCTGCGCGTCCTCCAATAGCACAATGACTAATAGATTTCAACACATGACTCTAAGGGTTCAACACTTTTGTAATGCCCTGCTGGAATGCTGGTACCACACAATGGAAAAAATTATAACGCAGTGACTTTATTTGGAAGAAGAAATGTTCTACATGCAGCATGCTTTTTAGATAATATATGTATGATATAATTTAAAAAAACAAGTCTTAAATCTCCATCTTCAGAAAAAACAATAATATTTACAAAAAATATTCTGTAAAATGAATGAGGAAGACAAAAAATGTTAGCGCTCCTATAATGGACACGATTAATAGATGTAATAAAACAGATAATGCCTTTACATCTCTAAATAAACAAAGCTATCTTAAAGTAGACACAGCAGTAATAGAGCCACGATTCCCAAACAGCTTGACACAGATTCACATACACATTAGTTTTAGGAGAAAAACTAATAGTTACGTCTGCCCTCTAGTTGTCACTGACACTATTGTATATCCCACAGAGATGCAGTAGAAAGACCACTCTGCCTTTCACTCTGCCACATTATTGCAAATAAAACATTGCATTTATTATGAATTATGATGTTACATTTAAAGTTATTACATCTGATTGCTATGCAGTCTGGACACATGGCAGGCAAATTCACTATAATTAAAATGTTCATCCAAAATAAAGATGTAAAATTAATTTGTATTTATTTCAGGCTTTTTAGTGATGCAAACTAAATGTGGTAAATGTACAATGAGAAAAAGCCATGGAACATAGATTAAATTAAGCTGCTTTCTAGTATAAAATAATGTTTACTATTCAGATCAACATGTGGCTCCCATGTGACTTAAAAGTCTAAAGTATAAATGGTGATCAACATATTTTTCAACAACATATTTTTTTTATGGAAACTAAAGATAACTGTTTTATAGAACCAGGTAAAACATTTTTATCATGTTTGTAATTAGGAGTATCGTCACAACCCATAAATGATTGATCCTTTAAAGGAAAAAGTACAGATTCAGTAAAACTTTTTTGAGTGCACTAAATTTGTTCTAACTGCTACCAAAATAATCCAGACTGAAATCAGTCGATACTGATAAAACATATTATTTAACTGTCCACATGATTGTACAGCTAATCATTGAAATAACAACAAGTCATGTAAAGGTGGAAAGTTCTAGTACCCGGGAGATCTGGATCCCTTCTTCTCTGTCCATTTACAACCTAATCTGTTGTGAGAATGTGAAAAAGTAGAGTGAGAAGGAGGCAGATTAAGCCATTGAAGCGCCGGGGGCGCTTCCTACGCATCACTGAATCCTTTCAGGCCAATTTAAACACTGTTTGTTTATTAGTGTCTTATGCACGGCATTAGCGGCCAAGCTTATCTCGGCATACACACAGAGTGGCACAATACAGCACTGTTCAAAGCCCAGATATGACCAGTGTGTGTGTGTGTGTGTGTGTGTGTGTGTGTGTGTGTGTGTGTGTGTGTGTGTGGATGCTCAGTTGTTCATGTCGCTGCTCTGACCTTGTTTAAGTAGTGAAAGACCATGTGAGACACAAATTATTGGACACCGATGCGCTTATGCTTTGTGTAAACATGCTCAACACACCCGGTTGCTACACAACCTCTGTGGCACTGACAAAAGACTTAAAGGTGCACAGAGGAGATTTGTTTTTTAAACTAATCTCTCTTCACTGTTTACCATATATGCATGGACATATCAGCTGCTGCTGCCATTGTTTGAGAAATACCTATGGTTGCTATATCTGATAATGGCCAGTGTAATCCCTTTTTCTCTTGTTGACCCACACCAACCCACCCCTTCCTTTTTCTAACTCTGTCTCTACTTTGCCACCTGTCTAATTTTTTTCTTCTGTTTTATTTTGACCCTCTCAACATGTTTCTCTCTGTCTATCTTTCTTATTCATCCCTTGCCTTAAACTATCAGCATTGTCAAAGTTAAATAAAATACAACACTGGTAAAGTGGAATGAACAATTATTGAATTTGAATGTGCAATTTTAGAAGGATTCACCTGTAAAATAATAAATATAAACATGTTTGCCGAGCTGCCACTGCGTGGCGTACATTAATGTTACCATGTCTACAAGAAAATTGTTGCAGGAAATGACATGCAGCATACACAGACACATACACACATTGTTAATAACTTCATTAATTCGTAAACATTTTCTCCGGCAGCGAGGTCATTTCTTTAATATATATATATATATATATATATATTATCAAATGGGCATTGCTACAAAATGTATATGATTGTCACGCCATAGCTTTGGGGTGACAATGCTGCTGCAAGTCAGTCACCGGCCTAACATACAAAATAGTTTGTTTTTTAGACTTTTTATTAATTTGAGAGAAAAGCATATGTTTTAGGTAACCTCAGTCATCATATTGCATTAACATTGCACACTAATATTGATTTCCTAACTGCAACTTTAAAGAAAATATTATTTTACACAGAGGCCAGCTGGTGAGGAAACTTGGAGAGACTTTCTGCCACTAATACTTTTTAGTGACAGCAGCTTCACACCAGCGTGCGGGCTGTTTCTGCATAAATGGATCACAATGCTGTGTACATATTTCTACATAAACTGCCAGCAATTGGTCTCTTGCATTTTGTTTCTGGTTCAGTATATACAGTACGCATACACACATTAAATACAAATCAATAGCACACAAAATGAGTTTGCATTTTAATCTGCATTTTAACATAATAGTTAACTTAACGTAAGAAATATGAGAAAAATGATAAATTCACTGTAATGGATTACAGATGGCAGTTTCAAACCTCTGAAAGCCGACTTAACTACAGACATGCAATATGTGAACCACAGTGAAATGCCTTTATGTATGAAATGTGCTCCATAAATAAATTGAAGACAAATATTTGTATGAATTGTATTTCAATTTGGGGATGATAACAAGTACAGGGAGAAGTAAACAACAGATGAAAGAGACGGACAAATATAAGTTTAAGACAAAAAAAGAAGAAATGTCAGTCTTATATAAGTATATATTTACTGTAATTATATTTCCAATGCGACAATAGACACAGACAAGATCTTAAAAACACTCATCATAAACATACTTGTCCAATACAAAATGAACAACATAAAAAAACTGCTTCCCTTTCAAACACAAGCACACTAAACTACTCAGTATATCTAAATATCATTTCATCTCTTGACAAAAGACAACATAAATCACATTTCCATAGAGGGTAATGACATTAGCCTGTCTCCAGTCAAAGTTTTTTTATTTAGTTTTTTTTTCTGGCGTTTAATCTTCAGGGAAAGAATATATGGAATACACTGCATGTAATACACATGTCAAAAGAAATCTCTGCCGCAGAATCGGAGACATCTTCATTGTGTGAGTGAAGACAACATCCATCAACGTTGCACGGAAATAATTTGCCAGCTTTATTCAATCTACATACGTCTTCGCCCCCCCTCTTTGCTCTACCTCCAAAACTCACTGAGATGAGACGCCATGAGATTGTTATCTTGCCTCGCCTTTGTATAAAAATCAAATTGGGAATTGCTTTTTTCCTTGATTCACTTCCATGCAAACAAAGAAGTTGTTTTCTTATTTTCATGTAAATGTCTTTTTTATAAGAGGCGACAAGTGTAATCAATCTTCCTCAAGACAAGGTAGGAGGGCCTGCCGAGGGGGGATTATTGGTGCTTAGTAGCCCGGGGATCATAAAACAAGGAAATTGAAAGTGATATTTAATTGACACTGCCATTTCTACTGCGCGGCGAAGTCTCGTCCCCCATTGCCACGTCTCTCCCACGCGGCAGGCCATCTTGCCTGCCACAGGTGAAGGAAGGGGAGGAAAGAACTCGCCGGAGCAAATTTCCTTTTAAACCCTCCAATAGAACCCGGAGAGCATGCTGTCAATCTCAGAGCACAGCGCTGTGAAATAGACAATGAGGGGAAAGTTTTAAGTTGAGAGAAATAGGTTTCAAAATGTCACCTCATCGGCGTGGTGCACCATACTCCAGTGAAGTGGAACATGGTCAACACTCTGCATCTACGTATCTGAATGAATATACCTGTTTTGTTCGGCTTCGGCCGTGCAAACAAAAACAAAGCAGCTCAATGCATACATACATCAAAAATGTATACATTTAACATCTCTAATTCAGGATTCAAAAACCACAAACAGGTATATCGAGCCTAATCTGGATTTACAGCGTTTTGTTAAAAATGTGATGCTAAAAATCCAAAATGTTCTACGATCGAAATTCCTTCAAATCTCCTCCTCACCACCTCTGAAATGCTACAATTTAAGTGTGTGTCACTTCCCACCACCAGTCTCAGCAATTAACAGCCCATAAATTAATCAGCCTTCATTCAATTATAACTCAGACAGTCTCTTGGCTCACGCTGCAATAAAAAAAGAGACAGAGTTGTGGAGAATTACTGCCTGAGATACTGACTCTGAAATGGAAAGTGACACTGTCTAATTGGAGTAACCTAATGAGATCAGTGGGTGTCTTTGTCCAGAGACTCGTGGTAGAACAGGCCCCGGTTTCTATCTGACTGACCCCTGAATGGCAGCTTGACCTGCAAGTTTAGATAATGTCCGCAGTGTCCACTAACTCTGTGATAATTTTGGAAACACAATCACCAATCCTATACGAAAATATGATCATTGAAAAAGATCCAACAATTGATTTGATGAGATTCCATATCTAGTTTATAGGGAGTCGATTTAAGCCTGTCCTGTTTGAATAGGTGTCAGCTTCTCCATTTGATCAATACAATTATGTTACACCTTAATAGATTTATCGATGGAAGTTAATTTAGCTTAACCACACAGCATGAAGGGAATTTTACTATCGTCAAAGTTACTGCCAGGGACATCAACTCTCTTTCAATCGCTAAACGTTACATCCTAATCGTGAACACGACTTCCTCCATTCGACAGACACTTCTCTGTGCTTTGCATACATAGCCAGGCCGGCCGTATACGTGCCTTCTTTTGCAAGTCAGTATAACAATTTGTCCAGATCGACGGCCCTGGCGCAGAAGTGTAGCGGCTAACCTGCGGTTCTCCCTCAGCTGACACTGTTTGCTCTCTCATCACTGTTACCAATGTGTGCGCTGTTAGCACCTTTAGCAGCAAGCTGCCGGCTCAGCAGTTGCCATGTTGAGGGCCATGTGGAGGCACCATACAGTGTATATGGACTGAATTTCAAGCTACAAAATTGAAAAATTGTATGTTTACAGGGTATTGTGTAAACTGTGGGACGGACGTGCAAGCTGGTGCTTCTATGGCACAACGTTCAGTAAAACAGATGTAAACAAGTACAGTTGTTCTTACTCAATGTTGACCAAATATTTAGTAGTAACTGTATTTTAATGTAATAGTCAATATGTTTTGATTTTTTTAAAATATTGTTGATGTAGTTTACATGCTGTAACACACACAACACAGTTGCACCATCACTTATTCCATTGCAGCAGCAGAAGCTATCTGGCAGCCTGTCTGTCTGACAAGACGTATTTAGAGAGCTCACTGCTGACCTACAGAGGCTTTAGGCAGGCTTTGGGGACAGCCAGCAATTGGTGTCAAAGAGAGGCCAAACGGCAATGATTTATAGCCAGGAAGATTTGACTGGCGAGAAGCTGCTGCTGCCACAATTACCTTTTACTGCTAAACTCACACACTGACTGCATGCTATTCCATCGGCTTCTGCCACAGTCACTGCTTTGTACACACACACACACACACACACACCCACGCACCCACACACACACACACACACCTTCCTCTTTAAAAAAAAATGCAGTTCATGTTTGAGTAGTCGGGCCTCTGTGTCTTTGGCCTGCCTTGTCCACTTAAAAGGGCATTAATCAACGGCCACTTTATAAATCAGGAGGTCCTCGTAGGCTCAAAGCGATTATGAGGTCAGGGCTCTGTAGAAGTACTTAACCAATTCCCAAACCCACCCGGACTTGATAAATTTTGCTTCCTCGCGGCCGGGCAATTCATCATTATTCTCCCACTGAGGCATAATGGAACAGGCAAGAAAAAGGTATGAAAATGGGAGGAAGGCAATTGGGGGAATAAAGGAGAATGATCAAGGGATAAAGTGCATTCTCTTCCTCTCTATCCCGCCACTATCTCTCTATTCTTCTGTCCCCCCCTTCACTCAGTCTCCAGCTCTCTCGCTCCTCTCTCTTTCTTCCTCTCCCTGCTCAAGTCCCTGGACACTTTGCGGGCACTTTACGCCAGGCAGGCCCATTCATCCCGGGCCTACCAGCGCCCCCAAATTATTTCAGACAAAGCGCAGACAAATGTCTGCAGGATACATTTACTCCTCTAAATTTGGGAGATAGAAGATGTGGGCCTTCGAGAAACACAGCATTTTGGGCTTATTTCTGGTTTGACATACGCAGGAAAGAATTGACATGGAGGCAGAATGGAAGAACTGCTGCAAAGAATGAGGAAGAGTAAAGATGAACAGGGGCATGGGCAATGTGAAAAGCCAAAAGGGAAGACATTTGGCAAAACCAGGGGGAAAGAAAAGAAGAAAATTCCTCACAAACCACAACTGAAGTGACAGAGAGAGACAGGAAAGAGGGTTGAGACTTCAGGGCCGGAGGCTAATGCCCTCAGGGTAGTCTTTCCACTCAGAAACACTGCCAGCACAAAATGTAACCCATAAGTCAAGTTAAAAGGGCATGAATTGTATAGTCCAAAGACAAATCATTATTTGTGTGCACAGTACGGGGAAATCCGCTGGGTGAAGACAACATACGGAATATGCCTTTCGAGTGGAATTAATTGACAATATTGAGCCAGTATGAGGCTATGAACTGGTTTTGCTTTGTGACTCTTTAAAAACTCCATGAAAGTCACAGTAAGCCACGCTGGAAGAAGAAAAACATAATGTCATTGCTCAGGTAAATAAATTGAGTGAGACAACATTTTGTCAGTGCTGCTCCATCCAGAAACCGATCTAATAAACGTCTCAGCGCCGCACCCTCGGTTACCTTTTATAAACGTCTAATTCAGCAACAAACAACGTCAGCCTGAGGAGTCACACCGGAGTCTCTTTGATTTGAAAACCAGAGGAGAGAACAAAGGGCAAAAGGAAGAGAGGGACAGTGAAGTTAAACCAGTAGAAAGGAGAAGAGGATGAGAGAAATCATAGAGGGAATGAGAAAGGAAGAATGTGGAGAAAGAAGGGGGAGAGGAAATGCTGCTGCTTCTTCTTCTTCTCCTCCTCCTCCACGCCTGGAGACAGACACTTGCTGTGGTTTTGACGGAGCGGGAGAGTTGCTGGACGTAAAGTGGAGAAGACAGATTCCATTACCGCTGGCACCCACCAGAGAATAATTTGCTGAGGCATGGGTAAATTGTGATTTAAGAAGTGTAATGATGTGTAATAATTTTCTGTCACTGTTGTCAGTTAGTAGACAAGGCAGGTCTCTTCGGTAGGGGAAGGACTGTAGAGACAGAATAACAGGCGCTTGGATGCAATCCCCACAAATGAGAGGAGACGTATTGTGTAATGTGGGAAGAGGCAAATATAATCACGTAATTTAATGTTGTATCAACAAAGCATGAGTAAATGTTGTAGGAGAATACAGGTATTGGAGTGAGATTACAGAAGTAAACTGAAATCACAAGGTAACATTTTGTATGTACATCGGATTTCCTTTTCCATGAAACGTCTGTAAGAAATAAGGTCAAGTTCCCTGATGACTGCCACAGTAAGCAGTTCTAAGGGTTTCATAGAAACTGGAAATGACCCTTGTTGAAAATAACTCTGACATTTAATCCTCTGATAAGCCAAGCCAAGTTTGCCCTCAGCAGCTTAAATTCAGACTACCAAGTAAATGCTTCTTACTTTCTCTATTTGTCACTGTCATAAAAAGAAGGCAGTAAAGAATTGCTTCTTATGTCCAAAGTGTTCACGGTACACATATCAATAAGTAAATGAGCAATATTGCCATTATTAATTGCAAATGGACAATAGAGTTGTAAACAATCTACTTGATAATTGCAGTTATTTGATAGTGTGTATGTATTTTTCTTTTTATTATTCAAAAGGACTAAGAGAGGATGTCTTCAGAATTATGTATTTGAACCTTTATTATCACAGTGCCCAGCCCAACTTATGGGCATTCAACAAAGAAGTTTTTTTTATCTTTGACATATGTAATTTATAAAAAATAAAGCAGCAGCCTCACTGTTATTAATGCCTCATCACAAGCTCCAATAGAGCAGGGAGTCGTGGGCTTTGAGTGATTATGTTATCACTTTAAGTGTATGTTTTGCATAGACGTGCACAGGTTTTCGAAGAAGGCGACGCAGAAAAAAAGGAAGATAGACTTTGCAAATGTGAAACAGTGTCTTGCCAGAAGTGCTCTTATATGGATGCAATATATACAAATACAAGGAGGCTAACCACATGTCAAATACATGTAAAAGTTTTGATACATTTGCAAATACGCTCCGATAAAGTTTCCTTAAAGGGCGAAGGACATTAACATAGCTGATAAATAGCATATTAAAGTCAATTTAAAGAAGGAATTATTGTAATGGATTATGGGAAGAGGGATTTATTTTCAATTATTGAATTCAGGTTATCAGTGAAGACATGTGGTGCTGTATAATAATGTCACCAACAATCAGTGTAGTGCAAATCGTATTTGCATCATCTCCATCTATTTTTTGGTGGACCGTACGATGTAACTACTTACAGTTATCACCGAATCAGCATTAATGCACCGCAAGGCAGAAAAACATATTTAGAATTATTTTTTCAGCCCTGCAAATAACTGCATTGGGCATACATATACATATCACAGTAATATCTATATTACAAATCCATCGCTTAACAGGAATGCATAATGTATCCATGCACAACACAAAATGCCATAAATCAAAATGTAAATGGAATGGATTGCAATGCAGCGCGGAGACTAAGCGACAGTGACAAGACTAATTCAACATATTTTATGGTCAAATATCTTGAGTTTCTTTCTGGTATTTGGTAATACCCATTTGCTAAATTACAGGAACATGTCTCCCTCCCCCCTTTGTCTTAATCCATTCTTTATGATATCTTCCTCACTCTCTTCCACTCTATCTCTATCGGTCTCCATGTCCTGCTTCCGAAACCAAAGTTGTTTGATCATAAATTGTTCAAGTGCAATGACTTGTCTTCTCCACTTTCACTCAGTGGTCGTAGTTGTAGCAAGAGCAGATTAAAAAGTCTGCCACACTACCCAACCGGTCTCAGCATACCATTAGCATATATATGAGATTTGAGACATTTTCTAATATTCTCCAGCAGGACTCATCTGTCATGGCCGGGTGATGAATTATAAAATGCTTGTTTTGGTGTGAGGGAGCTGGAAAAGTGGCAGTGTGCCTCCCCTCCTTCTCTGTACTCCTATAACCTTTACTATGCTTGTGTTAAAAAAAAGAAGAAAAGAAAAAAGAAAATTGAGGGGGAGAAAATCAATGTTGGCACAATTCAATAAAAAGGGGAGTTTTTTGCATGTTATTACTTATGCCACTCGTCAATATATGTGGGATATGTTTACAACTCCTGTGCACAAGTGCAACTTAGTCACAAGGGAATTGAATGGAGACAGCAGGAGGACATTGCATTGCCTGTGGTAAACCGGCAATCACCAAGAAACTGTCAAAATCACGTAAAAAAAATAAAAATATATATATTAAGGATTCTAGAGGATATGTATCTATGGATATTAGTTATTTTCATATAAAAGAACTTCTTATTATCCCACAACTTCCTAAATAGGGGCCGGATATTGTTTATGTTGGTCATATTCATGTGTTCATGTGTTTATAAATCAATAATAATAATGATGCAATATATCAAATTAAACAGAAAAACCTGGTCCAAACGCTCCAAAAACACAACTCAACAATCATAGCCAGAAAAAAACTAATATTTATAAATAAGAATTAGCTAAATTAACAAGATTGCGTGTCATTTCCGCTAGCTTCATGCTACACGCTAACCACGTAAACCTACCTTTGAATCTCTTCTCAGACGAAGCATCAGCAACATGTCATCCAGACAAACATATTTTTGCAGAAAATGTACATAAAAAAATCCTAATTTGTGATGAGAAACCAGGCTATTGGCTGATCCACACGCACCAAGTTGTTGTCTACGTGTGAGTCTAACTTCCTGTTGACCCCTGAACTGTGTTAAGGGCGTTTTTGATTTGAACAACCAAGTTGGGTTGGTTTTGGTCTCAACTGATCTAATAATATGTTGCAAAACTTGGCACTTGATACCTTTTGTGTGGCTAAAAGTGCTTTCTGTCTTATTTTGATGGCTCCCATAAGCTTGCACGATTAAAAAGAGGGGTCTCAGGCTGAAATCTGACTGAGCACAGACATGAGAAAAAGGAGATATTACACACAAATCAGAGACGCTCTATTAGGAGATTCACCTAAACTGTCTGTAATAAAGACATATCTTTCAAAAAGTAAATTTTCAATGAGATTGTATTCATATATCCCCTTTCTAATCTTCTGATCATTACTTTCCAACATGTAGGTATATTCATTCACACAAACATTCTCTGATGCGACAGCCTCCTAGAGATGTGGAGTTCAGAATCTTGACCAGTGACCCTTCAACATGCAGACTGGAGAAGCCGCGGAACAAACCAGAAACCTTCCGTTTAGTGGATGATTCACTCTATCTCCGGAGCGGGACCTGCTTATGAAAACTGGCTATTGGTAAAACTCTCTGTGCTTTGCTAGCTATAGCCAATTATGAGACAGAATGTATTTCGTCAGATTATTAAGACCCTTACTGTCAGTAAGTCTTAACAATCGTGCCACCTGGTATCAGTCAGTACGATGTTGGCCACTGAACCATCTGCCTGTGCAACCAATGATTAAAAGACCCCTAACAGTTAACTAGGGAATCAGCTGTCTTGGGAAGAACAATCCAATAAATGCTCCCCTATGTTGGTCCGCAAGAGAATTTTGTTGTTTGGAGTTTTAGGCTTGGTTGGGTCAGGAAATATCTTCATCGGTCGACTGGTATTAGGGGGCCAGTGGGCTGAGGAAGGTGTTTTCGAAAACTGTGTTGAAGGATCAGGTCAACTGTCGAAAGACCAAACACTTTTATCCAAAACAACTTACAATGATACACTGTAGCTATGGGGAGCAAGGGTTAAGTGTCTTGCTCAAGGACACATCGACTAGGGCCTTTAGCGGGGATCGAACCTAATTGAACCTGCTAATCACTGACATTCACCCACCTTCTATCTGCTGAAGATCACCAAGGTAGTCAAAACAGCCAGTGTGTTTGATATTCTTACTGACTACATGCAATAGGCTCCCTCTACTCAGTCAGAATATCAAACATACTGCCTATCTTGTGCTAACAGACCTAGGGTCACATTATCATGACCTCTGTTACCATCTGCATCTGTGATGCATTCAAGACATCTTTTCTTAAACACAATACTGTAACAATGGTGTTTTAGCTGTAACCTAATTTTGTAGATGGTGAAATAAAAATCTTGAGTAAATAAAGTTCCATAATAAAGGAAACATCCCATAATATAAGATATTACAAATGTATATGTATGCACCAAACATAATTCAATACTTGATGATAATAACCTTCATAGTCTTATATCAAGCTATTGAAAAGGTCAAGATGATGTTCCCTAAAGTTAATTTTTGACCTTTAAAAAGGCTATACTTTATATAACTAAATTAAACACTGCAAACACTATAGTGTATAACATATATAATGAAAACACTTTTAAAATGTCAACAAGTAAAATTAACACTACTTATAATTTACCTCAGAGTGAGTTTAGCCACCACATTTCTGAGTGTGACAGGGGAGGTGTAATACTTTATAGAGCTTTATATT
Organism: Liparis tanakae; assembly: GCA_036178185.1. Classification (NCBI taxonomy): domain Eukaryota; kingdom Metazoa; phylum Chordata; class Actinopteri; order Perciformes; family Liparidae; genus Liparis; species Liparis tanakae. The sequence goes on from CM070092.1 coordinate 12,362,672, forward strand.
CCAACTCCTTGCAAATATCCCATGTGTTAATTAAATGAGTAAAAAGTGCAGTGGCCTGTGTCCTAAATTAATTGCTTTCCATTAGATTACATTATTGCAGATAGACCAAGCCATATTTAACATTGTTGTACATTCTCCTACATTCAATTTCCTTGAACATCATTATTGAGAGAAATCCTTCTCTCTTTCTCGTGCTGTCTTTTCCTTCCTTCAAGAGATTGTTCCAAATGTTTGTCATGGTGCATTCTGCTCAGTTAATTAAAGGGGGCTAAAGTGCAGTGGCCTGTATCCGATTGCCATCAAATCCATAACTTACAGAGAAAACATTTGCATTACCTTGCCATTAATACCGCCTATGCCGACTTTTCAATTCCCGCTAAGTATGATCTTACACAATAATTGCTGTTGCCTGTAAGACAAAAAGGCGAAGAGGTCCATGAAGGGGACAAGAAACATTTGATGCTATAATGTTAATTAAATAAATAAAAGTGCAGCAGGCTGTGTCTTGAAAAACTGCTTTGAGTAATAAAAATATAGCCAACAATCTCTCTCTCCCTCTTTCTTTCAATTCTGTTGTGAATGCTATTACACAAGGTAATGGAGTTTGGGAACGGGAACTTCTTGAAAGCTGTCAGAAAGAAAGAGAGAGCGAGAGAACGGGACGAAAATGCCTTGTATTTCTTTCTGTTTTTTTAATAAAACAACTAAGCTCAGCAGTCTGTATCCTATCTCAGCTATTGGATTGGATTATTTTACATTTTGATTGAAATGATGTCCCCGCAAGATAAAAGCACAGACCCCAGCTGTTGTAATTGAATCAGGGTGGAGTTGTTTATTCGGTTGATCTACAGCGGTGATTTGCTTGTCCTAACACCCAATGCATAAAAGATCCACTCTTGTTTAACACACTGCTGATTAGATCTGTTTAAAATGGCAAAACAAGAGGCGTCCGTGTCCAGAGATGGGCCGGCATAAAGATAATACATATAACGGCATCGGGAGAAGAGGGGAGGAATAGAGAGCAGCAGAGGAGAAGAGACGAGAGAAAGGAGAGAAAGGAGGATATAAAGGGGCCCCACGCTCACTAGCTCTCTTGATGGTTGCATGTGTGTGTGTGTGTGTGTGTGTGTGTGTGTGTGTGTGTGTGTGTGTGTGTGTGTGTGTGTGTGTGTGTGCGAGCATGAGTGCTGTAGATGTACCATCTGCTTAACTTTTCATGTGTGACCAAAACTTTCAAAATAAATTTAACATGGCACGGATGCCAGATGCACATGAGGCCTTGAATAACATTTAAATAGGAAGTAAGAGTAAGTATCCTTATGCCCAACAACAGGACCCTTCTGCGAAGCTAAAACCACCTTCATTGGAGAAAGGCTAATGTCGACAATGCTGCAGAAAGAAAAAAAGTGTATATATTATTCACAGTGATTTGTTCAAGTTCATTTAATCAGAATGAAAAAATCGTAAACATGAAATAAGACCCACATTTGTCAGATAGCACTATGTTGATGTAATATAATACAGAATTAGTTCATTCACTAGATTTAGTGAACCGTATTCATGAGGACGACTAAATATATGCCATGCAATGGATGGGTGATCATCAAATAACGACTCTTATCACTTTGGTGTAAGATCCACATCAATCATGCTGAGAAAAAGGTGACGTACTCCCCAGTGCACAATGCATGCTGATCTCTCCTTGAGGGACCGCATATGAAAACATAATCCGCTTAGATTCTGATGCCCCTAACATCAATAGCTATGGCAAGGGCACAGGCAAAGTCTCAAATATGTTTACATTTTTTTTGCATGTCAAATATGTGCCAAGAGGACATCTTTAAGGTAAATAGCAATATTACATCAGAACAAAAGAGAGTTTAACTTTACCTATGGGATCCCTGTCCAGTTTAACATTAAGATATAAGCATACGTTTAGTATCTGTTGTATACAAGGTACAGGCATGAACGATGCACACATTGATACAAGTAAAACTGTGATGTTGCCCAATAGTGATTAAAGACAGCAACATATGTGTGCGTTCCACATTCATTGAAAAAAAGAAAGAAATGTGTATTGTATGAACATTTGCAGCAACAATAAACTAAAGTAAGATCACAAGATCATGAAATATGGTGTTATCATGAAGTCCACTTGCATATATCAAAAGTTAAAACTTCATATAAACATTGACATACAGCATATGTACCATCACTGAACTTTACTAGGGCCACACAACACAGTGTACTCTGACATTTACTGACATTCAGATTAGGCCAACATTTGTCAGAAAACATAACCTTTGTCCCTCCTTGTCTTTATATTATCTGCATATTAAACACTCTGACTCTGACTCTATCACATCCTCCCAAAAATAACAGCTTTGGTTGAAAGATGCAGATCATGTGTTTAATCATTTCTAATGTTTCAGATGCTATTGGGTCGCCCCGCTATAATCAATCATTTCTATTAACTACCATATCTCGCGCTCCGCCAGCCGTGACCCTTGAACAGCTGAGCTCAGATTTTATCGCCGTATGCTTTTCACGTCCGTCCGTCCCCCCCCCCCCCCGCGCCCCTTCTCCCCCCTTTGTTGCTCTACACCTCTCAGTGCTGTCCGCCCATGTGCTGTTATACGCGTACTGTTGTCCTGTGGCTGTTTTATCGGACGGCTGCGGTTGCTCAATGTGGCCCTGTGGTAACCTGAAAGACCTGAAACATCTAGGATTCATGGATTTCACACAGATAGCAGAACATATAAGTCTAAAAAAATACTCTCCGTTAGAAAATGTGTGAGTACAATGTGTGTGGAATGCACTTTACTGCGATCTTTTTTAATTTATTTTGAATGTACCTACAATTACACTATGCTAATATATTACTAAAATATATGTTTTTAATCATTATTATTATTAATAGAGGGAGCAGGTTTTAAAGTTCAAATGGGGTACACCTGCTGAGATGAACCCACGTCATGTACATTGTTTGATTCTAACCGTGTGTTAGGATGCCTTGTGTAAGCCTAAAAATATTTCCTAAAATATAATTTCGAAAAATAATTAATTGTTAATAATTAAAGACATTTCTTATTTTTGGAGCAGTTCCAGATCGGGTTTGGTGACAATATCTTGATATCTCGCCAAGATGTCATGGCAAGATATCTACAGAGAGATTATTAAGAAACATAGTTCATGTGGCTCACGGGTAAATTATCTTATTATTGTAATTATGCAACTGCATGTGCATATGATAGATGCTAAAATAAAAAAAAGTGTCAAGACACCACGCTGAAGCTCTTTTTCCAAGCTGCCTATGTGTCTTCATGACTTACATTGTCTGAAGTAGCACTCTGTAGACTACATGATAGTTAGCCTGGTATTCTATTAGTGTGCAATTAAACTGTCAAGTAAACAAATATATATTTGGCTTTTATCATTTGCTGGTTTGTACTGTATACAGAAGATCGCAGTCATATCAATATCGATGCACATACTGCACGTTGCAGGTATTTACATCAGTCCCCATCAGAAAGAGTGAGAGCCAAAGAGGATGAAGCAGCCTTTCGCAGCACGAAGACACCAGCCGCTGACCTTTACTCGGACTGGTTGTATCAACCCGTCAATGTGAAACACACACACACACACACGCACACACTCACACTTCCAGAAAAAACACAAAGCAATAATGTGGAAATGTTAACTGCTTACAATTAAAAATGAGATTTATGTTCCGTGCAGCTGTTAAATGACACTGCATCCCAACGATATCGATTTCCATATCATTAGCATAATAGTTTTATTGTGGTATAATTACTAAATAAAAGTGCTCCTACCTGGCAAACCTCACAGCATATCAGGGACTCTTAAACGAGCAAAATGTTGCCTCACATAAGTAACATGGGTCAATTGCAGCCGGGGATAGTCGGGGGTAATGATTAGATCATTAAAATTTAGTCTATGCTTCACAGAGCATAGAGAAAATTAACTTCCCCCCACCACGCTCATTTTTCTGCTGAACATGAAATAATGATTTTCTGCCAGTATAATTACAAAGCTAACATCTGATAGAGTCAGCATCCAGGGGGGATTATCACATGCATGAGTATTAGACCTCATTACCAGCTTGACTGCAAAATTATTACATCTTGTAATTGGATGGCGAGATTTATACACAGATTGGGCCAGGGTTCCTCGGTAAGATTGTAATTACAGGCTTCGCTGGTTCGCTACTTATCACACTGCGTGCAGGAGGGAGGAGGGCTGGGGAAAAAAACAAGCGGAGAGGAGGGGAAGGAAGGACCGTTTCATTAAGCAGGGCTACCCTATCAATGGCAAAATGGCGTGGGGAACGGGCTGCGCGGATGGCTGTAGCGAGTGGGTAACATCTTCCCTCTCCTCTATTTACGAGGCCAAACAGTGGAGGTGTTTGCAGAGGGAGGGGAAGTAGATGTGGGGGGGGGCATTTATTATTACCAGGGTTCCTCTTCTTGACAAATGGGATTCCATTTATTTAACCTCTGCTGATCTATTTCAGTGAAACGTATAAACAAGCCATCGGTTTTTTTTTACGACCACCGCAGAGTCAACGCCTCAATTATCTAAAGGCTAACTGAGTGTTAAAGTGAGCCATCTGCCAGTGGGAAGCCCATTGATTTAATTTGCCTCGTGGTTTCACCCCCGATGCAACCAGGGCCCCCACTTTGTGCCTATAGAAAAATAGGCGACAGATACACATATCCCTCATTGAACTTGAGTTTAAACAGAGTGGTCATGGGGTGTTTGTGTGCATGCAGTTGCCGCCATGTCACCGCACGCCTCCCTTATCCTCCTCGCTACACGTGTACTTCCACTGCACCTCTAACTCGTCTGTGAAGTAATGGTGGAAAGGAGACGTATAAGAGGGGTTACGGGAAATCAATATCTGGGCTTAAATTTGACGAGGAGGATGCCGGGCTGCCGATGGAGGGAGCACCTTTGTTCTCCTGCAGCCAGCTAATCTCTGCCTGCATGCTGAATGACTATTGACACAACATGCGTGGATGTGGGTGTGCGCTCGTCTGTGTGAATTTGTAATGTCTGTGTTGCCCATGCATATATTTCCCCCAGTGCCTGATTGGATAGCATGTGAGTAGTATCTTCAAGAATGCATGTTTCTGTGTGCGTGCGTGTGCGTGTGTGCGTGTGTGTGTGTGTGTGTGTGTGTGTGTGTGTGTGTGTGTGTGTGTGTGTGTGCATCCTGGAGGGCTCCTTTGCAGCTAATTTTATAGTTGGCCCCACACACTAATCAGTGTGCCAGCAGTAATGGAGTTGTTATTGGAGTCCATTACAAAGACCCAGGTTGGATCAATGCTGGTATCAGTGTTTACAGATGCAGCCGGTTCAACCTATAAAGGCACAGAGATTCAGAGTGGAGTGTGTTTGTGTGCGTGTGTGTGTGTGTGTGTGTGTGTGTGTGTGTGTGCGTGTGTGTGTGTTTGTTTGTGGGTGTGTGTGTGTAAATGCTTGCTCGGATTTTGCTTAATAGATTGGTACTAAGAAGTCCTTTAATAATACAACATCATTCAGTTTAATAATGCCATATATCAAAGAATATATACAACGTATCACTTTGGAGTTCACTTTGTGAGGAACTACATTAACATTTAAAAGAGCAATTCAGTACATTTAGCTGACACTTTTATCCAAATCAACTTACAATCATGTTATATTTATACACCGTAGACACAGCTACAGGGAGCAAATCAGGGTTAAGTGTCTCGCTCAAGGACACGTTGGGCGGGGATTGAACCGCCAACCCCCTGATTGAAAGACAGACCAACAGTCACCCCAAGCTACATAAATCTCATGAAAACAATTGCATAAAGTCGATACTGAGTTTGTCAGAAGAGTCCTCCATGGGGTGGACCCGCAGTGTATGTGTTGCGATCCCTGAGCTGGACACGGGGCCATGTCGGGACATCCTCTACTGCTTCCTCACAGCAGCATGGCCAACACATCCAGCCAATAAGCAGCTGCTGCTAGCACTGTGAGTGCTATTGGCAAGCAGATGAGAGAAAATCCCTTCAAGTGACACTCAATCCCTTCCGGAGCAGCAGCTAAAGAACACATGGCTCACTCAAGTAGACGGGGGACGTGCCCGTGTGTGGACTCACGTGCACCTGCACGCACAAACTGGACGCGGAGATAACTCCACCATTCTGTTAGGTTGTAATAGTTTATTTTGATAACATCTGCAGAGGTCTTATGTTTTAAATTAATACATATAGAAAAATATTATAATAGAAAATATTAGGGAGAATATTGATATTGTTATTAATGTATTATCAAGCATAGGGGTAATGTTTATTCTATGCAAATGTAAATGGCAAGAATTAATGTATGTTCATGAGAGTGACTGTATGTTAGTATTATAGATTGACGAAGCCGGTTGAAATCTGTGACGTGACTTACAATAACAAGAGACTTTTATTGTGAAGGTGACTTTAATACCGAAAATAATAGACGGGAATTTTATTGTGAAAATACTTGACCGGAAATGACGTTTTGACCTAGATTGACAAAACTTCCGGAAAAACACGAATCGCTCTCTTGTACAGGTAACGCCGAGGTCGTAAGGTCGGGGCGGATGGAGCCGCCTCGAGGAAAAGCACGGCGTGAGCTTTGATTGTTTGTTTTACACTTCCTGCCATTAAATGTTGATAACGTAATTCACGCACGTCCGGAAGCCTGTTTGCCACCATCTGCGAAGTGCCCTGCTTCAGAATACCTTACACTTCCTAGCGTACGGCTTCGTTCAATTTTCATGTCCAATTTGAACTCTTTTAAACAATAAAGTCTCAAATTAGCAAAATGGAAATCTGCAAATGTGCAGTGTTAATGATATTTGAATCCTTACACGCATAATGAGTTACTCCCGACTTTAATGCATATTCAAGCACACTTTTCTCCTCCCTCCTTTCCTCTCTTCCTCACTCCTCATCGTATCTTCCATCTCCCTCTATCGTTTACACTGGCATCCATCCCCGGCCCACCCCTTTAGCCTCAATTATTCATACTCCTTCTCTCCCTAATACCTCTTCATATGTTTCTTTTTCTCCACACATCATATCTTCTTTTCTTCCCTCTCTTCTATTCTTTTCCACCTTTCAGTTCCTCACCCCACCCCTTCTCTCCCTCCCGCTCTCCCTCCATCTCTGTCTCCCCAGAGTCACTCATATGGTATTTGAGTGGAATGGGGCCCATTAACCCTGCCAGATTGTGTCTCTTCTCTCCTCCATTGATCAGAATGCACACTGGAGATATTTTATTACTGCTGGTTGTGGGGGACTGAAGCAGCCGTTTAAGCAACTCTTCATTTTAGTCATGATGGAGCGGGATCATCTGCGTGTGTGTGTGTGTGTGTGTGTGTGTGTGTGTGTGTGTGTGTGTGTGTGTGTGTGTGTGCGTGTGTGCGTGTGTGCGTGTGTGTGTGTGTGTGAATACGAGAGGACTGCACACAGACTGAAAGGAAAGTTGATCCCCGGGGAACTATCAGAGGGAATTATGAGTGCATTTAGGCTGGAAATGGCTGCTATGTGTCGTCTTTGTTTATTAGTGTGTGTCTTGAATAATTGTGTCAATCAATTTGATGAGTTGCTTGAACTTTATGTTTACTCCTTATATGTCTACAGCTGTAAGTCATTTCCTCAAACATAAAATAAAGTATATTGTGATTGTTCTATTTCTCTCTTTGGCTATTCTTTTGACATTGTTACTCAAACTCATATTGTAGTAAATAAAAATGCCCAATTCCAGGGAATTCAATAGGAAATGCCTTGAGGATTCAAGGGACTTTTAAACATTTACTCATTTCTTTTTGATTTGTAGGCTAGAAAGTTTTCTCTAAAAAGTATGTTATTTGCAGAATGGAGCAGCTGCGGTCAGCTTGTACTCACATCATTTCAAAATGATTCAAACGGTGTTTCAAATTGTTCATACAAACTTCTTGAAACAAAGCGTCAGCCCAAAACATCCAACATCTGTCCATATTTGCCTTGTATTCCACACATATTGCCAAAATATGGCAGCTGTCGACAGGAGTATTCACAACCAATCTGAGCAGCTGCCAGTTCACTAATCTATTTTCATTTCTCAAATTGACAACATATACAATACATACAATATCTCCAGCTACTATTTGGGAGGTGCTTTCCATGTAGCCGGAAGCTTAACACAGTAGTTTGTGATCTCTATGTGATCTTACATGTCGAAATCAATAACTAATCTCCACTGTTTTACTATAACACTGCAGATGGATCCAAAATGCTTTTGACCCGTTATGCATGTTACATGTCTGGTGTTTTTTGAGGTGTGTCTTGGGTGCACAAGAGCTAATGTAAACTAATTTACCCTTTAGGATTCAAAATAAATGGATGCCACTGTACAAGAGGGAGGACTAGCCAACGGCAGAGACAGATAAATGAAAGGTGAGCAGAGAGATGTTGGGAAAAGCTCTCCAGGTAAATGTCAAGGGGGCTTACAGCCTACTGCTCATAACTGCGTAGATAAGATTCATCCATAGCTCTCCATAACAATCCCATAGCTCACAGGGCCCCTCCTTTGCTCTGATATGAGTCACCTTACCTCACTGCTCCCCTCTCTCTCTTTCTATTATGGTTATTCCATACCCTTTAGGCAGGATTGCAGGACTGAGGAGTGGATGAGTCATGGAATAATTATGGGTTTGAAGCACCGTACAATTATTAGACGCTCGGGAGTAATGGGTCTTTTCTAAGGAACATCCAACATGTGCTGAAGGCGTGCAAATGGAAATAAAGCAGAGAAACAGAGCCTGAAACAGTTCATGGCTTAGGTAGGGTTCAAATGTGTTCCAACTCGTCCCCTTTTTCTGTTCTTTTTTTGTCTTTGTGAATAAAAAATGTCATGAGCTGGAGATCAAAACGCAAAAAGGCCTTTCCTGAACAGCTGGTGGAGAGGAGGACACTGAAGAATCTATTGACCTTATAGGAGAACCCGGACCACCCTCTGCACCACCTACTGCAGGCAGCACGTTCTCCAACAGACTGCTTCAGCCCCACTGTCACATGGACAGATACAAGAGAACATTCCTGATACAGGAGAACATTCCTGATACAGAAGAACATTCAAGATACAGGAGAACATTCCAGATACAGGAGAACATTCATGATATAGGTGAACATTCCAGATACAAGAGAACATTCCAGATACAGGAGAACATTCCTGATACAGGACAATATTCCAGATACAGGAGAACATTCCTGACACAGGAGAACATTGCAGATACAGGAGAACATTCATGATATAGTAGAACATTCTAGATACAAGAGAACATTCCTGATATAGGAGAACATTCATAATACAGGAGAACATTCATGATATAGGAGAACATTCATGATACAGGAGAACATTCATGATATAGGAGAACATTCATGATACAAGAGAACCTTCCTTATACTGGAGAACATTCCAGATACAGGAGAATATTATTGATACAGGAGAACATTCATGATACAGGAGAACATTCCTGATACAGGACAATATTCCAGATACAGAAGAACATTCCTGACACAGGAGAACATTCCTGATACAGGAGAACATTCATGATATAGGAGAACATTCCTGATACAGGAGAACATTCCAGATACAGGAGAACATTCCTGATACAGGACAATATTCCAGATACAGGAGAACATTCCTGACACAGGAGAACATTGCAGATACAGGAGAACATTCATGATATAGGAGAACATTCTAGATACAAGAGAACATTCCTGATATAGGAGAACATTAATAATACAGGAGAACATTCATGATATAGGAGAACATTCATGATACATGAGAACCTTCCTGATAGAGGAGAACATTCATAATACAGGAGAACCTTCCTGATACAGGAGAACATTCATAATACAGGAGAACATTCATGATACAGGAGAACATTAGAGATACAGGAGAACATTCATGATACAGGAGAACCTTCCTGATACAGGAGAACATTCCTGCCCACTGCAATAAGACTACAATAAATCACTTCTGGCCAGAACCTCCTCAGTAAACATTGCACTGCTTTCACTTATACAATTGTATTTTTTTGGGACATTTTCATTGACTTCATTATTTAAATGCTTAATTAAATGTAATATGTCCTGCCTTGCTATTTAAATAAAGATATATGTGGTAATGGTTATATATGTAAACAGAGTTGCTACTGCTTCAAGGAATTTCCCCCTAGGGATGAATAAAGAACTATCTTATCTTATCTTAAAACCCTTGGCGGTTAGCACTAATGGTTCTGCTTTGGACATATTAAAAACAGTGGTGTGATATTCAGCCTGTGTTCATTTTAGTTTACTGGCAGTTTTACAGACGTGGAGTTCACGCTGGCTGCAGACTTTATTTTGATTATTTATTTATTTAGACTTTTTACTCAGACAGCTCCTGAGATTGGAAGTGTGTGTGTGTGTGCAGTACTGCGAGACACTTTGGGGACGGGAACAAATGAGGAGATAATGAAAGAAGTGAGCCTGGGGAGGAAACCAAAACAGTCAATGAGTGTTTTTTCTAATTTATCCTTAGCTCAGCAGTCCTCGGCGGGTGAGTCTGACTTGATTCAACATGAGGATGAATGTCAAAACGCAGGGATTTTTACTGTAATAAGCACAAGTACACACCGAGTCACGCACGTGAATAGAAACACAGGTAGCCTGGAGTGGACATGTACAGCACACACACACACACACACACACACACACACACACACACACCAACACACAATGTGAGCTCTTAAGCCTTTATTACTTGTTGAGATACCAAATAATAGTTTGAAAGCTGAAGGTAACCATTTCACTGAATACAATATCTCTTACGAAAACTGGTGCTTTTAACAGGTCCATTCAATGTAATAACCCTCAGCTCTACATAATAGATTGTGCTGCACTACAGCACACACACTGGAGCCGGTTGTATTTCATTGTAATGTACCTTGTATGGCAGCAGACCGAAGTGAGATCTCAATCATTCACAGAACAGTTTTATTGTTATTGTTGCTGACATCTACATGTTGACACATTGTCAGCAGGAAAAGCGAGAGAGGGAGAGAGAGAGAGAGAGAAAAAACCTACTGGACGTGGAGTCTGCTCAGCACAAGGAACTAGCCAATTATTTCTGAAATGGCAGGGGATTTTTTGAAATCTGAGAATGTTTCCCTGTATATTATATAACGCAGTGAATAAATGACAAGCACATGAACAAGCCGTTCGAGTGATGACTTTTTCCCCTTCATTCTCATTTTTCTCTCACACACAGACACACACACACACACACACACACACACACACACACACACAATGGACAGAATAGTGTTTCTGACATTATTGACTCAAAAGCTTTGACTGCTCAGTGAAATGCGTTCAGTGTGTGTGTTTGTTTGTGTGTGCGTGTGTGTGTGGTTAAGCCTCTGTGTGTGTCTCAGTGTCTGTTTGTTTGTGTGCACACACACACACACACACACACACACACACACATTCCATTCACTTGAAGCAGCGATTCAAAGGTTGGCCTGTGTATCATAAACCTGTGCTGTTTGACATTTGATTAAATAGCATTACTGCCAATCAGCGGAGCAAGATGCTGAGCATCGGGTCACACTGGTTGTGGATTCTTTCTCTTTCTGTTGACAGGCAGCACATTATAAGTCCAAATAAAATGTTTACACGTCTGTGTCTGCAGTTTATGTCCACAATCAACTGATCATACATTACGACCAGCACTGTTTTGCTTGTATGCCAATCATATGCAGGGCAGCTTGTGATCTCAGTGGCTTATACTCAAACACAAACATATATATTTTGCTCTTTGCCAAATAACATTGTTTATAATTAGCATCCCTATTGGCTACATACAGCTTTTTAAAATCTGTTTCAGACTCTTGGGGGGGGGGGGGGGCTTTGCCTCATAACCTGATCATTTTCACTGTTAGCCCTGTTCATGTCCCATTACATACAGTTTTAACATTGTTAAAATCTGTTTTTTTCCCAGACAGTCTGACAGTATCCCATTGTGTATCAGCTGGTTGTAACTCTATAAAGCTATAATGAGATGTTTGCACTGTTGGAACCCATGATTATGTTGTTATGGCTACACCATTGTATCCAATGGAAATAATTAAAATACATTTCCAAATATGTATAACATATTGATACATAAATATTAGGCTTCATTGCATCTGTTTTATTGGATATTGTGTATATTTGACATGTTTTGCCAATTTGGAAATAATTTAGGACATTATGGACACATGTTCCTGTTGTCCAGGCAACTAGTGATTTCTGTTCTTTTTGCGTAGTAAGAAAATAATTTAGCTGTGCAATCACACTGACAACAAGGCTTTCAGTAGAGGAGAACAGAGGATGATTGTATGAAATACACACACACACATACACACACACACACACACTTAAGGGATTGTCCACCGTGTGGTGATTAGAGCAACATTTTCACAAATTATGAATGTAAAATGGTCAGAAACAGAAACATGATATACAATATATAAAAACACTGTTAGAATATGTGGAGTTAAAAAAAAATCATTGTTGTAAAGAGGTTTATTTTGGTATTTGACAAGCCAATTATTATTATAAAGGTTTGTACATCCAATATCTAACCTGTTACCAAAATAGATGATACCACTTCCACAAGAAAAGAAAACAGATGTATGTATTTGTTTTCCGGTCTGGCTTCTTTCACAATAAAAGGTTGACCTGTGACCCCTTTCTCCATTAATCAATGTAGAGATGAATAAATAAGTGGTATATGTGGCAGCTGGACCTCCAACAAGCTATCTCCAACTGTCCAAACCACTTCAGACTCATTTGCAAAGGAGAAGCCTATAGATCAGCCAAATGGAGTTTGAAACCTAAAGAGTGACCAGGGGATTGGGGAGAAGAGGAATGGGATGATGGCACGACAATCTGCTGCCGGGGTGGGGGGTCTCACTCAGGAGGGCAGACACAGATACGGAGGAGAGCAGATAGAAAGGGTTCTGGAATATTGTAGGGAAGAAAGGAGATGTATGTACAAGTAATCAGATAGTGGATGATCTGTTGCTGTGGGTGGTCTAAAAAAAGTGGACATGGGTGACATAAAGGACTTTTGGGGTGTGGTTTATGATGGTGGTCTCCAAGGTGAGGAATTTGTTGTCGTGGGAGGACATTCAGAGGAAGCTTTACAAAGGGACTTGACAAGGAACATGTTTTGGTAACAATCTGTTCTCTGCAGTGTATCTATCTTGGTATAATCCTAGATCACCTATCAGGATTATATAACAAAAGCAGACACAGAATAGTCAGGTTTGACTGAAGTGACATAGATGGAGGGAGGATTAAAAAAGAAAACACATGTTCAATTAAAACACTTATTTTGTGCTGTATACAGTTTGCAAAGATGACTCAGTGGTTGGCATCCTTGTTCATGGTAAAATCAGTATGAGAGAACAATGGACTAATGGACAGAAGAAAGAAGGACAGTGAAGAGAGGAATACAGTAGACAGAAGAGGGAGTAACAGTGCGCTCTACTCCTTCCATTATTGATTATGATCCGAGGCCACCAGAGGCACCAGATGTCAACCAGGTAGTTTGAGTTTCCACTGGCCTGTTTAAAGCTGCCAAACCTCATCTCCCTCTCTCATACCTCTCTGTGAATCCCCCTGCTCTTTCTCAAATTATGTTTTTCTAATGAACGTTTTATTACCTTTCCAGTCCAGACAAATTGTTATTACACTTCCCTAAAGTTTAGAGTCTTTGAAGAGGAAGACAAACATGTTATAAAGAATGATCAAAGATCGAAGCAGACTGGAAGTCCCTGGGATATGTCAAGCCTCACATATTCCATAATATACCAAGAGTATCTTTCATTCAACCCTAGAAATCACTGTTGTATTAAATGAATTAAATAACCTTTATGATGTTGCCGGGCTTGGTTTCTTAAACGTTACCAGCCAAGGAAAGCTTCACACAACTGAGTAGAACTCTCCATGACAAGGAGACTGACCTTCATGTTTGGTAGTGAAGTGCCACCATTGTTTCAAATGACCACATTGATTAAAGGCTAATGACTTCTGGGATGGATAGATTGACCCAACGATGACGGAGTTTGTGTGTCTATATGTGGAATCGTTATACACTGTTTGTGTGTGTGTGTGTGTGTGTGTGTGTGTGTGTGTGTGTGTGTGTGTGTGTGTGTGTGTGTGTGTGTGTGTGTACGTGTGTCCTCTTTGTATCAGGTAGTATCTCTGGGCCACATCAGGAGTGTCCCAGTGACCTGATCCTGAACAAATGAAATAGTAACGCTTTGGATGAGAAACAAGAGCAGTCACATAATTCTATTTGAAGAAAAAATCAATTCAACACCAAAACACCGGTCCCCCATCCACCACACTATGTCTCCACTATGGTTGTATACCAAGTCATTGCCCCCAATGTGTGTGTGTGTGTGTGTGTGTGTGTGTGTGTGTGTGTGTGTGTGTGTGTGTGTGTGTTTTGGCGTTGTTGTTGTTGTTGCTTCACAATTATGTAAATACGTGTATTTCAGAGGGAGTGGTATATCAATGTCTTTCTTTCGCTTAAGATTGCTTTCTCTCAGCTGAAACACGCCACATAGTTGAACAACGAGGAAACGCTGATCATCGGCGTGAGACTGAGCGGAGTAATAATCCACGATGTCGAAGTTGAAAGCAACTCGTCTCATCGAGGACCCCCTACTGCCTGCTGGCACTGAATATGCCACTGGACCTAAACTGTTCATGCAGAATAGTAGCTACATATGAACATAATAACTCTGAAAGAATATGTGATTTTACGATTTACTTTTGGAAAGCTACCAATATTTTAACACGACATTGCGGATTCAATTGAAAAAGAATGATATCTAAACTCTCACACACGCATGCAACTCATACATAATCAGACAAGATAGGAAGATTATTTTCAAACTTCCCCTCGCTCTTCTCTCTCTTCTTTCACTCCATTGATTTCCTGACAGGGGAGTGAGAGGGGAGCATGCGACCTATTAAAGACCTGTGTCGGGTGTCTTAAAGGTTAACTTATCAACGGTAACGGAAAAAAGTCAGGCACTTTACCTCACTGAACACACACAAACACATTTGCATCATACTTTGATTCATTTTTCGACAATAATGTTACACTCGCCATCTGTGTGTGTGTGTGTGTGTGTGTGTGTGTGTGTGTGTGTGTGTGTATTTTTTGTTTTATTCAGACGCAGTAAAATTAAGGAATAAAAACACTAGCTTTAAATCTGCAAAACCACACGTGGGATGAATGGAAGGGAGAAAAAACAATGTGAACAAGTGCACGTGGATGTATTTGTATGACTGCCTATGCGAGTACTGTTATGTGTATTGCATTGGATGCTTAAGAGGTATTAAATCACATGTCGTGCAGACGTGATGTCCAGGCCCGTGTTTAAATGTCGCAGCATTGATAAGGTGTGACTGGGCCCAGTCGACTGTTAAGCTTTTGATGTCGCATTATAGACTGTTTAGTTCTGCGTTAATGGGCTGCTGCACAGGAGAATGTTACATTTACATCAGTCAATGTATACCTCAACGAGGACATGAAATATTAAAACATTATTATTTTTCTCTGTACATTTACGTTATGCTGTATGATGTGTGCATTTCTTCATTATAATTCTGCGACAGTTTGAGAGATACGTATCCTTTTCAGAATTACCTTCTGTAATGCTATACGCTATCTAATACTGTAATATTTCTTGCCTTTACATACTGCCGACTATGTCAGTAATTAATCTTAATTTCACTATTTTTTTCACCATACTTGTGGCATTTGCTGTGTGGTTACTTTATGCATATGTCTGTGTTTCTTTGCCGGGTTTCTGCAGCTCAGTCCACGCTGTATTAAAAGAGCTGCTTTTATGTCCTGATTTTGAGCACAGCTGCAATACCTCAAGAGGCCAGTAGGTGGCAGCTGTTATACTGTTTCCACAAGCTCCTTACCCCACTACTGTGGAAGCTTAGACACCAGTATCACACTGACTTTAACTGTTTAGAAAACAACATATTTATCAGAATTTGTGGAAAGAGGGGTATACAAAAATATACAATTTTAGAGCTCTTGTTTTCCTTTTATTTTTTAATGTTTTACTAACTTGCATTGATTTGTAGTTAGGCTTAATTGTAAAATATGTCAGACTTTGCTTTATTTGCATGTATTTTAAATCTCATTTATTCTACCATTTACTTATTTTATTTTCAGAAAAAAATCCAATTTTATAATTTAATTTTAAATTTTCCTCAGACATCTTTTCTTTTTTTTAAATGCATTGACCTGACTTTCAAACCTCTGCACCGGCATCATCACATTCTGAAATGTTCTGCAATGACGACTCGCGGGCACATAAAGAAACAATCATCTATCGCCACGTCCGTATAACTGTTTTAGTTACATTAGGATTTGAAAACGTTCCCAGGGGCTGTTTTGTGTCCATTTAGTCCCCCTCCTTCCACTCCGAGAGGTCACACACCCACACGGCCAGTTTACATTTCCTCTGTCACAAAAGCAATACACTGCAATTTCCCTGCACCAAATACCCCCTCTGGTCACAACCAACAGAATGACCTTTTTCTTTTTGTGTCCCTCCCTTCTTGTTTGGTTTCCCTTATGTGATTTAAAGACGAACAATCCATCTTCAAATAAATATACACACTTATATGTTCTTTTCTTTTCTTTTCTTTACCCCCAATCCCCTCTATCCATAAAGGAATGGGGGATAATCCTTCTGAAAGAAACATCGAGGGTTTAGAAAACAGAAGCAGAAGAGTGCGCATCCGGAAAGTAAAACAGGAGGAATTCATCGCCGACCTGCAGAAGTAGCATGGATGGGCAACAGGAGCTATTCCCCCATGAATTCAGCCTCTCCGTTCTGCACTTCTCCTCCCACCTTTTCAACCCTTTTCCCTCTGTCTTCCCCTGGGTGCCTCCTTGCCTTTCCATAACCCCCTCCGACCCCTCTTCTCCTTTTTTCACTCCAATCACCCGCTTCTTTTTCCTCTTTCCTCTTCTCTTTACTTCACTTTCCTCTCTATCTTTCCTCTATCTATCTACCTTTTTCTCCGCTCTGTCTCTTTCTTGCCTTCTTGTCATTTCTTTAGTTTCTAACCACTTCAGCTTCCCTTCTCTCTTTTCCCTCTTCTGCGTCTGGTGACTACTTCTTCCCTTTTCCCTCTCTCCCTATCTGTCCTTTCTCTTCTCTCTGACTTCACTCCTTCTTACCACACACACACACACACACACACACACACACAGAGCACTGTTCCCTCTCTTACCCTCTCTCAGACGAACACAGGGTCTTTCCGGCCCACTGCCTCTCCTGTTCAAATGTAACAATGCTCAGCGTGATTTGATGATGGCCTCAGTTCACCGGCCTCTGTGTGTGTGTGTGTGTGTGTGTGTGTGTGTGTGTGTGTGAGTGTGTGTGTGTGTGTGTGTGTAATAGTGGACCATATGTGTGTGTGTGTGTGTGTGTTTATTCGATTCATATATCCAGACCCCTCCGCTGTTGAATTGTAAGAAAGACACTTTAAAAAGATCAAGTGAAATAAGTTAAGTTGATGTAGACACAAAATAACTTTATTATATAACACTTATTCAGATTTAACTCAAGGATATTATGTATGTCCTTGTAGTTTTGCTTCATGCACTTTTAAAGGTATCTTTCCTTGTTTTTCTTCAGTTTCTTTTCACAATAATAGTTTTATATTACCGTAATATATCGTGCTTTTTCACTTTCTCCCTCTCAAAGTTTGGTCACATCTGTTAGCCTGTACGTTTCTCCACTTCTCAATGTATCCATTTTTTTTTTTGCATTCCTCTGTCTGTTTCATGGCTTCTTGAAGAGTAACTGCACACTCTCTCCATCTTCTGCATATGTCCACACACACTACACACTTTCATCTCTCCACATCGCTGCACACTTCGCGAGGTACGGCGCGATGTCGTCATGTTGTGTCTTTACATGTTTTAATTTGTGTTTGTCTTAATGTGAGACTGTGATTGTCTTTGTGTTTTCGCGTGTGCAAGTTGTGTGAACAAAGCCCAGCCATCTCCTGAAACCCCAAAAAATCTGCAAAAACAAACTCCTCACGTAAAAAGAACTAATATCACAGAAACAGAAAGGAAACTTTGATAGGACTATTGTTTGTGTATGTGTGTGTGTGTGTGTGTGTGTGTGTGTGTGTGTGTGTGTGTGTGTGTGTGTGTGTGTGTTTGTGTGTTTGTGTAGGTGTGGGCTCTCTTCTCTATGCATGCGCAGGCATTAAAACACATCAGGAGGCGGGGGGATATTGACTAGGCTGTGTCTCCCTCACACTCATGTTTGGTCGGCAGGCAATCTACCAGCCGTCAATCACAGAGAGCGACCCAAGTTGGGGAACCATCAAACTGTCTGACTTCTGGTGTCAGTGCTGAGGGGGATCTATTTCAGCGTGACACGCCATCAGCTGCAAATCTAAAGAGGGCTCCATTGTCAGAGCGGGGGTAACACACAAGGATACACATATTCATGAATGAGCACCTATTCGTGCACACACACGCATACTGTGCACCCGCCTGCCGCTACCACATTCAACTACATAATTTACCTCCGTAAATAAAAGAACATGGGAGATTTTTATTTTACGTAGAATTTAGATAACACTCATTCATTTAAATTGTTCCAACTTTTTGATTTCATCCACTATTATAGCAATTATTGTAAATAATACTAATCAATAAAGTAAATTAAAAAAAATGGAAATTTAAAAAAATATTTTCTTCACCTGGCTTCTTATATTGGTTTGAATGTGACGATAATAAAGCAACAATGCCTTCTGGGGCTTTTGATCATTTGGAAATCGATTGATAGAAAATGACTTTCCCACCGGTAATAAAGCATTGCACTTTGCCCGACCTTTGAACTCCTGCCACTGTTGCCCCTGGCTCCTTGGCGGCCATGGATGGTAAAGTTCAACATGACATTCAGACACATTTAAGGGCTCTCCTCCTTCTGAATACAATTAAAAGGTGGCTTTGTGAGAGTGACTGATCCCAACCTCATGGGAGTAGATGTATGCAGTCAGTAATAAGAGATAAAGAAGCAGCAGTGTGAGAATGAAACACTCAGTGTTCTTGTTTTTGTTCAAAGTATACTATATGTGCTGGAATATAATATAAAGAGTAAATTAAACCACAGTCTTCCATAAGGATCATAATTGTCTGATGAGCTATTAACTGCCTTTTAACGTGCACTGGCTCATCTGAATTCCTCCGGCATTACCACTCTCAGGCCCTTACACCAAAGTCATCTGGGTACTTAAACGCTGCTCCTAAATTAACTAACGACATGTCCTGTTAGCATAAAGTATTACTTAAGCAAAGCATACAGTATTGATCCTAATTTAAATATACAACTATATGCATATTGATTATCTGAAAACCATTATCACAACGATTGAAGGAGCACAGGCATATGTTATTGTTAATTATTTCTTAGATATAAGATAGTAGGAAGGGCCAGACAGCAAAGTTTTTTAGCTTAATAATCAGGCGAAGACAAAGAAGGGATGAAAGTAAACAATGTATATTGTTTATGCTCTCAATGTGTACTTAGAGAGTCCTTTTTCTGTGGTTTATATGTACGAGGAGAGAGCTAAAGGGAGAGAGAGGCTGCATTTCTAACTCATAAGACGGCAAAATCTCGTCGACCACCATCATTGAACGTGAAGGCAGAAAAGTGATTTACAGCTGCCATCAATCTCATCGTATCTCTCAAAAGACAGTTGTCTTCTCTTGCCTCAAAGTAACTTTCTGTCACCAACTGTGGGTCAGTGGTTAGCAGGTCTGTCTTTCATTCAGGGGGTTGGCGGAGCAATCCCCGCCCTCGTCGATGTGTCCTTGAGCAGGACACTTAACCCTGAAGTGCTCCCTGTAACTCTGTCTATGGTGTATGGATGTAACAGGATTCTAAGTCGCTTTGGATAAAAGTGTCAGCAAAATTAAATTAAATGTAACACGAGGGATTTAAAATCATGCAAAATAAGGATCCTGTGAGTATAGGGAAGTAAAATCTCTCACAATGCCCCCCAAAAAAGTGCAGGATGCATGCATGTTATGATATGGCAGCAAATGAGCACGCTTCCATCAGGAGTGAATGTTGACAGAATGAGACATTGTACTTTTGAGCCATGAAATTACAGGCTGGTAAGCCCAAGGCAGTCGCCAGGTGTGACTGATGCAATCGGGGGCCTGCTTGGACAAACACAGCAGCGAGCTCCAGCATTCCTACTTGTCAATCATGCCGTAGATCTCCAGGATATATATAACTCATTACAAAAACCAAAGATGACTGATGAAGTTAATTGAGGGATTGATGTCCATGCATGCATTCCGGTTGTATCCTAGTACTTGTACTGTACTTTACTTAAGTATTTCCATGTTATGCTACTTTACTGTCCACTTATACTTCACTAAATTCTGAAAGGCAAATGTTTTACTTTGTACTCCTTTGTCTCTTTAGCTGGCTAGTCGTATTACCTTTGTCCTAACCTTTAAAAGCTTCTATATTAAAGTAAACACTAATATACTTTTAGTAATTAGTAATTAGTAATTAGTAATACAATAAATATTAATTTGAAATTAGTCATTCTGCATATTGAGCTCTTTTACTTTCGGTACTTTTAGTACACTTTAATGTAAATACTTTTGAACCTCTGCTTGAGTATTATTTTACTGAAAAGTATGACGGCCAGGGATGAGGCGAAGAGACGAGGAGGAGGATTATATATACTTGTTTTGCATTTTGAAAATAAATTTTAAAAATCTGTATATGTTTGATTTTATTCGTATTCTTATTTACAAATATTCAAATATAATATAATGTTGTTTTTATTCCCCAAATTGGTATTTCAAGATTATTCTGAAAATGTTCACTCAATTCTCAAATTACATAATGTTCCTCCTCTCATTTTCTTTTCATTATGCCTAGCCCACATATTGTCTCGTAGGATAGTTTTTGGATCATTTTTATCTTTTCTTCAGTAAACTATGTGAATATTGTTCCACAATGTATTACTTCTCACATTGGGATTGGATTGGATTCAATCTATTGTCATTGCACAGAGTACAGGTACACATGCGATGAAATGCGTTCTCTGCATTTAACCCATCCTTAGTTATTAAGGAGCAGTGGGCTGCAGTGATGTGCCCCTCACACTTAAATGCATGGCAGTCTGAACTAGTGTTGATATTTCTATTGTCCACACGTAGATGAACTGCAGACCAACAACTGGACACATGTACAATAGCTGCTTCTTTAATCCTTCTGGGCGCACCCTGCTGGGCCCCTCTATGTAGTCTCATGTACTTGTATTCTCGGCCTCTGCGGTGCCCGGACAATTACAGAGAGAAGTTACTGGAGTGAGTTATCCATCGTGTAACCGCTGAAGAAAAAATATTAAAAACATAATAACTATTC
This sequence comes from Liparis tanakae, assembly GCA_036178185.1. Classification (NCBI taxonomy): domain Eukaryota; kingdom Metazoa; phylum Chordata; class Actinopteri; order Perciformes; family Liparidae; genus Liparis; species Liparis tanakae. The sequence continues at coordinate 12,384,237 of CM070092.1, forward strand.
TCCATTACCGTTCATCTAATATTGTCATTCTTTGAGAGCAGGCCTTCACAAATTTGATTCCCACTAATTGCAACTTCATCCCATTTCACAAGATCTATTTAAAGCTTTAACAAGGGGGGGTGGTCTCAGAGAAGAGGTCCCAGTGCTGTCCTCGACTGTACTGGGACAATTACAGTGAATCAAAGCTGTGTGGGCTTTTAAACTTAAACTCCCTCCTGGTTCCCTCACCTGTCCTCAGGGCAGCAAGATTTATGTCTCTGTCGTGGCGATGCCTGTGGTCCCCACTTACAATATGACTGTCTCCTCCTGTGGAGTGGATGCTCGTGAGTGTGTGTGACAATGAATGTTCATGGGTCTGTGAATGCTTGTAACAGTGCTGGGGGGTCCCATAGTGGGACAATGTAACACGGGACTCTTTGGTCTAACTAACAATGAACAATTCTCTTCTATTGGGATGTTTTTCTCTTTGGCCTAAAATGCTTTTTTATTTTCAAAATAAGAGTGTAGTGTTTCCTTCAGAGTGGATGGCCACATTAGCTGTCCCCCAAACTGCTCAGTCTTGAGCTCAGTCCGTGAGAAAGCTTTGCGATAATTACATGATCGTCTTTGTGCACTTCAAGACTATAATTTTAATGGCACACAAATAGCAAAAATAATGAAATGTGAAAACTTTTTAAGAAATATTCAGTATGAAGCAAATAAATTATCATGTGTGAATTAAAATCAATGCAGATAATGCTGGAGTTGGGTGCTATATTGCAATTGCCACCCAATCGCGTAGACGGGAACACAAGTGACTAACGTGTGTTTTCCAAATGCCAGCAACAATTAGAGTCATCTCCTCTCTGAGTTTCTGCAACACTCTCCTGATGGTGATAATATGTCATCCTCATGAATATGATGGGCTCTTAAAGGACCCACAGGACACTGCTTAAATCCATCTGAAATATGCATAATGCCCCCCCATCTCTCCTCCACAGAGAAGTGAGATAGGAGAATCATGTCTTATATATCATCGGACCAGCGGCTCATTTAGGCTCACACACAGTGTTGAATTGGATGCACATCAAGAATGATTGCAGAATCTTTTATTTTCAATATCAAAATATATGTTATATACAGTATACGGTAATTTTCTATGATTTCACCTCAGTATTATAGGTCATTATAGAAAAATAGTTTATAAGAAAACCATTTAACCATGTAAACCACAGCTCATTGATTGTGTGACTCTTTAAATGTTAACATGTTATCATACTAAACATCTGCTGATCAAACTCATCTCCAACATTGTAAATAATGGCAAAGTGAACAAAGTTCTGCTGCTCATCAAAGCAGAAGGAACCTCGTCACTCCCAGGCTATCGAGGAACACAAGCGAGAGAGGAAATATCGAGCAATAAACGGTGGCTTTTAAAAGGTAAATGGAGTCAAAATGCTTCAACCAATAAATTTGCCCCCAGAGACGAGAGGGAATGCGTAGCGGGCAGAATAATACATGTGGGCGAGGGGGTAATGAATTGGAAGAGATGCAGAAAATGTGCAGCGCGGAGCATGGACCTTCGGAGTGGATGGGGACTGTTGAGAAAACACTGGTCAGACGTCCTCTGAAGCTTCTTCGTCCGAGAGAGAGAGGACTCTCCTCCAGCTGGTTCTGACGTTAGGATCTGTATCGGGTCATGTTGGATATGTACATTGGTTCAGGGTTTACTGTGTGACGAAACATTCTGCCTCTTTCAGCCATCCGACCCACAGTGGGAGCTTGTTGTGCTAATGCATCATTTCCCTATTTTGCAGTCTTTTAAATCGCAGTCTGTTAAGCCATATTGTTCTTTTGTCAGTCTACTTGAGCTTTTAGTGCATTTGAAAGGACTGAAGTGATGCTGCATTTTTACTCGCAGCTAAGGACCTGATATGTTCTGCTCGGCTGAGGGTGGCGCAGCTTACGATCCGCTTCTCGTTTCCATCCTCCCGTGCGTGCTCTGGCTTTGTGGAAAGTGCACAACGTCTTTGCGACGCTCCCAGCAGCTGTTCCTCTTTTACAACGTGTGACAATGTCAAGTCCTTGTAACAGCGGCTCACTGTCTGGCGAGATGAAAGTGTTTCAAAGCCTGTGAGTTGGAAAGCTGCTGCTGCCGCCAGGAGCCTGTACTGGTGTCAGGGCTGTGAGGCATGTTGTTCATGTGCTTCTTGCTGGTTATTTCTTGACCCTGCAACGGTGAGATCCCTATAAATAAAACACCTTGAACCCTTCCAATCATTTTGAAGCACGTTTGATGCAAGCTGAGGATGTAATGGCCGTCGTCATCCTTGAACAAAGATAACCTTTAAGGACGCGTTGGTACACTTCCAACCTCATCCACTACAGACCACCATTGTTGTGGTAGGCTGGATGGAATTATTATTGTTTTTTTTACTATTATTATTTAATAAATGCCCCTTGTTTATAAAATGGTCCTTATTTTCCTTATATGTCCAAAATATGTGAATGTGTGGTAGGAGTTTATCTCCATTATGCCACATTGATTTTTATATTATATAGAGAGTAGTCAGAGACATTTCTCTTTCGTTGTCTCTCTCTCTCACGGGCTGCTGATAAAAGATGCCATATCCTAGAAAACGTGCAGGTTTGACAAGGACTTGTGGTAGATGGCACGCTCTCCAGAGGCCCTCTGAACTTCTCTCTCAGCCATCTGATGAAATATTTAGCATTACAATAGCCGCCTCTTTAAGGGAGGAGGGTGACACTGACTTGGATCCATTGTTGTGTTCCTGTGCTGTTATTGTGTTTCTAATGACGGCCAGTGATATTTTGATGTATTGTTGTCAAGTTTATTTTCCTATCCTGATCACTTCTTGCTGTCACCACTGGATGGAGATCAGAGTGACACAAATCAAGTGCGGTGTGCCCTTGGATTTTTCCATGGCTCACCACTAGAAGCATCACTGTGATAAAGTCTCGAAGAAGCAGAAGACGCACAGTCGTGAGAGCAAGATGTGTAACAAAGCCGGCTCTCCGCTGCAAATATGTAAAGATTGTTGTTGCGATGACAATTCTTGGAGAGAAAAAATCAGTGTTTACAGTATGGATTTCCTTGGCAGAATACAATCCAAAAGAGACTTTGGGAATTGAACTCGGCTTTTCTTCTTCTTCTTTTTTTCATACCATCGGGAGTGTTGAAAAATAGATGGAATAAGGGACAGTGCAAGGTGTTGTATTCAATATATGGGCTTTCATGTGATAAATTGAACGTTATTCATATATGAGTGCACACTGTTTTTTGGTTATTTTGGAGAGAAGTTGCTTCTCGCTGCCCAGGGACACTTTTCCTTTTAACTGAGAAGCCGTTCAGGAGCGGTTTAGGAGAGGAGGGGGGTGGGTCGGTGGGTGGGTGGGGAATCTCTACAGACCTTGGTACAATTACTGTGCCTTCCTCCTCTGCTTCCGCACCACTTCTGGCCACGCTCTCGCCGTGCCGCTGGGAATAGAAAGACCCAGCTATCTGGCAGAAGATTTGGTCAGTCAGGCATCAAATGCAGGGCCCTCTTCTCACACTCTGGGCCGGGGGTGGGCACGCCGGGGGACCTGCATTGTGCATTTTCACACACTTCTCTCAGAGGGGCCGCAGAAATCCTTAGCCTTTGGAAGGAAAAGTGGATAGAGAGAGAGAGGCAGAGAAGCAGAGATGGAGGGAAAGTGATGGGGTGAGTTTGGTAAAGAGATGAAGCAAGAGTGGGAGAGATTGAGGGAGGGAGAAGGAGAGAAGGGAGTAAAACAGGTCCACAGGCAAGACAAAAAGCATCAAGACATCAATGAGACATCGAGACAAACAACACACTGGAATAGTTCTCTCTTTCCGTCTGTTTTTCTGTCCATCTGTCACCACACCACCATATCTGTCCGTCTCTGTAAGGTAGAAAAGGCTTTTTTCAAGGTTTGGAGGGTTGACCCTTTGTGGGTGTGTGACAGAAATGGCTTTGGGCTCTCGGGCTCAGGGTCAGGGTAGAAGCAAAGAAATGTATTTATATTCATGGTTTCAGGGCACTGTACTTGTTCAAATACTAATGTCACACAAGTATTATTTTATTTGGAAAAAGGAAGGTGTATAAGGTGTAAACCCCCGAGCAACAAATCTCCATCACCGAGTCAGGAGACCCTCTCATTTCCCTCAACTATCTCCACAGAGAATGTGATTGTTTCTCAAATCAGCTCAAACTTCTTGATATGAAGGGTGAAAGGCCAACACATATTATTTGTCTCTGCGCACTGGGCCGAAAAAAAGAACAGCAGAAGGGATGGAGTAGTTTCTGGAGCACATAACAAATATAAGAAAGGTTTCATGTCACATTCCCAACGTGCATTTATCTGAAAATACGTCCACATTGCATATTCAACCTAGCAATAGTAAAACTTGAATTTATTTAATTAAATGTTACCATTTTAGAACTAATAAAATGATTATCATAGGGCTCAATTAAAATACTTTTACCTGACCTTACTGCTAAGGTTTTTGGAAATTACTTTGGACAACAATATGTGTTTATTTGGTCCAGAACTGGACGGTAGACACCAGTATTTAAATTGGCGTACATCATACAGAGTTAGTAAATGCATTGTGCTTCGAACAGGAATTTCTTCAACACATTCAGAACACAATATTGCAACTGGAATAGTGCACTTTAAAATGAAGTGACGTGTATTCTGCAAGCCTTTTATTTACCTTATTGACCCCCAGCCTGGCCATATGTACATTGATCATCTGTATTTATTATTTTGTCATTATTAATTCATATTTTATTTCATTTTAGTAACTACTACTCTATATTTTATTTACCTTCTACATCCTACTCTGTCTTATTATATCTGTTAAATAAAGAAAAAAATGTAAATACCTGGAAAACAAAATAATAATTGTTGCCACAAAAAAAAGAGAATTCAACCTGAATGATTATAGTAATTGCTAATATTGTTCTCTTCCAAGAAGTTCTGTAACGGACATAACATACCTCACTATACTGCAGCAGGTGAACATGTATAGACATCAAAGCAATGCAATATCACTTTTCAGCTGTCATGATTCCCAGTCTTGCTTTGGCAGGCCGATGTGAAAAAGAATGTCCTTTTTTATCACTTTGGCAAAAACACATGTTGATGGCATTGTAGGCCTAATGGAAGAAGTTAATGATGAGGGAATAATGAGACACATGCTGTGCAAGTGTGTGGGTTCGGTAGGTGGTCAGTGGTTTGCCAGGGAGGGTCTGTGTTTCTGGTGGAAGAAGGAATGATTAATCCTAAAATGAATTAATATAATACAGATATACTGCATGTTCCCGTGTATGTATTTACACTATTAAATAATAGAGTGTCACTGTAATTGCAAACATCAAACTATCAGACACAACCTTTATATGATATGTTTCTGAGAAGTTAGCCAATTTCTTTAGGAGATCATGGCACATTGTTGATTTAGTTCTCACAGAATCGACCCTGTGAAGGCTTCACACTCATCTCCAGGAAGTTTGATATTTGATTGTTACTATCTAAAATATTTCTGTCAGACCCCTGCAGCCTTCACATAGATTTAACAAAGCTGCCCCATATCTTCCCGTATAATTGAATTCCTTACCATTCTCAATGTTATCCACACTGATTGTAGGATTTCCACAACAATTTGGCCCTTCACATCACGCCTCAAGTTGTATTTTTATCACATCCTTTAAAAAAAACAGTTTCTGTATCATTCACACTGGCTAAATCTCTGCTGCTAACATGCACATCTTTAAAGGGATTATAAAGTCAAACGAAAGACCCCTCTTCTTGAGTGGGTGGTGTATGAATAGTATTATCGTTGTCTGAAAAAGGGAGAGAGACTTCCCAGCCATCTTTATTGCAGTGTTAAGGCCCAGGTAATGCCTCAGAATAATGCATGATAAGGCAAACATAGGCACTCCTTTCAAAATATTCAAATGTGATCGGCGGAGTGGAAAATAAAGAAACGTGGATGGGTGGAATGACTTCCCTCTTCTCCATCCTCCTTCATAATATGCATATCACCACTCATTTTCTCTTTTACTTTGTTTTGCCAAGTGACCCCGAACCCACAATCGGATGTTTTAAGGGAACAAATGTTTTTGATGAATGCGATGATGAATTTGTATTATCCACAGCCATTGTTGTCTGCTTGTGACCAGTCACAGCTATAACTTTGGTAAACTTTGGAGCTCTGGCATGCATAAATATAAAGTGTGTTCATTTTCTTTTCTCCCAAGATGTGATTAAAGACGTGATCAGGCAGAGTTTTCATCTGATGTTCTTCACATCCCATTGACTGCAGTCTGCAGGTTCTTCTTCTAATGAACCTACTGTACAGATGTAGCTTCAACAACTGTGTACACTGAATGGACCTCTTGCAAACAACAAGTACAAGTACATGCAACATTGGAATAGGTTGACATGGAAAAGGGTCAGAGGTCACGGGTGGACTGGAGCCTACCATGAATCAGAACCACTGATTAATTGCATTGCTGTAAATCTTATTTTGTATCCTTCCAACGTGGGCCTCACATTTAACATTGCCTTTTTCCAAATATGTCTAATTGTTACCCTGGCATGACTCTTCATGGAAGTTTTGAGCATAGAAACGGAAGACCTAGATCATAATGAATTCACAATTGTAAGACTAAAATAAACTACAATAAACCACTTTTCTTAACATGAAGTGCTTGACTAAAGTAGGTAATGTATTGAATTATGAAGTACAATGTTCTTTGTGGCCCAAATCTCTAGCTTTTCGGAGAAGACAACAGAAAAAAAGAAGAAAGCTAGAATTAGACTGCTGGGAGAGAGCAGCCCACTCAGTGAGTTAATGCAGCGATTACAGTCTGGGAATGGTGGAAAAACCATGTCATGCTCATAGCTGCCACAGTTACTCCGACATTACTTGACTGCTTTTTATGCAAAACTGCAAAAATCAAAAGCACAAAAAGCAACTGCATGTTAAATGGGTATTAAAATTGTATAGTTTTAATAGCTTCAGGTAGAGGAAAATATTCGAATGCATCCATTCCTCTTGTTCTGGTTTTGAATGATTGAAGGAACTTGTGATTGGGCTTCCACATTGTGCTCCCATCTGCACATGCCAGCCCTTATCTGCCTTGATATTAACATGGCTCTTTCATTAGAATCCCAGCCCATTTTCTGGTTTGTGGGTAAAATAAGATGCAGAATGAGACAATAAAGTGCATTTGTGTTTCAGTGTCTGCATTATGAATAAATAATTGTAAGTGCCTGTCTATGCCTGCGTCGTCTTCAGAAAGATAATCACTGCCTATAACACACCCTCTGCCCCTTAACCCAGCTACGCTCAATGTACTAGTTCTATTATGTAGGTGAATATTGAAAGAGAATCATGACTTTATAATATCCATGTGCATCTGGAGCAGAAACAGATGGAAAAATGGCGGATGAGATCATTGTTGGTCATTCTTTCTGTTACAAGGCAACGGAATAAGAAGAAAGGGAAGGAGAGTGCAGGGGAAATGCATTTGGAGCTGTAGCGTCATTAATCTCAGGGTTTAAATTTTAGGTTGAAAAGGGAGTTTGCTCGAACACACTCAAGTCCTTGGACAGCAAGTTGGAAGCATGGTGGTGAGGTCAGATATGCACAGTACACTTAGCCCTCTGCTCCTGAAGCATCTGCTGTGCAGCATGGTGTACATGAAGCCAGAGTCAGAGCACGTCCCAGTTCTTCACTGGGACGTTGTGGTGAATGGTTTGAATAAAATCTGTCATAGCTAAAAAGACACTCTTTTAAACTGTATTATTACGATCAAAACAGCCCACCCCAGGCTGGTACGACCGTCTGTATATTAATAAAATTTCCGATGGGGGTGAAATGTATTCAATGACTGCTAGCTGCGCATGGATGCCACCGGGTTGGCTGCACTGGATGTGGTCTCAGGTGTCGGGGGAGTCGAGGGTGTCAGTGGTCTGGTCTTGGTCTGTCATGAGAAGCCACCTGGCCCCTGTGTGTGTGTGTGTGTGTGTGTGTGTGTGTGTGTGTGTGTGTGTGTGTGTGTGTGTGTGTGTGTGTGTGTGTGTGTGTGTGTGTGTGTGTGTGTGTGCGCGCATCACACTGCGATCAGTGTCATTCTGGTGTCTGACATGATGGGTCGGCCGTTGTTGACACATGCAGGCTCTCTCACACACACCCACAGACACACACACACACACACAGGATGGGACACATTCAGGCAGGAAGGTGATTGACAAGTCTCTTTGTTTGGCCTGCCAGCCTGTTTGCATTTCCCTTCCGAAAGGACAACGGGGAAAAGAAAGCTACACTGGAAACTGATACATAAAGATTACAATGTATCTGGAAGGCTTCATATAGCTTGGAGTACATGTTCTCTTAAACAAAGGTTAGCTTGTTGTTGTTTGTCGAAGACTCCTTCAAGAAAGTGCCCTGAGATTGTCAAATATAACATTCTTTGCATATAAAATGTACCTCTACTGTTTTATTTAAATTTGGGTTCAAGACTTTTAGAAATGTTTGTGGTGAAACAATCGGTGTCGGCTCTGTTCCCATAAGCATCCTGAACTGTTAAACAAAAGAGATTCCCACCATTACTCGCAACGTGTTACGATGTTACTTATGGGAAGGGTTGGTTTAAAGACATAGTATTAAAGACATAAAGATGTCAATACTTAATTTTATTTTTTTTATGTTTTTTCCTGTTTGCATGCATAGGAACAGGAACAACTCCCCAAAAAAGACTTTTTAACAGTGAAGGGATGACAGGTTGAATGGATATCATTTGTCCAGTATGAAAAGCATAATAGAAGTTTGGCCGTGTTAATTACACACATTGAGTACACTCCTCTTGTTCTCCACTCACAAGCTCTCAATTGATGTGTCCTTTTGTTGCAGCTTCCTTGTAAAGTTAATATTCTCCTGCTGTGGGTTTCACATTAGGCGCATAAAAAAAAGAAATCTGGAAGAAAACAGGCGGACAGTCAAAACTATATTACTTTATGTTGTTAATTAATTTGAATAATTATGTAATTATAGTTCTGGTCACTGGAGGTCTACTATTACTTATAACACTTTACATTGGTTATCGTAGCCAGTACATTTCCTTTGATGATTTAGGGGGGTGAGCATGGTTCAACACCATTTGTATCCTCTGGGGACCATTTGGGGTTGTTGTTTTTTTCTAATTTGGGCAAACAGTGGACATTTATTTGACCGTGTGTCCTTCTACAGCTAGTGTTACACAAAACATTTAGGAAAGTGTCCGCCACCAAAGGTTTGTGGTTGTTCTGAACGTATAGGCCAATATATGCCAAATCTAAATAAATAAGTAAAGGCATATATAATAGTCCAAATTTGACACATAATCTTTTTGCAAAATATGTTAGATTATAAAAAAGATTTGAACAACATAAGGGATATCATGTGAAATAGTTGGGCTTACACTACAATATGCACATTGTCCTAATTAAACCATGTGCACATGTTAATGATGTAAAAGGACATGATCCCTGAGACTCAAAATTTAAATCACATTCACGACCTCGGAGGAACAGGTGCAAATGCCAATGTTACAAGACATTTGATTTGTTTCCACCCATATCCTGGACCGTGTTGTGGGCAAGCACACACACTAAGTCCAAGAACACAACCAGGGAACAAGGACCAGACACCAAGGTTTACAAGACACATTGGGTTCACATTTTGGGGACTTGGGAGTCTGCATACGGTCTTCAAATGTTTCAGTCCCCGGTCAGTTGCTAAGGGAACACCTGCAGATAGCTAGTTAACTAAGTGCAGCGAAGATGCTCCCGTTGTGGTGATCAATTATGGATGAGCCGAGAGAACTTTGACATGTTAAACCACTTAGGGGGCTGGAGAGGAGGAGCAGCGAGAGCCACGGGAGTGAGAGAAAGATGAGGGGGAAAAGAAGGCCGGGTAGACTGATCTCAGGCATATTATCATGGCATTGTTACAAACTAGAAGGCCCACTTTCATTGGATTTTACCGTCATTGCTGCGCGCCCTGCTTGGGATAATACACACGGTATAATGGACATGCTATGGTAGAGACGGTGCTGATGCTGCAGGATTTGAAGAATACATTTCGATGGCCACCTTCGTAACGTGTAATGCTGTGTGCATGTCAAGTGATTAAAAAGTTGCCTTTTGAAAAGTTGTGCAGTGTAATCAGAAATGTGGATTGTGTTAAATAAATTTAAAAATGACATTCATACACTGCCCTCTGCTTTCTTATCGTACCACTTTAGATTACAGCACATATAAAAAATACGTTGCTGCAGAAATGACAAATGACATACTACTATATACTTTTTAACGCATTAGCCAGTTGTAATTAGTTTGAAGATGCAAAGCTTGCCACATACTCTGATTTGTTTAGTAAACATCATGTACGTTTGTGCACATTATATTTAGCTTCTTTCGAGTTTTCTTGAAAACAAAAATAGATGTTGCACCAACATTGGGTGTTACTGTATCCTTGAGTTCCAACGAACTGTCGAGTGAATTTCCCTTGTCATGAAGTTTGATGGTAGGCCATTTTTGTAAGTATTGTATTCCCACATTGTAACATATCAAGATATGCCAAGGCGTGTTACTGGTCGTTGTAGATCAGGGGAATATTGGGAAACCACAGGTTGGACTGTGTATTGCATACAACTCATAGAAACACAACTCATAGAAACTCCACAGCGTTACAAGAGGCCAGACACTACACAAAGGAACCTTCTTCTGTGGTATGACAGAACGTTGATCGTCAGATGCATCTACATTAAAAGTGCATTACTTTCCCCCAGTATTTTCTCTTGATTTAAAAAAAAACATGCCAGCATGTAATCTGTGCTCTCAGTGGAGAGGACTCTTCTTTCCAGGCTTTGCTCAATGTTTTGTACACAAAGCAGCAACAATAATTATATACACTATCTTAGCCTGAAGATATATCTCCTTATGTAATAATGTTACTATATTATAGTTCCCAAAGTCAAATCCATTTGTACATATATATATCCATATATTGAAATACATTAAGTGATGTCATAGCATATCTTTATTGCAATATCAACACTTTTAGCGCATTTGTCTTATATTCTCAAATCTAGTTGTCGAGTAACAATCATCTTGTTTCCCATAATGGTTTAATAGGTATAGTCAGTAAATTAATAAAGAGCTTAGAGTCCCTTTTACACTAACTTGCTTGCTACCCATCGTTCACTAGCATGTTGTCCTCTTCCTATGTACTGACTCGTAAGACATGAGCCATACATACAGAGCGCAGCTGACGAATGTACCAAATAAAAGTATTTATTACCACCTGGAAACATCTTCAGCTACAACTAAAGCCCCCATTTGTATACAAAGTACAGCTGAAGCAGACTCGCAGCCTATCCAGCTCATGCAACAATAAAAAACATCAGGGCTTTAAAGCCAAAAGAGAAGAGGGAAGAAAAAAATCATTGTGCTGTTCAAGTGAAAGAATAAGAAATACAGCGAGAGGATCGTTGGAGATCAATATTCCATTTGGACTCCAAGACTAGACTAGACAACAAATAGGTTAATGTTTTGCTGGATAAGCATTGTGGGTGTGGGTGTAATTTGTGTGTGTGTGTGTGTGTGTGTGTTTTGTTTTGTGTGAATGCTTGGACATTATTTCCATGACTGCAGAAAAAGAAACATGGAAGCGATTGGAAAGCCTGGGAGCTGCTCGGGGCTTCATGTCGCTGAGCGAGTCGACCTGCCCAGCTGTCTTCAGCTATTGTTTCTACGTTGTTGACTCAGAAAACAGCGCATGAGACAGTGGACCATAAGACATCGTAGCACCAAAACATTATTCTCATACGGGGGGGAATAGAATGGAATAGGACAGTGGAGCCAGAACTTAAATGAAGTTGGAAGAAAAAGCACGACTGTAACAAAACTCTGAGATTATGAGCTCAGACGTTGGCTTAACGTTTTCTTTTTTAATAAATGAGAGCAAATGACAGAGAGAGGAACAAGGATACAAAACAGTGCATTTTCAAGAAGTCAATAAACTGAGTTATTCTTTCACCTGATGCCAACCCACATTGGGGAGTTTGAACAGAGGTCAACGTCAGCACTGTCGCTGAACCACACTTGATTGAGGCAAGTTCTCCGTCTCTGTGCTCACTCAACCCTCAGTCCTGTCCAGAACTCAGAGCACAATTCACACATTTCCCCTGTGATCTGAAGACACTCCAATCTCAATGTGTGAAAAAAAGAAAAAAGGAATCACAAGCTTAGGCTAAGGGAAATAACACTGGGAGTGAAATGAAAACTTTTTTTTAAGAGGCCCTCATGGAGCAACTAATTAAAGCAACGTTTTTAAATACTGCCGTCATCGTCAGACAAAGAGGGACACTGAAAACAACAGACACAAATACAACCCAGAGAGTGGTTTCTGATTTTGAGAAGATACATGTTGAAGTACTATTCATTAATTATGACCAAATACTAAAAGGTCCAACCAATCAAATAGCCTCCTTAAAGGCATAGGTTTGTTTTGTCGTAAGATTGTTGAAATGAAATGTGTTTTCAAGGAAGGGGCATGACATTCCACATCTAAAAAACAAACTTAATATATACTAAGTATATAGGATATACAGTAGTATATTAGAATAGCTATCTAACACAAAATAAGTAGATTCGGACTATGTTGTTGACTACTTACTTCACAGAATGATCTCATGTCTTGCACAACATAGTTCATGTGGTGTGTTTAAACCTGAGTGACTGGGTTTTGTTCAGACGTGGAATTACCTCATAACACCTCAGGTGAACAGTATAAGTGTCTCCAACAAAATGGATGTGGCACAGTTTGTACCGGCATGGTCAATAACCCAAAGCAGCCTCACTTAGGTTGTCCACCATGAAACACGACAAAATCAGCATTACCCGTCACTGTCATGAAAGACTGACGCTGTTCACCAGAGTTCTGCAGCCGGTCTCACTTTAAACCCAGCTGACTTCAATGTGGGGAGAAGGAGGTGTGTTACCCTCCTCCTTTCACCACTCTCTCTCTCTCTGTATTTTTCTCACACACAAACACACTCACAGGCACACTCAGCCACTCCCCTCCTGCTGGCTCATTAATCAAAGACAGATTATCAGGAAAGTGACACCTTCATGATTACAACGTTTCTGGGGAACTTTTTAATAAGACTTTAGTTGGAAAGGAGATGCAAATTAGCCGACTTACTTCAAAGTGCAACACAGTTATTATTCAGATGAGGATAGTTTGAGGTTGACGGAGGCAAAAAGTGAAAACAGACTCTATTACACATTACAGACTTGCAGATAAAATAGAAGATAGTTATGGTTACATTGATTTAATTGTATATAATTAGTTTGTTTAATTTGAGTCAGGCCGATGATTTATGCTACTCGTCAATATGATGGATGCTCCTCCACTAGATCACTGCTGAACACTGCTATCTGTCCTAATACAGTCAAAACTTCTTCAAATCGCTCAGATATCTCGATAACAGATAATAACCCATTGATAATCGTGTTTAATTTCACAACAAACAGAAGGAAATACAACCAGCTCATGAGCACTGAGACCATTGGTCCTGAACTGGAGTAGCATGTCATTCCCATCACTTGCTCCACTTTAAACGCTGAGCTGCCTCCACACATCTGTCCAAGAAAAGAAAAACATCTTCTTTTAATCTTTAAACGCTAAACAAGCCATCGTCTTCATTTTCCATCTAAAAGCATATACTAGTGCACCTAAATATTTCATCATAGGCGCCCGATAACACTGGGTAATGCAGTGGATAATGAAAAGGTATAGAGTGAGGGAGGAGGCAGTGTGTGTGTGTGTGTGGTGGTATACTTTAGTGACTTTGTCTATCAGATTGTTCCACTGTCTCCATGTCTGATTATACTCACACACAAGGGTGGAACTCCATACACAGGGCCTTAAAGAAAAGTGGCCCCGAACATATCGAGGTGGAACAATACAATGTTTCCGCGCGCGTGTGTGTGTGAGCGCGCGTGTGCGAGTATGCGCGCGCGCGTCAATGCGCGCTTTCACCTTATACTCCAAAAATCAACGTGTCAACACTTTCCGTGCATGCCGTCCACAGGGTGAGATGTTGTAGATGAATTGCGTCTAGCCCACATGCTTTATAATGTAGTTCACATTAACCCCAATGAAGACGAACAAATGCAAAGAGACTAAATTAATAAGACAAAATAAAGCTCTGCGTGTGTGTGCGTATAGGCGTGTGAATCTGTGCGTATTTGTGTGTGTGTGCTAGTGTGTGTCTGTGTCTGTGTGTGTGTGTGTGTGTGTGTGTGTGTGTGTGTGTGTGTGTGTGTGTGTGTGTGTGTGTGTGTGTGTGTGAGAGTGAGTGTGTGTGTGTGTGCGAGAGAGAGAAAGTGAGTGTATGGTCGACCGATTCAGGAGCGGTGTTAATGTTAAGGGAGCATTAGAGTTAATGCAAATTAAAAAGCGCTGCTGATCCCTTTTGACCCCCCCCCCTATTCACAGTGTTAATGCGGCCATTTGCTTGGAGGTACGAACCCCCCATAATTCAATTTGTCCAAATGAATGAGAGAACGTACAGCCAGCCCTCCCGCACCTTCCACACCAACATAGAACTGCATGGGGGGAAATGGACAAGACCAAAGTAAGGCTACTTACCACATGCCTCTCCGTGTGTATAGCTGTTTATTACTTATTTCATCTGTAAATGAAAGCAAGCAATTATTACAAGGAGCCGGTATCATATTATTATGTTGGCCCCGGTCCCCTAGATAGTCATCAATCACTCTCAATCGACCTGTCACCGGCAGGCAGAGATCCAGCTGGAGAGGAGAGAATGAGGGGAGGAGTAGGCTACATCATCATTAATTTGAGGAGTGACCCCCGGGGCTATCCACATGTCTCAACCCGGGATTCTCCAAGCAAGGCTGCGCACCGGCACTGGCACCAGCACCGGCACCGGCGCTGTGGCCGGCGAGTTTGACTTTTAGCCATTTGTGTTAACTGCAGTTTCACAATGTTATCTATAACCCAAACACACGTGCACATGTGAGGGATGGATGAATGAATAGATAGATAGATAGATAGATAGATAGATAGATAGATAGATAGATAGATAGATAGATAGATAGATAGATAGATAGATAGATAGATAGATAGATAGATAGATAGATAGATAGATAGATAGACATATAGATAGATAGATAGATAGATAGAATAATTAAAATGATTAATGTGCATGCAAATAAGTTAAAAGGTTCATTTAAAGTGCACACGGTTAGGCACTCGGGGGACTTGTGACGTAGGTGTAATTGGAGCATTATACAAAAGTATAGTCTAACTTAATTTTTTTTATAATCTTAAGATTGTACATGCAGTATGTTTTGTGGATCTATTGATGGACTGCTATATATTTCTCTGCACAATTATATTATTTACATATTAATTTAAAATCAATTAGTTACCCATAATTAGCATTAGTGCGGAGGAATGATAAGAATGTGCTTATAATTGGGCTTTATGCATTCAAACTGACACACTACGTTTATATATTCAAGACACTGATTGCCTGGGAGTTGATGTATTGGCACTATACATGTGGGACTAGAAATGTATCTCCAGGACATTGTTGTTTTTAATTCAATTCTTTCTCTGTTCCTTCTCAAAGATTTTCTTATTCGATTGTTCTTCTCTGGGTTTTTTTTTTGTTGTCGTCATCCCAAGAAAGAAAATGCATATTAAAGTTACAGTCTGGTCATTTTCGAGTGGGAAACTTCTGACGTCAGAGTCACCACCGTTTAAAACAACCTGCCTCTGCTGCTGACGTCTTTTATACTACTTTTTTATTCGGAAAAATATGTATCTGACATCAAAGTGATTATTCTAGGGAAAGAAATAATGAATCCATCTGTTTCGGCAATACTTTAAAAAGGAAGAGATAGAAGATTGCTGCCTTTATTATTTTTTTATTTTTTTATTTTTTTGCAGTTGAAAGGCGTTTGAGTGGGGGGCATTTTCCACAAATTAAACATGCTACTCTGCTTCGCCCTATAAGCATCCAAGGAGCCTGTGCTTACCAATCGATCGGTACAGTCAAACTGAGCTGCAGCCTCGCGCGTTGGAGTGGAGACCTTCAGTCTCGCTTTATTTCTGGATATTGGGGGACCTCTCTACCATGTCATATCCACAATTTGGATATCCTTACTCGTCTGCTCCACAAGTAAGTTCATGTTACCTTTGTTCAATTAATTGGATATTTTGTGTTTCACATTGCAGCGATTGATTATCTCATCGATTTAAGCATGATCCTTTTACGCATTTTGGCTAAGAATCAGAGAAGCTGCCACAGTCCTTTCGCGTATCGGAAAGGTATTGCGTTACATCCGTATACCTGTGTTCCTGCAGCGATAGAAAAAAAGGCTTAAGAGAGAGAAACCAGAAACCAGCGAGACCCCCAACCTCCTGTTCCCAGATTTCTGCAAGATAATAGCCTCTCGGTAATGTCAGCCATATGTTTATCTGCGCTGGAACACACATGCCCACTTGTTCTGCACACGCTGTGTGTGTTTTGCGCCGTAACCCAGATGCTGTTTTGTTTTGGCGTTGAGCCATAAAACATAATTTGGGCTTCACTCTGGGTATTACTGGGCGTTGTAGGGAAAATGTGTTGTGACTATTTGTAACGGGTTGGATCCGAGCTAACAGACGGCTCGTTTTTGGACACGTTTTACGCGCACATTACCACGGGAATACAACGGGTATCATCCAATATCAATCAAGGAATTCCGAGGGGAAAAGGTGCGAATAAGGTCGATTTATCCTGGGTTGCTTCCAAAGATGTCAAAATAAAAATTTAAAATCATATTTAATTTCAGAAAAGTAAACACTGTTTGGACACAGGGAGAATCGTGTTCATCAGACAATCTTCATTTCATATTCAAAAGTAAAAGTTATGAACTAACTATCAGATAAAAGTGCTCAGCATGCAGAATTATATAAAGAACCCCAAGAACTTTTTAAATAAAAATTCTCTCTCGGTCCCCACCCAGTTCCTGATGACAACCAACTCTCTGACCACTTGCTGCGAGTCCCCGGGCAGATCCATAGCCGACTCCGGAGTGGCGGCGTCCGGGCAGACACCAGTCTACTGCCCCGTGTACGAGAGCCGGCTGCTGGCCACGGCGAGGCATGAACTCAGCTCAGCCGCGGCGCTGGGCGTGTACGGGAGCCCCTACACCGGCAGTCAAGGCTATGGGAATTACGTTACATACGGCACCGATGCCTCGGCATTCTACTCGCTGGTAAGCCGTTCACCTGATCCGTCTTGGCATTGATTAATGGAGCCGCAGAGTGCTGAGGCTGAGGCACACGTCGCCTCTCTTTTTCTCACACAATACCAGCTTGTTACTGTACGTGATTTATCCCTATATCCTCAGGTGAGCCAACGTGTCTTTAGTAATTGGAAAACACTTTATTCTAAAGGGACACTTTATTGTGTCAGAGTTGTACTTTATATCAGTCATTATTTTCATGAAGCAAGACAGAAACAAAGTTAAGGCACTATTAATATTAAGACAAGTTGGTGTCTATAGGAAATACCTTATTTTTTTAAAACAGACTAACGTTGAATATTCAGTATTATTTAAGTAGATATATATCAAAAGTCTATAAAAAAATAATTCTGAACGTGTTTAGAAGAGACCCCCTGTGCTGGAGTCCAAGAATATAGTTTGTTCAAGTGTTGTCATACATTACATGTTCCTATTTTTAGTAAAGTGGTTGGAATACTATTCAGAATAGCAATACGCTTTTCTAACTGACACTTAAAACAAAACTGGTCCTTATTTTGCCACAAACCTTTATGGACGTATTTGCCCAGACTGATCAAGTTAATAAACCTGTATCCTATTGTTTGTCTAACGGTTTATTTATTGTATAACGTAGTTTACTAATAACTATTTATCATCATCAGGTTTCTCCCTATTTAATTTTGCAAGTGGATATTTCAAAATTACAATTCACTGCACAATGAGCCACTTTTCAATAGTCCTAATGAATTCCATTGAGCAACTTTTAAATAGTCAGTACAAATTAATCTGTTTGTCAGCACCATGGCGACTCGTTCAATGTAACATAATTGATTTCCTATTTGCATAATCTTTAAACTCTTGTCTCTGTGTATGATTTCAGGGCACATTCGACACTAAAGATCCCACGGCTTCTGCGCATGCGGGAATAACCCAGGCAACAGCCTACTATCCTTATGATCCTACCTTGGGACAGTACCAGTATGACAGGTATGTTGTCTCTGTTATAACATGCATTCTGCTAAGACACTTCCTTATCAATGCAAACATCACACCACTTTAAATTAACTCTATACGTGTAATTAACAAAATGTCCAGTTAGAGTGACATGAGAGCTTCTCTTGAGCTGTGCCGCTATGCCCGCTGTCAGAAGGCTTTACGCCAACTGCCAATACAGGGTGATCAAAAAGTGGGTAACTCTCAAAGTATTGTGCACCATGTAGAGTGAGTTTCCACAGCGTTTAATCAATCATCCACGAGAGGTCAAGGCCATTCTCATAATCTAGCAACATTGGGTCATCACCTTCATCTCGTGACATATTTCTTTCCTGATGGGGGGGATTTGCTTCCCAAGACTCAAGCTCCTTTCAAAAGAGTCACGAGGCCTCATGTCTGCCATATCGAAAAGTCTCCTCAATAATCCAGTTGACATCAAAATTAAGTCTGCGATATGGTGATAAATGTCGGGATTGAATGAAAACTATACCTGTGATCAGCAGGCTATTTGAATATAATCAGCAATGCAGAGGCATGTATGGTGTCATCACCGAAAAACCCTCTTGTTTCGTGTGTTAATTGATAAGAAAAGTGTTATATTGATTAGTTTCATCGCGACATGTTATTTTTTAACACTAATTCTAAATTATGTATCAAGTGAAAAATATGTCAGCAGCTGTGCTGATGAGTGCACATGTGGCAAAAGGCCTAAAAGTCTAAGGCAAGCAGAACGAGTGGCACTCAGTAAAACAAGCAGGCCCACAGCGGTACCACTCTGTCTGAGCCTGCCTTTTACCTAAGGGCTCATCATTACACTCAATAAAGCAATTTTACAGTCTATTTTATCTGCGAGGAAACAACTCGGGGTATGGAAAGGTGCAGCGCTCCTCTGCTCTTGATTCCCTTAGCAGCGCTTGACCTGCACTAAGCTATACGGAGCAATAAAGGCCTCATAAAAGCCTCCCCGGAGAGGACTTTTACAGCTCACTGCTGACTGAAAATCAACACTGTGCATTTTAAATGCAGGTAGTTGTTTGTGGGAGGAGGAGTGGTATGCTGCGCTAAGAACGGGTTTATTAGGCAATGCATTAATATTAGAAAATATGTATACCACATGCAATCCAAACATATGAATTGATAGAACTATAGCCAATTTTCTATAATGATAGAAGATGTACTTTTCAGAATGACTTTTGGAGGTATTTCAGGAAATGTACTGTACGGTGTTTGCGCTGTATACACTGCACATAGTCCCTTTTTACAATTATACAAAACAATGTATTGAAATAGTTAGTTTTAAAGTCCCCCAATGGAAGTATAATACATGATGTATTACTCTTTACCCGCCCCTAATTTTCTAAATCTCTGAAGTGACACTTTTTTTACGATGTCCACTTTCAAGCTTATGAACAATTTGCATAATTTCAAGATTCAAAGAAGCAGATGGCTGTGTCATGCTTTTCAGAAAAGAAAGTGCTAGGGCAACACATTAGAAAGTGTAATGCGACGGGCACCATAATCTATTTACCCTTTCATTACCATTGTGTTCTCATTAACAGATATGGTTCCATGGATGGGGGAACAAGGCGGAAGAACGCCACGCGGGAGACGACCAGCACGCTGAAAGCCTGGCTGCAGGAACACAGGAAGAACCCGTACCCGACTAAAGGAGAGAAGATTATGCTCGCCATCATCACTAAAATGACGCTGACGCAGGTCTCCACCTGGTTCGCCAACGCCAGGCGGAGGCTCAAGAAGGAGAACAAGATGACATGGCCACCCAGAAACAAGGGCTCAGAGGAGAAGAGATATGACGAGGATGAAGATGGGTCTCAGGAGGAGCAGATAAAAAGCGAGAACAATGAGGATGGTGAGTGTCTCTGTGTCTTATTGCTCTGCAGAAATTAAGAAAAATTGTAAAACATCATTAATGCTCCATTGTTATGTTGCAGGTGACTGTTGCACGTATCAACAATAATATATTATTGTGTTGATAAAGCAATCAGGAAGGGGGACTTTTCACTACCTTCTTAACAGAAGTCATATTTTTTAACAATAGCTTAAAATAAAAACATTTTTTTAGCAAATGTTTCTCATTGTCATTGGGAGGGATACGGATGAATCAAAAATAAGTACGGGAGAACATCAACAACTATAATCTCACTAAAGTCCACTGTTATCATCCATCTTAAAAAGATAAATCTACTTTATTTTCTTTTTTAATCCAACACACTATAAACTAGGATGATGTTACCAATCTCTTAAAGTGAATTTGTAGAAATGTCAATTAGGAAAAGTTTGAGATGAAATCTAAGGCAACCCTATTTTATTCTATTTCGTGATATCTATTATTGACAATAAAAAGTGTTTGTGTGATACTGTTATTATCATTAAAACTATCATACTCACAATAAAAAATGAGGCCTTACAATTTGTACTGGTCTTAAACCACTGAAATCATTTAATATATATATATGTTTTGTAATAATCAGCATCAGCAGTTTTGTGTACAGGAATGCTGAATATGCAAACCACTAAGACCATCACAAAAATACATCGTAAGACAGGCCCCCGTCAGTTTATTTAAAGGTGTTTGGTTAAATCACTTTTACCAAGTTTAGGTGCCTTTTTAATTGCAAAGTGTTATGATGACGTCATAATTCGGTTACGGCTAATAATAAATTGAAGGGCATCAAACACATGCTGTACAGTGTGTCGGGTTAAACCTGATTCATGATTACTGCTTATATTTATTTAACACGAAAAGGCTCTAAACATTAATCCCTTTATTAAAGTTGAACAACTGCGTGCAGGTGTGATTGAAGACTGTTCAGGATGCCGTCATCAGATCTAAAGCCATGTCGCGTGACTCCATATCTCTCACTGACATGCCGTCTCCACGCTGTTCTCTTTTCTCTCTCCCAGAGACCAGAAGTCGGCCTGATAAAGACCTACAGTTGAGCGATTTGGACGATTTCGACACGCTTGAGTCCGAGAGCTCCGAGTGCGAGCTGAAGCACCGATACCTCATGAACACGCACATGACGACGACGGGCGACTGCCCCGCGGAGCACCTCATCAAGGACGCGTCTCTGAAAATCTCTATCCCCGTTTCCCTGGGAGGGGAGCAGGACTTGAGCAAAAGTTGTCTCAAAACCAACCAGGAGGATTTCCAGCCGGACAGCAGACAGCAGGCAAAGGTGTGTTACAGCCAGCAGCAGCAGCAGCAGCAGCAGCAGCCAGGGCACCAGCTATTGGACGGCAAGCCTCGGATCTGGTCTTTGGCACAAACTGCGACGTCCCTGAACCAGACGGAGTACCCGTCCTGTATGCTGAGGTGCCAGCCGCCGCCGCCGCCCCCCTCCTCCTCCCTCACCCCATCCCCCGCCGCTACCTCACCTGTCACCGGCATGGACAACAGGCAGGACTCGCCGGTCACGACCCTGAGAAACTGGGTGGACGGAGTTTTCCACGACCCCTTGTTCAGGCACAGCACTTTGAGCCAGGCACTGACCAACACCACCGTCTCTTGGTCCACGGACACCAAAGACATGGCCATGCTGGAGGCTGAGAGGAACGCGGCGGTCTTGCAGCAGCACCAAGACAATGCCAAAGACAATGCCATGAGTTTCCCAAAAACTATCAACAAACTGTTCTGCTCCTAACACAACCAAAATACCCTTTGATTGCCAAAATAGAGACTCTTTGTGACTGAAAGTCGGATGGAAAAGCCTATTTCGTCTCCATGATTCCTTCGTTTTTTTTATTTTTTTTTTAAAAGCAATGGTAGCTATAAACTGATTAATTGGCGATACGATAGTGAACTATCCGGATCGGTTTGGCTTATTTTATTTAACGCACGCACAGAACTTATCGACATGTATAACTAAAAGTTTACATCTTGGGGAAAAAATAGGCCTAAAGTTTACATAATGGTTCGTTTTTTTTCTTGTTTCTTTACTATGCGCATGCAAATGTAATTGAATATTATTTAGGTCTCAGCGGTTGAGTATCACTATAAAAAAAGTCTCACAAATGCACAGCTCTTATGAAGTGGAAGAGAGCGTCTCAACTTTGTTCACTGAAAATAAAATCAGTCGGTTTCTGAGAAGCTCTTGGTTGAGTTGCTGTCCATGGTGCTGAACTACATGGGAACCCAATCCCCCCTGGAACGGCTATTCTTCCCTTGTCTGCTTTTGCATGTTTGTTTGCTTTTTCATGTAAAAGTATACGTCCACTGATTACATGGGACCTCTGAGCACAGGGGATTTTTTTGTTTTGTTTTTTAACGCAATCTGCTGTTAAATAAAGCAGTTTCATCAGTTCAATTCCTTCTTAACGCACTACAAAAGGGAACAATCGAAAATATTCCACCATGCGGGTTATTATTTCAGAGGAAAAACAACAACCAAACATCTACTTTCGTTTAGTGACAGTGAGAAAATGAGGCAGACTCAAACCCTCAAGACAGAACAATATCAGCATCTCAGATCTGCCTCATTAAATCCCTCTAAACAGGCTGTAATTGGGATGTTCACAGTCATATTTCATGTCAGGCCATTGATTTCCCCTTTCTGCCCTCTGATAATATTATCGAAACATCTCAACAGCTTCCATGATGCAGCTGTCAAAAGGGTAAGTTATTCTCCACATACGTCCGTTAATGGGTTCAAAACGGAGGCCCGACAAAATAATTTGAAGTGACGAGTTTTCGTTCTGACACTAACCCCTCAATTTCCCCGAGACCGGGTCCTGCGGAAAACAGCCTGCATGCTGATTCCTCCTCTGTGGAAAAGTGAAAGGGCTTTACGAGGGAGGCACTCACATCGTCTAAAAGTGAAAAGGGCAAAGGAACTCGAATTCGTTGTTGTAGATAAAAGGGCAAAAAGAAAGGAGCCAAGGGTACTTGACAGTAATGGCGAAAGTGGAGCTCTCGAGGGACTCTGTCTGTCCTGCGAGAGAGAGAGGAGGCGGGGGGGACTTCAGTGATGAATTTTAATGGGGGGGAAAGCCCCCCTTCTTGGAAGAAAGTGCTATAGTGGACAAAAGGGCTATTCTATGAATCGGAATCAAGATGTATGTTTTTATTTGTTTTCTTACCTCGGGAAAATCTCCCCTGCGGCATTTCTAGAGCAAAGTTGACAAGACCGCAAAATGAATTGGAGCAAAGTCATAAATGTTAAGCGCGTGCATGGTCTGACGGGGGCATGCGTGGTTAATAGGCGCCTATTTTTTATAGGGATATGTTGTTATATTTTCCCCTTAATAATATAGGCATGTGTATTAGCCGACATGCACGGTGTTGAATTTGTAATCGCTACTGGTAGAGAAATAGTAGGCCAAAGTGTAAGGCCCCACATAAAACAATAAAGCCTCGACATTTAATTAATTTAGCACGAGGACCGATTTTATTAGACCTCCGAACCAAGTGGCTTTGTATTATAGCGGAAGAGACAAGTAAGAAGTAAGAGAGAGGGGGGGGTGGGGAGTCGAGGGGAGTCGGGAGGACAGATCCAGGGAGAGAGACGTAGAAGCAGAGAGAGAGAGAGAGAGAGAGAGAGAGAGAGAGAGAGAGAGAGAGAGAGAGACCGCTATAACTAAATCATTCAGCCGTGGCAAACACGACCACACAGAGGGAGCGAGATGGTAAATTAACAGGGGCTTTTTACATAGAGACCAAATAAAACTGTAATCAGCGACGCGTTACTTTTCATTAAGCGGGTTTGACAGCAGCATCGTCAGCCACTCCGACACGGGAGCGGGGTCCGCGCTGCAATGAACTGCTCTCCAACCGGGAGTCATAAGATAATTCCTTAAGCTCCATTAACAACTCTTAGCCGCAGGAAATGGGCTCCCCATGAAAACATCTCCAAATCTAAAAGCTTTATCGACCTGGCAAACCTCAGCTGATGGCTTCTCTTTTTTTCACCCCCCCCCTTCTCTCTTTCTCACTCTCTCCCTCCATCTCTCTCTCTCTCTCTCTTCCTCACCCCCTCCCTCTTTCTCTTTCTTCAACTTAAGGGACAGAAACGTCCAACTGAGGTAATAGACTTTGACACAACACATTAAATGGGAAATGAGAAAAGGGAGAAGAAAGGGCACACTTAAACGCCTTTTAAACGTTACCAATTAGAGGTTTAAAACTTGAATAAGATGTAGGCCTTTGGCATATGCCTGACTGATGGGACTTTTAACTGAATACCTTCCCCACTTGGTAAACGCAGCACGTACGTGAGCACAGTATGTACTCCTCCTGTGAGGTAGCTGAGTCAAGGGATGCGTACAAAAGCTTTATCTCACTTTCTGAAGAAGACGAAAAAGTCCCCCGGTGACATGCAGCACGGTTGTCTCAAGAGACATTGTTTTACTTTTTGTGCCCTAGTGGTTCAAATTATATTCTGTATGTTATAGAACACTTCCGTAACTTATTTCCTTCTCTTAAACAAGCACCCTGTCAAACAATCAAGCTCTGTTTATAGCAGAGGGCCCACAAAGGCTGACAACACCGAACAATCAGCAGCACAGAGATCCCCAGAGAGAGAGAGAGAGAGGGAGAGAGAGAGAGAGTCTGGGTCAGGTTAATACTACTGTGACCCTGAGCCATAAATATATTTACACATCATTACACATCAACACAGGCAGACAGAGGATCACATTTAAACGCTTGCCACACGCGCACCGGGCTTAATTGAATATTTAATCTATTCATTGACTAACATTAATACGGTGAGAATAGCAGTAATGTGATCAAAGCTTAAATGAAAATATGAAGCATGACCTCACACAAAGAGCAATGTAGACCACACACGCGCCCCCCCCCCCCCACACACACACACACACATCCAAGTAGAAGGCACAATGCTATGCTGTGGCCTTACCGCCTCTTTCAAGAATCAATGGAATGGCATTTCATTCCAATTAAAATAGAGCACATTATTATCAGAACATATAAATGCACAGCTACATAAAGAAAACAGCCTGTAGGTGTGTAATCGTATCATTTAAAATTTCCACCGAGGATTAAATTATATCTAAATGTCAGTTCATGTGAACGCTCGGCACGGCTGGTCTAAGCAAATTAAGATATTGATATAACTCAGAATAATACACAAAGTCAAGACAAGTATTGTAGAGCACGGTGCACACATCAGTGAAGTTCACATTTGGATCGTGCGGCTCCGGTAGCGTTACAAGGACACCCCTCCACAGCTGTCAGGAGGAGGTGTGGAATATGTACCCCTCTACTTTAAAACCTGAAGTGCCTCCTCTTATTCTTCTTCCAACTGCATGGAGATATGGCGCGTATGTGTGTGTGTGCGTGTGTGTGTGTGTGTGTGTGTGTGTGTGTGCATATTGTAGCTGTGTTCAGAGCCCAGCTGCCAAAAAGACATGTCCAGGATGTGCCTTTATAGGCCCCAATGACTGGCCTCTATCAGGCCTCTATCATCGCCTCCCTGCAGTCGTTCCACAGGTCAAGAGGTTTGAGCCTGAGGGGCATCGCTTTTCACCATCTCACCCATCTGAGTCTGACTGGACTGTGTGTGTGTGTGGGTGTGTGTGTGTGTGTGTGTGTGTGTGTGTGTGTGTATGTGTATGTGTGTGAGTGTGTCTATCTGTCTCTGTGTGTGTGTTTGTAAGATAGAAAAATACATTCCACATGAATAACTATTCCTATAATAAACTTCCACTTTCATGGATAAAAATAATAAATACCATATTCTAATTCTTCTAAGAGCCCTCACTAACACGTCCAGGAATATTTGTTTCTTAGATTGACTTACTTAGATAACTTACCCAAAAAAGGTTGAGGATTGTAATCTTACACCCTCTTAAAGTCTGAGGAAAGGCCAAGAGGCTCTAATCATGGGTCACCACAACACACTTCAACTCTGTCAGACGAAGACCCCGTTAAGCTCACTGCCAGATAACTGAGATTATGTATCTATGTTTTTTCAATCTCTGGTTATTATGAGGCTGAATTGTGATAAATTCCTATTTATTTTTTATTTTTGTATTCATATTGTGGTAAAAATCTGAGTTTATTCCAAGTTCATGAAATATCTGACATTACAAAACATGTAACAGATCTTCAGAGGGAGTTGATCATCCCTGGTGCAAAACAACATTTACTGCAAGCTTATAATATAATGTGGGTCTCAGTTTGAGTCTTTGAACTGCCGGCTTTTGGGGACGTGCGTCCTCTACACTGTCGCCTTCATCTGACATGATGTCGAAATCTGAGCATATTCAGGCAGCTTAACTCACTTTAATGAGCCAACATTTGATGTTTCATTAAGTGTACAGCTCCATTGGGGGATAGGATGTATGTAATATCTTCAAAGATCGAAGCATTTTATTTTTAGATAAGGTGTTCCAATACTGGATGAAGCCAATATTGTTATCCAAAGAAATACAAATAAGTCTACTTTATCAATGTGATAGTATCTTGTAATGATGCTTTGTGTTCTGTGATTACATCGTAAAGAGCAGCATCTGGGCCATTTAACTAAAATATGTTGTATGTAAGCCAGTTGGACTTGATGAAGATGTTGGTGTAGTTATAAACAGAAAAGAAAATCTGTTGACATTGTTTAGTTTTTTATCCGAGTCTTGCAAAAGCCATGTAGAAGTAATTGCTAAAGGTCAAAAGAGACTGTGTTTTACCAACACATTTGTGTTTATCATTCAGGACAGATCAATACAATATTGTTGTTTTAAAGAACAAAAGCCAGGGGGGGACTTAACACTGACCTTTGCTTCCATTTTCTATCGTGTTCAGGAGATTCAGCAAAACATACAAATGAGGCCTTCAGGTTTCACTGGAAGTAAAAGGTTTCTTCTATTGGATTTTTTTTTTTGTTGTATGAATCTCCTAAAAAAAAATCACTTTGGAGAAATGTGAAATAGCTCCTTTGTGCCGGGCAATCGGAAGAAAAGTAAAGGGACCTCCAAACCTAAAACATTCACAATACTATGTCTATGCATCATATCAACTTCATGTTTAGCTGACAGTGCACTTGTCACCTGTGCTGAATTTAATTATCCAAAACCGCCAGGTTATACACAGTGCTGGTACAAAATAGGGCCTGTTTTCCAGAAATGCATGATTCTGCAGACTGTTGCTTTCTCTCCTTAGCCGTAACAGTGTGTGCCCTGGCTGTTGACAATTCAACAACACTTTGGTGCCATGTGCAGAACACAATAGTTAAAAAACATTATGAAATAATGTTTTAGAAAAATAACTTTGAAACTGAACATAATTGAGGGGTCATTTGGGAGTTTTTCCTAGTCCGATGTGAGGTTTTAGGGAAGGGATGTCTATGTGTACAGATTGTAAAGCACTCCGAGACAAATTTGTAATTTGTGAATTGAATTGAATTGAATTGAATTGAGGGTTTCCCAACTTGTCCAATGTCTATTCTCCTGTCTGATAATCGGGTTGCATCCCAACTGCCATGATGTTTCCTTGGAGCAACTTGTGCTTTTCACATTTTTAATTGTCTCTGTGCTCTAACATCTGAAATGTTAAATAGACTCTTATAGTCTTGTTAGACTATATGCCAATTAGTTTGTCAGTAAATTATCTGTGCTGTTTTTTCTTCACTTTTAGTGACCTTTTGAGTCTCATTATTGGGAAAAGTTTGCTCCATAATCTGAAAACGGTGTGTCTGTGTCATCTGACTCATATCATGTGAAACTGAAATCATTGTTTTCAATGAAGGATGTTAACAGTCCTATGACAGCTATTTTTTTCAAAAGTATCTCAGAAAGTATCTCTGCCACATGGCTTAAGGAAGTAAACTAATACTTCTCGACAAATCACAAGATAGGATGTTGTAACATTTTAATTTCCTTTGCAGTAAGCCTCTCGCATCCAGTTTTAGTGGCTCCAGCTTTGCTGCATATCTTTGTGGACATGTGTCCATCTCACCAGCTGTTGTGCATAAAGGCCTTTGTTTGGCTGTCATGTTGCATTCAAGAAGCACATCCTCAACATTAAATAGAAAATGGGAAGAACTAAGTTCTGTACCATGAGTATGAAAACAAGTGTATCTTTGTTGCATGGAATCTAGTGCTGCTATTCAAAGACTTCCAAATTAAATGTCTTTAAAAAATATAAAAATCCAACAGTTTCCCACTCAAGAAGACCCAGAATTTAATAAAGTATGTGGTACACTTCAAGGCGTTTTGCAGAAGGCAGAGAGGTTCCAAAATAGCAGCGCTAACAAGTCCCGCAGAGAGAGGAAAAGAGACACAGTTGCAGGCCCATCGCTCCTGGGCTACAGCATGTAGTGTGACGACTCAGTAACTCCAACAGGTCGGATTCGGACTATTCGGAGAGTTTTGAGAGACAGCCTGGCCAACTGTGAGGATGTGCTCTGACGCGCTAGGTGGTTCTCCGTCTGCCACGCGTCTCTATCAGGCCTAATGTCCACCTCCCAGGTTCTCCATCTTAACCCTTTTTCTTTCTATCCCTGCTCTCCTCAGGTGGACGAAGGGGGGATTCATTTCCCCTCCAAATTATGATGAGTCAGCCAAGCGATGTGCCCTCGGCCTTTTCTTTTCAGAAATAACTGTTCGACTCAACCTATACAAGCTGTACATTCTCTTGACAATCCAGAGGGAGAGAGGAGAGACAGCTTCTTTGTTCTCGGGCTTGTAGCTGCACTGGACTGGTTGGGACTGAGTTTACAGTGTCCACAGGCTGTCAGGCTAACTGGGACCTTACGATGGACAAGGCTCTTGGTTTGCCATTCAGTGGAATTTTTTTGCAGGGATTCCCACTATCAGTTTTTGTTCTGTATTTGACAGGTGACACTTACCCACTTCAAATTTACCTCAGCACCAAAATAGATGGATTTCAATCTCAGGTCCATATGACTACTGCAAGTAATGAGATTGATGACACATACTTATTTAGGGCTTCCTTTTGTAAAGACTTTAGGTTTGTCAATGTTGTTGATCATAATGGCGTCAAAGGAAAAATCTGAATGGACATATTGTATCACTCTTTTACTCAACAAAACAACATAGTGGCAGCTAAGTGCTAAATGAGACTGCTCTATTGTATGACTTTCTTGTGTGTGAAAACTCCATTTGAGAAATAGCTTTCTATAACTAGCTAACAGGAAATTGAAAAAAATAAATGCAAGCGCAACTAAAGCTAATGATTTCCGTTATTGTTTTTTATTGGTTCTCTTGTTTGAAGTTACACTTCCTCTAACCAATCAAATCAATGCACATTGCTGCAAGCCACCAGAGTCTCCCAGGCCTGCAACCAGCAAACCGCACTGTGTCGGGGGACGACGTCATCGGCCAACAACGGCTTTCATTGAGTGTAAAGCGTGTTTAGCAAAGGTGAGAATGATGTTAATGATGCTTTATTTAAAACATGTGTTATAAAAGTGATTGAATGATATGAGATACATTACTTTAAAGACGTATTAGAATAGTCACATTACATATTAATTTGTTTACTAGTACCGGTAATCTGTAGCCTAGCCTACATTTCAAAAGTAACCTTCCTAACATGGTATATTTAGCCTATATAGTGAAGTCAGGAAGTTATTTGACTGGCTAGATTTTAATTATATTACACAAGAAAAACAGACAACCATTCTGTATACTCTCGTCACCACAGAAAAGAGACACAGTTTATTTTATTCAGCTCTGCGATGACATGTCCTGGGAAAGGTGGAAAAACGTGAATTTTATTTCAGGATTAATTTGACGTTAAATACTGATTCATTCTGATGAATTTTATTTCGTTTTAGTAGAAACTGGAAACAAATTGGCATGAATCAAATAAAATGTGAGTTTGTTAGCTGTTGTACATTTCCGTTGTTGAAGGAGGAAGTTTTACGGCTTCTAACTATGTGGCCGAGCGACAAAATCTGTAAACCCAAGAAAGGAGACGGCAGCGGAAGTCCGTTTTTTTCCCCTCCCTGTGTCTGGTCGAGGGCTGTTCAGGCCCTGCATAAGCAGTGTGGGACTGGTACAGTGGCTGCGGCTGACTGACCTGCCTGCTCATTAAGGCACTAGCGAGCCCACTTGGCCTGCTCCTGTAATGGGAGCCTGTACTGTGTCAGAAACACTTATTTGCTCCACAGCCATCACAGAACATTAACATTCACGACAGCCCGTCACATGAGGGGGGTGAGGGGAGGGCGGGGGGTCAGAAGGGTGTCTGAGAGGGTTTGCTCACTGCCCCTGCCACACACACCCACACAAACACACAGGGCCTTTCACACACGCACGCACACACACACACACACACGCACACACACAGTCAATCTACATTTCAAATACATGCACATATACACTAACATAACATACACATTTGCAGAAAATACAGACTATTTGATAATATGTAGGAACACTTTGGATGCAGTCAAACACACACACACACCTTTTAATTCTTTTAACACCCTTTCAGAGATCGCATGCTCTCTCTTACACACATTCACACACACCCACACACTTCTCCACACACACACCCTACGTTCCCTCACACACTCTAGGAAACATGCAATCAGCCCTCTAAGGAAAGGTCACATTTGCAATGCAGGTGACTCAAACAGAAGGCAGCAGGTAATTGGCTGACGGGACACGGACGCTAATACCTCAACTCTGAAAGATAATGTGATGGATGGGAAATGCTTGGCATTGGGGTAATTAGATGTGTTTGGAGGAGACTATACCGGGCCAGGGCCCCCACTTAGGGTGAGTGGAAGTAAAGAGGGAGGAAGGGGGGGTGGGGGGGCAGTCAAAGCAGAGTGGTAGGGTTGAGTAGCAAGGGTCACATAAGGCCTCCACTAAATTTAAGAGATCAGGAGAGAGACGTAAATAGAGAGAAGAAGATAAGCTTCACAATTATGCGGCTTAAATTTAAAAGACTTGATATCCGATGCTTCCTTAATTTGGACCTGGGAATTGGCTGCAAATGAAATTAGGCACCACAGCAGGGGACATGTTGGCAGGTTTAACATGTTGTACTGCCGATCAAACAAGTGCTTTAATGGTTTCTCTGAGCGAGTTAACACCAACACAATGTGTGTATACTTTTCCTTTACTATGTCTACTTTTTATTACATTTATTTGTGAGGAAGAGAGAAAAGGTTGTATGGCAAGTATTCAATGCCGGCGTCTCAAGGTGGCATATTACAGTAAAGTGTAAATTCAATTGGAAAAGTGTAGAATGGATTTCGCTGATATATAGAAAAGCCATCCAATTGTAGTTAAAGTCTTCTCTGCAAACAGTCGAATAGCGTAACCCGAACAGGAATGAGCGAGAAAATGGAGTGAAAGGGCGCAGAAGAAAAAGGGGAAAAAGATGAGTGCAAAGCGTTCTAATTGAAGTGGGCCAGCTGTGGTGGGGTGAAACCCTTTAAGAGACATGCATTATTTACATAGTGTGTGTAGCTGTGTAGGCCTGTGTGTGCGTGTGTCTGTATGAGACACCCTGTCTGCATCGCACCTCCTTTGGAGAGGGGAATATATTCTATCACAGGGCATCCAAGTGGAAACAAGGACTCAGCCGTTCTCCATATAGACTATATACACAGACGGAGAGGAGAGGGTAGAGATGGAAATATTATCATTGACGTTGTTCATAAGTAGGGCTGGAGAGGAAGGGATGGCATGGCTTCTGCAACTGCATCAATTAAGAGAGAATCATAACACAAAAATATATTGCAATGAATTTCTAACTTTCTAACTGTAATATCACCACCTTCTGCACTAATATCCCCCAATTCATTGTCACTGTTGTTGTGTTTATATTGTACGTACATGTTGCTATTCTATTGTCTTTAATGTATTTTTAAAAATGTATATGCACACATACATGGCCAATAAAGCTGATTCTGATTCTGATAATACATGTCCAGATGTGTATTGGCGTATTATAAATTAAATAAAAGAATAAAAATGTATACATTATATTTATCGCTCTCCTCCCTTTCTCTCCTCTCCTCTCCTCTTCTCTCCTCTCCTCTCTCCTAACCCAGCAGGGTTGCTGCCGCTGTGTGCAAATAAGATTATTAGGTTGTATTTTCTCAGGTCTCTGCGTTGAAACAGTAAGCCTGGCTGTGTATATAATTAGAAAGAGATTATAGCAGGGCCGATGCCAACGACCACGGCCAACTGACATTTTGCGTGTGCATGTGTGTGTGTGTGTGTGTGTGTGTGTGTGAGTGTGAACTGGCTGCGGTTGTTGTGCAGTGGCCTCTCCATAATCCCTGGGTAATTGTGAGCGCGTGTGTGTGTGTGCATCTCTGTGTGTGTGTACAGGACCACAGGTGATGTTTGAAGTGCAGCAGGGCTAAAGGACCGCAGGAAACCAAAGTGCTGACAACATGGTGACTCTGAACATGTGTAAGATGTTAAGTTTATGTGGCTTGTCATTTACCAAGTGAAACAGGTTGGAGGATGTGATCTAAACACATTATGTGGCATCCCTTTCCCGCAGTAGAAATGCAGTAATGTGCTTGTCAGTGCTTGCCCTTTGTTAGTCCAGGCTTCAACTCACATGTAAACATGCACCCCTGTGAACTTGGCAGATGTCTGTAACCAGTATCTATCCTCCTGATGGCCCGAGTGTTTGTCTTTGACGCCATCGATATCCTGTTTATTCAGTCTGCAGAGGAATAATCACTTCAGTAAATGTGAGATATTTTTGCAGGATTCATAGGTTTGTAGGTCAGAAGTGTTTTCAAACACACACTGATGGGGTATTTCACGTGTCAAACTATACGACCAGGCCCTGTGAGAGGCAGTTTGGAAATATAGCAGAAAGGTGGAGAATGGTTGATGAGGTTGAAGTAAACAAAGAAATGCTAATATCATATTTAAAAAACAATACTTCACTCCATTTATGTTATTTCCAAATTGTACAATTGTACTGCTTTCATGTTTCTGTATGGCGTCCCTTTGTTACTTAAAGTCATACGTACAACATATTGACATCTATTATGTCTATATATGGTCAAAGCTCACACAAAACAAACAGTACATCACTATTATGTTTTATTTATTATGTAATTAATGAAATTATATGTTTGCTCATTTTATATTTTAATTTGTTATATTTTTTTAAACGTACATATCATGTAATTTTATATGTAGCTTAATCTTATTTTTTTTTACATAATGTAAGTAACTTCAAGGCCTGTAGGATATTTTTTGTCAAAACACCACTAAGCCGTTACAGTTACAATTACAATTACAATACAGTTAAAATGATGGTTGGGAAAAACATTTGTTCTTATTAAAAACCACAAACAGCAAAAATGTATTTTCCTTGTTGTCCATCTGCTTCCCATCCCTACACGTTGGCGGAAAGTTACTAAATAATAGAAGAATTATGGGTATTGTATTCAGCCATTTTTCACGCACAGTTTCACACAAATGTGCGCTCAGAGCACTTTTCTAACTGACTGAAGAATCTTTGAAGTGGTTCGGTGTTGCCTCTCCTAATAGCCGCCTAACAGCTCCCCACTCTCACCTTTCGCAATTAGTTTTCATTGAATGCTATTGATTTTCACCCCCTTTCAATTACATACACACAAGTCAACCACATAGATGTTTGTAGTCATTAGAAGCTACTCGTTGTGTCTTCTCCAATACTAATTATGTCTTGCTGCTTCTCCTTTGGATGAAAGAAAACAAATAAAAACACCAAGTGGAAATAAAATAGAATCACTTCATGCACCAGTGGACATCTGGTCTTTCCATGTGTGTGTGTGAGTGTGTGCGTGTATGTGTATGTGTGTGTGTATGTGTGTGTGTGTGTGTGTGTGTGTGTGTGTGTGTGTGTGTGTGTGTGTGTGTGTGTGTGTGTGAGTGAGAGAGAGCGTCTGAGCTCATGGCTATCCTGCCTATGGAGAATACATCTAATAAAATAAATATGACTTGGATAAAAGAAGGAGAAAGTGTTGGTCCCTTGGCACATCTCTCTCACAGAGTATTGTAATGTATGAGGCCTGACATTTCTACCGCTTTGTCACAAAAAATGTATGTTGTACCATTTTAAGTAAATCCTGACAATATATGTCTATTTCCTTTGGACAGAATTGAGGATTTATTTTGACATCGGCTTGAAGTTGAAACAGGAAAGGAAAAGAAAAAGGAGAGGATGGGTAGTCGCTTTGACACCGCGATATATAGACAGCATGCATGTTGATGACATCATAGATTTACCTGTTATGCATCTATCCGTGTCGGATAAATAGCACAGGAGGCTTTATTTGTATGTTTGGCCTTAGTAATGACCTAAATGTTGCTTAATTAAAATAGAAGGCATTTGACATTTTGTCCTAACTGTGATCTGTTAACATTTCCTGTTTCCCTTTCCCCGGCCCACGTAGTGAAAATGTTGCAGATTAGAGAATGAAAGGTTGCACAGGTCTCTGTGTTTGAACTAACCTCTGCTCTATATTTACACTTCCTCTAAACTGGAATGCCAGGCATATGTACAGGACAGATTTGGCAAGTACCTCTGAGCTGAATCCTTATGCCCTTCCCCGCATGGCAGTTCATGATAGCTCTGGACTATGACAGCATTGGATTTGTAGAGCATTCTTTAATATTGTATCCATAAAGGGAATGAACATTATTCAAATATTTGCTCTTGTAGAATAATATAAAATCTGGAAGAAGTTTTAGGTCTATAGCGAGGAGCGCTTGACTGATCGAGTCAACTTTTAAAATGGTAAAATTAATCACATTTTCTGGAATCACTTTACTCACAACACAGCAAATCTGCTCTGGTGAACTTTGACGCACACATTTGACATGCAAATGTGAGCTGTTGGCCAACAGCTCATTTGACAGTGCTGACCTTTGAGGGACTGCAGAGCTGAGGAGTCCAAACTGGAGGAAGGTAGAGGAGCTTATTAGCTGTGAAAATGTGGGGGTTGTCTTATTAAAAGAAAAGACAATTACGTGTTCATATTTCCTTGTTTTTTAATATATTTGGAGAGAGTAATGTTCTACTGGCTCCAACAGACAGTGCTGTATTATGGGTTGTTTTATGGGACTCAATGTTGGTTATTTAGTAAATGTCTTTAACCCTGTGTGTTCTCCAGAGTGAGTCAGCAATGTTTTTGGCAGTATGTTGTTAGCTTAGTTTAACCCATAAGGAGCTTTTTAAAGCATCTGTTATGTATTTTGCTGCCACAGGTAAAATAAATTCATGGCGAGTGGCAACAAGTCAAAGTCTCTCCCGAAGTTTTTAAAGCAGAAACAGACGATGGACTGAAACATCTGTGAAGCAGTCAATCATTTCAGCTGACACAGTGATGAGGAGCTCGAAAGGACCAAACAATAAGAACACTCTGTTGACCACTCCAAGAGCCCAACGGGGAGACGTGTGAGACTGGGACTGATCGACAAGCTGCACACATTGTGGATTTATTTATTTTTATATTGTTGTCTGGTCAATATGGTAAAAACCTTTCCCAAAAACTTTAATTATGTCTTTATCTCAGAATAGAAATCGTTGTTATCTTGATATTATATATAATATTTTTTTTTGTCATATTGCTTATGTTTGGATTTAATCAGCCGATAATAAAACATTGAAATGCCTCAAACTGTGATGGACAAAGTTAGCAAAATATACTTGTGACCCTGTGTGAATAAGTCAAATTTTCAAAATAAGGGTTTATAAAAAATACATATATGGAATAATATTTAAACGAAATTCTGCTATTTCACAGTAAAAATGTCATTGTTTTCTTCAGTATGTAGGCGAGAGGTGTCCTGAACTCAAATGTATCGACCATTGTCGGGAATTATGGAGCAATATGTTGTCATAGATCTATTTATTATACTAAATTCATAGTATACTGAAAAGAAACTGTTTCTGAAGATCATAGGTCCTGACGGGTAATTAAAAGATTTCACGGCCCCCAAGAACCTATTGCCATACACTTTATTAGTCCTCACATCCTTTGATTTCATCACGATGTTATCACTAAAGGTTAACATTTAATACGTTTCTCCTTTGATAGCTAATTAGAAGAGCTTGTTTGACAGGTGCAGGGATGTGTCTCAGCGATGTGTCTCTAATATATCAACTTTAAAAAGAATTCATGAGAAAAGTGTTATCTGTTGGATCAAAGTCAGAGAAATCCTCTAATTATGATGAGGTTCAGACTGGGTGTCTCACTCTCTCTTTTCCTCAGGCACCCTTGATCTCTCCATTGTTGACTTTGCCATCTATCACAAAGTGTTCCTTTGATAATGACATGTCAAAAAGACTTACAACTCCCCCAATAAGTGTAGGCTTAACAGCCTGGATGACATGCCAACTCACCTTTTGGACTTTTTAACAAGGTAAATCAGGAGCAGGACATGCAGTCACTCACTCTTTTGCACAATCATTTGGCAACACCTAATTACAGTCTTTTCATAATCCTCCGACTTGTTATTTTGACTAAACAAGTTCCCAGTGAATCCCACTGTGGCAATCTGCCATCTCTCTGTTTCCCCCTCTCGCTCTATCGCCCTGTGTGCGTGTGTGTGTGTGTGTGTGTGTGTGTGTGTGTGTGTGTGTGTGTGTGTGTGTGTGTGTGTGTGTGTGGAAACATGCAGGCAGAAAGTAAAGGAGAGACAGTCTGCCACTCAGCGAAACAGATAATTAACTGATGTACACTGGAGTGAAGATTTATTTATTTATTTCAACAGATTCAGAGGGTAAGGAGGATCCTGCGTTTGTGTATGTCAGGAGATGGAAATGAGACTTCAGGAGAGAGGGGCAGAGAGAAAATCAGATGTTGATGGGCCAAATACCAAGCCACAAAGTCTCTAGTGAGTTCTTCCATGAGATGCCATGTGTGAGCAAGAGTGTGTGTGTGTGTGTGTGTGTGTGTGTGTGTGTGTGTGTGTGTGTGTGGGCGCAATCCCCCAGAACAAGCCAGCAGAGCCTGAACATTTGGCACTTGCAGTTCATGTGTTAAATGTAGGCATGGTTGTCAGCGTGTACAGAGGTGTGTTGAACTTGCTTAGCATGTCCCATGGACACTTGCACACTTTGTATACTTTTACACAGCATGTCTGGGTTACGGAGTATGAGGGGCCGTGAGGGACATTATTCAGAATACCCTCTCACACACACATATGAAATGCTCTCACACACACTACTGAAAACTTATACACTCTCACACACACTACTGAAATGCTCTCACACACACTACTAAAAACCTATACGCTCTCACACACACTACTGAAATGCTCTCACACACACTACTGAAAACCTATACGCTCTCACACACACTACTGAAATGCTCTCACACACACTACTGAAAAACTACGCTCTCACACACACTACTGAAATGCTCTCACACAAACAACTGAAATGCTCTCACACACACTACTGGAATGCTCTCACACAAACAACTGAAATGCTCTCACACAAACAACTGAAATGCTATCACACACACTACTGAAATGCTCTCACACACACTACTGAAGATATCTCACACAAACTAGTGAAAAGCTCTCATTCCCCCTCTGTTTCTTATCTGTCCGTGTCTGTCTGTTTCTCCCTCTGTTTGTCTCCGCTTGTCTCTCAGTCTTTTTGAAAAAATGCATTAACAAATGTTTGTTTATTTGTTTTAATAAAACTATTTTAACACTGAGAAAACTGGTGAAGTAAACAAAAACAATGTTTGAACAAAACCATACATTACTTGCATGCTTTTCATAGAAAAAAGTACAAAAGAGAAGAAAACACATCTATTCCATGGTTCCCATCATTTTCAAGTAGATACACTTGTCGAATACTGTCCATTGTGGTCTTCTGTACAGCTGCATAAGTCATTACCTGGGGTTTGGGGGAAAAACATATATAAAGCACCTCAAACATGAAAGAAATGACCGATTTCTTTAAACATTTAGGACTTTTACTTTGAAAAAAATCCTAATTGATCAATTCAAATTGATTGATTGCTAGTGTAGGGGATTTCAGATATGTATGGAACACATCTGCATCATTAATTTCCTGGAACCCTTGGGGACAACTATATACAGGACTTTTTTAACTTACAAAAGTCTGACTTTTATTTTCATAAACTCTTATATAAATAAAATAAATACATGTTTTAATGTTAGTATAATTTAAGCAAAATCTCAGAAACAATCTTTCTATATATCTATAAAGTAGGGCTGGTTTTTTTTACTAATTAATCGCAGATTTTGAAATTCATACATTCATAAATAAAGCAGTAATCCCTCAGACAGCGTGTGTTTTAGACACTTATTTAATTGTATTTGTTTTTAAAGACACCTTCACACAGCTGTGTTTCAGAGAGGCTCCTCCCCTTAAAGGGCCAGCCAGGGATTTAATATCCTGGAGGATGAATAGTTTCTTCAGTGAAACATCAGATTAGTAAACAAAAAGGTGTATTTGAGACCCATTGGTCCTGTCAACTTTAACACTGAACACCAGAACCAGAACCAGAACCAGTGGCCTTGGGAAACTGACTCACATTCAAATGTGTCACTCTGTCTGGGTGCATTTGATACATTTTACAAAAAATATAAATTCAACTTATAAAGTCTTTTGTATATGACACAACCCCACGTGTTCTACATCAAACATTCCAGAACAATCTCATCTCTATATCATGAGGCTCATTGTCCTCTTTGTGTTCTCTGTCTTCTCTGACTGACAGGCTGCTAATTATAGAGGACCAAAAATGACTTCAGTATAAATAAATAAATAAATGGATAAATATAGGAATAAATAAATAAATGCTTAAATAAATGTATAAATAAATAAATAAATGCTTAAATAAATGTATAAATAAATAAATACATGGTTAAATAAATGTGTAAATAAATAAATAAATAAATATAAGTTATAAATCAACAGAAAATCATTAAATATATATATTTCTACATTTCTGTATTTCTTCATTTATTTATTTCTCTATTTATGTGTCCACACGTATTTCTTCATTTATTTATGTGTGACATTTACGTGTCCGTATATTCAAATGAGCTGGGCCTCTGTCTAAAGCCTGATTGGTCACAGGAGTGTGATGCACCTGGTGTGTTATGCTCTACTACTCCTGCCTCGCTCAGCTCACCGTTAACAGAGGTTAGCCTAACCCTAGACAGCTTTTTGACTTCAGCCGTTTATCAATTCCAAGAACACTGAGAACAGACTTGTGTTCTTTTGGAGTCCGGTCTTGGAGTCTGGTCTTGGGGGTCTGGTCTTGGGGGTCTGGTCTTGGAGTCCGGTCTTGCAGTCTGGTCTTGGAGTCTGGTCTTGGGGGTCTGGTCTTGGGGGTCTGGTCTTGGTGGTCTGGTCTTGGGGTCCAGACTCTCGAGGATGCAGGATGGTCTTTCTGGTCTTGTGACGTCACCACATCAACTGTTCTTGTTTGTGAATTTACTCCGATTATTCACTGTAACATACTTTACAGTGGAGTAGAATGTGTTGCGGTGTTCACTGTCGTTTGGCGTAGGCTACGAATAAACGGTAATACATATACAACGTCTCGTAGCTTTCCTGACCCAGGGTCGCTACAATATGAAGTTATGAATCTTAACCCTCAGTCAAATTAACGTAACGTTATCTTTCAATAAATACTAAACTATTTGTGCTCTTTAGATCCTCCCAAACCTATGTATATCTCATGTTTAGCCGCTACGGAGACATCAGAGTCAGCGGAGCATTTCAAAAAGTCCTGCCGAGATCCGGCTGCTCTCGGCGGCCACGCAGCACGCTGAGCGCCCGGCGCCCGGAGCTCAGTGGTCCCTCCAGCAAGACCTCAAATCTCCGTCGCATATCCTTATTAGGCTGAATCTCGATAAACCGACCACAGATTTGATGCTTAAACTACTAACTTCTTGGCTGAAAACATCCTTGAATTACATTCCGTGACTCAACAGTAGTATTTAGAATGTACAGACAAGAACGCATAATAAACGCTGTTCGTCTACAGATCCAAGTGCTAGGGATCGATTGCTTCTGTCTTGCTCCCCGACTTGACCAATCAGGCTTTAGGCAGAGGCCCAGCTCATTTGAATATACGGACACGTAAATGTCACACATAAATAAATGAAGAAATACGTGTGGACACATAAATAGAGAAATAAATAAATGAAGAAATACAGAAATGTAGAAATATATATATTTTTATTGTTTTTCTGTTGATTTATAACTTATATTTATTTATTTACACATTTATTTAAGCATTTATTTATTTATTTATACATTTATTTAAGCATTTAATTATTTATACATTTATTTAAGCATTTATTTATTTATTCCTATATTTATTCATTTATTTATTTATTTATACTTAAGTCATTTTTGGTCCTCCATAGCTAATGAGCCTCACCTGTGAGGTGGGCGGGTCCTCTGTGATTTACTGAGTGTTCATTGGTTGTTTTTTTCGCAAAGATGTTGACAGACAAACGGATTGACTAATCACAGTGAAGGTTTCGCGTCACCGTCACGTCGCCTGTGTGTCTGTGGAGCGGAGCAGCAGCCGGGAGGAGGAAAACCCTCCTGATTCATCCACGAGTTTAAACTGATTTCTGCTCCGTATTTTCGCGGAAAACTCATAGTTTTAAAAACGTAAACAGTGTCAGACCGCTCTGCGCGCTTGACACTCAGAGTGAAAAACATCAACGAACACGAAGTAAACAAAGTTGCGTTAAAATATTTTAGTGCGTTAACACGGCCACATTAATGGCATAGTAGATTAACGCATTAACGCTGACAGCCCTAATGAATACATGTTTTAATGTTAGTATAATTTAAGCTAAATCTCAGAAACGATCTTTCTATACATCTATAAAGATACATCAGTTATTGCTTACTTTTTTATTTGTCGACATCTTATTTTGAAAAACGGATGCTGTTTCACGCAGTTATTTCCGCTAACTTTATCAAAACCCTCGCGCGCTCCCGATCAAACGCGTTTACCGTCAACATCAGTCTATAGGTGCACAGAAATGTAAGTGTCGGCTGAGTTGACCACGGAGATCCGAGTATCAGCTGAGTTGAGCGCAGTACCTTCGTTGCAAGTGAAATGACTTCCGTTTCAAGTGAAATGCCTTCCGTTTCAAGTGAAATGCCTTCCGTTTCAAGTGAAATGATTTCCGTTTCAAGTGAAATGACTTCCGTTTCAAGTGAAATTTCATATGTGTGTGTAAGAGCATTTCATATGTGTATGTAAGAGCATTTCATATGTGTGTGTAAGAGCATTTCATATGTGTGTGTAAGAGCATTTCATGTGTGTGTGTAAGAGCATTTCAGTTGTGTGTGTAAGAGCATTTCAGTTGTGTGTGTGAGAGCATTTCAGTTGTGTGTGTAAGAGCATTTCAGTTGTGTGTGTGAGAGCATTTCAGTAGTGTGTGTGAGAGCGTATAGGTTTTCAGTAGTGTGTGTGAGAGCATTTCAGTAGTGTGTGTGAGAGCGTATAGGTTTTCAGTAGTGTGTGTGAGAGCATTTCAGTAGTGTGTGTGAGAGCGTATAGGTTTTCAGTAGTGTGTGTGAGAGCATTTCAGTAGTGTGTGTGAGAGTGTATAGGTTTTCAGTAGTGTGTGTGAGAGCATTTCATATGTGTGTGTGAGAGGGTATTCTGAATAATGTCCCTCACGGCCCCTCATAACGGAGGCCTCACACACAGACACACACACGTGCCTGTCTGCTGGCTTTAGTGCGTACATCTGTACTGTACGAATGCAGGAGTTGGAGGTGTGTGTGTGTCTGTCTGTGTGCTAGAGAGATAGATTGCAGTTGAGCACACGGCCGTGGTTCTATGTTTTGGAAGATCTATAAATAAATAGAAACACATCTTGTTAATATGACTTCACGTTCGACCATCACACTGATATGAATCTATTGTCAAAGTATTCCACAAAGGACTATATGAATGGCATATTTTATGTCTGCAGCAATAATGCATTTTCAGCATGTCTCTTTGTACTTGATGCAGCCACCATATGGTGACAGACAACAGCTACACATCATTGTCTTTGTCTCATCCATACGAATGTGTGGATATCTCAGAGCACTGTGGGAGTTTGAGTTCTCCGACCTATACGAAGATCTTTTGTTATACGTTCATTACTATTTCAATGGGTTGGGAGAATTAATGTTGTTTGTAACATGGTTATATGGGAATAAATCGTGTTTGAAATAAAACTCTGAGTTAAGGGCTAACATAACCAAAACACAGAGGCCCCTTCTAAGACCATATATTTTTAAGATTAAAATCTATGTTGCAAATGAATGTATTTTTATTAAATGTATAGTTAAAGTTGAAGACAGAGGGGGAGAGAGAGAGAGAGAGAGAGAGAGAGACAGAGAGTAGGCAAAGGCATGCAGTTGTATTGCGGGCTAGACAGCTGCATGCTGCGGGTAGACAGCTCTGATAGCAAACAAAATACAAATGGTATGTATAAATGTAACTGTGTCATGTTTTAAACCATGAAGGTAGTGTTCTGGGAGGACACTGGTTCATTCGTGAAGTACATATGGACACACTCATATGAACATATTAAAAGTCAGGACTATTTTGGAAGAAACATTTGTATTATGCTTGCTGGCCTGCTATTCCTGCTGCATATCAAGACATGCTGCTTGTGACAGTAGTTCTGCTATTCATACTATTATATTTGATTTTTTGGATAAAAGCGTCTGCTAAATGACATGTAATGTAATAATGTAATGATTTGAATGTTACAGCTAATACCATTGAAGATGTATTTGAATGTCAGTTATTCATACTTACAGGTGTTTAATATGTCTCCTGCCAGAAGCCTAACTCTTAGGTTGTGTGGTACAAAAACAGGTGCAATACTTCAAAAGGGTTTCTATATTGCCGGCTTAAAACTCGAGGTGTGTTGCCTCTAGCAGGTTGAACCACTTGAAGTGAGTCGTAAGTGCTCTGCGAGGTGTTAGGGGGTTAGTTTGAGGTTACACTTATGCTCCTTTACAATTTAGACATTTTCTCATAAGTGCAACAGCCTGAAATCTGAAAACCACATGCAGAAATATACCACTTTATACATTACAGTGACAACTAAAATAAAATGTTATAGTTTATTTTTACATCACAGATACACTAAACATTACTCTTTGAATTGCGACCGTACAGGGGAGCAGGTAAAACTTGAGATGTTTTAAATAATATCATGCACCATTACGTACAAGGCATTTCAACAGAAAATGTGTGGCTTATCCTCCTTCATACGGGACAGAGAGGTGTACATCGAGCCCAACTGTATTAAGTAGTGTGTAAAGCAACAGTGACCTCTATGGTTAGAAAAGAGAACTACAAAATTGGAAGGAAATTAAGTTTCATGACTTAAATTTGTACCCAACAGAAGGTTTTAGAGCAAGTCAAATTAGTCAAACTTATTTTTTTTCATATTAGCTAGTTTGATTAGACGATATGAAAAGTGTATATGTATTTATGTGTATTGAATAAACCTGAATCTTTATGCATTTATATCTGCTTACAAAATATGTTTCTTTGTCTGTCAGTCTTGTCTGTCCAGCTCTCTGTCAATCACAGTGTCCTTGTGTATGTGTGTGCCTGTGTGCGTGTGTGTGCGTGTGTGTGTGTGTGTGTGTGTGTGTGTGTGTGTGTGCATGTGTGCATGAGGGAGGGAGAGAGAGTCTGACTGTCAGACTGTCTGTCTGTCACCACTGATACTTGCTGGAGGGGAAACATTCAGATATTTCTGCTTGACCGTACAGCTGCCCAGCCAGAGACGGCCTCTTTTCCTGCTTGGCCCCTCCGCGGACTGCTGTGTGAGTTTGTGTGTGTGTGTGTTTGTGTGTGTGTGTGTGCAGGTGTGTGTGTAAGTCAGACAAAGCAAGACAATGTGTGGCCAGTTGGACAGTGATTTTGGAATCTGTTTCACCCTCAGGTGACTGTCAAGCTGTCAGAAAAGCAGGTTTGTTCCAGCTCGAGATGTACCTCACCATGTTTATATTTGCAGTTATTTTCCCCTTTGAGTGCTAACATCTTGTTGACAACGCTGTACACAGAGAGGCTGGACAGGTAAATAAGTCACACAACTCTCCCGGTGTGCAGAAGTATTCCAGGAAGCAGGAGAAGGTAACAGAAATCATGGGTTGCTCTTGAAGTTTTGGGGTTTACATTTTTTGGAAGACCTCTCATTCCTGGTTATTTTGAGAACCGTCTCACTATTTTAATTATTAATATAGACCATTTTGTAAGCGAAAAAATACTACGTAAATAACTATAATCAATAAGACAAAGTAGTCTAGTAGAAAACACAAGACAAGTGGAATGACGGAACCAGTTTTGATTTCCATCCTAACAGTAAAAGACCCACAAAAAAAAAAGCAGTGAGGCTGAAAGTAGTGCTCCTTTATATGATTGGCTGTGCAAATTTATTTTACAATTATGACAATGATTTCAGCAAAAGTTAAAGC
This sequence comes from Liparis tanakae, assembly GCA_036178185.1. NCBI lineage: Eukaryota > Metazoa > Chordata > Actinopteri > Perciformes > Liparidae > Liparis > Liparis tanakae. The sequence continues at coordinate 12,429,031 of CM070092.1, forward strand.
CTGAGACCGAAGCCCACAGCAGGGGTGTCAGCGGTGTATCTGAACCATCCATGTGGTTTATCACTTGACAGATAATAATGAGCCGGGTTGATCGTCGTACACAAGACAATCTCCTCTAATCCATGTCTCCTCTCCCTTGGTGAGTGTGCCTTGCTAATCATTCCCCGGGTTCCTCCGGCAACAAAGACAAAGTAAGAAAAGTCTCTTTCTCACCTGATTACCTATTATGCAGTCGCATAGCTCCCATCTGAGGAAACAAAAACAACAATGACTGAACACAACTACATGTTGGCTTGAATAAAAACAACAAAGACTTTGATTGAGCAACGATCCCAAACATTTTGTATATGATCCGGCATCGTAATGAATGAAAACGTGTGATAATAGTTTTGGGGTTTTGTTCGAGCCTGTTATCAAAGAAGAACAACAATGGCAGAGGGAGATGGAACCGGCTTGTATGAAACAGAAAGTTTTTGTTTTTCAATTTCCAAAGCCTTCCCTGAGAGTCGCTGGGAGAAACACAGGTCCATTGTTTCTGTGCGGGTATGAATACAACAGGCCTGATGTGTCTGTTGTTCGCGGTTTTCTGGCTTTCAGCACTCATCACTTCCCAGAAGATAGGTGATCAAAGATAGAGACAACTGGATGCCGAAGAGATATCACAGAGAATGTGAGGATTTACATCTGCACTGCACATAACACCCGGAGCTTTTACAATGGAGTACTGATGGGCCCGCAAGGACTGAGCAGGACTGTGTTTGTGTGTGAGCGCGTCTGTGTTTCAAGGTGTGTGTGTGTGTGTGTGTGTGTGTGTGTGTGTGTGTGTGTGTGTGTGTGTGCAATGGATTTCCAGCTCCAAATCATCTCCTGTTATTATCTCCTGTGTGAGAAACACCTATGGGAACCTGAGCAGAAAAGGCAATATCAACAATTTCACACAAAGGTCCAAATAGCAAAATAATGCTTTCAAAAACCTCTGTCTTGCATGGTAACACATGCATGAGCACAATCCGACATGAGCGCACAAACACACACGCACACAGCCAGATGCAAGCACATATCACAGAGCACGGGGGGGATTACAATATTTCCCCCCTCAACCAGATTAGACAAGATCAAATTATTTCCCTTCCCTGATGCCAGTTTTTTGCTGTCTAATGCCGGCTTTTCAAACAACACAAGGTTTATTGTGGGCAGCACATAATGCAGCACATTTCAAATTCCTGTCAAATGCATTGGGATAGAATACAGTAGCCCTTCTCGTATTCAGCAGGAGGAGGCCCACGCAGGCCACTTACACTGACTGCAGCTAAGCTGTTTATGTCCCCCATTCAGCAGTTACACAAGCCAGCGAGTGTAAACACAGCAGCATCTTTTTAATTGTGCTGTTTCAAGCCTCGCTTCTCTGTCGAATTAGAGAGCGGACCACTCTCTGTCTTTCCTCCCAGTCTGGCAGATTAGGGGCCTCGCTGTAAGGAAATGCCGGGGTGGCTCGGTTTGGGTTGTCACCGAATCAGCTTAAACTTTGCTCAGCATGCATGGCGGAGAGCGATAACAACCAGATGCTTGTTTCGCGGGGCAGAGATGGAGCAGCGGGGCCGGCTGGGCGAAGGCGTCCGTGTCCGGCAGACTTTTCTGCTCGTTGTCGTCTTTTTTGTTTTCGATAGACGCCGTGAGCGACAGAGAGTATCGAGATAGGTTATGTGTGAGATTGATGGAAAGGGAGACTTTGAGTAGGTGAATCCAAGTATGTGAGTGACACATTGAACACAGGAGCATGAGGAAGTAGTGTGATGTGTTGTAGATGCACAAGTCTGCAAGAGACGCAAGAGACTTTGCAGCTCATCTCCCATTTCCTACAGATAGTCAACAGTGGTTTCTTTAACCACGGTCCATCCCCAACTGTAAACGTATGCTTATTACCGTAACTATGAAGACGTGCATCCACTAAACAAAGTTATTTTAACCCAAAGCACGATGTTTTGTTGATTTCACAATGTTGTCCTTCCCTACACGTGAGCAAAGCTTCACCATGTTTCAGAAAACACTTTAGGTTTTGAAATGCCAAAGTTATCTCTTTGATAGTGGCGTCAGATGAGAAAAAAGTTTTAAAAAGCGTTGACCAAGAGCACATTTTGTCATTTAAAAAAACCTCAGCATGACCCTCAAGGGAAACAGTGGACACACGTTGAATAAAACTGGCATACAGGCGAAAACTATATGTTCTATATTCTTGTTTAAATCAGAATTAATAAAATGTTATTTATGAATTTTGTCTTCTTTTTTTTCTCGAAAAAGTGACAACCTTGTAGAGCCAGCGCATATTAATCGATATCTTCATAAAACTTGCTCCATCTCTGTCTTTCTCATGATGAAATATATACAATATAAATTTGGTTCTGTTCCTCCATCCCAACCATAAAAAACTTCTCCAAGATTGCGTGTGATGCATTTTTCATTGTGCCATGTGCTTCTGTAGAATGATTAACTGGAGTCAAATTGGTTCGGACGGGTAGGTTTTAAACTTTTAAACATTGTCGTTAAAAGACGGGGGCGGGGATGTAACCCTGGCGGTTGAAATAACGCCCGTATACAGTGAAGGAATTAACCTTTTCTCTATTTAAGAGCTGTGGAGAAGAGACAAGAAAGTCTCCGTCTGTCACCTATGGCATTCAGGAGAGAAGAGGGGGAGGGAACGAGTTAAGAAGGAAAGGGAATGAGGGAAGGAGAGAAAGGAGAACAGAAAGGGGGGAAGGGAGGGATTTGAACGCTCATGAATATTATAATGACAGTCACATTATTTTTGATACCATAGGCACTTCACAATACGGCCCGGACGTATAAGTTCCCTGACATGAGAGTGGCATGATACTTAAATCACAAATGAAGACAGGAGACAGAGGTGTGTGTGTGTGTGTGTGTGTGTGTGTGTGTGTGTGTGTGTGTGTGTGTGTGTGTGTGTGTGTGTGTGTGTGTGTGTGTGTGTGTGTGTGTGTGTGTGTGTGTGTGTGCGTTTGTGTTTGTGTTTACTTCATGTACTATCTTAATGAAAACCATTTTCAGCTTTAATTAACCATCTTCGCAACTTCCAGTTGGACCTGTGTGTTGAGGGTTAACCCTCCTGTTACCTTCAAATTTACTAACATATTTGACCCTTGGGGTCAATTTGACCACAGCAATTAAAACCTCCAGAACATTATGAATTAATGATCTGCTTCCCAAGTTTAAGTGTCACTTAAGTTTGTTTGTTGACTAAGATCACACTAAGTCTGCCTGCAACCCAGTCAGTGAGCTTTCCCTTGGCTCTGTGCTTTCATTTCATTCCACGTCTGCTCTGTGTGACTCTCCCAGATTGCTGAAACCATGCAGAGCTTCATGTGGCCGCAAGTTAAATCTGAGTATCTCAATTATAATTGTCATACAGGAGAACTTAAGGGCAAGTGTCCATGCTGGTGAGGATTAAACATGTTGAATATATAGGTCAGACAAGATTAAAGGACAAATAATTAAAAGCTTTTTTTAATTGACACCAATTGTCGAAATGAAGTATTTCTGGATCTATTTCAATAAAAGGACTTAATAAACTATCTCTATCTAATACTTTGGTTCATGACCACAAACCTCCAAAACTAATGACATCACCACCACCGTAGCTTTGTGTTGACTGCTAATTACCTAATATGAGTAGCCTATGCTAACAGGCTGAACTATTACCAAATGTATACCAATCTCAGCCATTAGGGGCCAAGGGGCTGTATCTGGTGTTGTCCCTACAAAGACTTCCTTTTCCGTACATTGTTTACAATCCGATTATTAACTTCAGATGAGACTGGAGTTGGAGTTGAAATTGAGAGAAGAGCATTTCCGTTAGCTCACTGTTCCACCACAGCACTGGTGTCGGCTCTTGTTGCATTACACTTAAAACAAGTATTGTTATTAAGAACGGAATTAGTATTTCTCTGAACTCATGAAGACTGTATTGGTCTCTGCCTGTTTTTACAGTTAAATCATTTACCGTATTAATTTCAGCTTCCAATATGAAGTTTAAAAAAAGTTCACCATGGCGCCATATACAATGCATTCAATAAGTGTCTAAAGCATAGCTGAGATTTAAAATAGTTTTCAGGCCAGTGTCTGAGCCTGTAAATGGCATCATTACATCAGTAAAAAGTTAATCTAAATATAAATCTGTACTCAGAGAATCATTGCCTGATTCACACCTCTGGAGATTTTAGAAAACACAACTTCCATCGCCTTGATGTTCAATGTATTTGTTAAATGTCGGTCTGGATAGATGTTTTAAACTACATAAATTCAGCAAAAGAATTACATTAAATTAACATTTTCAAAGGCAAAGAAAATAAATCAGGTCTGAAGAGCACTGAGGTGATGCCTATTAATCCTCTTCTATCCGACAGCGTCGGAAAAGGTAGAATTGTGAAATGACAAGCCCCTAAAAAAAGTGAACAAGCACACTTGAACGATTTTGACTACAGCTCCCCTCAACCATGCCTGTGGTTTTGAAAAGGAGGAGAATATGGTGAAATCTGTCTGTAGACTGACGCAAAGCCGAGTGGACAGGCAGGTAATAGGAGGGCGAGGCGGTGGGAGAGAGAGACAGGCATGGAGCAATCATGAAAATGAATGCAAATGGAGGCAAGGGCAGCCATGGGAGGTCCAGGAGCCTCGAGACGGGTGTACTTAAAAAAGATCTGTTCAAAGAGCACAGACAGCCTGACCCTCACAAGATACAAATGAATGGCTTTAAAATACTGGGCAAGTGGGTTTAACTATACAGACATACTTTGACAGTTGCAAAAACATTTGCTTGTGTTCAGATTTGTGAAGATAAAAAAAAAAATGTTTTCCAGGTGAGCTAAAGCCTACAATCCACCATCCTGTTTTGTCATTATTCAATTTAAAAAGTTTTGTGACTGACTTTGTTGCATCTTCTTTATTTGCATGAACAGGAAGTGGACAACTGTTGAGGACTTGATCTTTTCCCATAGACACATAATAAGGTGTTTGCTCCCGATGACATTGTTCATTTGCTTTGGCACAAACACATTGTCAGAGAAACCCTGAATGTATATCTTCACAACCAATATCTAGCCACCACTCTGGCCACAGATGATGATGAAGATGAGGATGAGGTAACACACACCTACTTCCCAACAAAAGCGATATGTAAGGGCTCGACTGCTTTTACAACAGCAGAACTTTTGAGCAAAATCAATTAATGTCAGCCATTGGCTCTTTGCAAAGCCACTACCTCTGACAGTGCTGACCTTTGAGCGAAGAGTCCAGGAACATGTTAGCCATGTCACACCACCAGGCCCAATGACCTCAAACATGTCTTGCATCCCCTTGTTTCTCTATGTTCGTTGCATCATTTCATTTCTTTTGTCTTGTGTATTTGTTGTTTTAATACGAAGACATGGATAGAGGGTGTTCCACTTTTACCCCTAACACGTTATTGCATTACTCATCACACTTTTATGATAGTTTACAACCTGCACATTACAGTGATGAAAGGTAGCTTTTTGGGCGGTTGATTACAAGTTCTTTAGAGTTTGGTGACTTTCCGGATAACTTTGAGGATCAGGATGGCAGGGGCTCTGATGAAGTGCGGTAAACATGCCTACATAATTCCTCTGTCTCTCTCCCAGTCCCTTCTTGCCCTCTCTTCCTGCACCACAGATTCTGGCCTTCCTGCAGCTTTCAACATCTCCGCTTGTGGTTCCAGATTAATAAAACAGCAAATTAATGAATTTTGAATGAAATCCTCCCAGTTGGGGGCCGGTTGCGCCTCATTAAGGCCTGTATTATTGATCAGATTGAAAACCTCCAGTACCTCTGGAACCAAAGTGTTATAACCAGGCACCCACCTCCACCTCCTCCATAAAGAATACTAATTGCATGGCGGTAAAGGACTATTAGCTAATTGAGCAAATTTTCAGACAAATCATCATCATGACTTGACACTGAAACGAATGTCTTTAATATGCATGTGGCCTGTCACACATAGTTAGCGTGGGAATATTATGGGCAAGAGTGAGGGGTAGTATCTGTAACATATCTTTGAGAAACAATCAGCTACTGTGAATAGCATGAAGAGAATACAGTAAAGCTACAACTGTGAAATCGCTCCAGTCTCCCCAAAGTTGTTGTTTATTAAAAAATAAATGTGAAAAATATCGACTAGGTTTGAAGCTGCCAGTAAATACTGAATTACTTTACTTCAATATCAACGTTGTCTGGGCTACAAAGGTCTTCCTCTTTGTGACGACCGTGTTGTTCATGCGGTTCCATTTTGTTGTTTTTCTCTTGACCATATTTCTTTTCTCTCCAGCAGCTTGCCATGAAAAATTAAAAGGATTCTAAGTGACTAATGCATTTTCTCAGTCATGTGTTGAGACAATAAAAAATTAACAAAAGAAATAATTAATTTTGATTGGTGCCTACGGGACAAAAAAACTTGTGTTGTGACCTTATAAGTAATTCATACCTCATGCAAATTCTCCTCCTCACTTACATGCAAAATAATGTTGCTTCCATGTTACATAAATTCTGAAAGACTTTTAACTTATGTTCCAGCATGTTGTCATTACAATATGCCCCCGTGCACCTCAGGCTTGTCTGCAACTTTCATTTTTTTTTATTTCGAAGTTCCACCCCGTCATCTAATATGCATATAACCAGAGGTAAACATGCAGCCCAAGCGAGATTTCATTTTGTAACTATTAATTCGTACCTTTCTCCCTGGCATGACTAATTGTCAGACTATTGTAAACATCTCTCCTTTTGTTTTGTTGTCTGCTACTTGGAATATCGCTAGCAGCGCTACATGCCTTGGATGTTACTGTCATTTAGTCTAATGCAGCATCCAGTTCTACTTGTTTACATGATGGGAGCCTGACTACGACTACTAGACGACTACTACTTTGTTTGTTTCCTGAAGTGATTCAACAAATAGTTTCGATGTTCCCAAGATATCTACTGCACAGAAGTTTGAGTCAGCATATTTACACAGATTATAATTGCTTTAACTGATTGGTTTTGTATTATTGGCTGCAGGGTAAAATGTTCATGATTTGAGATGTAGATTAGGCTTTAAAGGTGCTATCACTGCTGGGTATAACACTAATTAACATTTTTGCCTTAGTAAGTTGAGTTTAATACACTGGCCGCAGAGGAATTCCCCAAGTAAATGAAGCTGTAGTATAATATCACCTTAATAACTTCATGTACTTTTTTGCTGCTTTATGCATGTTTCACGAGTCCAGTTCACAGGTCCCAGGTGGTCAAAGCAATCACATTTGATTTATGTATTACCTGTATTTGTACAGAAATAATGAATTCCACGCCACATATAAATGATTGTGAACATATTTAAGTGTGTCTGAATAATTTATGATTTGGTGAACTCTTAACCCTATTTAGCTAATGTCTCCTGCACAGGTAGACGTCAACAAAGAACAATACGGAGGACATACCTTTAAGACATGTGATACAACATACACAGAACATACATTCTCACTCAGTCCTGCCTCCACCCAACCAGCACTCACAAGTAAAGTTCTTCCCGTAAACACTCTTGAGTACACCCCCCCACACACACACACACACACACACACACACACACACACACACACTCCTCTCTGCCCCTTACAAACCCCATGTTGTCCCCGCATGGCATCTTGCTGAATGAGTGAATCCATCCTGACAACAAATGGGATATAAGACAAAGAATATGTTTCCCTTCACTCCGCGTATTACTAATAGATAGACTGTTGAGTTGCATAGCATAAATACTTTAGCCACGTCGCCTCCATTTGTAACTGTGTGGCCCAAACAGATTCAAACAGGAGCGTATGAAATATGAATTGCCATTTTATAAGGGCCCTTTGTGTGCGTGTGTGTGTGTGTGTGTGTGTGTGTTGTATTGTCGTGATGCTCTGCAGGGACTCCCCAGCCCTTGTAGACAAAGTAAATTGCAGAGGAAGAGAGACAGGACTTTTCTGTGGGGATTTGAGATGTGATGCAAACAGCTTTAGCAGCTCAATGCAGGGAAAACGTATTTAATCCAGCAACTTTCCTGACCTAATTAACCCCCAAACACACATACACAGACCCACACACAGTCACACACACAGACACACAGACACACAGAACCCCCCCTCCCCCCCTCCACACAGACACATACAATATGTGATTATTATTGTCTTACGTGTGATATTGTAAACATTTTATTTTGTGCACACCGAAATATATTATTTTGTTTATGATATTCAAAAGTGTGCATTTTCATAAAGTAGTACAAAGGTAAAAACATCAGTTCAACTACAAAATTAAAAACAAATTGTCCCATAAAAGATGTTTAGAAAGACATTTTAAAGTGCTCGTTGCACAGAGCACATTGACCAGAGGCAACATGGTTTCTTTGAGCTGATACTACACTCCTGTTTGACATCATGTCAACCCAGGAATGATCCATCACACTCTCACACACACACACACACACACACACACTCGCCTCTCTAGGAGCAGATCTGTCATTGTAACGGCTGTAGAACATCTTGTCCGTCTAACACGTACAGCACAGCTAAACTGCTGCACTACATCTTAAATCAAGGGTCCATCATTGTACTGGCTGAAGTACATCTACTCTGTCTTGTTACAAACCTAAGGCTACAAACTGAGGCAATTATGGGTGCATGGATTTTACACATAAACCCACACACACTAAAATGTCAAACGACTTGATTATATGGACATGATGCATGGACACACACCATTACACAGTGACTTAATTACGCGGACATATAGAGCACGAGTAAGTACATGTGTACGGACATATTGATAATTTCTTTCACCGTGAATCTGGGTCTCTGTTGGAGACTTTTAGTTCCTCATAATTAGAAGAACAGACTGTTGCCATGAGTACATGTTTAAAGAAATGGGACATAAACCGGTGTGTACAGTGTCAAAGCCAAACACCTTGTCCATAATTCTGCTCTCTCAACGATGGAGCTGTATGTACATTGTGGCCTTTAGAATCATCCTGTTTTTTCCTCTGCATATGTTGTGTAAGAGAGCAAGGTCACATTCCTCCACTGTCGTAATGCTTTTTATCAGCTTTTTATTTTTCAGTTTTGTCACCGTTGATACCAAACTGTCAGTACAAATCCCAACTTGTCACCAATCTCGAAGACTTACGGTTTGTGAATAAAATTGGTGTTGAAAGGATTCAGAACTTTGGGATAATACGAGGGACGCAAATAACTAGGAGAGGGGAAGAAGAGAAAAAACAAGGAAGCAGAAAGACGTGAGTGAGAAAAAAAGAGAACTTCCGTAGTGCCGAAGAGGATAAGGAAGAGAGGGAGGAAACAAGAGAACGAGCCCATCCAGCTCATGATTACCAGTTGAAACAGGACTGACAAACTTTGATTAAGAGATAATCACCTTATCTACACCTTAGTAATAAGTGGACATTGGATGTATCTGGAGTTACTCACTGTCTGCCCGATTCCCTTGTCTGACACACACACACACACACACACACACACACACATCCATGGACTCATGCATGCAAAGTCTGACCAAGCACAACTCCACATATCCATATGAGTGAGGGTCACATTTTCAGCATATACACATATATTTTCTCTCTCTCTCTCTCTCTCTCTCTCACACACACACACACACACACACACACACACACACACACACACACACACACACAGGTCTGGTTGGGCACCTATGGGGATGGATAGCCTCACTTTTAAACACTTAACAGACCAACTTGCTGTCTTAATGTATCTCAGACTCTTCCTCTCCTCCCGGCAGCTGCTGTGAGAGATAGACAGATACTGCAGATGTTTCTCCTAATGGATCAAAAGACAAATGGCTCTTTAAAAGGAATAGCTACCCCACATGGGTGGTGTGTCTTGAGGAGATAATTATATGACATATTCTTTGTCTGGTGATTTCTATCTATCTTTGTTTCCTTTTTTTATTATTCGCCGGGCTTAAAATGTATTCCACAACTGCAGCAGTGCAATGCATCACATGTAATCTACATGTTTTATGATTTTCTGTGCACAGTGATTTTGTCATTGTGGGCTGTCATCGTGAACAGCTAAGAAAGATGACAGCAATTCCAGATTGGTACAAGTGACATTTATTATTACTACAAAAGCAGCTGTACTTCACAGACAGGTTTGGTTAAATGATTAACTTATTTTCTCATGATTGAAATTGTCATTTTGCAGAGAAGCAAGATTAAGTATGAAGGAGCGAGAGGTAGTCCCTTCCTCCTTCCTCACAGGTACTTAGAAATGTACACATTAGTATATGATAGAATTGACTGATGTAGCCTGCTTTTACATCTGTTATGTTTGAGAATATATTAAAGTGAATCAGCTCCAAACATCTGAATAACTAATATTGTGTCAGAAATGTCCTGTTTGCAGTGCCTCCTGTAGAGAGAGGGTCTGGGGTATGCAGGCATGGCTTATGGGTAAACTTAGGAGTGGGAAGTGCTCAAAGTTTGTATTAGCTTCTTGAGTGTAAGCCTTTTTTACTGTGACTTCCTCACCAGCTAAGGTCAATTCATATAATGTATTAACATCAGGGATGTTGTTTCATCTCTTTAGAGTAGGGGGAGAGAGAGAGAGAGAGAGAGAGAGAGAGAGAGAGAAAGAGAAAGAGAAAGAGAGAGAGAGAATTAAACCATTAGTCAAATGTTATTAATGACGAGCCCATATGCATGCGCTGGACAATTAACCATTCACAGGTGAACGTAACCGATAGGCGCCTCGCTTTCTCTGCAGCAAATCGAATGAACTTCGATAACATCAATGGCATCCCTCCTTTTTACTGCACTCATTCATTCTGCTCTTTTTTCTCTCTTCTTCATTGTGTTGTCCGCAGGATGCTGGTGTCCCTTTGGTTATCAAACTATCGCCAACATTTGCCCATCTATCGCGGCGAAAAGAGCGAAGGAGGGCAGAAAGACGCAGAGAGGGAAGAGCCTAATTACTTTAGCCTGTTCCACTGTCAGGTCATTAATAAAACCTAGTTATCTTCCAGTGACGCCCAGCCAGCAGCCTCCCTTAGCCATATCTTTGTCTTATCTACTCTAAAAATATTTGGGAATTTTGTCTATGAAAATAATTCAAGATTTTTGTCTGGGTTGGGTATTAAGAAAGGGGGAAAAAACATAGCAGCCATGCCAGAGATACTCTTGGAATAATGGAAAAGTTCCTCTAAATGTGTGTGCTTGTGTCTGTACGTAGCCGTGTGCATGTCTACATGCACGTGTGTGTTCCAGTTGGATAAATGTGCGAGAATTACACCTCGGCTTCATAAACATTGATGGATCTGGCCAACCTGCAAATGCAGATAAGGACTGTGGAAAAACCACTGGGGCAGGTTTATACTTCTCTGCCAATGTATATTTAAAAAGAGTGTATGCTAGGTTACAAATGCATTACATATTCCTTTGCCTGCACACATCAATGACAAGAAGGGAAAATGAATAGTCAATAATGGTGTGGCGGGGTTGTCCCACGGAGTCCTGACGTGCATATTTTACAGCCGCCTCAATCAAACAGGAATGGTTAGGTGATATTAAATTAATTTCCTGTAGTGTAACCTCTTTGGCCTGGTTGCTCGGGAGTCTGGTAAATAGAAAACCGAGTACAGAGTTTGTAAATCAGGTTGCAAACATGGAGCAACACTGTTTTTTCTAACCTTCTTTTATTATCTGTCTATCTACATGACTGGGACAAAGTCTACTTTTTTAAAATTCATGGGCAGCTGCATCAAATCTGAAAAAACTGCTCACTGGACTAGCAAGGTATGATATTACTACTCTGATAAAAACATGGAAATATAAATTATGTTAAGTTTGTTCCAACTCCCCTGTAACTGGGTTGAGTTTCCCTGTTCTCCAGGTATCCCATTTAAACGCACATTGTATGTGTTCACATATGTTCCCGTATGTCCATAAGCTCCCAGATACAACACATAATACCCATCCATTATCTTCGTCGCCCCCCTTTGATGACAGCTTGTTTCCAGCTGCTTTGAAACAGTAGCGCCCTCAGCTGTGCACAGGTCTCTGATCACACAAGAGATGTATTCAGAAGGAAATTGAATGGATAACTGGATATGGATTATAAAAGACGCTGCTCACCCAAACCGTCCCATCCAAAGCATTCCACTGTAACTCAACTCAGCGCGGAAGGGAGCCGGAGTGGAGAGTTCAAATAAAGTGTCAGCAGGAAACATGAGCAGGTGTCTCCTGATGGTCACTGGGCAAAGAGAATGAACAACTATGTTCAGTCTAATCCAAGTAATAAACCTGTTGATAATAAAATATGTTGAAGCAGAAAATAAGCCCTACTTGATAGCAAAATATACCTGTTTGTGTTATTAACATTTTCAATTCAATTCAGTTTATTTGTATAGCCCAGTTTCACAAAATACAAATTTGTCTCAGAGTGCTTTATTATGCACTTTGAACCCTGGCTGCTGAGGAGACAGTCCTAGCGCTTCAGGTAGATTATCAAGGGGAACTTTTACCGATAAACTAACAATTATTGCAAGAAGCTTGATATCAAGTGTTACGAAAGTAAGCTGTTAAATGAAGCCAATATACTTCGGAAGTGCATTTATAAGGAACGATCTTCAACCTCATCTGTTACATTCAGTGGCAATGAGGGAAATAGCAAGAGAGAGAGAGAATGTAAAAGAAAAGGTGCTGTGACTTTGTTTTATTTTTGGAGATGGAGAATTTATTTGACTTTAGTAGCTTGCATTCTTTCTCTTTGAATGACACATTCTTCATTCATTCACACTAACAATGTCATAGTTCCAGACCAGTACCCTCACATCCATCTGTATCACTAGTGAAGTATTGGGCTAAAACATTGTAAAACATGTCAAATACATGAATGTCAAATAACAGTATGTATCCAGAGCACTAATGAAGGTAAAAGACCCCAAAGACAAACTCTTGAGTGTTTGGGCATGACCAAAGAACATACTTTAGAAATAAAGATTGCATATGCTCTTTGTTTATCGAATGGCCCAATAGATAAAGTCAACACCACAGCTGGTGCACTGAGTTGGATTCAATCACACTGCTTTCACCTAATATCCCCCACCACACACACACCCACACACACACACACACACACACACACACACACGTAACCCACCCCCTATGATTCAGGGTCAGCCATGCCCATCTCCTCTGCTCTGCATTTAGGACTCATGAATAAGTAATGGCATCTCTCATCACCTCAGAGCACTGACAGTCAGGCCAAGAGCTTTCATCTGCTCAAGCCCGTGTTCAATGTTAATGTTTTTCTTCCTTCCTGATCATGTGACAGACAAGCAGCTGACCCGAATCCACCAGGAACAGGAGCAACCTGTAAGTGCATGACGGTGAGGAACTGGAAAGATGGAGCTACAAAACTTGATTTTGATTTTAAAGTCATTACTCGGGAAGGGTCTACACTCGAGTTTGTAAACTGTTTCCGGCACTCACATTTACTTCAAAATATACTTATTCTATTCAAAGAAATGTTTAAGTAATTCAAAAGTAATGTGTAGTTTGGTGAGTTAAATGCAGACTGCTTCTGGAACTAGAACGAAAAGAGAGTCAATACAGAAAAAATGCCTCAAGTGAGGAGAAGAACGAGGTTGCTCTCAGGCCACTGAAAACAACCCCAGATCCAGTTAATTCAATAAAAACACAAAGGCGCCAACACCTTTCTCCTGTGTTCATTGACAGTTACCACAAGCCTGGCAGTCAGTCCCAGGATGATCAATTAGATAAACAGATGTTCAAATCACTACAAGAGAGCTTTGAAAAAGAAGGCATGAAGCAAAGCAGCAAAGCAATGAACAATAATAACCAAAGGATAATCAGCAAGCATGAGTAGCAGATGTCTTGTGGTGCTTACTTGTAAACATTGTCAACAAATGTCTGCTGAGAAAAAGGTTTATTGGTGAGTGCCATCATCAGATCTTTGCTCTAATCAGCATAATAATCTTAAAATAGTACACAGTCTATCCAGTAGTTTCTCCTCGTAAGACTACTTGGTTCTCTCAAAAAAAATTGGATTCTGGTAAATATTTCATCTGAAAGCAGAAACAACAAGTGTCTCTTTACATTGATGTTGTTATTACCTGAAATCCATCGATTGTTTCCTTAAAGTCCATAAAATGTGTTGATTGCTTTTCCTTCTCTTTGCAAAGTGGATTTCTCTCAAAAGTTTGAAACCTCCATTGTTGCTTCCATAGTTACTTGCTGATGCATTGCTTCATGTCTTGGTGCATTACCCCCACCTGTAGATAAGTGGAAGTGTGTGAAACTGGTAGCTAGAATGTGTATCGTGTCTGATGCTTAATCAAACAGAGCAGGGACAGACATGTGGACAATAAGTACTCAATAGCTGCTCATGCTGTTTGGTTATGGATAGGGAAAGATGGTGGTTTTGCTTAAACACAGAAGAAAGTGGAGACCTCCTGTGCTTCACTCTCCACCACAATCTTTAGCATATCGCTCAACAGAACTGGACCTATATTGTATTAGCCTTCAGGGCATCTTAAATATTACAGTGGGGATGTAATTTTCCCCATTAGATTTATTGATGTTAATATAATTTCTTACTGTGAACATGTATTTGGTCCTTCTAGTGATGGATTTGCCTTGAAGATATGTTCTAGGAGGTAGTAACTAATAATATCAATGTCATCTCTATTTGTTATGTCTCTCTCTCTCTCTCTCCCCCCCCCCTCGTTTTAAATGTCCCCCTCTTTTGTCATTTTTGAAGAGGTTGGCCGGTGCCCTTCCCTGCCCACCCTCCCCGCCGACTTTTGCATATTCATTTCATGTTAAATTGATGGATTAAGTTATCCCTGGCTCAAAATCAATTGTGGCTTGCTCGTCCTTATTCCTTTACACTGGACCGCTATCCCAGAGAGAGAGAGAGAGAGAGAGGGAGACCGGGAGAGAGAGGGAGACCGGGAGAGAGAGTGCATTGAGACACTGATAAGACTCAGTCCCATTATATGTCATTTTAAACAAAGAAGCAAAGCAGCCTGTGGAGACTCCCTATCAGCTATTAAACAGAGACGTAGCATGCAGCCTGAGATTGATGATTAGCATTTTCGCCTGGTAGAATAAAGATGCCGGCCTGGACCAGCGATAACCGGGGGGAGTAAAAGAAAATGCTTTCCTTTTTTCTCCCATCTTTTGCTCTTTTGTCTTACCATATACCATAAATATCCATATCCATACATGACGAGTTGTCTCTCTTTCTTCTTCCAGTCTCTTCTTCCAACTTACTCTGATGTTCTCCCTCTCCCACCACTCTCTTGACACCCTTGCGTCTCTCTCTCTTTCTCTCTCTCTCTCTCTCTCCCTCTCTCTTTACCAAGGCAAATAAATGCACAGGCAGTGTTGCTGTTCCTTTGTCTTTGCGTCCTTGTGTAATCTGTTAGGAGTGGACAACATGCAATCCCTGATGTCACAGCCGGAGACTTGTAAGTTCTGGCCAGATACAAGGCGGAATGACACAGAATGAAAGCGGGGTAAAAGGGGGGATTTAAGTACGCGTTTGATAGGAGCGTGTAAGGCCATTGTTTTCTTTGCTGGGCGACCAGTGTCAACCATTGTGCTGGGACAGTTTGAATCCCATGTAAGGGCCGCAAGACAGCTGGGTTTTAGATATAGAGAAGGGATGTTTCTGCTTGATAATATGCCTGCTGTCGAATGCTGTTGTATGCCGCCACATTGAAAAATTACATTCACTCTTCAAAACTACATTTTGGTTTCCTTTTAAAATACTTTTGAGAGGTTTCGCAAGAATAAAAGTCATGGAACATGTTGTCTCTAGTCAGCAGAGTAAAATGCTCATTGACCTTATGACCACATATTTGCTTTGGGCTGCAGTCTGCTTTGAGTTGTGTCTTCTTCATTTTATTATTTGTCATCTTTATCTTTTCTCAAACATCCAAGGTACATATTATTTGGGCTTTAATTCAACCACTATGACACTATACATGATTTAGTCTAGCAGTTTGCATAATGTGGTTCTGTTCCGGGAATTAATTAGTCTTTTATTTATTTTATATTATTTTATGATATTATTTGACTGAATGATCCTCTTTTTAGGAGTCTGAGATTGTGATGGAAGCATTGAAATCATGTAAAAAGCTAAACTGTTGGAAAAACTGAGAAGTAAAAGAGACGTGACATGTGATGTTAAAAGGTTTCGCTTGGTGGAGTTGGGAGGTCTACAGGTTCGGGAAGTTTATCAGACTCGTGATGTCTCTCCAACATTCCAATCTTTGGTTTCTTTCAGACCGCTGATGTTTTGAATGTACCAAAAAAGCAACCAAACTTTATCAATTGTTTAGAGATCTTTCTGACTTTAAAAAAAAAGAAATTACATTATAATTTCCATTTTCACTTGTTGTCCAATATTTAAATTCATTTTATAATCGCACTGTAATCTATAATTGATTCATTTTCATTTCTGCCAATTTGACTTTTATACATTCAAGTCTCCCAGTATCTGCAATCACTTCCAAATTAGCATTGCATGTTTGTTCGTCTATCATGTTTTAAACTTCATGGTACATTTCAAACTACATAGCTATGTGATTGTTTCTTTATTTGTCTTAATGCAGCAGCCTATGCAGATCTGTAAAGTCAAAATATAAACGTGGTAAATACATGGTACTGTAGTCCGGAGATATTCCAGAGTAATCCTCGGTTCTCTGAAGCTACACATTGCTGCTTGTGGCCATGTATTGCACCGATGTCCCTCCTACCCATATGTGACCTTCTAAAGTCAAGAGAAATGATTGGGATAAAAGTGTTAACACTGTACAATCTAAAATAAGTGTAGACAATCACACAATACTTTGAATAAGGATAATGAATTATGTGATTCTGCATCACAACCAACCCAATAGTATGCCCTTTTGGTGCAGCATTTCTCAATTACAATAATTATTTTTTGCTGCACAACCACATTGTTTTAGTTGATAAACCAAAATTCACATTGTCACTTATACATACATAAAATGCAAGAACAGAGATGCACAAGACTGGAAATAGACACACTAAAGATTAATTATCTTCTTAAAAAATCTCCACAAATAGGTTGTGTATATTTGTGCAGTATACATGCAGTAGTAACACATATGCACATTAAGTAAATACTACACACATATGTATGCAGACATAGATGTTCACACACACACACACACACACACACACACAGACACACACACAATGTTTGCCTTCTGGTCCTCCCAGTGGTCTCCCCGAGTGGTCAAAAGAACATCACTAGAGCTCCTCCACTTGCTCACAGCTATGTACTGCAACAAACAAAACCATGTGTGACATATCCCACGCTGTAGCAGCTGACAACACAAACATACATGTGTCTATACAGAAATTACTATTTAGAAAATAGAAAATAAATCATATAACATTCTTGCAAGCGCTTGTTTTTCCAGTAATAAAAACATATTTCCCTACTCAAAGCAGCTGCAAGTGAATCAAGCCAAAACACATGAGATAATATGATATATTTAGAATATCTTGTGTCTTCTAACAGATTCTTAAATATCGACCACACATTTACTGTATATTTTTGGACCATTTGAGATAATGCTGTCTTGCATCTGGTTTAAAATAAGGTTCTTAACTACCATGTACACAATATAGACATCACTCAACAAAATATTTCCAAAGGTCACCGTTAGATGTTGCAGTAAATTCACATAATTTGACCGAAATTAACATGTCTACAAAAACGTTAATGTGTTTTACAGAAAATATTTCCAATTATGTTTTACTGAGCAGCTCTACTGGGTTAATTAGTTATTTGCTTTACTCAGCAGCAATTTTCCGGTTACTGGTAAAGGAGAGGAGGTTCTCCTTCTTATTCATAACCCAAATTCTCTATGTCTGAGGATTAGAAATGTTTACCGGAGAATCATAATCTCTAACCTCTGGGTTGTCACCACCGCCTCAAAGATTTGAACTAGATGCCCTGGAGAAGATGAGGAAATCGCAGAGGCAAAGAAAACGGGAAAAGAGAGCGTACAAGTCCCAGCGTTTGGATACCTTTGTCATCACCCTAGATGTTCAAGTAGACTAAACAGTACAGAGCAGGATGTGACCAGAGGGTCGGAGAGAGAGGAGAGGAGGGAAAGGACACATTTGTTGCAGTGTTGATAGATGTGGAGACACAAAATTACTCTTCCCAAAAAGACGTGTGGCATCAGCCTTTCAGAAATCTGACTGTGAAGTCATCCTCCCATGCCCCCCCTCCTTTTTCCCATCTTCCATTTCAGTGTTCCCTGACCATTGTTCATATCAAAGGAGGATTGTTTAGTGTTTGTCTACATCTTCTCAATCTGCTTGTCGTAAAAAAATATTCTGCCTGTGTTTCTGTCGCTGAATCTCTCTCTTCTTCTCTCTCAAGCCATGTCTACCTGATATGTGCCCGAACTGTTGTGATGTGAAGTTTGTACTGGTCCTCCTCTGATAGGTTCATTATGCTGCTCTTCAATGAGTGAGAGTGACGGAGAATGAAAGTAAGAACTGAAAATCATCATGGTACTTTTTGTCAAGATACTTCTGTGGGTATATTTGCTCACGAAAATATCATTTATATTTCCTTTTAAAGTGAAGAGGTCGACAAGGTCCCTCTGGACATAGATGACTTTGCATTTAGTTTGTGGCTCCCCGATGGGCTGTTCAGCACCTTGCATGAAACTCTGCTGCCATCATGGTGTGAGTGTGAAAGACAGCGGCATGCCCCTCGTCTGCTACTGTAGAGATGCCATCATTTACGTCTCGAAAACCAATATGACTCCCTGATACCCCATCATTTGGATATTGGAAGAAGTAGCATCTATAAAACATCCGGGGTTTTCTAAATGCAACGTTGTATTTCTGACTGTATTTATGTAACAGGCCTGCGCTCCTATGTCCTGAATTCAAACAGACCAAACACTAATGTTTATCGACATGCATGAGGACATATAGAGGGGCTGGTATCGGTCAACGTTGTCCACGGCTTAGTGGGGAGAGACACAGGAGACCGCCAGAGACTCTAAAATTGAATTGTTTTACCTTTTAAAATAGTCAGTTCAGCTGTTTCCCGTGTTTCCAGTTCTTGTGCTCAGCTGACTGGCGGCCGACTGTAGCTTCATGGTCATCTTATGCCCATGATGCTGGTCTCAATCTTCTCATGCAACTCTTAGCAAGAAAAAAATATATTTTCCATTTCCAAAAATGTTAACGTCAACTTCAAATTTCTTTTACTCTTCTTTAATGCTTCATTTCCCATGAATACAAATAAATACTTTGTGGACACATGAAATAAACCTCCATTTGAACCTTCACAATACCTCTAATGTGTACTGAAGCACATCTATGTACTGCAAAAAACATGAAATCTGCCATACATTATAAAGCCACCGTTCCATCTTAAACCCAGGGGCTTCACTTATGTTTTCACTGGCAAATGAGAGACAGAAACTAATGTTTGTCAAACATAAACTAAATATAGGGCATATTAAAATGCCACATTTCAAAGAGAAGCCTATTTTATGATCCTCATTCAAAAGTACCTCAAATATAACAGGAGATGTGAAGTGGTGGTTGTGCCTTTTAGTCAGTATCATTTAAGCCAAATCATATACATAATGGATTATTCCTACTAAATTATGAAGCATAACACCTGCCATACTGTGATGCTGGCAGAGTTCTCAGAAACCAGAGTGATGCTTGTTGAAAGACCTGGTTCTGAACCAGTGTGTCATGATAGTCTGCTGTAAAATCTAGTGAGCATTGTGAACTTGTTTCAATTATATAATAATTACTAAAATAAATACGAGGAATTAACTGAAAGGATATAAATCATCAGCTTGTAGCCCACGTATTCCCTTCTGAAGCAAGGCGGTGGTTTCATGTGCATCCCGCCTACATACAACACACTCACACACACTCAGACACAGGTCACCGATGTCCGAGTGCCTTATCGTGGTATTAGCACTGGGGCAGATCAGTGCTTTCTGTCAACTAACACTCGACCCGCGATGATAGCACAACAGGCCACGGGTATCAGTATTGTGCATGTGTCCGTGTCTCTGTGTGTCTGTGTGTATGTGTATGTGTGTGCGTGTGTGTGCATGAAGGAGTTTATCTTTTTCCTCTTCCTGCTCACTATCATCCAGTCACATTCCAATGCCATGACCTCCCCGTTCGTTTCCAAACAGGCTTACATCTCTATTTGTTGTCCCTCCTCGGTCTTATTCAGCGCTCCAGACTTTCTATCTTTCTTTCTTTTAAGAACACCACTGGAAGTTAAACTGAAAGCTTGTTGAAAATCCCAGATTCTATGTCATTTCAGCTACTCAGTGCAAAACGTCTTTCACTCAAGGTCAAAGTCCATCTGTTGACTATTCCAGCAAAAAATTTCACCGGTGTCATTAACGTGTTCAGTATCTCAGTCTCACCTCGTGAAAGGCTGACTCTTTCGAGATGTTTGGTAACGATTTCCCCATCAAACATTACCACTCAGCACCACTTACTGCATTTGTTTTACAAAGAAAACACACACACAAACACACAACTGTTTAATCCAGCTTTTTATACCCCCCCACTCCCACAACCCCCACACCCCGTGGTTGTGACATGTCTTTCTTTTTGCCTGTGTAAAATTACAGTTGTACAGGTGTCCAGTCGGCAAAGCAATGCCGACAGACAGGCATGCACGAGGACAGCCAAGCACTTGTGTTTGCCACAAAGATCTTTCTTGTCTTACAACTGGCTGTCCGGCCCCAGCATGTGGCTTTGGTTACAAAACCCGCTCTTCCAGCGGGAGCCCCCTTCATCTCTCTGAGGAACACAGAGGACGATGGAACGTGCTTTCCAAGATGAGCGGCAAAGTGGCTTCCTCTTTCAAAGGGCCGTGGATGTACATGGCTCATGAATTCCTGTGTTGGCTGTGAGATAGTGCAGCACCTGGACAGGCCATACAGGGAGATAGGACAAGAGACCAGAGGAGAGAGATGAGGAAGGGAAAGCAGAGAGAAGCCGCTTAGATTCCATGCCAGAGAAGGGACAGCAGCTCTCTCCGATTTCAAATGTCCGTTGTGTGAAATTGTGGTTTCAAACACTTACATCTTAGCCCCCCCTCTCCCCACCGTGCCTGCTCTCCTCATAAGCATATCATGAAATGCGTAGATTAGCACTTTCACAAAAGCATGCTGCACAGAGCACGGGATTGTGCATTCTACTCTTACCTGTTTGACAAAATTCCCTCTCCGGGATTGATTCAAAACTGGAATACTTTTGGTTTTAGCTTTTAAAAAATATTTTATTTTTCAGCCAAATGTAATACAGAAAATGCGAGTAATTATATTGCACACAAAGACAAATGAGACAAAAGGAAACCTCTTTGTTATTGAAGCTCGGGACGGCAGTGAAACACAGGGCCTTTGATGATTGACACATCCAGAGAGTCCCCTGCCAATCTTGCGCACAATCCATTTCCTCAAGCCAAAGTGTTCTCTTTGTGTGTTGAATATGTTTTGGAACATGCCGGCCATTGATTGACATGGGCGCAGGGGCTGGTAAAACATTACTGTGGTGTGAAGCAAACAGCAGTCCGTCTGTCACACGGCCTCAGATGTTTGGCCTGAGGGGGAATACTGGCATAATACTGGTGCAAAGATCTGGACATTCTCTCTCTCTCTCTCGTTCTCTATCTCACTCCTCCCTTTTCCTGAAACTCTTCTTGCCGCATTCCCAATTTAATTGTTGCCCTTAAATTATCTTTCAACTCTGAACCCGGTCTTCTGACAGATCTGCTGTGTGTCTTTCTTGTAGGCTCCGCCTCCGCTTGCTTTTTTTACATTGAGGCACGTTCTTCAAATTTCCTTCATGGACAATCTTCATGAGCTGATTTGGCCGAGTGCAAGCAGCTGCTTCAGTTTGGGATCTGGGTTTAAAAGCACACTGACAGTGATGGAAGGCACACAAAGTGCTAGCCATCATTCACACGGCCCTTGGGAAATGGAAAAACAATAAATCTTTGGCCACTTTTGATGATGATCACCACAGTAATTCTAAGGAAACCACATACATACTATCGCCCCATTATTATGTTTTGCAATACATCCTCCATGTAGCTTTTGAGTATGTACAACAATGATAGTGACGTATTTATATTTGTTCAGGATATTGAAACTTCCTTTTTTATTTTGTATACTTTAAACAGTTGGAAGGCATAGTAGTGACACCCAGTGCGAGTCACCACCTTGCACCTTTCTCTCTCCAAATGAAAACAATAAGAAAATGCTGTATATATAAAATGACCTGATACTTGTGTATTTCCAAAATGTCATATGGATTGATTCAACACTGGCATTACAATTTTAATCAGCGTTGTAGAACCAGGTGTTAAAGCGCATGCGGCAGCCCTCCGGGCCATAAGAAATTGGACAAGGCACCAGGAAATTGTGTCTCCTCCAGAAACAAGTGTTTTGTGATTGTTTACCCCATGTCTTTAAATTGCATTTCTTCCTTTTTAATTTAAGCACCTCAGCTATGGGATTGAGGGAGGGAAGGAGAGAGGGAAGGGGCTGTTGGAGGAATGGGGGAACCTTTTCCACTATTTGTTTTCCCTTTTTCTATCCCTCCATCTTCTCCAGTATAAACCCTCTCTGATGTGGTTCCTGTCAAATGCAAATGTCACGACCTGATATGGTCAGCCCATAGGGCACTTTCACTACACGGTCCACACACAAATTAAAATCTCAAGTCGGATGCTGTGTGTAATATGTGTGTGTGTGTGTGTGTGTGTGTATGTGTCTTTGCCTGTAAAATGTGCGTGCCGCGTGTTCGCACACGTGTGTACGTTTGACTGGCTGATCCTGACATACATGCAATTACAAAAAAACATAAGCAAAAACAGGTTTGCTTCGAGAACATGAAGAAATCAAGTGTGGTAAATGAAATATAGCTTCCAAAATACGGCACCTTTGTTCTCACCACATGCTTGAGTACCTGTATGAACATGTAGTTCAATCAATAGGTTTGTGAATGAGGGACTCAAGAAACTGATGTGAGGGCAAAGTTCAGCTTGTAAGGTATTAGAGAAGAATAAAAAAGTGCTGTGGTCAAGATGTATTCTGCTTTCAGTTTTTCTTTATCTTCCAAAAACTTTGATTTGCAAAAATATATAATAGGATTTAAAGTTGTCCTCCTGAACTAAAGTACTTCAGTAGTAGTACTCCATAACCGTACTCAAACCGTGGCCAAATATATATATATATATATAGCCCACTAAAATGTGAAAGCCAGAATGTTGTGGCCAATCAGCTTTATTTCAGAAAAAAGGCAATGCATTGTATTGCTGTGAGTTTTAATGACATCCTGTCTAAAGAAAAGAAAAATGGTATGTAGTCTTCCATTTTATTTGTAATCTTCTCATCATATCTTTAACGTTACACATTCACACTTGCACAACTTCCTCTTCTCACACAATTCAATATTAACACTGTTCATGGTGTAAAAGGGAGTCAATACAGCAGGATGTTGTGACTGAGACTGATAACGATGAAAGCAAAGTCACTGGGGGCAATGTTACATTCCGCTCAAATAAAGGTACATTGTTGCCGGTACTTATTCATGTTGTGAATGGCACCTTTTAGGTTGGATATTGTTCTGTATTATCATTCCCAATATCAGTTCAGCCTTTCATTAATGTTGGGAGTGTAAATGACCAAACACATACAAGCCATTTATATACAAAACGTGGAGTTTCATCTGTATTTAAGTGTTTTCTTATTGTGTTGTAAGTAAATATTCGTATCCCTAAATCATTGTGAATTTTTGTTCTGGTCGCATCTATTTTTCAGTGTCTACTCTGAAGGGTACTGCTGCTAAAAAAAGTGACAGAATTCCCTGCTTTGATTGAAACAGGAAGACAGGTTATTACTAGCGGACAAACATTGTGAAAGTGGATTGTTTCTGGTCCACAAGAGCTGTATGTGTGACTCCGTGTGTTTATTATGAGATACGCTCCTGACTGTGCTGTGCAGTCATCACCACCAGAGGGAGGCATATAATCAGCTATCAACAGCCACTCGATTGAAAGGTAGTAGGCCTCAGTTTGAGATGCATACGACATTACTAAATATTATAAAAGATAACCAAAGGCCAGCACGCAGTCATTCTCTATGTATCTGCAGAGTGTACTGTTGGTAGTACTTCTTCTTAGCTCTTTTGTACATTTTACCGTTTTGGGTTGAGTTTTCCCGTGGGAGAAAATATAGGTTCTTGTATCTGAATTTCTCGCACAGGTGGGGTCGTTAGAAAGAGAATGTGTGTGTGTGCGTCTCAGTCAGTCTATTAGAAATCGTATAGTACCAGGTGTGACATGAAAGAAACTCTTACATTAGTGTCCCATGTCAAATAAATGTGTATTTAGGGAGAGAGTGAGAAGATAAGAAAAATTGTTGGAAAGCGTGTTTTACTGGGGTGATGGGCACAGATCAGGATTGAAATGGTTCCCATAACAAACACCTGATTCTTTTTATATATGGGGCTGTGAACGTGTGTGTGTGTGTGTGTGTGTGTGTGTGTGTGTGTGTGAGTGTGTGTGTGAGAGAGAGATACATGTGGCGAAACAAGGTGGGAGGGAGTAAGAAAGACTGTCTCACATTTATAAAGAAAGAAGAGGTCTTAACTTGACACTTCTGACAACTTTTAGCCTCACCTCGCACTGCCGGGTCAAATTGACCTGAACATCATCTCTGTAATATAAACCAGCAGGGGAGGTTGAAAATACATGATATTTTTTCATTCTTTATGTAATGTTAATTACACTAAATAAGCTAAGCAGAATAAGTTTTATACAGAAAAAGTAAATACTAATATTTTTCCTAGATTTTTAAACGGGTCAATTTAATCCGCTACATAGCAGGAGGGTTAATACATCTGTAAGGGTCTGTTCTATGTGTACTCTGTCTCCTCAGTGTATACTGTGTCGTCTCTGTCTCTCCTGTCTCTCCCGTCTCCTTGATTGTGTCATTCCCAGCACCTGCCCTCAGCCACTCTTGTCTCGTTACTGTCTGATGTCGTACACCTGTTTCCCCCCATATTGTGCACCTTGCGACCCGTGGCGTAGCCGTGACAGAAGCTCATACGCAGAGAACGAAACTTAAATAACAAAGGGCGCTCTTTAATGAGGCAAAAAACAGGTTAACAAAAACAACAAATTCCAAAAGGGGGCAGGCAGGAATTCAGGTTCAGGGCAGGCAGGCAGGATTAGGGTAAAACAGGACGACGGGAAAAAGACACAACCATAGACAACAATCCAACAGGAGACAAGGGAAAGACTGACACAATATATGGGGGGGGGACAGGTGTACGACATCAGACAGTAACGAGACAAGAGTGGCTGAGGGCAGGTTCTGGGAATGACGCAATCAAGGAGACGGGAGAGACAGAGAAGACACAGTAGACACCGAGGAGACAGAGTACACATAGAACAGACCCTTACAACATCTCCTGACCTTTAGGTTTAAAACCATGGTGCTCAATGTGTTCATATTTTCAAATACATGCACTATGTGCAATATATAACACATATGTCTGCATATTTGGACTTTTATAAGTGTGTGGCATTCATTCAATCATAACAAATAATGGTGTGCCCATACTGTAAAAATGTGTGCCCACAATAATTTTATTAAAGTGATGCATATGTTTGTTCATTGAGAGACAAATAAACGATATATCTAGACTTTAGGATCAGCATATATCTTAAAAAATATATTTAGCCCTTTGTGACCAAAAGCATATAGGCTCTTAACTTGTACCATCAGTATGCAATTCATAGTTCTCAACAATAATGCTATGGTAAGACATATACCATCTATAAATATAATGTTTATGACGTCATGGCTGTTGAGTCATTTCACAAAGCCAATGACTGCACTTAAGAGCATCACCTACTCAGTTCTTATGCATATGCATGGGTGGATGGATGCACACACCCACACACAACAGGCAAGTGGATATAGCTTTTGCACTTAGCCGTCTAATGAACACTGACTTTTATAACTTGAATAACTCCAATGCCTCTTCTACTCTAACAGCAACTCTTGTCTACTAATTTATTTTTCTTTGCAGCGAAGGTGATAGATAGATAGATATATATAGATGGATAGATTGTGCATGTATGCAAAAACAGACACCACTGAAGTTGTAACAATGGTTACTTCAACAACATGTGGCTTATGCTGTTTTCATCTTGCAAGTTTGTATGTGTGTGTCATCGTGGTGTAATGTGGTCATGGAAACACTGTCTAGCAGGAACTACAGACGTGCTTCCGAGTACTTGTGTATATTATATCTCTGTGTGTCTGTGGACATTTTGTGTCCCTGTGAAACTGTCACAAATGTGCAAGATGCAGTCATTTAACTTTATTGGCCTAGTTTGGCATCACAGCTGATATGATTCCATCACAAGATGGCCTCTCATTAATATATATTTTCAATGTTTGACATGAATTGGCCTTGGAATTGCAGTATGTATGTTTTTTGTTTTAATGAATGGCAGATATACAGTAAGATACACATGTTGTATTTATAGCAGCATGCAATTTGTTTCCTTCAGTAGTCCTTTACGTCTTCAATTATAATAGAGGTATTCCTCATAAGGTCCCTCATACAAATGTGCAACAATGTGGTAAAGTGCAAAGAGAGAATAAAATAAATACGAATCCATAAGTACTTATGAACTGTAGCTTTAGACGTTGTGCTCCGTTTCCCACTAAGATTAACATCTCAGAAAATCACAAATGTATATTCTTCAATTGCTAGTTCCAGCAATGCTCACGGTTAACATGTCAAGATTTTTTTTTTTTATCCAAACGTGTTCATTGTAGGGCTATTGCACGTTGCATTATAGAAATTACGATATTTTGCACAGGTATGAAGGCAGCATCTTCTCTACACAATTTATACCAAAAAGCGATGCGCATGCGCCCTGCCAATAGAGCAGGATCGTGGCTCAGTTAGCACCCAGGGCTAGCTGACAGGTTGGGGGACGCGGTGTGGAGGAAGGCGCTCTGCGCACTGTAGGCAGACAAATATCGGCGACTTCACATATCCCCAGCTAATCCTCGAGCTAACCATTATCCCTCCATGCGTTCCTCGAGAGGAAGATAACCCCGCGCTGCCACCTCAATTAGCCTCCGTGCAAGACCGATAAAGGGATACTGCGTGTTTTCGCTTTCAGGAATAATCGGTGTTCTGTTTTTGCAATATTGACAACTTCGCCGCAACCTCGACCGACGTGACCTCGTGTAATAATGAGGTTACGGAGCAACAGACAGTGTGTGATGGAAGGAGACGGGAAGAAGATGGACCAAGCGCCTCCGTTTAGAAACCCGTTCGTGCACGTCTTGAAATTCAGCCCCCTGGAAAAGGCAAAGGTAACGTTCACGTTGAATTATGTTCGCAGCCGAATGCGTTGTGCTGTTCTTGCAGCGGTGTGAACGTGTCGCTTGAGTCGCGTCGTGGAGCATTATAACACTGACGTGCGACACAGCGGAGAGGCTGTCACCATCATTTAACTTGGCGGTGTACCCCTTAAAATAGGTAGTCAGCCGAGCTAGCCTGCTAACACTAGCCACATACATGTTGCTTTTCTCCCTCCGGTCGTGTCGGGTCGCTGCTTTACTTGAATGCCGCTGGAAAGGGCTGCGCGTGTGTATTAAACAACATGGACGTTTAGCTCCAGCAGCGTCCAGCAATGCGATGCACACATGAGCATGTGCACCGTTACAGTCCGCATCCTTCACTCGGGAAGACCCGCTAATGAGCCATTAGAAGGAGATATAGCAATGTGAGTATGGCCGCCGAGTCGTCCAGTAGGGGCCTAGCTTGTTGCGCTGCTGTCAAAGGTATCGGGAAACGAGCCTTACCACAATTTCATGATGGCTTTGTATATTTTATTTTAATTCAATGTGCCGTTTGTTGTAAACACGGTCCCGGTCTGCGGCTTCACGTGGTGGTTCTAACAGTGCGTCTCACTCAACCAGCGACCAGCGCGTACGGCTGGATGGAGGAGAATGGGATTGACGTCTGACAGTCATGTCAAATCCCCCCCCCCCCCAAAAAAAAAAAAACTAAAAGTTATTCACTTATTTAGAAAACGTATGTTACCCCAGTTGTCGACATTCACAAGCAATTTGTCACCTGATTAAAAAGTGAGTTGTGCAACATGCAGCTACCTGTCATTAGTGTTGATGACGATCTGATACAGTTTTCAGGCTTCCATGCAAAAAGGTGGTACATTGCTTAAAGCTCCTAGACACTGTTTTTATATGATATATATATATATATATATATATATATATATATATATATATATATATACACACACACCTTTTATCTCCTCCCACAGTGGGGACATTTCAAAAATCACAGCAGCAGTGCACATCAAAGCATTAATAAAAATAATTATAGAACACAAAACTAAATATTAATACTAAATATACATATATGTGTGTATTCTTTTGAGCATTACATTGTCTTGCTGTTTAGAAATTGAAAAGCACATGTGGGACCTTTCGCTCACCTCATGACTTATATTATTAGTTTAAACAGGTTGGGAAGTGAAGGCAATTTAGGGATGTGGTTAAAGAGAAACTAGTAGTTTTTCGTCCATAGGTTTAAGATCTGTCCCTACGGAATACTACATTCTACTTCTTGCCATGTGTGAGTATGTAGTACTTAATGTACATTAACATCAGAGAAATGTAATATAAGTGAACCTTTTGATTGCCAACCAGCAAAGCATATAATGGTTACAATATAGTGTAGTTCATAGGGTATACCAAAACGTATACTATTAAATAGAGTGACATTGGGACACAGCTGTGGTATTTTCAGTGACAAAGTTCAGTCTAATCTTAGACTCAGTTTTATGAATGGCACTAAAGTGGCATAGCAGGCATAAGCAAGTGTCTTGTTAAAAGTAAGAATAGTAGCCTAGCGGAGGCCTGCACATTTCACTCCAATTACATGTTTCTAGAGATGTAGAAGCGTGTTTAAGGCTTTGTGATCGTTGTAGACCAATATTTTATTATTTACAACTAAATCTAAAATAAATGGTGAATCCCCAATATGGCATTTAATTCTCGTATTCTACGCAACAGTTATTTGCATATAACTGTAACTGTACGTTGAAGATATTTAAAGCGGTTTTATTGTTAACTAAATGCTTACGCAAAAGTGTTTCATGATATGATGGAAATAAGAATTCTCCTTCTGAAGTAACTTTGATGGAAATAAGAATGTTCCTTCTGAAGTAACTGAGCATGCTGCACTGGTCTTTTTTTGCATCTGCAGCAACATTTAAAAAAGTCGCAGGCTGAACTGAAACATCACAAATAGGAGCAGAAAGTGAAAGTTGTGTCTACCAGTTGACAAGCTAACAGACAGGTAAACCACAGGATGCTTGTATGGGGTCACAAAGAAAATGTATGCTTTATGAAGACTTTGTCCCTTGTAGAAGCATGTGCTCAGTGACAGTCTGTCCCTAAATGGCATGAGCTGATGATTATTTCAGTATCCAAAATTATCTTTTTATTTTACCAGCCAAGCGCACTAGTAGATTATAGAACTCTACTGGCATATGTATTATCGGCCAAAACTGCCTTTTTAGTTTTTGATATTGTTGTTCCAGTACCTTTTATTGATCGTTATATGTTTTGGTCGAACAATGTACGTGCGGATAGCCTTCAGATTTACTCCTCAAAGTCAAACTGTAGCCAGTCTTGGCGGATGTCAATACCAGACCTTCTTCACCAGTGTTACAACTACTGCAATAAAAGGAGATATAGAAATGTTATAGATTTTTTTTTTTTTTTTTTTTTTTTTTTTTTTTTTTTGTGTACTGCGTGATTGGCCAGAGATAGATAATACGGTATGGTCTCCAAATAATGCAAAACAGTTTGGGCTATATTATGTTTGTAATATCCTCCATATTTCCAACTAAAAAGGGTTACAGATTATAGAAAACTATCAGTTGTGTAACTAATGTAATCAGAGGATGCTTCGAGTTGGACCTTTTTAAACTACATTACTGCCTGTAAGAATGTGCTGAAGGCCCAACAGCATATGGGCCGTGGATACATTACAAACAATCCTGTTTCTAACGAGCCAAATTGCCATTTTTTTTCTCACGCCGCAAGAGTCTGTGCAGTGGACGCGGCAATTGAGAGTAGCGAAAGATTTCCTTTTTCTAATCATTGACGTTAAGTTCTTTTTGTGCACATTAGTCGGTTGACCTAAATGTGAGCAACTGTGGAGACTTCTCATTAGTAGGCTACGGTATAATTCAGTTTCCTGACCTTTTAATCCATATTAAGATGCTCCTGCATTTTTGCACCTTGCTGAGGCAATTAATTGATAACAGGGTTGATTAGCGTGACCTATTGTGAGAACACATTGCCGGGTTTAGTTTCTGATTTCGGTAGAGCAGCAAACATTCCAGTCTCAATCAAGCCTTCAAACGTATATTTTGGTCATGTTAAAGTTGATTTAATTCCCATCTTAAGTTAGACGACCCTGATTTACAATCTTAGTGTGATTTAATGGTGAACCCCAAAAATACCTGAATCGGCTTTGATCCTGCCGAAGCAGCAATGAGTCGAATCTGTAATGCACACGGCAGAGAACAGTGTTTATGTGCATTGGCATTCGAAGTGGACAACTGATGTATTCCTCACCGACGACATGCCCACACCGACACAGACGTGGTGCCAGTCGGGGGACGGGCGTTCAATGACTTTAAGCCCCCATTTTGTCCCTATGCCGGTGTCACCACGACGACACAGTGCCACCTCACTCAACATACGCTTTCGGTATTCCAAGGACGCCCTCCGTGGCGTGTGAAGACTGATACTGTTGTAGAAATATTGATTCATCACTTTCTCTTAACTGGTTGTGGTTATGAAATGGCCTCCATGTAATACTGGATCTTAGAAAGATCCGTCTTCCCTGGGGTCCGGCGGGAGGTGGAGAGCTCGGCGGCCGGCGGCACCACGCTGGAGGCCACAGGCCGCATCGCTGGGTCCGCTGAAGGCACAGAAGAACCAGAACCAGGAGTTCTCAGGGCAGACTGTATATTTATATAGGGAACACTACAGTTTTTTTCACTAAACACAAAATTAAAGTTTTGTTTTTTTATTATTGTGAATTAATAAAGAATAACAATATGGCTTAGTACTGTTGGTGGACTGCTTTTCAAGCCGCTCCTGAGTTTCGGTCAGGTCTTTTTCTTCTTTTAACTGTGTATCATACGGTCACAATTGTTATTCTTGGTTTTATGGTAAATTATTAACATCCCTACATTGGAGTGTGAAATGACTGCATTTGAAAAACGGGAATTTCATACACATGTCTCTACTACCAATAAAAAAATTACAATTTGATTAGTTTTTTCTTCTTTATTCAACACAACTTCCTGTTCCAGGATCCAGTTCGTCAAAAAGTAATAGAAAAGAAGGATAACTTGTCTCCATGACGGGCAACATGCTGAGAAAAAGCAACTCCTTTTGGTTTGACGGTGCATTCAGAATTAAAGGATACAATTCCCGTTTACAGTCTCTACTCTTCTAATCTTTGGTTGCATATTAATCACTAAAAAGGTCTCAACCGTTCAGTGTTTTATCAGCAGACTGATAACATCTGGTTCATAGTTGACTGTAACTGCTGCTTTTGTATTTTGTTAGTAATACCGACACAGTCAACCTCTAGTATAAATCTTTTTTTAGAAACGCCTGTGATTTTGATACCAATTGGCCTACATTTTTATTTTTAGATTTACAGTATTGTTACAATGTCTCGTCTCTACTTGGAGGCTGTTAAACAATTCCCAAGTTGCGTAATTCGAGGCGAATGTTCATTTAGTGTTAACTTTCATTCTTAAGGCTGTGACGAGCCAGCATGAATTTTAAGATGCCAATAGCTGAATTTTCTCCACCTCCATAAAAAGCTTCTCTGCTTTTGTAGCGTTGCCTTTATTTTAATTCTAAGTGACACTCATGCATTCTCATGCTTTGGCTCTGAATAAATCTTTTAACAAATGCATTATACAGTGGCTCTCAAGCATTCTTGGCAAGGCCCATTTTATCATTGGAAGAAAGTGCCAGTTGTTTTTTCCTGCATTTCACTTTTGTATAAAAAGAGAACTGGCCTGTGTGTTGTCAACATGTATAATTAATTCATATATCTTGGGCAAAGTAAACAGTTTGGAGGACCGAAAAGAGATATATAATCTAGGGTGGCGTGTCAGTGCAATAACAGAGATTGTTGTGTAATGTTATTTTGCAACTCCCTTCCCCAAAACAAATCTGTAATGTAATTGTTACTGTAAGCTGGCCAAACTAATGTGTTTGTGTTTAATACCAGGGTTTTTATATCTCTCACACGTCTCACTCATTGCCTCTTGGTTTCATTATTGTCTGCTCTTACACTCGTAGCTTTGCCAAAGGCAAACATTCCTATCTCAATTGAGAGCATTTATGCTTGTTTTCCTTTACAGTTTCTGTGTGAACTTCACAACAATTGTGTAGAAAAAGATTATTCCGTATTTATACTTGTGTCCATCACCCTCCTTTTTAAAGCCACAAAACCGTGAGTTCAGACGTCCACCGCCGGCTCATCGCTCCAATAACAGCCGCTTCCTCTGCCGGTGGGCAGTAGTAAAATGATAAAATGCTGAATTTAACTTCACCTCAGCTGCTAGACAACAAGGTCAGCAATGCCTGTAATCAGTTATCCAGTTATCCACTGGTAGTAGATCGATAATCCAGGCTGTTTGTTGTTCCCTGAGCGTTTTTTTTAGCTCTCTAAAACTCGTGTCTCGGGTGTTGTAATGTGGACTAAGACTCGACTCTCGAACGGATTTCCAAAATGTGCTTCCAGTTTATTGTCAGTAGTTTACCAAGCCGGCTTTAAATGTATTGATTTTAATTGACCATACTGTCAGACAGGAACTCTCCCTGGATAAGATAGTGCCGCTAGGCCTTGTGCTGACGGTAGTTGTTGCTATCAAGTCAAATATTGACACAAGATAAGCGCTGCAATTAGGAAGTCATAAAATAGCTCTCAAGTCAAACACGGTTTTGTTCCAGCCTTTAAGAATGAAGAACACATTTTAATATGAAGCGTTTTCATGGTTAGGCGGAACACGGCCACACCGTGACCTGAGGGCAGACGCACCTCTGATGTAAATAGTCTGGTACATGCCGTGCTGCCGGCCGGCTGACCTCTACTGGGTAGGTCAGACCTATAAGGGAAGAGCTTCTTTTTGTGTGTATTGCGTGCATAGCTGAACGACGTACACCGTTTTATTTTTCACAACGCCAGATGCTTATAGTTAATTGCTTCTCATAAGACAAAGCCGTCATTGTCGTCTGATGGGCTTTCTTTTATTGTGCCTTGTTAAAGATGTAATAAATTCAGCTCTGTTCTCACATCTTTCCTCCCGACTCAAAGTGTAAACACGTCGGTGTATTTTTAGACACCGATTGATGTTTTCTGGGTAAACAGTTAAAACTTTGCATTGAAAATCATTTATTGTGAGGCAAATGAAAAAGTCATTGAGTTGAATTCAATGACAACTTAATGCTGTATGGACTCATGTCAAAGTGTGAGTGTCACGGTGCCAAGAGGATTAAGAAAAAAGAAAAGTGAATTGTTGAACTTGATTCTTTAACCCTTTTCTCTTTTCATTATTCTCCTACAGATTGCATTCATGACAGTCACACTGTTCCCCATCCGTCTCCTGATGGCTGCATTCATGATGCTGCTGGCTTGGCCGTTTGCCTTCCTGGCCTCAATCGGGCGCTCGGAGACCACTGTGGAGCCCCAGTGCCTCTGGAGGAGGTGGGTGCTTTGTTATTTGTATACTTGTGTATCTGTCTGTTTTGTGTGCAATGGACCACATGTTGATGCACTGTAACAATCTTGTACTAGGGGTCCCCCACACTTTGATTGTAGGAATACAACTCTGACGGGCTGACATTGTAGTTTTAGTTAAACTTACAGTGAACATTGTCAAGTTGTTACCTTTTCAGAGGACACTTGGGTATAATTCAATTCAATTTAGTTTATTTTGTATAGCCCAATATCACAAATTACAAATTTGCCTCAGAGGGCTTTACAATCTATACACATAGACGTCTCTGTCCCAGGACCTCATCGGTTCAGGAAAAACTCCCAAGAAATGGAAGAAAGAAAACGTTCACAGGGGAAAAAGGGAAGAAACCTTCAGGAGAGCAACAGAGGAGGATCCCTCTCCAAGATGGACAGAAGCAATAGATGTCATGTGTACAGAAGGAATCATAACAGAGTTACAACACATTCAATGAGTATGACAGATTGTATATAATTTTTAAAAAAAATGGGTGGGTGAGGTTTAGGAAGAATACATATTCCATTTTTTAGAATCAAGGTTTTAGAGTTGAAATGCAGAAAAATAAAAACTGGTGGTAGAACTAGTTTAGGATAAACATTTACAAAATATCCAGGACTACAGTGCCCCAAAGCAGTCTTACATTTTCTTTTCTATCTTTCTTCTTTGCAGTTTAACATGTTCTTTATTTATTAATCCTACCTTCTTTTATAATTTTCATATGGCAGTGCCATTTATCTGGCCTATTTTAGTGCTGAAGCCAACTACTTAATTCTTAGCTAATTCTACATCCTGGCCAGTATGTCGATTGGTCTAGTGAAGCTCATGACAATTTAGCTTATGAACTAAGTTGGCCTCAAGTAAGGAGGAGCATCCAGTGGGGCAGAACCGAGTCAACGGGGTAACCACTAATTCTATAAAAAAAAAATAATAATAAAAAAAAAAAAATATATATATATATATATATATATATATATATATATATATATATATATTATTCACTGTTTAAATTGTGTAGCCGATTTATTTGATGCCACCATTAATTAACCATTAATACTACCCCAGCCCTAATATTTTATTTCCACATTATCATAGCATTGGACATAAGCATCTATACCACTTTGAAGTATCCCCATCGTGGAATATGCCTTATATGAACAATTGATAAACTCTGTCAAATTCATTGAATGTATTTTAACTCTAAATCTGTCCATCTGTACATATTACATATATTGCATCTGTCCATCCTGGAGAGGGATCCTCCTCTGTTGCTCTCTTGAAGGTTTCTTCCCTTTCTTCCCCATGAAGGGTTATTTGGGAGTTTTTCCTGATCCGATGTGAGGTTTTGGGGCAGGGATGTCTATGTGTACAGATTGTAAAGCACTCCGAGACAAATTTGTAATTTGTGAAACTGGGCTGTACAAATAAACTGAATTGAAAAATTTAATTGAATTGTTGGAGATTCTCCCCCCCCCCCCCCCCCCCCCCTCATACGTGCATTATCTTGTTCCAGACTGGTGGACATCATTCTGAAGATCATCATGCGGGTCATGTGGTTTGCGGGTGGCTTCCATTGGATGACAGTGAAAGGGAGAAGGGCATTGCCTACAGAAGCACCCATCCTCACCCTGGCACCCCACTCGTCTTACTTCGATGCCATCCCAGTCACGATGACAATGGCTTCCATTGTCATGAAAGCAGAGAGCAAGGATATACCTCTCTGGGGCAGTAAGTAACACATATAATATCATTGTTACCCCTATGAGTATGACATATTAGCCTGGATACCAGACCGAACTTAGCCCCGCCCTCAACATTTTAAGTCGGGAAGTTCGGTCTGGCATTGCTCCATTGGGGAGAAATTATCTCCGGTCAGATATTGGCCGGACCAATCAAATTGTCAGGGCGGGCCTTATACGAAGACGGACATATGATCAACAGTAACGTAACCAACCACGACATAAAAAGGCGCTTGCTTCTTCCAGCGTGCGTGCAGTTGAGTTCAACAACAGCATTTTCTTTCCTGGTTTGGTTGAAACACGCCCCATAATCACAGCCCAACGGAGCGGTATCAGACTCACATTCTGACTAGAATTATGAGTATGACATCGTCAGGCTAATGACCTATGGCAGGCCTATTCAACTAGCGGGCCGGATACGGCCCATTTGAATTTAACTCCGGCCCGCCAGACTGCCTGCAAATCAGTCTAGCTTTGTAAGAAAAAATAAAACTGACGGACACGCCTCTTTTATACATTGAGACATCTAACCCAGAGCCATTGAGTTTCACTGTTGCCTCCACCAAACTTGTATGATTACATCGTTATGTTACGCCCGTGTTGGTTGCCGTAACCCACTCACCTCGCTCTGGTCTGGCTGACCACTGAAACACCGGCGCTAGCTGACGCTACCATTAAGCTGCAACACGTCTCTCTCAAAGCCGAAGCGTCGGGAAGTTGTCTGCAGCGCTCTCAAGTGTCACGCATTGAGCATGAGACTCATGCATTTCGGTCTTAACTCACGCACTCCCGCCACACATCGTATTTCTGACGCTGAAAAAAAATCTTGGCTATTTAATGTTTTAATGTGCCGCCGCCGCAGCGCGCAAACACGAGGTGGAGAAATCAAGCGCTCCTCTGGAGG
Organism: Liparis tanakae; assembly: GCA_036178185.1. Classification (NCBI taxonomy): domain Eukaryota; kingdom Metazoa; phylum Chordata; class Actinopteri; order Perciformes; family Liparidae; genus Liparis; species Liparis tanakae. Next base: position 12,465,726 of record CM070092.1, read on the forward strand.
TCAGCTGTTAGTTGCCACTTATCAGCCAATCAAAAAAAAGAAGTGGGCTACACAATAGCCAATCAGAAAACAAACGTATCTGTTGTATCTGGGTAAGATTTAATGCAGCAACCAATGAAAGTAAAGCATCCAGGAATTGCGCGCGACTGAACTCATAAAGTTTTGTTCTGCGGCGGGGGGGGGGGGGGGGGGGGGGTATTTGATCAATATTCTGTGAATGTTACTTTTCTAGTTGCCAGGTAAGGCAATTTGTTCTTGGACTCCTGGCAGCAAGACATGCAGTAAAAGGCTGAGGTGTCTGTTATTTGAGCCATCCTGTCTGCTTCGGCTCTTATTACTAAGTAATACCTGCAGGCTGAGTGATCATTGCCAAATTACTGCAGTCTTACTTGCCTTATTGGATTCAAACCATACTTTGGACACATTTGGGTCGGCTGTACCTCAGTGGGAAAGTGATCGTCCCGTAACCACAAGGTGCCCAGTTCGATCCCCACTCTCCCCATTAGGGTCATGTTGAAATGGCCTTAAGCAAGACACTGAACCCCCAGTTGCTCCCCGGGCGCTCCACTGCTCCTTAATAACTAAGGATGGGTCAAATGCAGACAAGAATTTCCCCACAGGGATAAATAAAAGTGTAAATTTCTTTCTTTTGTATTTTGTCAACATGAGGTTTCAAAGAAACCAACATTGCATAATCAATGGAAATACCTCACATCTTCAAGGGTCAATACTAGTATTATTTTGTGTTAAAAGTTTTTGTTTGACTAGTCAAGCTGGCCTTGCAGAAGGAACCAGGCCTGGCAAAGCAAGTGGAATCCAGACAAAGCATTAGGGCCTAATCACCGCGGTGACGTGTGTAGAGTGTCTCTCAGGGTGCCAGCTCGAGCCCTAATCCCTTCCTTTCGGCAGACGACTCACAGTTGGAATCAAACCCTCTCTTCTATCTTTCATTTCTTACTATCCTTAACTTATTGTGAATCTCTCTTTCTATTCGACTCTAACCCTCAGGGCTACCAGAAACATTCAATTTATAAGTTTAGTTTGTACCGTTAAAGATGGAATGTACGAGAAAATGCAGAATAAAAAATCTACCAAGAATATTCAAACCAATCTTTGTGTGATTAGTTCCTCTTTGATTTCCTTGTACATTAATCCTTTAAACTATGCTTAACAAAAGCTAGAGTCACTCTCAATCTTTGCCCAACAAATAGACGACGCAAATATATTCGTCCAGAAGTTTTCCTCTCACAGTGCATGAACTTTGAGTTGATTGCATTACTCTGTCTGAGCATTTAAGAAGGTTTGGCTCCAATACAGTCATGTGGCTGTGCTATGGGAAATTAAATCGACAGTATTGGTGTCGATCCAAGAAGAAAATGTTGAGAACAATTTTGAGAAAACTGATGCATTGGATGGAAGTTGTAAAATGTGATCGAGTTATTTTACTCGGATTTCTAATGATGTCATTGTTTGAAATCTATTTGTTGCCATGGTCTGATCCAACTTTCTGAGGCAAATACAGTTTGGCTGGGTGGTACCAACCGATGCAACAAAATACATCACATCATACGGTGCACTAACAAGGAAGAAGTTTGGTCGTGTTTGTAAATCTGTTGAAATAACTGCAGTAAGCAGTGACCACTTCATTTATTCTAAGTTTTAAATCATTAAAAGAGATGGGAATCTTAACTTGAATCTCGGTGTTTACATGTATACATTACAATGTTTAGGAAGGTGGAACAGGCTTGTTGTACCAACGTCTGGACTTATATCATCATAAAGACATGCACCGCAGCCTCACTCCGGTTCGTATGGATGTGAATGAATGTTGGTGGGGGGGGGGCCGTAGGCGCACATTGGCTGCCACGCTTCCGTCAGTCTGCCCCAGGGCAGCTGTGGCTGCTGATGTAGCTCACCACCACCGGGATGACCGTGTGTGTGGATGACTACTGGACTCTGTAAAGCGACTTTGAGTGTCTAGAAAAGCGCTATAATAAAATAAATGGTTATTATTAAGGCACTATAATTTGAAGCCATTTGTGCAACTTTAGACTGACTGCTTTTCCAAAAATAAAAGTGGGCCATTTGTCTGAAATAATCTTTATAGATATAAAACATCAAAAGTACCAGCGATTATCATCCACCATGTCGTATACAGCACAACAATGGGTCTTGAAGCTGGAATTCGCTACATACTTGAGGGTCGAGTGATACAGGAGGGTTAAGTTGGTTATGGTAGACTTTTGTCCATTCAAATTCTCTAGTATTTGTAATTGTCTACTGACTGAATCAAAATAAGTCAAGAGTGGAGGTGGATTTCAGAGAGAAAATAATAGTTTTCTTTTGGTTGAGTTTTAAAGCAATTACAGGTCTGATCGGGCATGCTGCAGGTTGTAAAAGGCCCTCTCTGCATTGGAGGCTCGAGAGTTCATGACTGTGTCATGATCTGCATACTGATTGCACTTGCAGAATATGAAAATAAATATAATATATAAATATAAAATAAACACTATCATGGGGGTAGTTTAAGTAAAGAGGAGCAATGTTTAGCCAGTAAAGTAACATGTTTGGGACCGGATTGTTATATGTGGATTAAAACAAATATTTACAGTTAGTTTCAATACAGATATGGCCTTTATTACCAGACTACCTCAGAAGGTCCAACTGAGTTTTGGCAGATTTAGCAAATTCCAGTAAGAATTTCCCAATCTCCTTCAACTAAACCACTAAATGCAGGAGATGCACATAATGCAGAGAAGCTTTACTTGCTTAGCTGTCACCATAAATAGAAAAAGAACAACAGTTTCTGTATTAATGTGCATGTTCTCTGTCTGCTCTCTTGCTTCTAGCTTTGATTAAGTTCATCAGGCCGGTGTTTGTCTCACGGTTGGACCAGGACTCCAGGAAGAAGACGGTGGAGGAGATCAAACGCAGAGCCCACTCTGGAGGGGAGTGGCCTCAGGTGAAGAGATGGGAATTATTGTGCCTACATGTGAATGTGGTTGCGGGCACACATACACATAACGGCAACTATTGCTAAGACTTTATGTTGTACAACATAACAAATGTTCCATTATAATGTATTAACTTTTACGAATCCAAGAAAGTTTTACAAATAAATACATTGTGTTTGTTGTAAAAGAAAAGCTTACAACTCTCGCCCCGGTTTTCTGAGAGCATGAGTAAGGTCTACTCATAGTCCACATAGTGCTTGAAAAACACAAAGCTACAGACACATGTACATTGTTTCAGTCAAATCCAGCATTGTCGTAAACATTGATGGAACTAACTGCACATCTGACTTATTGCAAATCTCAATATGATGCTCGCTCATGCACATATGTATGCTCTGCACCATTGTGTTAAGGATATGGCTACTGATGCAAACCATTCCTCCTTACAGATAATGATTTTTCCAGAGGGAACATGCACTAATAGATCCTGCCTAATCACCTTCAAGCCAGGTAAAGCTCTCCCATCATCATTTTTCCTCTAATTAATCTTTCCTCTCTTTTTATGGCTTTTGAAGTCATGCTTCCAGCTTGCCAGCATGCACTGATTTATAATAGTCAGAATAGTAGTACTTTTAATTAATCTTTTAAAATTTAATTACACATTAACTTAATGTCTGATTGCGCTTTAAGTGCAATCATTGGTCGTATAATCGAGCAATAAGAACTAAAAATCCTAGCCGCGATCCCAGGTTGGAAATATAATCTGTATGCTTTATAACCTCACATTTAACTTTTGATGGATTTTCTTTAAGCAACATTTCACACAAGATATACACATTTCACATATGAAAGAAATAGGGTTGGTAAGACTTTATTTGGTAGACATTTTAATAACCAAATAACTTCATTTACATTTCTACATTGGTTACAGTTTGTGTTCTATTGTTCTTAATTTGTTATTTATGCTGATATGTCAAATTTAAATGCATCTTTTGTCTTTTTTACTCCTGCAGGGGCCTTCATTCCAGCTGTACCAGTGCAGCCAGTGGTGATTCGTTACCCTAATAAACTGGTGAGATTGTTTATGGATATGTTAGTAACACAGCATCATAGCGCATTTTGGTTTTACAAAATGTGTTGAATTGTATGTATTTGCTCATGAAAAATAATCCTAAAAAGATAGCGGATAGTTTGTAAGTGACTCCTGACCGACCTCTTTATTCACAGCTTAACTGTGTTAAAGTGCATTGCTGGAGTAACCCAAGCCCTCCTCGATGACCTTCTGTAGTCCGTTCATTTATTTGGCAGATAGTTACCTATTTTAGAAACTATACACTTAAAGAGTACTACGAGTAAGTATCAGGTATCCCAACTCTATTAACAAACAAAGTGTTATGCAAAATGTCTTGTTGAGTTCTAATTGTGGTTTTGCTAATTGGATTACATGAAAGACTATCAATACTAAAATGTTGGCGCTCTGTGTTAGTCCTGTGAGGAATTTGCACGAGCCATATTGTGTGTGTGTGTGTGTGTGTGTGTGTGTGTGTGTGTGTGTGTGTGTGTGTGTGTGTGTGTGTGTGTGTGTGTGTGTGTGTGTGTGTGTGTGTGTGTGTGTGTGTGTGTGTGTGTGTGTGTGTGTGTGTGTGTGTGTGTGTGTGTGTGTGTGTGTGTGTGTGTGTGTGTACTATGCATGCCCTGTAGCCCACTTGGCACCTTAGCAGAGTCTCACTCAGTGGGTCGGTAAAAATCTTGCCGGTCACATGGCGGGAAGAAAAATATTTCAGTTATATATAGTATCCACCAAGGAGAAAATGTTCTGCGTGTGTAGAAAGATCAGCAAAGTCAGCAAAGTCGTATCGGGTTGGAGTCAGGTGGAGACACCTGGTGTCACTGTCATAGCGTGTCATTGTTTGAGCTCTTGGATTCAGGTTGGACAGCGGTATTGTTAAAATATGGGGAGCTCATATGTTGGACATAGTCTCTCCTGGAAGGCATTCATAGTGTGGCACTCGGTTGTTTAGGTAAAAAGGGACAAATAACTGCTAGTGGAATCAGTTCAAAACCTCTCAGCTCAATGTCACAATGTGCGTATTAATGTCTGTTTTGGAGATGACCTGGCTCAGTGGCTGTTGGTAAATATGCTGAATCTAAATTCAACCATAAAAACAACTATCTTATTATTTACATTTTAAAATTTGCAATGCAAATAATTAATCTTTAAAGCCGGCGGCTTGCAGCTAACGTGGCTAACGGTACAAACTACATCAAAAGTGCTGACAGAGCCAACCGTATCCACTGTATGGGAGCAGTGCAGATTGGCGGCTGTGAGCGATCTAGTGGGGCGCACTCGCTTGGACCCGACGTACACTGAAGCAACCTCGGTCTGGCTTTGTAGACGCAACGAGGAGAAGCCTGGGTTACTACGGACACAAAGGGGGAGAGACTTCCTTCTCTGTTCAATCATTCAACGATATCTTTAGTAAATAGTTGATTGCTTCCATGTTAATACACTGAATCCCGAAAAATTAAACCTTTTTTTTTTTTTAAAGCACAATCAGTGCTGCCAGCCGGGCAGCTGTGTCTCGGGGTTGGAGAGCGATCCATCCACTAATTGGAAGATCTGCGTCTTGATCCTTGGCTCCCGGTTGGCCCACGTGTCCCTGTGGAAGATACACGACCCCAATCGCTCCCGAAGGCTCTGCTGTCCGTTAATGACTGGATTAGAATCTGATAAACAGGTGGCACTGTGTGGCGGCCTCTGCCGTGTGTGCGCGTGTGCGTGTGCGTGCGTGTGTGCGTGAGTGTGTGCGTGTGTGTGTGTGTGTGTGTGTGTGTGTGTGTGTGTGTGTGTGTGTGTGAGTCACCCCACAACCCAGTGCTGCGTTGTTCAGGAATAGCCGGTTCCTGCTCCATACATCATGTGGATTTGTGACAAGCTCGGTAATCCAGTCAAGTAAAGTAACGCTGTAGATGCAACATGCTGTCGGCATATGAGACTAATGCAGCTACAGCAGCAGTTTTGTTTGACTTCAAAAAGCCCACAACTGATAATTATATAGGTTAAACCCCGTTAAAGTTCTGGATGCTCACTGGAGGCTGGGTTTGTCCTGACATTGTGTATCGAATGATGGACTCGTCATTACAGACAAGAGGCTGATTCAGTTGCAGTCGTTTAAGTCAGTCATGAGAAGAATTCAGTGAAGTGTGCACAGCCACTTTCTGAAAGCCTCACTGGGCCTCTGGTTAATTATGACATCGCTCAGGCACGTTAGTGAGGCGATGGAAGCCCGACTGAGGACAGCGTGAGAGGGAACTTGTTTGGGGATCTTATCAAGCAAACATGCACTTTGTTTTACGGAAAGGTTCAGTGCTTCGTTGTTCTGCTCTGAAGTCAGTTGCAAAAAACAGTGGTGAAACAAAAATATTGTGCTAATAAAAAGAAGTGTAAGTCACTGTGTTTTGCATGCGCTACATTAAATCCATTAATGCTCTTAACCCTCCTATTACCTTTGGGGTCAATCTGACCCCATTCAATGTTTAACATCTCTAAATAAATGATTGACATCATTTTTTTTGCTTCATATTTCATGACTTTTCCTAATTTATTGGGGACAACTGGGAAAATATAAAATTCACATGATGTTATGTTTTCAATGTCCTGTCCACAACTTGTACCCATCTGAGTTCTTTGGGTTCAATTTGACCCCGGGCTGTTTTTCACTGTGTAAAACATATAAGAAATATCAACTTTTATATTTATTTAAAGGGCTATTGACACTTAAACTTGGGAAACAATATTCATTCTAATAATTTTCTGGAGGTTTTCATTGCCGGGGTCAAATTGGCCCGAATGGTAAAAGATGTTAGTAAATTTGAAGGTAACAGGTGGTTTAACCTAGTTTCGGGAAGATCAATGGCAATTGAAAAGTTAACCTACTTTCCAAAGCTACTGGGTTAACCAGTTAACACAAGTACGTTCCTGCTTTAGCCCAGAGCTCGGAGTTTAACTGTCCAAATGTGTATTTCAAATGATCTCAAATCGATACCCTTACAGATATGCCATGACTGATGTACATGAGATGGATGAGGAGTGTAAACCTCTATTGAGCGAGTGATTGCATTTCTCGTCTTACACCGTTTCCTGTTTTTTGATGTGCACATAAGCACGCTACAGGAAAGAAATTAACAATTGATCAAAAAGTGCATTTAAGAAATATTTTAATTGTTTTTTGTTTTTACTTTAATAATGCCGTTGCTTCATTTATTTATCACAGGACTCAATCACATGGACTTGGCAGGGGCCTGGAGCGTAAGTACACAATTTCTTCATTTCATATGTGGTGTGCCTCAGTTTCTCAAACTAATAGGTATGGCTGGAGGACAAATACTGCCCTCATTATCAGTCTCAGAATACCATGTCCTGTTCTGGTTTCACTTCCATAATTATGGCGGCTCTTTGAATGCAGTTGGGTGTCTTCCCAGTTCTCCTGAGCGGAGCGTTTGAATATATCTTTCAGAGATGCGCACAAATATTTACCTGCCAGTTCCACACTCACTTTTTTTAAATTGGTTGCACTAGCGTGCCTAACATTTTCATTTAGGTGCACTGTATACAAACACACACAGACGTACACACATGCCTTTCGGACCCCCTGCACCGACACACTTCCACCCACAACCTCGAACTCACCGACGCCAACCTTTTTATTGATAGATCTTAAATAATTATGCAACCGTTTAATCTAAATATACAAAATTTGTGTCCATGTTGCTATGATTTATTGTGTGATGGCAAACACGTAAATGACATTTCTGGATTTCATCATTAGCCTCATGGCCCCATTGAAGGCTCATTGTTGATGATGCTGTCTTGTTATTCTCTAGGTTTGAAATATTGTGGTTGACACTCTGCCAGTTGCACAATGAGTTTGTAGTCGAGGTAAGTGTGAAATACTCAATTAATTCTTTACTTATTATTGTTGCTGTAAATCATGCTATATATAGTCATAATGCAATAATAGTATTCCAAATATTTTAAAGTGTACTATGTGAATGGATGCTCCAGTTGATTCCATCCTGTTCTTGATTTTTTTTTTTTAAGATATAGTGTATGCAACAGTGCAGACCTTTTCTCTTTTCATTTCTTTGAATATTGAGTGCAAGGGACTACATTGTGTTTTCATTTGTCGACAATATATGGAATATTTGATTTAAGGATTGTATGCCATAAACATATAAATACAACGATAAAACGTTTTGTTGAGTCTGATATTTGGCAACTTATCAATTCCCATTTTCTCTCTGCAGTTCCTTCCCATCTACACACCTTCAGAGGAGGAGAAACAGAACCCTGCTCTCTTTGCTATCAACGTGAGGCGTGTCATGGCTAAGTGAGTGACTTGCTCATATTTTAATCTACTTAATGCAAATTTACACCAAAATAAAATACATATCCAGTAATAACTCTTCACGTAACTACTCACTTCGTTTTGGGATGGTGTCTTGAAAACAATTAGGCACTTATTCCACATATGTTTCAGTTGTGTCTAAACACAGCATGAGAGAGAGAGACACACACACACAAAATGCAGACGAGTAGACTCTATTGTTGACCATCACATGTATAGCTATGAATCAAACCTGTGATCAGATGCTGCTTTCAGCCGTCGATGATGGATGAGCCCCATCTCCTGATCACTCTTATTCCATGTTCTGTACCAGCCGACATCACCATGCTCATAAAGTGCTGCGGTCGCACTGTTATCATTCTCTCCCACGCTCTGTGCGTCACTACTTGAAGCTAGGGATGGGAAATGTGAGTTCTGCAGATGGACAAAAAGAAATTGCTCAACATCTGAGAAACCATATTGTCTCTTACATTTGCCTTTTATGAGCCTCCAGCAAAGTTTGTATTGATTTGCACAAACTGATGTCCTGTCATTGTCTCCTCTGTGCCATGCTCAGAGCCCTGGGGGTACCCATCACGGATTATTCATTTGAAGACTGCCAGCTGGCCATGGCAGATGGCCAGCTGAGGCTGCCGGTCGACACCTGTCTGCTAGAGTTTGCCAAGCTTGTCAGGAGACTGGGGTGAGTCACTGAAACCGTCCAACGCAATGCTCCCATCCAAGAGAACCAAGTAAGGGGTAAAAAGGTGAGGGCATGAGACCATGAGACCGGGGCAAAATACTCCAACGATTAAATATGTGCGGCCATGTTTTGGATTCCAGCAAACGCAACTGGTCATATGCACAGGTGGTGAAGGCAGTCTTCACCACTTCCATGGTGTTGGTCAGGTGCCGGGACACTCTACGATCTGGAGGAGGATAGTGTCCACACACCCTCGCAAGTGAAGAGACACATCTGGCAGCACTATGTGTATTAGTGGAGGCACGTGACTGTCGACTCCCTGCCCGGTCCGCCACTTGGCAGTGACGAGGACCACTGACGACCACTGACGACCACTGACGACCACTGACGGTGCAGGGGAGAGAAAGGGAGGATAGGGATAGAAACCCCGAGAGGAGATGTAATGTTTTGGATCAAATAGACTGCAGTCGAACAAACAACAATTTTAAACATGGATAGTGGAGTCAGTGGAGTTGATGCATGGTCTTAAAAAAACAAAAAGAATACAGAGGAAAGTGTCTCTGCTCTATTGAATGTATTGTTTGTATTCAGTTTTTTATTCTATATTTACTTGTTTGCACCAGGGTGAAGTTATTAATTAACACATGGTTTATACCCCTTTCTATCCCAGACTTAAACCCCGCAACACCGAGAAGGTTCTGCAGGATTATGGGAACAGAGCCAGGAAGCTGGAAGGTCAGAAGCTGGACTTAGACGACTTTGCGCAGTTCCTCGATGTGCCAGTTTCAGAGATGCTGCGGGACATGTTTGCTCTTTTTGATGAGGTAAAGACTGGAGATGTTTCAATCACGACAATTATAGCTCTACACTCGTCCTACATGGCCACAAGCAAATAACCTGCAATTTATGACTCTCCCATTATGACATACATGTTTTCACTGCAAAAATAGAAGTGAAATGCAATGATCTAGTTAGATGTGTTTGTGTATATATAAGTGTGTAACAAGCAGTGCATCTATAAAAATAATGTTCCAACCAGATGCTTTTCACTATATATGCAGTATAGTACCAACACCAATAAGGTTTTATTGCAGCAATGTGTTTATGACCAACAACAATCACCCGCAGCTACGTCTTGAAATGAATAGATAAGTAGCCGTTTGTTTTTGTCTTGATCTTTTGTAACGGGTGGTTTTCTATTGTCTTTCAAGCATGAAGATAGCTGCATGGATATCAGAGAATACGTGATCGCCTTATCTGTCGTATGCAGACCTGCCAAAACTCTGGAAACGATGAAATTGGCCTTCAAGGTATGTTCCGTTTCAAGCTTTGAGCTTATCAAACCACCAGACAGGGGAGCTCTCTATGCCTGCTCAGGATCAGCTTCACATTTGCTAGGTTAAAATGCCACTTACAGCAGGTTGTCTTGTGTTTTGCACAACAGAGTAATAGAAATGATCCAGCGTACCGACAGCTTTACACATATTTCCCCCATGTTCATGCTCAGATCTGCGTTTCACAACATCAGATAAAACATGCATTTGTCCCTTATCTTTTGCACCCGATCTGTTTTTGTGACCGCACGATCATTTTAATGTTTTTACTTGAATCGCTTTTCATAATTATTAAAGTTGAGCGATTTCTGTGACCTTAGGGCACATGAAACTCATTGAGAACAGATATATTATTTAGAGCGCCATTAATTATTTCACAAAAGAAGATTACATTCCACTGGCTCCTATTCTGAGTGGTATGCCCCAAAAAGGTCAAAAAAGATGACACCTGCATATCACCCCTTTGTATCCTCTCCAGATGTTTGAGGCGGAGGAGGATGGTGCCATCACAGAGATGGAGCTGGCAGTTGTGCTGAAGACCGCTTTAGGTGTGTCTCACCTCAGCGTGTCACATCTGTTTACTGCCATCGATCCTGAAGACACAGGGAAGATCACATTTGGTAAGACATATAATAAAATCCACTATCCCTGGTCCCTGATTGACCTAATTACATCTTGGTATGAACTTTACGGTGTCATAAAAGCAGTCGTCTTCTTTCCTGGCGTTTTAATATATTTGTCTAAACCCTCTCAAGAGGAGCAGTAGATTCAACAATCAGGCCGCTGCCATTTTACTGTTAACGTTGCCTCTGGCGCCCCCATGTGGTCTTCCCTCAGATAAGTTCCGATGCTTTGCGGAGGAGCAGCCAGACTTTGCCGAGGCCTTCCTGTACACAGAGAACGCAGGCCTCCACAGCGGCCCCTGCCACGCTCACCAAACCAAGCCCAGCCTGTCTTACCGGAACCTGCGAGGCACTGCCACCAACAAAGCAGCTAACGGTATCTGCCCCGACTTCAGCCCCAAAGACCACGATGGCACAATAGATGGACTCCTCAAGAAACACAACTAAAATAGTTTGAAAGTGGGAGAGAAACGACACCTCTCCTGGTGAGAGGCTGGTGTTTGAGGGCCCAGGATAGTAGAGTACTTGTTAGTTAGTAACTTGTTCAAACAGTAAGGGACTACATTTCAGTAACAACTACAAACATAAACCCCTTTTTTGTATTGTGTCCATACAACCTCTAAGGTTATTTTCAACCTGGTAATTTATTTTGTTAGGATTTTTTATTTTTGTTCACAGCAAGGAGCCAAACAATGGCTGTTTCAGATAACATGCTTGAATACTTGAAGGACAAGCACTTATACTGGACAAGCACTTATACTAATTCCCGGGCGAAATGTTTATTCTTCTCCCTCCAACATAGTGCTAACTGTGCATGTTTAAACATGAGGGGAGCAAGAAAAAACACCAGCCCTCCAGGGACAGTAAAGTTAACTGATTTTCGTTGGGAAATTTAGTGTTGTATTCTCTTTTTTTTTTTCTCTTTTTTTTTTACCAGTTATGTGTTTTTTTTCTCTCTTGACTGGTAGCTGCCTTTTTAAGTGAAGGGCAGAATGCATGGGCTCATGTTGTTTTGAGTAGTATTGAGGATTATTTATCTGAAGAAGGGAGGCCCGAGGGCACCGGTGACATTGTATGACTCCTTGGAAGTGTCGACACATTCGAGGTGAACTCGGATCTCTGTGAGTTGACGGTCATAATTGCTATGAGCCTGTTACATACACAGTGATGTATTTGATTTAGCTCAGGGTTCAGTAACAAAAATGTAACTTGTATGATGTCATCATTGGGTTGTGTGCATGTCTTTTTTCCTTACGACATCAGTACTCTTCTGCCCAGTCATGTCTCATTCACATAAACCTCTCAGATTCATTTCAGGTTGGCAAATTCAAGTGTCTTTTGTTTTTTTATTGTTGAAATTTCATAACGTGGACCAAAAATGCATAGAGGTTTTAATGTCACCCGTCCCATTTGTACTGTCCTTTTTCTGTCCCGTGGTGTAACGGCTGTAAGGGGGGGGGGGGGTACGCATGCAATGTGTGGCCATTGAAATCATCCTCGGTTCGGTGGCTGTGATCGGTGCTGCTAAGGCACAAGGTTGTGTTACTTCCATTTCTGTCTTACACTGCTACATTTTTTGTCATTCCTACAATTTCCCCAGCGTATTCCCAGTCTGTCTGAAAATACCGTTCAGGTGTTAAATTATGTAATATTTAAACAATAGCCTCACAGTTTTTATTCACTAATAGATGGATGTTTTACTAAATGTATCCCTCACACGTAACATTCAACATTCAAAGGACCAGTCTGGAAATGGGAAATATCCACCTGTGGTAACACTTAGGCCTTGTTTGTTTTTCCCTAACACGAATATAATTGGCATATGAATATTTGTCACTGAGTGTGATTTAATGACTTCTTGGTGCACCGACATACAGCCTGTGCCCATACGTCGATAATCACAGAGCCTTTGCTTTATTGTTACTATTTAAGATTACAAATGTTATCTCATCACTTTTTTTATTTAGTCTTTAGTGCTCTTTAAATTATTGATGTTTTACGCCATAGAAGTTATATTAATACTCAATTGTCCTCTGACATTTTATAACCTTTAAGTATTCTATGTTTCTTTGTCCGATATGAATTCAAGAAACCTTCTGAAAGTACAATCAACTTTCAGATGTATTGTCAAAAGAAAATTGGCACACACTAGTGCTCATTTCAATCATTTGCCAAAAAGTTATTTGGCTGTCTTTCTGTCTTTGAAACACGGAAATTTTCCCAAAAACTTAATTTGGCTACAACTTCTCTGAAAATGTATATTGCTTTACATGATGTTTTATCGCACAACTAATCGTTAAAGGGAACACCTCACCGATGAGGTGAAACGCTGTAGAATGTGTGTAGCTTGTATACTTCTGTGCACTTGTGGTTTGGTTCAGTGGACTTTTTGTTTCGAGATATCACATAAGAATTTACAATTTAGGTATTCTGTAATTTAATTTAGTTGGTGAGCCTCACATTCCCGTCACACTCACGGCCATCGGTACTGTACACGCAACCCCATTACGGCTTACGGTGACGCGATGGTTCACATCTCTTAAGCCTTCTCAAGATGTATGCTTTTGAAGAGTTCTCATATGTATTTTGAATATTCCAAATGCAGGACATTTTGTGAATTTTTGATATACGTATATACGGATGATTTTTATTTTCACTGCCATGAAAAAGATCTGTGATCTTCTCTCCTCTGCAGAGTGTATTGATGGTGAAAAATGAGCCTCATTTTCTTTGGTATAATAATGCAATTGTTTTGTGCTGTATTCCTCCTACACAGTGTGAAGTTGTATTGTTGTTATATTATTACTATTATTGCCGAGTTGACTGCTTAGAGACAAAAATGCAGATTTCTTATGTAAACCGATAGCCTTGAATAGAATTTTTATGCTACAAGAAAAAAAGAGAAGAAGAATGTATAGACAATCTTGTCACAATCAGAAGCTATACTCAAAGCGCTGAGCTCCAGTGGACATTTTTCCGAAGAAGTCATTCAACCCTCTCCCCATTGACCTTGTGTTTTAATGTTTAAGGCGCGAGGGTTGAAATAATCAAAGTGTGAGTGTGTGAGGCCTCGAGGTGAAGTCTGCCGCCACATGACGGGCCGCAGAGCAGCAACACGCCAGACCGTACGCACATACGTTAAGTCACAATCCTTTTAGTATTGCCCTTTCTACTTTGTCCTTTTTAAATTATACGTTTTTATGCTTGCACTTTAGATTCTTTACTTTCATTTTATCAAATTGCTGTAAAGCATGTTAAGATGGCAGGTTACATTATTGTAGCTCAATGTAGGTCAATTGTATTGCATCCGTCTGTATTTGCTGCAGTATTGGGAGCACAGAGGACATCAGAGATTAGAGAGCACCCGTTGAAGGAAGCTGTACGTCGGTTCTTTTGAGATATTAAAAGTCCCTTTAGTTGTGTAGCGAGAGACGTCTCTGTGAACCCAGAGGACTTGGCAACGGCGTACGGATCTGAAAGGTTTAGAGCCGCACCGTGAAATGGATAAGTGCTAAATGTGGCCCCAAGTGATGTGATTTTACAGCGGGTAGTTTAATTATACGGTTTACTCTGTGTACGAGGGACACCTTACGGTGTGTGTACATAGGTGGGAGAAGCTGATTGTAAATGTTCAACTGCAACAAAGAGTTGATAATCGAGATCTGAGCCAGAATGAAATGTGTTGAGCCAGTAACCCCTCAAGCAGTTTAGTTTATTTTAAACATATGTCCACGTGTAGGTCTAAAGGATATTATATTTCATAAGCAAGTGAAATATGTACATTTATTTATATATACATATATATCTTCAATATTTACATTCAGAATTCATGGGGGATGTATGGAGTCCATTTCTATTCACACCTGTTTCACTTCCCTTTATTTCAAAGACCTCTGTAGAGGTGAATCTCATTTTTGTACTTGCTATCAATCTGGTCCAATGTAAACCTGCAAGAGATGAACTTGTATTTATGCTACTGCTGCCTGCTTCGTGTGTCCAGCAGAGCCTAAGACGAAAGACGTGTGTCCTCGCACAGAGCGATGGCGTCTTTCTGATGGCTCGCCGTCTGTGGACCAACAAACTGGACTTTCTGTTTTTCGCTGTTGCTTTACTTCCTGTCTTTTTCTATACTCAACAGGTTTTATTTTGTTAATGCATTTTGATGACGAGTCATTAGTGCAAGCTACTTTGAATTTGTCTGTTCAGGACTGCTATGATATAACTTGTTAATGTGACTCTTGGATAAAATAAAGGAAATGAGAACATACAGTTGTGTCACTCACTGGCGCGTGTGCGTGCGCATGTATGTGTTCAGTACGTCAAGATGTTGATCGAGTATTCCCACGACGTGTTCACCATCATCCTTATGATGGAAGTGCTGTGTAAAGTTGTGGCGTTTGCCGTGATCCGCTTCATAAAAACGGGTAATAATAACAACTTTATGTATATAGCAGCTTTACAAACAATGTTTACAAAGTGCTCCACAGAGAGTCAAAGCAAAACAAGTGGAATAGCAAGAAACCAATATTACATTTAAAAAACCCTCACTGAGCATCGCCAGACAGCAATGGCAGAGGGCAAGGCGTGAAGTGCAAAAGACCTTACGGGGAATGCAAAACAAGTGGTGGACAGAGAAGGTACAGGAAATCCAGTCTTTCGCTGATACAAATGATATAAATAACTTTTACAATGCAGTCAAATCTATCTACATCACTTCTCTTAAAACCGCAGATGGGCTCAGAGTCCTAAAAGACCAGAGCAGTATACTGGGGAGGTGGGCTGAACATTTTAATACCCTGCTTAATCAGGACTCTGAAGCAGACCACACCATCCTGGATCAACTGCCTGAACTTCCAC
This sequence comes from Liparis tanakae, assembly GCA_036178185.1. Taxonomy (NCBI): domain Eukaryota; kingdom Metazoa; phylum Chordata; class Actinopteri; order Perciformes; family Liparidae; genus Liparis; species Liparis tanakae. Next base: position 12,481,584 of record CM070092.1, read on the forward strand.
CGATTTAACCAACCCCCAACCTTCCTGGAGGTTCTGTCAGTTGTCCGCTCTCTGAAGAACAACAAGTCTCCTGTCATGGACAATATCCCTGCTGAACTGCTTAAACAGGGTGGTTACCTCTGTACAAGAGCGCTACATCAACACATCACTAAAGTATGGGCTGATGAAAACATCCCACAGCAATGGAGAGATGCCAAAATTGTCACCATATACAAGAACAAAGGTGACAAGACCATCTGTGGAAACCACAGGGGAATATCCTTCCTTGCTGTTGCTGGTAAGGTCCTGGCCAAGGTGTTGCTGCAGAGGCTACTCAGCAACATCACAGTCATTGCTCCCAGAATCACAGTGTGGCTTTAGATTGAACAGGAGTACAGCCGACATGGTCTTCACAGCCCGGCAGCTTCAGGAAAAGTGCAGGGAGCAACATCAAGACCTGTTTATGGCTTTTGTCGACCTCTCCAAAGCCTTCGACACTGTGCAGAGAGACCTGCTGTGGGACATCCTGCTCTGGTTTGGATGTCCTAGCAAGTTTGTTAACATCCTCCGACAGTTTCACGATGGTATGAATGCTAGGGTGACAATAGGAGGACAAGAGTCTGCCTCCTTCCCTGTGTGTACTAGCACCAGTGCTCTTCAGCGTCACCCAGCTTCTCCATAGGGACATTGAGGACAGTAACGGGGTGACATTCGTCTACAGGTTAGATGGCAACCTCTTTAACATCAGGAGGCTGCAAGCAACCACCAAGCTGCACAGAGTGAGGGTCCTTGAGCTGCAGTATGCAGATGACTGCGCTCTTGTGGCTCACACTCCATAAGACCTCCAGGCTGTCCTGGATACAGCTGTGAAGGCTTACAGCAGGTTGGGGCTGACATTACCAAAACTGAGGTAGTCTGTCAGTGGAGCACCAGCATCCCACCCACGCCACCCATCTTCAGCATCGCTAATAAACATCTGTCTGTAGTACCGTCAGTACATCCTATAACGTCCCCCAGCACCTATAAGCCTATAGCAGCTGTGAAGTCATAAGAGGAAGGGTACTTAATTCAATTCAATTCAGTTTATTTGTATAGCCCAGTTTCACAAATTCCAAATTTGTCTCAGAGTGCTTTACAATCTGTACACATAGACATCCCTGCCCCAAAACCTCACATTGGATCAGGAACATTTAAAAATAAAAAAATAAAAAAATAACCATTCAGGGGGAAAAAAGGGAAGAAACCTTCAGGAGAGCAACAGATGATCCCTCTCCAGGATAGACAGATGCAATAGATGTAATGTGTGCAGAAGGACAGATTACAATTCCACCCCGGACTACAACTACCGGGGTGAAAGACTACAATTCCCACTCAGCAGTGAAGGCAGGGGAGGCGGCCGCACAATTTTCTAGAATTGAGAAATGGCACTTGTCTCTCGTTTCAGACTCCTCCCTCCTTGTGTGCTGCCCTCCTGTGTGAGTGATTGCAGACCCCGCCCTCATTGTTTCCACCTGTGCCTCATTCCCCAGTTTATTTAGTCTGTGTGGGTTTGTCTCTAAAAACAGCAGAACTCCAGGGGCCGGTATTTTAAAATGATCCACCAGGATTATTCCTCCTGGATTGGATTAAATCCTGATCAGATCCCAAAAGCGGGTATTTCAAATAGGGATAGGCGGACGAGGCCTTGTGAAGCGTTGAGGCTTTCTTCCTATTTGTACCGAAAAGGATTCAAAGCTTCGGGGCTTCACTTTGAAGAAGAACAGCGACATCTGGTGGCAGACTGGAATTAAAGCAGCCGTTTAACAGTGTGACAGAAGCACCAGAACACCTCAATGTTTCAATCTCACATTTCTGCAGTAAAAGTTAATTCAAGCTGCGTGTTCATTCACGGATTTCATGTTATATACAACCATTATCCATGTTGCTTCTGTTGTTTTTTATATTGCAATAAAACTAAATTTAGATAAAAACTAGATTTTTATTTAGAAATAATATTTTCTCCACTGTGCTGGGCTTCAGGCGGCTCCTTTTCTGGCTCACAATTTCCCCAGCCTTTGAAAAAATTTGTTCACATGGAACAGATGATGCGGGTATACATAGATATCTGGATGACAATTTCAACAGGTGCGGATAAATTGCCGCTCTTGTCATCCAGTACTTCAATGGGTCCTCAGATCTACCTAGGTGTGGTTCTTTCAAATACCTAGGGATACAAAAAGGGACATTATTACTGCGAAATCCACAACATCTTTTTATCTTACAAACCACACATTGATGATTGACACTGTGGTTCTTATGTAGCAGAGTTAGGCGCCAAAAGCTTCAAGCTGTCAAGTGCGTCAAACCAATGAAACGCTTCGAAGCACCGGTGATGTCCGAAGCTTCGGACGTCACCGGTCACGTGACAATTGTCATTTGATACAAGCTCCGACACACGCCGATTCATTAGACTGACACAAGCTTCGGCGCTTTGGTATCGTTTTCCCATCTCTAATTTCAAAGCAAATCTGATCCTGAAGATTCAGATTCGGATTTGGTAATCCAATCCTGCCTTTTGTCCGGATTAAACACTGCTGTTGAGTATTTCAAAACTTTAGTGGGAAATCCGGATCAGTTTGATCCTAAAAATCAGGATTACCCTGATCCCACCTCAGAGGTGGATTTGAGGGAGATTACATGAAAAGGTTAGGCCAGCCAAAGTGTAACTGCTCCAAAAGTTCATTGTTTGATACAGATATAGATAGACTGCTGTTTGATAAATGTTTATTTTCTTTGCACGTTCCTTTCTTTTTCAGAAAACAGTGAAAAATGTAAGTAAAAATAAATAAATATACGTATTCGTTGAAAGTCAGTCAAATGTATTTATTAACATGCATTCAGCACACACTTAATTTTCATAGCCAAAGATCAAAAGGTTATGGCATTTGGAGCAGCTCTGTGATAATTGTCTGTTTTCTCTTTTCAGAAACATCTTTAAAAAGAACACATATTAAGGTTTATCTATTTTGTTGACAACTGTTTCCTAAAAATGAAATTTAATTGAGTTGATTTTGTACAGCCCATTATCACAAATTACAATTTTGCCTCAGAGGGCTTTACAAACTGTACACATAGTCATCCCTTTCCGAGGACCTCACATCGGAGAGATGAACAACACGTTTTAAAATCTACACCCAATGCATTGCGAGTAAATGCATTAAAATGTGGACCGCGACGTACAGACGCTAGCCTCTTTACTAGCCTGTTAGCTCCCGTTAGCGCAAACTCGGCTTTATTTTACTTCGCCGAGCTCTCCTTTCAACTTTGTGCGGATTCACGTAATGTGTTAGCTCAATATTGACTTTCATCTCGTCTGAGGACGCATCAACACTGACCAATATTATACTTAGATTTAGAGACGATCGTTGTGCCAGCTTCTCCTTTATCCGTAAAATGTTTGCTTCACTTCCTGTTACCTGTATGTGATCCAGGGGGCGGGGCCGGATTTGGAAATCCCAATCTGCCGGTATGAGGATCACTCTGATCCAACAAAGTTTTGAAATACCGGGATGGATCAGGTTGATCCGTGACTGAGGAAAGGGGGATTTGGTTATACAAGTTTTGAAATACCGGCCCCAGGGGATTCAGGGAGACGTGCTTAACTCCTCCATTGGTGAGGGCAGCGTGGCCATGTCATGTTTGCGCGCTGCGGCACATTAAATAGGGAGGGCGTGACTAAAGACGCTCAATGCGTGGCGCTTGAGAACCTTGTAGAGACCAGTAGTACCACGTTCGCCAAGAGTAGGTGGTCTGCTGCAAACTGCAGAAAATCATAGAAAACTTTAAAACAATAAAACAACCGGAGAGCAGCGGCAGCTAGACGTGCCAGCGTTCACTCCCGGTGATCTCTGGTCATCTGGGGCCGGTGTTTAAAAATTTGTAATCCAGATCAGAATGATCCGGATAACCAAAGTTTATTTACTCCATGCCTGATCGCTCCACTCATTTCATCCCCTCACTCTGGTCCGCACATCGCATCGCCGGAACTATTGCACGTCCCCGCCACACCACCCCGAACAAGCGCGCTGCCTGGCTCCGCCCACTTCCAAAAGTATCCCACCATGCAAACATTCACCCACACCTCAAGGTTGCTCTGTTCAACACCCGTTCTATCAATAACAAGGGCCTCTTACTAAACAAATTCATCACGGACAATAACCTGGACTTTCTCTGTTTAACCGAAACCTGGCAAACACCACAAGATTACTTTACACTAAATAAAAATCACTCCCCCTGGATATTCATACATTGACAAGCCACGCCTTCATGGGCATGGTGGTGGAATAGCCACAATCATACGCAATAACATCAACACATTTGCAATAACCATCCCGGCTCCATCCTCATTCGAACACCTTGCTTTTAAACTGTCTGGTCCCAAACCCCTGGTCACTATCCGAATTCCTCACGCAGCTCTGCGCCATTTCCCCATCCATCCTGTTACTTGGTGACTTCAACATTCACGTTGACTCTCCTGACTCCACAAGCACCAAAGAACTCCTGGACATCTTCAACAATTTCAACATCACCCAACACGTCGACTTTCATACCCATAAAAAAGGACATACACTCGATCTGATCTGCACCTCCGGCATTACAATCTCCAATCTCACCAGCATTGACCTCACCATCTCCGATCACCTGGCTATCACCCTGGACATTGACATCCCCATCCCCCTTGTGAAGCAGAGTGCCATCATTACATTCCGGAACATCAAATCCATCAACCTCCCCTCGCTCGCCTCCTCTTTGTCTGCTATCGTCTCTGCCTCTGCCCCTATTCCGACCGCCTCCCCCACTGCTCTGGTCGATTACTACAACCATACACTCTCCTCCTGTCTTGACCTCATCGGCCCCCAAAAAACCAAGCTCGTCTCCTTCACCCATTCCGCCCCCTGGTACACTGACCATCTCCGCCAACTTAAAAAGCAGAGCCGTTGACTCGAACGACTTAAAAAAAAAACTGGACTCACTGTTCACCTGGATGCCTTCAAACTCCACCTACAACAATACAATGATGCCCTCAACGCCGCTCGCTCCTCTCACTACTCTTCTATCATCCAATCCGGCTCCAACAACCCCAAATTGCTGTTCTCCACCATCAACAAACTCCTCAAACCCATAGACACCCTCACCACTTCTTTCACCACCAGCGAATGCAACTCAATTCTAACAAAATTACCCAAATACACAACCAGCTGGCTGCCTCCTCCTCCTCCACTACTTCTCCCCCACCCCTCACCATGACCCTCCCCCACCTCCAATCCACTCACTCTCTTCCTTCAGTCCAATCAGTGATACTGACCTCTCCAGCATTGTCTCCAGCATGAAGACCACCACCTGCGCCCTCGACCCCATCCCCTCTTCCTTAGTCAAGGCCTGCCTCCCCTCACTCTCCCTTCTCATCACAAACATCATCAACTCCTCACTCTCCTCTGGTCTTATACCCCCCACTTAAGCTCGCTGCTGTCTCCCCCGTGCTGAAAAAACCTGGTCTTGACCCCAACATCCCTAACAACTTCCGTCCAATCTCCAACCTCCCATTCCTTTCCAAAATCCTTGAAAGACACGTTGCATCTCAATTAAAATCCCACCTCAATCTCCATAATCTCTTCGTACCTTTCCAATCCGGCTTCCGTTCCCTTCACAGCACTGAAACCGCCCTACTGAAAATCACTAACGATATACTTCTCTCTGCTGGCTCCGGCTTCCTCACCATCCTCATCCTCCTTGACCTCAGTGCTGCCTTTGACACCATCAACCAGTCCATCAATGGAGGATGTGGATGCAGAGGACCTAAAAATGGAAATTACAGGTGCTGTTAGGTCTCTCCCCCCACACATCTCATCACCATTGGAAGTTCTTAACTACATATACAAAGAGAATCTCCTCGATCTTTATCCAAATGTAAGCACAGCACTGCGGCTCATGCTTACTCTTCCTGTTACAGTTGCATCAGGTGAGAGCATCAGGTGAGAGAAGTTTCTCTACACTGAAACGACTAAAAACATATCTGCGCTCATCTATGTCCCAAGATAGACTGTCATCCCTGGCCGTCATTTCCATCGAACATGAGATTGTGGAAACTGTTGATACAGACTCCATAGTTATGAAATTTGCTGAGGCCAAGGCTCGCAGAGTAAGATTGGTATGAACATGATGAGAAAGACAAAAGGAGGAAGAGAAGGAGGAAGAGAGTAAGAGACAGAGACCAAAGCAGATGGAACACTCAGCACTCTTACACAGTCATAAAGAAGAACAGGAGAAGAACAGAAAAAAGAGGAAAGAAAGAGAAAGAAAGACAAGGGAGTGAGAGTAAAAACAAGCATACGGAGGAAGAGAAACATGGGGGAGAGAAAGGAAGGGACAGACACAAAAGAGAGAAGGTAATCATTTAACAATACAAAACATCATATTTCTTAATCCTAATGATGGACTTGTTTTTGTTATCCTCTCACTTCATGATAGAAGAAAGAAGCAAATGTTGTTCATAGACCATATTGTTAGTTGGTGACAATGTTTTTTATTATTATCATTATTTTACAGGTACAGCTCCTACATCTGTGCATCATGTTGGTGTGAAGACCTGTGAGAAAATGACAACAAGTAGGACTCTGTCAGAATCTCTCTCTCTCTCTCTCTCTCTCTCTCACAAAATAAACACTGCTGGCATTTTGGCAAAGACAGGTGTTATCTGAAACTTTATTCTCTGTTCGGTTCCATCGTGACTATTAGTTTGTGTAGTGCTACACTTTGTGTGTTCTCTGCTTTTCATCTTCATTTTGGAGTAAAGAAGTGTATGAAGGGTTTAAAGGGGAAGGTTTTTTTCCAACCTTTACTTCCCTGTAGATTAGCTTCACCTGCCTATCCACCATTCAGTCGGTAAACTCTTTTTTCGTTCTCTTTTAAAGATCAGATGGGGGGCCCCATACATACCTTCGCTTTGGGCCCCCAATTTGCTAAATCCGCCACTGTTCCTGACAGACAGGACGCAGCAGGTGAGGCTGGGAAAAACCATATCCAGCACCCGGACCATCAGTACTGGTGCCCCCCAGGGATGTGTGCTCTCTCCACTGCTCTTCTCCCTCTACACCAACGAGTGCACCTCAGGGGACCCGTCTGTTAAACTCCTGAAGTTCACAGACGACACAACGGTCATCGGCCTCATCAGGAACGGTGACGAGTCTGCGTACAGACGGGAGGTTGAACAGCTGGTCCTCTGGTGTGGTGAGAACCACCTGGAGCTGAACAAGCTCAAGACTGTGGAGATGACAGTGGACTTCAGGAGGAGCCCCCCAACACTACTAGGGCGACCAGACGTCCGGTTTTCCCCGGACATGTCCTCTTTTTGAAACCAAAAAAAAAAGCGTCCGGTAGGGTTTCCAAAAACGTCCGGGATTTTGCTTCGTCGGATATTTCCGTTTCTCTGGGTCTTTCACAAGTTTTTACCCCTTACAAGTTTTGTAAATGGTATCTCCCTTACGTTCCACCTGAACAATTCAATTCAGTTTATTTGTATAGCCCAGTTTCACAAATTACAAATTAGTCTCAGAGTGCTTTACAATCTGTACACAGACATCCCTGCCCCAAAACCTCACATCGGATCAGGATAAATTCCCAAATAACCTTTCAGGGGGACAAAAAGGGAAGAAACCTTCAGGAGAGCAACAGAGGAGGATCCCTCTCCAGGATGGACAGATGCAATATATGTAAGGACAGAAGGACAGATTTAGAGTTAAAATACATTCAAGGAATCTGACAGTTTATCAATAGTTCATATTTAGGCATATTCCACGATGGAGAGTTTGGAGACCTCCCGAGTGGAGGAGTGGGCGGAGTCCCAGCAGGGCAGCGGCACAGCTGGTGGCAGGAACTCACGATCCAACCATCATGGTCCATCAGTAGATGGACCATATGCCGTGAAGTCAGAAGGACTCCGGGGAGAAGCAGAGTAAGTCATGTGTGATTGAGAGATGAAGATTCATCCATAGGAGAAAGAAAAGAGGAGAGAGGTGCTCAGTGCATCCTATAACGTCCCCCAGCAGCTATAAGCCTATACCAGCATATCCAGGGGCTGGACCAGGGCAAACCTGATTCAGCCCTAACTATAAGCTCTGTCAAAAAGGAAAGTCTTAAGTTTACTATTGAATGTGGTGACTGTGTCCACCTTCCGGACTGAAATTGGAAGTTGGTTCCATAAAAGAGGAGCTTGATAACTATTTATGCGTTAATCGTATGTTAACACATCACTGAATTAACGCCGACAATTATTTCATCGCGCGTTAACGCAGGTTTTATTATTTATGTTATTATTGTAAAGTGCGTCGCTCACAGGCCTTTATTTTGTAAAAGTCTGCTACTGATGCTGCGGAACCGGAAAAAAAATGATTCACGGTTTAACAACATGGAGAAGAGTACGGAGATTTTAAAGTTCTTAAAGATGGCGGAGTCGACAGAAACAAAGTTGTATGTAACCACTGCCAAGAGGAATCGTCTCATCACCGGAGTACTTCCAGTCTTATCATTTAAATACTGAACACACCGTTGATGCCGCGATTCGCGGCATACAACCGAACACACAGTGGAACGAGGCTTCGGCAGACAGCTAGCTCCGCTAGCTACAGGGAGGAGTAGAGCTAAACCAAGAGAAGCTAACCGATGCCACAGCGAAGCGGATCGCTACTGCGGGCCGGTTAGTGTTGTGGTAGACGGCAGGTATGAGACGCCCTCAAGACACACCGTCACACGGAGAACACACAAGTTATATGAGAAGGAGAGGGCTGCAGAGCGACAGCTTTACCACGAGCGGCCGCTGTGGCTCTCACTGGGGACGACTGACGTCGTTACCTCGGAGTTACTGAGCATTATATTGGTGAGAAGTGTGCGCTGTAGTCACATGCTCTGACTGATGAACAGAGGAGACGTGATACTGAAGCGCGGGACACTTCACTGAAGCTGCTAGTTTGGTTATCTTTCTCTCTGGAGAGGGCTGATGGTTTTTTTTAGGATGAGGTCCTCAATGTAGTTTTCTCCATTACATCAGGCCAACGGGTTTCTGAATCCTGGCATTGTTAACAGCTGGTTTGGTTACACATGAAACCCATGTTACCTCCACGTTGCTGCTGGTTGAGTTAATCAGATTGAACTGTAACTCTTGTTCATAGCCGACTGTACAAAGGGAAGAGCTATGTTAGAACATATAACATGTCTTTACAATTAAATACACCGTGGCTAACTTCCTTCTGTTTGTCGTGTTCTGGTTTAGTAAATGTGATCACATGTTTGGTGCTTCACCACTCTAACATTGATGCCCTGCAGTGGCAATAAGCTTTAGTTCTGTGTTTGTTTTGGTACCATTGTTTAAGTTCAGATTTACACAAAATATTTATTTCATTTAACTGCTACTATATACACATGCTGATGTTAAGTTTTTGTTTGCACAACAGATTTTATGGCACTTTTTTTCATATGGCAGAACATTTAAAATATGTGTCAAGTTCTAGGAGTTGACAAACTGCCCTGAAAGTGTTTTCTGGTGTCTCTCTCTAACAGGACAACACATGTTACGGCTCTTTCATTCATATGGCACAACATTTAAAATAGAAGTGCGATATACACTACTTTTGAATTATTTATTGGATTTTGCGTATACAAATGCGATTAATCACGATTACAAATGTTAATCGTTGCCCAGCCCTAGTATGTGTGTGTATATATATATATATATATATATATATATATATATATATATATATATATATATATGCACTGAATTGTATGAATAACAAGTCCGTACTATGTCAGTGTTAGAATAAATGTTCAATATTCAACTGCAAAGTAGTAATGTGTGTTTGATACCTTTTTTTTCATTGAATCATGAATTTGATTGGATGGCCCCACAAAAAAAAAAAAAAAAAAAAATCCACCAGCCGCCACTGGATCCTGGAGGAGTTCGGAGTGAGACAGAAGGTTGTGGCAGCCACTTGACAACGCAGCAAACATGAGTGTAGCTGTGAAGTCTCTACACCTGATCAAGTTGCCATGTTTCGCGCACATGTAAAACCTCGGAGCTCAGAAACTGTACAATTGTACTACTATATCCAACTGGGTGGCAAGGATTCGTTCTGTGGTTGTGTGGATGAAGAGATCCCACATGGCCAAAGTAGTCCTAGAGGAGAAGCAAGAACTCCTCAGTATATATAGCTTAGCATTGCCAAATACGCCAACATACATATGTTAATGTAAATGAGCAGATTATGACCAATTGAAATTGATAAACTACTTGTAATTGTTTATTGTAAATGTGTACGTGTGTTTGCCTTTCTGAGCTGCCAAAGCACATGCTCCTCTTGGATGTAAAGATGAGATTTCAGGTAACAAGCATTAAATAGGCAGCCAGGGGACCAAGTTCACTCTCGACGAGGCCGGTCAAACGTGTTTAGATTTTCTTTCCGAAATATATAAATGAAAGTAAAACATGTAAATAGGAATATAGATAATTGGGATGTAAACAAAGCACGTAGGAATGATTAGAGATAATTGTAAAATAAAACAAGGAAGTGGGAAATGGGGCGGAGGCTTATAGACCGGAAATAACCACAGGGCGCACTTAAGGGGGTGATGAACAAACGGTGCGAGAAAATAGGATGACCAGACGTCCGGTTTTCCCCGGACATGTCCTCTTTTCGAGACGTGTTCACGTGACTCGTAGAGACAGACTGACGTGTTTTAATGACGTGCTGCTGTAGAGACGATCAGCATCAGATCGCTCAGGTACGCAAAGGTGCGCAGAAACACAAGTGGCAGTACGCATTATGGATTATTTTCGCGCATGCGTACCAGTTATGTGCACCCCTGTCTATACCCCCTAATAATTGCTCCAGGTATAGACATTCCTGTATGGTAGAAGCCAGTGCCATGTATTCTGCCTCGCAGGTGGATAGCGCAACTGTGGGGTGTTTTCTAGTCTTCCACGAGACTAGAGAGCTGTTCTGACTAAGACTGACACTGTATCCTGTGGTACTACTTCTGTCACTGGTATCAGTCGCACAGTCAGCATCACTGTAGGCTTGTATACCTAGCTCCTTACTGTCATTTCTCCTAAAGCTTAACCCTTTCTCTGCAGTGCCTTTGAGATACCTTAGTATGTGCTTCACAGTGACCCACTGCTCCTCTGTAGGCTCTGTAAAGTACTGTGATAATCTGCTCAATACAAAACTCAAATCTGGTCAGTGTTCACTATGCGCGGATGGCTTTGAACATGGTGATTAGAGTTGGACTGCAGTTGTTATTCAACCAGGATAATGACACTTACTGTGGCCTCTCCTGAGATCTCAGGTGTGACGGCAACCGCACAGTTCAGCTGAAGAGACAAATAAGTTAGGGGCCCTTGTTTCAATGCACCAGAGGTTTAATGAAAAGGCTCCTGTGTTCTTGATTTAGAGAGATTAGCAGTCTCTACCTCGGCTATGGAGTCCCTTTGATCCAGCAGTCTGAGCTGTAGTAGAACAGGCACGTCCTTCGGGATTCCTACATCACAGTGCATCACCAGGATGTCGTTAGGATTGTGTACATGTACATATCGAGGTATGTTAAACGCTCTGTATTCTGTACTCATGGGTTGAGTTCAAATAAATGCTCTATGGTAGCCCATTTGAAAACCATCTTCTCATTTACACAGCTTCTCACACTGCTGCCTTTCCATGGACCCACGTGTGTGTTGCTACCTGTGTGTGCGCCAGCGGTGTGCTCCAGTCATGGATCTGCCGTTTTCCAAACGATGCCCAGATGTGCGAGCGAATTTCTCTATAGAGTTCTCGCCTCCTGACACGAGGAGAGAGAGCAGCGGGAGAAGCAGATCTAGAGAGAACGCTTCTGCTGTTAATCGGCTCGACTGAGACGTTCATAATAATCACACCGGGTTGCAAACAATGAAGTGAATGTCACAGCGCATGACCAGAGACATGAGCTTACTCGGCATGAGCATGACTGGGAGCCAGTCGTTGTGGAGAGCGAGAGAGGGGTGGAGAAAGCAGAGGCAGAGGGCGGGATTAGAAACATGGCGGCGGGCTTCATGGTGACAATTGCCTTTTCAGTTTTGGCCTCTAGATCTTCCAAACTGGGCTGTGAATGTGGTAGAAACAAAATATATTTCTCTGCCAAAATGTTGTATGGAAATAAACTCAAAATATAGTTGTATGTGTAGGATCAGAATATGTTTACCTTGTCATTCATATTCAATCCTGACTTGATTTGAATACCGACCCGATTACTAAACACAAAACATGCATTGTGACAAAGAAAAGAAAAGAAAACTGAATTAAAGAACATAACATAAATGTATGCTAATTTCTTACATTTTGCAGAAACATTACATTTTCATGCAGAACTGTTGCCATTATTAAATTATAGCCCGTTGTATTTGATTAATACCCAGCAACAACTGGAATATAAATTAGAAAATTCCCACTAAAATCGTTTTATTCAGACTTAATGCTCAAAGATGTAATTATAGCTTTCCTGCTAACCCTTTACACATAAGTCTCATTTAATACAAATAAAACATGGACAATGTACTAGTGTGTTCGCAGGTGTGACTAAATGTCAAACTGCCATCTCGGAGCCGTCTTTATGAAACACGCGCTACAGTATAAACAATGACTTTAGACAAAGGTGTGATGCGTCATTACAACCGTAAAGGAGAATATGTTCTCTTTTCCAAAATTTCCCGATACGTGTAAATCATCTAGTTCTGTTTTAGGACTAGTTTTTACAATCCCTGGATGATTTGCACTCCTGAGATGTGAAGTGGGTTGACGCAGACTTGAAAGGTGTTTCCGGGTAAAGGTTATGGTGTGGTCTATGGGACAAAAGGGTTAAAAGCCTCATTGGAGTCATCAGGTGGGCACCCTCCATCTCCGGTGTTTCGATGATAGGCCCACAACATCACCAGAGGGCTCATCGGCAACATCTGGCATCCCAGATGCGCCACAGATGCTATTTTGGGGCCCAGGTGGAGTCTCTCCTCTTCGCCCACAGCCACCGGCTAGCCCATTCAGCAGCGCTTGAGAGGGCCTTGATGGCTTGGCATCGAATTCCCAAATCCCTAAGCAGCCTGGTAGTTGTCTTTCCCACAAAGCCTCTGCAGCCGACTTCCACTGGGCAAACTCTGGCTTTCCAGCCACGTTGCTCAGCAACAGCTGCCAGCTCAGCGTACTTAAGGCTCTTTCTTTCGTAGGCCTCCTCTACAGCGTCCTCCCAGGGAACGGTCAGCTCTATGATGTACACCTTCTTAGTTGAGGAGGACCAGAGCACGTGGTCTGGTCTGAGGTTCGTAATGGCGATCTCTGGTGGAAAGTAGAGCCTTGGACTCAGATCCACTTCGAGCCTCCAGTCTTGCGCTGCTCCCAGCTGACCGATGTCTGATCTAAAGGCGAAAACATCAGTGAAACGTAAGAAATACAGTAATGAACAAAAGTCTGATAAATATTTAGAAATGATGCAAGAGACTAAACAGCCGTGTCTGACCTCGTCAGCGCTCTACTCAGGTTTGCCTCCTCCATGGCCTTCACTGCAAGAAGAACATGATACAAACGTAGTGGAGGCTGCAGCTCTTCATCAGCCAGATTTAAAATGCATCTAGTCATAACATGCACTAGAAAGATCACTCCGTCAATATTCAAATACTCACAGCGATCAGCCTGCTCCCTGGCTTTCTTCTTCAGCTCTCTCACTTGCTGCACTCTCTCCGTTTCCCTCCCCCTCATGGCTCTTGTTGAGGATTGGACGGGAACACACCTGGACGGATATCACTGGAAGAAAATAGCGGTAGACTTTTACTATATATATATAAAGCGTTTAATTAGAAAATCACGATACAAACAGACAGTCATACGTACGGACCCAAAGTTCAGAACTGACACCGTTTGTGGTCTCAGAGCTGAAGAAAGGGTGCTGAACAGAGCGCGTGTGGCCATTAAAATACACATCAAGACCACTTCTGATTGGTCTGGAACAAAGAGGGCAGTGTCTTCTCATTGGTTGTTGCTCCTCTGCTTCCGCCGTTGTATGAATATTCATTAGTCCTTGTGGCCCGCTGAAAAGAGTGGGAAAGGAAGCGTTATGTTTGATTTGATACTTTCTTTGTAGCTTCTCCTTACACTGGGGAGTCTTCCATGACAATCTTATCTCTTTCGGGATGGGATGTGGCGTCTCCAGGAAGGTTGTTTCTCCGGATATTAATAAAGAGGCTCCTATCTGTAAATAAGGATGCAAAGGAGGGCATGCATGCATGTGTGTGTGTGTGTGTGTGTGTGTGTGTGTGTGTCAAAAGGAAGCCCTGTGGTTGACCCTGGACATTTGTAGCCATTATCTATCTGTGCTCATTAAAAGTATCCTGCGACATTCCTGTAGCATGAGAGCATGAGTGTTGCTTTGTTCTGTTTAAACCTAGGATGTGCGTGATGCAGGGGAGGAGAGTGCATAAAGCTCTCTTGTGTTCACTTGTTATCTTCTTTGATTAGTCAGGCACTAGATCGCCCTGCTGAAGTTTTTGACCTTCTCAGTGACCTTTCCACCTTACAGATATTATTAATACACACAATAATAGGGTAAGCTAAGCAAAAGTATATATTCTTTACACTCTCCTCTCTTGTTCAATCTGGTCATCCAGCTTCAGGTACATCTGAAGAAAACAAAATGCTTGACCAGCTTTGAGCGCAGGCGACAGCCGACTCTCACCACTTGACCTGAAGCCGTGCATCAAGAGCTCCTCACCTCCTGACATTCTTTCCGGAGTGCTCTCTCTGCTTGGAAACTCCCCAGCAGCTTTTCCCACTCAACTTTTTCGCTCTCCGCCTCCTCCTCCTGGTCCCTCAGCTGGGCTCTGCACCTGGCCAGCGTCTCCAGGACCCACACAAAGATGGGTATCAGCGTCTCCACTACATCTTCACATGGCTCTCAATAACGACATCTGTGGCCACACATGACAGAGCGAGAGAGGACCCAAATGCCAACATAATTTCACAAATTAATATTTAATTTCCAAAGACCTGACATGAACGACAAAAACGCAGACCAAACAGTACGAAGCCACACTGGGAATGAGATGAACAGGGTTTACATACACAGGCAAGATGAGAGGATTGGACAACGGGGAACAAGACACAGGGGGCCAGCAATCACACAGGAGGAAACGATCAGGAGCACGCAAACAATCACAGGGAGACAGACGACACACAGACTTCAAAACAAGACACAAACTCCAGATCCTGACAGTATCATCTGCATAACAATGAAAGTTTATGGAGTGTTTCCTGATAATGTTGCCCAAAGGAAGCATGTATTTGGTAAATAGAATTGGTCCAAGCATAGAACCTTGTGGAACTCGTGACTAACGTTGGTGGTCATCAAGGCTTCATCGTTTACAAATACAAACTGAGATCGATCTGATAAATAGGATTTAAACCAACTTAGTGCGGTGCCTGAAATGCCAATCGACTGCTCCAGTCTCTGTAATAGGATGTCATGGTCAATGGTGTCAAATGCAGCACTAAGGTCTAACAAGACCAGTACAGAGATGAGTCCTTTATCTGCTACCATTAAGAGGTCATTCGTAATCTTCACCAGTGCTGTCTCTGTGCTGTGGTGTTTTCTAAATCCTGACTGAAACTCTTCAAATAAACTATTCTGATGTAGAAAGTCACACAACTGATTTGCGACCACTTTCTCAAGGATTTGTGAACACCTCTGGATCCAGAGTGGGCTTCTTCAGGAGAGGTTTAATTACATCTATTTTGAAGGAATGTGGTATGTGGCCTGTTAACAAAGACACATTGATAATATCCAAAAGAGAGCTGCCAATTAAAGGCAAAATGTCTTTAAGCAGCCTAGTCGGGATAGGGTCCAAGAGACAGGTAGACGTGTTAGAAGTAGAAACCATTGAAGTTAATTGGTCACGGTTGATGGGAGAAAAGCCATCTAAATATACACCAGGACAACAGCGGTTTCCAAAGCCTTTCCACTTGAGGACAGATTGGCACTGGTTAAGGCCAAGAGATTATTAATCTTGTCCCTAATAGTTAAAATCTTCTCATTAAAGAAGTTCATAAAGTCATTACTACTGAGGTCTATAGGAATACTGGGCTCCACAGAGCTGGGACTCTCTGTCAGCCTGGCTACAGTGCTAAAGAGAAACCTGGGGTTGTTCTTATTCTTACTCTATTACTGATGAGTAATATTCTGCTCTGTCATTACAGAGGGCCTTCTTATAAGTTTTAAGACTATCTCGCCAAACTAGGCGGGATTCTTCCCGATTAGTTGAATGCCAAATGCTTTCAAGCTTTCGTGACGTTTGCTTTAGTTTGCGGGTCTGCGTTATACCAGGGAGCAAACCTTCTCTTCCTCACTGTCTTCTTCTTCTTCAGAGGGGCTATCGAGTCCAGTGTCAGTCTCAGTGAGCCTGTGGCACTATCAACAAGATGATCAATCTGGGACGGACTAAAGTTAGACCAGGAGTCCTCTGTTATATTGAAACATGGTATTGAATCAAGTGCAGAAGGAATCGCTTCTTTAAATTTAGCTACAGCACTGTCGGTTAGACATTTGGTGTAGAAACTTTTGACTAACGGTGTACACTCCGGTAGTATAAACTCAAAAGTTATAAGGTTGTGGTCTGGGGGGGGTCACGTGATGCAGCGACGCTAGGTAGACGCAGACCCACAGGCTCCTCAAACAAATCCATTTTAAATTATTTTAAAGCACCCAAACTTGGTCCAAACCTGGTCAGATAGCTTTACTATGGTCCGAAGAACCAGAATAATGGATGTGATTAATTTGGCATCTAAAACTCAAACCCTTCCTGAATCATTCTCCACTGCCATAATCACAGTGATTCACAAAAAAAATAGGGACGCATTAAAGTGTTCCTCTTTTCGACCCATTTCATTATTGAATTCAGATTATAAATTGAGTTCCAAAGCCCTGGCTAACAGGCTTAGCCAACAACTGCCAAAATTAATAAACCCAGACCAAAGTGGCTTTATTTTGAAATGCTCATCAGCCAATAACCTGTGCACTCTTTAATATTATCCATCTAACTAAATCCCAAACTGAACCTAGTGTAGCTGTAGCATTAAATGTTGAAAAGGCCTTTGATAGGCTAGAGTGGCTGTATTTATTCAAAGTTTTGGACAAGTTTGGATTTGGCCATTTGTTTATCAACTGGGTGAAAACACTTAAACCATAAACCCAGAGCCAAAATTACGACAAATGGACAGACCTCGACAGCATTTCCCTTGAGTAGATCGAGTCGACAGGGCTGCCCTCTGTCTCCAGGACTCTTTGTCCTGTCTATTGAACCACTTGCTGAAGCAACTAGAAAGAGCATTTCCTTCTGAAAATGCGTTGGAATGCTTAACATTTGAAAGCTTGAAGCTGAAAAATAAAAAATAAATAGCTGAAAAAGGTTTTAAAATAGCTGAAATAGGTTTTAAAATAGCTGAAAATGTCTGAAAAAAAGCTGAAATGGGTTTGAAAATAATTGAAAATGTCTAAAAATAGCTGAAATAGGTTTGAAAATTGACAAGCATTGAAGTGAACCGCTGAAAAGCCTTGTAGTGTAACAAAAAAACTGCATCCTCTAAATAATCCAAGTTTTGAATCCAGGAAAAGCTAGAAGCTAATCTGTTAAAGTGTGGAAATCGGAAGTGTAGTAGTCAGTAGAAATATAGTCATAACATGAGTAGTAGTTTCAACAGCAGAATATTTTTTATTTGGTTACAATTCGATTTACATTTTGTGAATGAACAATGTTGATGTATCTAACATAAATCAAGAAATCATATACAAAATATAACATACAGATAACAGTAATATATATGTAATACATTAATAGAAATCAATATATTTCAAAGAGGAAAACAATTGTAAATACAACAATTTGAATAAATAGTTATGTATATTTGCATATATATATTGAACCCAACATTCACAATAGGAATTGAATAGTATCAATAGTGCCTAATAATTCATTGTTTTTAAACTGCTAACTTAAATGTGTCCAATATATATTATATGATATATATTCGAAACAAATGTATCACAATTGCAATAGTCTACAATAGTGTACAATACTACAATCAAGACTTAGGTTAATACTTCCAGTAGTTCAAGACTTCAAGTCTTAGTCATATATATGTCAGCAAACTGGTTAATAGTAAAGAGGAAGGATGTCAGGAATAAATAAATACAATAAAATAAAAGATATAAATTGTGATGAAACATAAAATAAACAAGGTAGAGATCAAACAAACAAAATAAATATATGTCCT
This sequence comes from Liparis tanakae, assembly GCA_036178185.1. NCBI lineage: Eukaryota > Metazoa > Chordata > Actinopteri > Perciformes > Liparidae > Liparis > Liparis tanakae. Next base: position 12,499,931 of record CM070092.1, read on the forward strand.
GTTGTCTTTCTGCCCGTGGGTTATTAGTGTAAGTTGCCGTTTGTTGTTCTTGGCACAAACCAAACTGTCAACAGAGCTCAGTGTGATACGGTAAAGAGCTTTAACATGATGACCTTTGACCTGTCCTGTGGCTGTAGAACTACTGCTCCGGTTACCTGGTCAGAGTTTGATGTGGGGACAGCGTCACTAAAGCAACATGAACGATGAGAGGCCTTAAAGAGAACAACAGGGAGGAACGTCATTCCTATTTCTGTATTTGAGAACGTAAATAGCATGCAGTAAGTCCAACAGAGTTGTTGTTTTTGTTGTCAGAGCGATGAAGAACGAAGGGAGTAAAGAACAAATGTTACCTTTACAGCTTGTTTAGGGAGGAGCTTGATGCTGGACAAAGGAGAGGCGGCCACATTGACAGTGATGACTGATGCCT